>CM038146.1:34107997-35307997 GCA_021437245.1 Aegilops speltoides | reverse complement strand
TTGTATCTCTGCCTTTTGTTTTCTTTCCTTTGAGTTGGAGTGTGGTTGTTTTGCGTAGTTGTAATCCTGGCCGGTTGATGGCTTTGTTAATTCAAAGTCGGCTCTTCTTGAGCCTACGTTCCAAAAAAGAAGTACCGCTCGTTGCACGACTACCGAAATTCTGCTTGGAGAGCATTATAGGGAGATCACAAGTATCCAGCTCTCCAAACAAATCAACCCGACTCACGTGTTTTCCTTGTTTTTTTCTTTTATCAGAACAAGAGGAGAGTCCAAAGGGACCTAGAGTCTACGTTAAAAATCAAGTGGCGGTACAATACAGATTACAATATGACCTCGAAAATACACAAATTACAATCTACTCCCTGATTTTTATGAAAAGGAACCTAAACAAAGAAATCGGAACACACTTGGGTCCAGAACACATTCCACACAGCTGCAATCTCGTCGACGTCGGGGACTGCGCCACTTGGTTCGCCAAGACCTCGACCATTCCACTGCCCACCGCCGGGCATGCCCGAGAATGAATTTATCAAAACCGAGCAGGAGATGTACTGCCTCCCATTTGGCACGAAAGATAGGAGTAAATAGATTGGTCACCTAATGACCAAAAAAATCAAGAGCAGCCCAGATGGCACTGACAGTCGGCGGTCGGAGGCACTGTAGCTCCACAGCCAAAGTCCTTGATGATGAGCATGAACCCCATTGACAAGCATCTTCTTCCTGCTCTTCTTCCTCTCCATGCCCACCACCTCGGTGACGCCCAGAGAAGAAAGGGCGGTGGATGCACCCCGAAACTCAGGGCATGAGGAGTTCTTGGCTTTGATTCCTGAAGCTGCAACTGACACCCCGCCACCACAACCTTGGCAATCATTGCCACCAGCATCTCGCACCACCTACAAGTTGTGCCCTAGTTCGATGTCGTTTTATTTCTCTTTTGATCTACTTGTATGAGGTTTCCTCACTACTTTGTATCGGTTCGGTTGTTTGTTCCTTTATTTACGACGGGGAGGGCAATGCAATGCAAATTTGAGTTTTAGCTCGGCAACTTACGTATGAACACAAGCAAAGAGTTTCTTCTGAAATGTTAGCCATGAAAGAAATCAAGTGGCAGGTGAGTACAAGAGCTGAGGTCTTGTGACCAGCCTGCAATTACTGCACACTTTCATATCTTCTTCTTCTTCTTTGCGAATATGTTCATATCTTGTTATGGGATTGGATTGGATATCTTCAAAAAAACGCAACAAATTAGATTCATTCAAGCATGTAGTATTAGATTTTCATCTGCATGTGCTTGCGTTAAAGGTTAAGCCGACCAATGGACAAGGCATGCTCAATCGTGCACAAAATTAGGAACTAGGTCGACTAGCGTGGTGGCCGACACGGCCATGAGCGATGGATGGACACAGAAGGAGAGATCAACGAGGACGATTCCTATTCCGCGTGTAGGTCGCGCGGGAGCGACCCCAACCAGCTCATGTCCGGTTTTAGAAAGGTTCTGGAACCTTCCCAAAGCGGTTTTTATTTTTTACTTCTTGTCATTTCTTTTGGTTTTCTCATTCTTTTCCTTTTCTTTATTCCTTTATCTTTTAATTTTCGTTTTAACTTTCCTGTTTTTCTTTTTCATTTTTTCTTCCAAATTTCATGAACATTTTCTGAAATTCGGGAACGGTTTTTTCAAATCGTTAAACATATTTTAAAATTCATATATATATATATTAATCGGTGTGAACATTTTTGAATTCAAAATTAATTCCGAATTAAAAAACACATATTTTTTCAAATTGCAACATTTTTTAGTTATTCCTGAACGTTTTTTGAATTCATGAACAATTTTTTGAAATCTTGAACATCTTTTAAGTTTGAAAACAGTGTTTAAAAATTCATGAACATTTTCTAAAAATTGCGATCATTTTTTTGAATTTCACAAACATTTTTTGAAATTGTGTAACTTTTTTGAATATTTTCGAAATTTTCAAGAAAATATGAATATTATTTTAGAGAATTCAGGAACGTTTTTAAAGTTGTGAACATTACTTGAATACATGAACATTTTCTTTTGAAATCCCGGACATTTTTTGAATTGACGAACATTTTTTAAGAATTCAGAACAATTCGAAATCCCGAATTATTTCTAAAAACATCCTCCTCTCTCACTTTGTGTAGTAGCTTTTGTGTAGTAGCTGTTTCAGAACAAAAATCAGTATGACTGATGATGAACACACCTAAGTCCAGCGAACATTTGCCCATAACCAAATAGAAAAGAAACGCAATGGGCGGGGGCTGGAATCCCCAAACCGTTTTGAGTTCCACACGCTGCATGATATGTTCCTTTTGAGACAGAAACTTAGGCGCGCATTCAGCAAAAAATCATACTGACAAGGAATTTCATGTGAGTGAATTCAGCTAACAAAGCTGCAGCAAAGTACTGAATTCAGGTAAGAAGTTGGTAGTGGCGAGATAGAAACATATCAAGGGACGCAGCAACCAAGATAATATCACAACGCTGATTCCATTGCACTCATAATCATGAAACAACATCCAGACCAATTCCAGACTTTCAGAACGCAGATCAGCATGGCTGGTGAAGAATCTTGCAAAAAAAAAAACATGGCTGGTGAAGAAACACATTTAAATTCAGAGAACGTTTCTGCATACCCAAATTTTGGCGCACATTCAGCTAAAAGCAAATACAGCGGCACTGAATCACACAAGCATCGAATAAACACGCAGCAGAGTAGGATATAAAATTGTAACATATCGAGAGATGCAGTCAAGATAATACCAACTCTGATTCCCCATTGCATTCATACACATCGCCTTACACTAACTACAGACCAAACCCTCACCAACAATTGAACAACACATGCAGTCGGACAGACGGAACAGCGGGAGTAGAGACTGGAGGGAGCAGAGGGGGCTAGCCGCCGAATCCGTAGAGGGTGCGGCCCTGGCGCTTGAGGGCGTAGACGACGTCCATGGCGGTGACGGTCTTGCGGCGGGCGTGCTCGGTGTAGGTCACGGCGTCGCGGATGACGTTCTCGAGGAAGATCTTGAGAACGCCCCGGGTCTCCTCGTAGATGAGCCCCGAGATGCGCTTCACGCCGCCCCGCCGCGCCAGACGGCGGATGGCCGGCTTGGTGATGCCCTGGATGTTGTCGCGCAGCACCTTCCGGTGGCGCTTGGCGCCGCCCTTGCCCAGCCCCTTCCCTCCCTTGCCGCGGCCGGACATGGTTGACGCGGCTTCCTTCCTTGGAGCTGCGAGCGGGCGGATTGGATCGGATGGATTTGGAGGGGATCGGTGGTGGCTGCGCTGGAGTGCGGTGGGGAGAAGGGGGATTTAACAAGGGAGGAGGGTCGGCCTGCCGTTGGATCCTAACGGAATGGACGGTCAGGATCTCGATCCGGGAGAGTGATGGCGCGGATCGCTGACGTGGCTCTCAAATTTCGTCCGGTGAGGCGCGCGGGAACTTACAAAAAATTGGAGACCTGCTATCCCTACGACACAAGGACTTTAGTACGTACGACAGTTCGGATCAAGCCGTTTATATGCATGACGAAACTACAGGCTACCATTGGATTAGGAATCGTACCAAAATCGTACGAGTATCGTACGGAGAGTAATTTTGGAAAATTTAGACCCCATTTTGCCTTCCGGTTTTATTATTTGAAACACTCTTATGGATGGAATGGTAGACAACACAAAGGTTGCTGTCGTCGGCCCATGTTCGAGTCTTCTCACCTCCTATAAGAATAAGACAGGCTCATTCATTCTTTGAAAAAGTTCAATCCATCCATCCATCATGGGACCCCATTTATATTTTTGATGAGTAGTGAGCGGTACGTTTCATCATCCATTAAGATGAAGATAGTCCGAGCCGAAAAGTTACAATGAGAAACAGGATGAGATGAACACGACACGCCAAAGGCAGAGGAAAAAGAAATAAGTGCTATAGGGAAAGAGTCGCCACTTGCAATCACTGATCTCGTCTGACACAACCAACAAGATGAGGACTCCGGCCTTCATCTTCATCTGGCCAAGCAAGCAGAGGCTTGAGCTTGGCCATCTGGGCGCCACTCGACAACACCCTCAAGGAGGAGCGTTCATACGGAAAGAGGGGATCCAACATGGATCGCAGACTCGCTAACCTGATTTCAGATGAGAGCATCTGGCTCATTCACAAACTTGGCCAATCAATAAGACTAATGCGCATACCCAGTAGAAGAGCACCTCCAAGCCGCTAGTCCCCACAATCGGAGTCGCACTCCAAGACGAAGGCCTCAAGAAGTGCATGACACATAGTGCCGCCATCGTCCCATCCAGAAACAACCGGATCGATGGTTTCCCCTGGAACATTCAGAAGGAACACACAAGATCAAGATCAAGCCAAGCTTACACCGCCAGGCGCACTGTTTAGATCCGAGACCGGCTGGCCCCCGTCCCCTACCACCATCACACCGTACCAGAGACCCTCTATGGAGTTCCGCCTCCGCCACATCTCCACTGCCTTGCTCGCCGGACCCAAATGGCAAGATGAAGCAGGGCGTCGTGGTCGGCACCGCCAGAGCTAGGCGCGTCAGGCGCACACGCCCCATGGACGAGGAATGTCAGGCGTCGCCACAAAAAGGATGCAGACCCATGGCCTAGATCCAGCACTCCCCCACATCACCGAGCCCCGCTAGGCGAAGGCCTGCCGCGGGGTATGGACACCACCCCAATGAGCAGTAGGAGCACCAGGGCGCTGCCTCGTGCCGGATCACGGCGCACCACCGGTCGTCATGATCCGTGCGCACGACACCAACTGACCAACGAGGATGCCCGCCGCTACCTTCCCTGGGGCACATGCGGCTTTGCCTGTGTCTCCTCCGACGGCGACGAAGTAGGGTAGGGGAGGGGAGGCCTGGTGGCGCGGCTAGGATCCCCCCCCCCCTCGTGTGTCGCTAGAGGAGGGTGAATAAAGAATTTTGTGCATGAGATTCATTCATTGTTAGTGAGAAGAACCACATAGATGAATTGGATACAAAATTCTAAACGGTAACTAGCATCGGTGATGGGAAAGCTTTCATGTGCCTTCGCATCAAAAGATTACTAGTAGTAGTATGTCCAGTTTAATTAATGTGGTGTGTTTGTTAGCCTGCATGAGACCTAATCATATCCGCGTGGTTCAAAACTTAAACATTGGTACGCTAGCGTGCACCGAACTCTTGGCCCGCATGAAACTTAAAGCACTCATGAGTCAGACCCACTAGGAATAATTGAATCAATTGTTCCTAACGAGCCAGGTTGAGTCAAGCCATGTCGAGCGCATATGATGGGTCCGGTTGCACAAGAGGAGGGGAGAGGATGTGAGCGAATACTCAACCTGTACTTGGTTTGTTCTCTTACCTCCCTTAATTTCCTTCTCTAATCTCTTTTTCTTGGTCCCATAAAATCTTCACAAGTGTGCTTCGATTCGAGATAAGCTCTACATGAAAAAGATACTCATAGATTTTGTGGTTTCATTCAAGCAATTGGTTCGTAATTTCGTCGACTGTAAATGCTCAATTTCGTGTTGATGTTTGGAGCTATTTTGGACGGATCTTGAAAAGTTTGTCACGCACGATCGATCGTTCGACATTTCCATTTACCCGTAGTTTCATCTCGACATTTCACACAACTCTTATGTTGTACATTCTCTGTGTCAACAGTCGTAGACGAGTAAATCTACATCTACTTAGTGGACTGTACAAATGCATATGTGTTATCTGTTTAGTGACACTCATTAAACTCCTTCAGCTACTACCATCTAATCCACACAACGGTGATTCAATTTGAGATAAGCTCTACACGAAAAATATGCACATCGACATTGTGGTTCCATTCATGTGTCGGTTTGTAGTTTTGCTGACCGTAAATATTCAACTTCATCTTCATGTTTGGACCTATTTCAGACAAATTTTATCAAACTCGTTGCGCACAATCGTCCGTTTGAAATTTCCTTTGGTGAGTACCTTATCTCATTGTTTCAGATGACTTCCATGTTGTACGTTTTCTGTTATGACATCGCACACACACTGCACTCCTCCTCCCCATCGTCTGCCTCAGTGCCCTCCTCCTCACCCCCTCTCGCAGACTTTCCCTGTAGCGACGACACTAGCAATTAGTTCGTCATGCTACCTGCGACTTCGTGCTCGTCCCGTAGGACACATCATGGCGGCCACCAACCATCGTAGGCGCCAAGAAGGCACTCTAGTGTAACTCTGTGTGCCATGTGTAGCTGTTAACTCTTAATCATCTCCATTGTATGCAAATAAACGCCATGTAGTTGCATCACCCAGCCAATATAGGCCACCAAACCCCAGGCAAAAATTGCTACCCTAATGCAGCTAGTCTATATGCTGGCTACCAAACAACAGGCAACATGATTTTTACCCTAGATGTGCTCAGCCAGGCCCAACCAAGTCACAGATGCAAGCACGCAAAAAAGGTGCAGGTAACCAAATACGTCGATGATGCCTCAACAAACCACTAATAACGTGTTTGATAGCCTGCATCATATCCCTAAATAGGCTCATTGGGTGCAAGAAAAAAAAATCTTTGGTAGCATACATGGAGGCCTGACTCGCTTGCGTGAACCTTAAAGCAGTCTAGAGCATGGCTTGCTAGGAACGCTTGAATCAGTCGTTTCCAGCAAGCCGGGCTAAGTCGAGCGCAAAAGTGGGGTGCATCATATGCGACGGTGCAGGGGAAATGATGCAGAGATTGTGGGAGACAGAAATCGATCGGCGGGGAAAGGCACAAAATTTGGCATCACCCCTCCCCCCTCAAAATGATGAACTATTAGTTCTTTGCACTTGTATTATACTTGAAAATGTTGAACTATGATATGTATTGAAGTTCAACTTTAGTTTGTTTTATTGATGAGTTTCTTCGGATATGGTGTCAAAGTTTTGTTAAACTTTTAAGATTATTGTTGTATATATTATATTCGATTGCCTCATAGTAAAAATTTACAAATTAAGGGGGTAGCATGACCATCTCGATTCAAAGGGTCATCATAACCCCAATCCACCACTCATCCTTCAAACCAAACAGTTCTATGGTTATCCCCAACCATAGTTCACCCTTTGAACCAAAGAAAACATCAACTAACCTCATACATCAACCAAACATAAAAGGGCTATCCCCATCCAACTGGTTGGGTATGCCCATAACTATCCTAGCATGTCCCTCTAACCAAACACATCCAAAGGCGAGAAGCAGGTCCTGCTGTAGGAGATTGAAGTCGCCGCCTTTGCTGCATCCGTAGATTTGAGTCATCGCCGCCGACCAGGGCAAGAACTGCGGCTAGGTTTGTCCTAGAGCTAGATGTGAGCGAGGTCCACATGATGAGGTCATGTTCCTGGCACTTCTCCTATCTCAACCTAGTGATGATCTTCCTTATTTTTTTTCATACGTGACTATAAGGCTACTCTCTAATGTTGGATCCTTTGCTCTTCTTCTATTAGCCTCTTCTACCTTCGATTTTGGAGGCCCTCTCTTGGGGTACTTGGCTTGGGTGGAAGGATGGGGATCTAGGTGTCAGGGAAAGTATCACATGATCTAGGTGTCATTGAGTTGTTGTCTTCCCAGGATTGTTCGCATCTGGTTTGAGTTTGCAAGGACAATGTTTCATTCACCACGTGCATACTTGGTGGCACTGTTGCTCCTTTTGGCAAACCAAGACTTTTTAATCTCATTTTCTCATTTTTCTTGGTTCTTGTGCTTTTCTTTGGTAGCGTTTGCTACCGTCGACCCCTGGTCTTCGCGGTGGCAGCGAGGGCTCTGCTTGTTAATGACAGATTGGATTTCGTTTAACCAAGGTGTTGTCCGATGGCTACCCTGATGCTCACATAGTGTGCAGATGCAACCTATATTTTGTGCGACTTGACATGTATCCTACCCTTCGGCGGTGGATTGGTCTCGTGTGTGCCGATTGCCATTCTTGTAAAAAAAAATCTTTCCTGTGGGCTGTATCTGCAAATGGAGCTGTGCTAATGTGGTTTACCGTGGAGTTTTTTTTTTTTTTTTGCAAAACAGGGACCAAACCGCCCTCACAGTTTGCAAATAAATAGCCCTCCTCCCCCCTTTTTGCATCCCGCACCCTCCACAAGTTTCCTCTCCACACCCTCGCGAGTCCGCGGAATTGCCAAGCGAGTCCTCTCGCCGCGATGGAACCGTCCGGTTCAGGATCCGGTTCAGGAGCAGCAGAACCGGCCGAGGACGACCACAGCCAAGAACCGGCCTCCAACTCCAACTCCAGCGCCTCCTCCAATGGGGATGGGGCCCCGAGCGCCGCCGCGCCGCCCCTCGACCTCGATCAGGCCGGAGGCTCCTCCGCCCCCTCCCTCGACTACGCCACCTTCGGACCGTGGCTGACGTGGAACGACGTCCCCGTGGTGTCGCCGGCGAGGGAGGATCCCGACGCGGCGGCGGCGGGGCCGTCCGGCTCCGGGCTGGCGTTCGACCAGCGGCTGGCGATCGAGCAGGCGGCCGCCGACGTGGCGAACGCGCTGTGGGGACGGCAGGTGGTGACCCTTGCGATGCTGCGACGTTCTCGTGGCGCTTCTTTGTATTCTCCTGCGATGTTCAACTCGTGGCGCGCGGAGGAGGCGCTCGAGCGGAAGGAGCAGGTACGGCATGAATCTGCTCTTCTTTCTGTTCGGGATGTGGAATTGGAACTGTGATCTTTAAGCCTGCCGAAATCTTGGGGATGATTTAGTTTAGAGTAGTAGAAATGGAATCTTGGGGACAGTTTGAGGATTAGGTGTTTTCCAGGCCTGCTAATTGATTATCTTGTTCTTGTTCAGTGCTGATTGATTATCTTGTTCTTGTTCAGCGCTAATTGATTCTTCAATTTGGTATGATAGCATGTTTTGCACTTTTGCTGCAACTGAAAAATGTGGGGATCATGTCTTGGCAGTGGTTGCTGACTGTCATATTTTGGCAATATATCTTGATGCCAGAATGTATCATCAGTTTCCAGTGTAGATGAATGGCGTTATAGGGGAAGTTAACCTGAAGGTTTGCTCGGGATTACTTAACTTGACGTACGTTATCTGAATCTTGGTCAGAGCGTCATGTGGCATCCTTAGAATATAGGGGAAATCTTGGGCAAATGTTGGCAGCAGTACACACGTCCTTGTTGCTCGTGGGTCTTTCCACAATCTGGCATCTTATTCTGAAGCAAATGGCTATCTTGTTGAAACTCTTGTCTGTAAAATGTGGGGAAATCATGAGGTCATGTCCTGATTACTGCAATATTTTGGTAACAGAGCCTGAAGTCGAATGTATGAGCTTCCTTTATTTGTAAATGGATGCTGTTATCAGAAACTTTAATCTAGGCATTAGTTCAAGACTGCATAAATGAATATAATAATTCCTGTAAATCAGTTGCCATTTACATGCAAAATCGGCAACCACTTTAGGATTTAGTCGAGAAGTTTCGCCATTTGGGCGATTGGTGCCTGGAACTGATTCAGAAGCCTCAGAATAATTTCATGTAAATAGTTGCTAAAAATAAAGAAGCTTTGGACACACGCTTTGTGGTCTTGCTATGTATCATTGTTTTTTTTTCTTGTTTCGAAATACCCGATCTTCTTGTTGATTCTGTTTAATTGTAAGACTGGCAGGATGTATGGTCTTTAACTTCGTTTTCTTCATTTCCTGTCAAATAGATTCGTAGAAGAGAAAGGGCAATATGTTCGGAACATGTGAAGCACCAGGTTTGTCTCCATTTTGTCTAATGTAATGTTCAAAATGGAAGTGCAAAAAATCAGGATCAAAGCCCTATATCACAAGATAATGTGATGAGTGGTTCATGTACAATCAACTGTTCAGAAAGATTATGTTCTCTTTTATAAATACTAAATTGTGTGTTCACTCTTGGTTGTGATAGTCTGATGGGACCTGAATCGTAGTTGTATTGTTGTTGAGTTTATCATGTGTTAATAGATATCTTCTTGTTTTGTTACAGAACAACAACCGATCAGTATCAATGATGGGATTATATACTAGTGGTTTCAAACATTTCTAGAGAACATGGAAACCTGAATATTTGAATGAAAACAAAATTTCCATCACATATTTAGATATGTTGTTTCCATGTTCAACTCAGCGTAATTTGAATTCTCATATTTGTGTGTTCGTTGCAGACACATCCCATCACTGAAGTCAGAAGGCATCATAAGCTTGCTTCTGATGAGGCGAACCATCTTGATGCCTATTCGGAATGTAGATCGGTGATTGGAGATGGGGAGTGTTTCTACAGGAGTTTCATATTTTCATACCTTGTAATCATCCTCCCCTCTTTTCCTTATCATAGGATGTAGGTTTAGTTATTTAACTTTCTCTGTTTTCGCGAATGTACAACAGGAGCAAGTTATTGATAGGCAGGACACACATGAGGAACACCGTCTCCTTCAGGCTGTTGATATGGTGAATCTGCACTTTGCAGCTCTTCGATGGAACGAGTCTGAGGTTCGATGGAACGAGTCTGAGTTTTCCAGGAGCAGCAGAGTAAGTTCTCGCCTTGTCCATAACTGTTATTTCTTGGATAAACATGCTTGCAAGGGATGATGATTCTATTCAGGTTACAGTACACTTCAAGCAGCATCTCTGCATCTGGCATCTCACTATCTTTGTCACTTGCAGGAGATGCACAATTGCTTAACAGTAGTTGGATGCGGTCACAGTTTTATACACTGTTGGCAATAACTGAATTGAAGTTTATTGTAAAGTTAACAGCCCGATG
This sequence comes from Aegilops speltoides, assembly GCA_021437245.1. Classification (NCBI taxonomy): domain Eukaryota; kingdom Viridiplantae; phylum Streptophyta; class Magnoliopsida; order Poales; family Poaceae; genus Aegilops; species Aegilops speltoides. The sequence continues at coordinate 35,297,228 of CM038146.1, read as the reverse complement.
GTACCAATGGGCTTAAGAAAATTTACTTGTAAAGGAACAACGGCAGTATAATGAGGAAATAACATAATTTTATGCTTGTTTGAGCACTGTAACAGTGCGTACCTACTGATTGTTATTGTATAGGCACCACACTGTTCTGTTACTATGCTATAGTATATGCTTAATGACTGAAGCTTCTCAGGCGAGTTGTCTTAGCTGTGTTCTTTTATATCTTGCTATTGATCAGTATTCTGTATGTATCATTGTAACCTATGATATGTGATTATCAACTGTGAATTATTGAGTCGCTGGTTCTTTCAGACATTTAGGAATCTGATCGAGAAAGTAATGAGATGGAAGAGTCATGGCAGGTGGAAGAGCATGGAATCAACTAGCAGGTTTTTGACTCCCTTGGTTTTCTGCAATTCCATCATAGTATTGTGGCCGAATGCATTCCATCTCACTGACATAATATGTGTCATTTTTAGCTACCGTAGAGAGGAACTTCTCGAGTTCTTCAGCGAGTACGATACAACGCAAGACAGTGAGAAAAACACCCTTGAAGTCATATTTCCTTTTGTTCTCATGTAATTCATGTTTCTGACTCATTTTCTTGGATAGTTTTTATTTTCCTCAGATTAGTAGTAGCTGTCGAGATATGCTGGCACGACGAGGTGTATGAACCGCTTATACCAGGGCTCAGTAGAAATTACAATCTTCTAGATGTGAGTGATGCATATCCTCCCGTACATTACCTCATGCTGATTTCCAATGCATCCATTATTGGATACATGACACTCAACTTACCTAACCTCGTGTTGTTGTTGTACGAACAGTGGTGCTTTCAGCGCGTCACTCCAGCTCGTCGGTTCACGGATCGTGTTATGATGGTGGCCTTGGCCAGAGCGCTTGAGATACCCCTCAGAGTGGAGCGAGTCCGAGGAGGATATGATCCAGATATCTACACTGTCCCTGGAGTTCCCCGTCCGAGAGTGACCCTGCTGTACTCGGCAAACCACTACGAAATCATCTACCCGCGTGCTCCTCCAGCTGAGAGTTCGAGTCATCAGGCTTCCCAGATAGAGCATGCTGCTGATGAGGGTTCAAGCCAACAGACTTCCCAGAGTGAACATCCTGGTGATGAGAGTTCAAGCGAATAGATTCCGCTGGATCAAAGTTGAGTTGGGCTGCTGCCTATGAAGGAGAGTGTTGCTGAGTTTAGTGGTAGAGTAGATGCACCGACGAAGTTGGGGCAGGCATAGCATATACACTTGTGCATTCTTCTTCTGTTGGCTGGTATACAGTGAATCTTGTGTGATCACATTGAACTTGTTGCTAATTGGTGGCTGGTATATACTAATAGATCTCCCATGCAGAGATTCAACAGATTTTGCTAGGTTAATGTTGAGTTGGGCTGCTGCATACCTATGAATGAATTCACTTTCTTTCTTCTGCTGCAGAGTAATATGAGTACTAAATTCTTGGAATACAAAATACTAGATCTAGATCTAGACCCTACTTCTGCCAACCACCCGCAACCAAGCCACCCCCATGGCCATGGCTGCCCACCCCGCACTTGAGACGCTCCGCCCACAAACGCCACGTCTCCCGCCGCCCAACATCCAGACACCCCCAAGATCATACCAAAGAGGTCGACTTTGGTCAAAGGGGACACACTCTACCGACGAAACCGCATCACTCGTTCCGCCTCGAAACATCACCGGAGCGGCAACCGCCCGTGCACGGGCGGGGGAAGGGAGAGGTGGGGGAGCAGACGCATCCACGACCGGCACACCAGCATGCCAGCGATGGGTGGCCGGAGCACATCGGCTCCACCCATCCCTCCAGCCAACCTCTCCTCCCGACACCCCTTGTGTCATCCCTAGAGGTCAACTTTGAGATTAATTGCTACCATTAACAAGGGATATTACTTAGCTGATGGTATCTATCCTCAGTGATGAACTCTTGTGAATACCATGCGCAATCTGCAAGGAGAGAAGAGACAGGGATTTGCCCAAACGCAGAAGAGTGCTAGGAAGGATGTGGAGCATGCTTTTGGTCCGCTTCAATCTCGATGGGGTATCGTTCGAAACCTTGCATCGACATGGAGCACTCAGAAGTTTTGGGAGGTGATGACTGCTTGTTTAATCAGGATGAGTGTGGTGATTGCATCTACGACCAAGGGTTTGATTTTCAGGATGAAAATATTGAGCCTGAGCACCCACCTCGTGCAAACTTTGAACAATTTGTCCAATTTCATTGTGAAATACGTGATTGGCATATGTAGCTCCAGGATGACTTGGTTGAGCATATATGGACTCACATTGACAACCAGTAGATCCATCGGTTCAATTTCTTTTTAATCAAACAAATTTCGATTGAGTTGTAAGACTATTTGACATTGTTTTTCTTTCGATTGTGTTGTAAGACTAATTATTTCGGATGTGGAACTATTTACTATGTTTGATTTGAACTATTTAGAGCATCTCCAACAGCCGCCCAACGCGCGGCGCGCTAAAAACTAGTTTGCAGCGCGCCCATCGCCTGGTTTGGCATGGCGCGCAGCGCTGGCTCCAGCAGCCAAGGTAAAATGCAGCGCGCGCGCGTAGCTCCAGCAGCGCGCTAAAATGTAGCGCGCGCGAGCAGCCGGCGCATGCCATTTGTTGCATTTTGGACACAAAATGAATTTCACACATCAGAAAACAAAGACATGGCATATAATTTAAATCACACAAACAAGTTGATGACTAGAAACTATATAGAACAATGCAAATAAGCTATCTATATGTATGCATTCAAAAAATAACAACAACAAAAAAGTTGGCGAAATTTTATACCTTTCGGGCATTTCCACAAACACATTGTGCGCGTCGGCCGCCGGCTCAACAAGTGAGCTCGCCGGCGCTTCGGTAGCCGCCGCGCTCGTCGCACGCCCTGCAAGCTTCGTCCTCGACTGCTTGGAGGATCCGGAGCCGTCCGTCGCCTTGTTCTTCTTCGCGGAGACCTTGCCCTTCTTCGGCCGCGCCACATTTGGGAGCTTCGAGAGGGGGGCACGTGGTACGGCTGGCGCCGGCGCGACGCCACCCGCCGCCGAGGTCATCCACGGCGGCATGAAGAGGCTGCGCGCGATGCCGGTGCTTAGAGGAACTCCGGCGGGGGCGAAGCCAAAGCTCCCTGCGCTAGGGTTTGCGCTGGCGGCGGCGGTGGAGGGGTCGCGGCTGTAGGAAGGGGTGAGGGGGGTGCCGGCGCGGGCGTCCATCGTGTCAATTCGCCGGCAGCGGCACGTGCGGGGCGAAGGTGGCGCGCCGAAGAGAGTGCGGCGTGAGCGCTCAAGTGTGCCGCCCACGGAAGCGTGCGCACCAAATACACAGCGCGCTATGGTGATTCAGACCGCGCACCCAACTCTATATGTCGCGCGCGCTTATTGCGCGTCCGCTGGAGCCCCTCTATCGATTGCGCGCGCTAAAAAGGGCAAATTTGCGGCGCGACGCTCATTTAGCGCGGCTGTTGGAAATGCTCTTACTATGCTTGATTTTAGTATAATAAAGGACCTTCGACCGACAAGATGCGGTCGAAATGCGACCGCGCGTTGGATTCATGGTGACACATGGACACAGTTTCATTGTCATCCTAAAACGGACGAAATTCGAACAAAACGAAAATCCATTTGAGTGGTGCGTTGGGATTGCCCTTCGATGTGGCAGTTATGGTTTGCGTGTCTCTACTCGCTCGACGCCTCGATACCGGGAATCCCCGCACGCCGCAGTTATTTCTCTCTCTCAGTCAGTGCACGGGCGCAGCTCTCTCTCTCTCGGGTGCCGCGCTGGCCATGGCCTTGGGAAGCGAAGAAGGAATTGCGATCCACGAGGAAATTCGGTGGAATCCGAGCCAAGATTTTGGTTCGATCGAAACAGAAGGAAATAGCGCCAAGAACCCGCAATATCCCGTTCTAAAACAGAGCCGCGCGCCATTGTTTTCCCTTTCCAGGTCGAGATTTCGCTTACCGCCATGGAGCTTTGAAACTGAGTCAACTTCGCTATAAATCGCTAGCTATGGGCATGAATAGAACTACTACTACCCGCGCTTCTCTTCTCGCTCCCTTCGCACTTCAATTCCGCCATTAACGCCGTGGGAATGCAGTATGTGTACGCATTCGAGGAGAGCCACGACGGTACGAATTGAGTATTTTCCTCTTAGATTGATCTCACGCCGATTTGTTTCTTCTGTTCTTGATCACTTGTCAACGTTTTAAATCGTAGAAGAGGAGGTTGCCGACAAAATCAATGGCGGGAGGGGAAGCCGCGGCGCCAGCCTAGCCGGCTGCGTGCACGGCGCCGACGACCCAGGCGGCAGCGGCAAGAGCCCCGTGGACCGCGCGCACCACGCGGACGCCTCGGGCGGCAGGGGCGCGCTATCCCATCCGGGCTGTGGACGCAGGAGGCATAGCATGGCCGGGCGAGGTCGCGGTGTCATCGACCTCAACTTGGCCGCATCCGCTGACATTGAGGACGACGGTGCAGCCGCGGGAGACGCGCCAAATACTCCCGTCCACGGTAGAGGGCGCGGCGCCATTGACTTGAACCTTGACACGCCTGAGGACGATGAGGATGGGGACGCAGCGGCGGGTGGTGGAGATGAGGGGCGCGGCGCTGTGGACAATGGCGCACATGGCGGCCGGGAAGATGAGGACAATGGCGATGTATGTGGCACCGGACATGGTGATGGTGAGTCACTTGCCGCCTACTCATAGCTTAATTTGTTCACTTTGATCAGCACTCCCTCTGTAAAAAAAATATAAGAGTGTGTAGAACCGTTGCACGGCCAGAGAGGCCGGCCAGCGGCGCGCCGGTGCCCCATCTCGGCCTCGGGCAGCGAAATCGACTGACACAAAACTATTTTAGTTGCCTGTGATTTAGCAAATTAATCGGATTAGATTTAATGAGAGTACGCACGCTAGAGCGAGTAGTCCACAGATATAGTAGTTCTCTGGCTAAGTTGAAAGTGAAGAATGGAAGAATGTACTCCCTCCGTTCCTAAATATTTGTCTTTTTAGACATTCAAATGGATTACAACATGCGGATGTATGTAGACATATTTTAGAGTGTAGATTCACTCATTTTACTTTGTATGTAGTCACTTGTTGAAATCTCTAAAAAGACAACTATTTAGGAACGGAGGGAGTAACAGTCTTTAGTGCAATAGTTATTTTTTTTGTAATAATCAATTGTCCATTTGTTGTGCCATGGTAGTAATTTTTTTTTCCATGGCAGTGTTCTCATGCAATTCTCATGTTCTGTAGGTTTTTGTAGTGTTCAGTTCGGTTTTCTATAGTTATTGTGTCAACTGACTAATAAGTTTCGGTACGGAAGATGTCAAGCATGGTGACGCCCGCGATGACGTTGATAGTGAGCTCATTATAAAGTACAATTCGTTGTAATGCAATGTTTTCCTGTTTATAACTAGTTACATTGAACATAAGTGACCATGTGTTTTTCCTGTTTACAGTTAGTTAATTGACATTATGTGTTCTTGAATTATATATGTATATGCATGCAACTTTGTAATTTTTTGATAGTGTTCATGTTTTTTCTAGATTAAGCGTACTTTGGTTCACTTTTGTAGCAGTGATCATGTTATCCTATTCCTATCGCTCAGCATGTGCTGGTTCACTTTGTTAGATGAAGATGGGAATAACCTGCTTAACATCTTCTGGTTCACTTTTGTAGATGAATATGGGAATAACCTACAGTCACGGGAATGGAGTGACGAAGCCAAGCTAACTGTCTATGGCATGTTGCTGGAGAGGGCTACCCTGGGGGTTTTGAAACGTGGAGTGACCAAGGAAGTGTCTTGTTTGTCCGGTATGCCGCAGCGAACCGTACAAGATGTGTGGAGGAAGGGAAAGCTATTCGGAGGGATGCTTGGAGTGTTAAACAAGAAGCCTAAAAAATGTGGGCGCAAAAGGATAGCCATCGACCCGGAGGCTATAAAAGTAGATGGCGGGAGGAAGAGAACAACCATCAAAGGTCTGGCAAACGAGTTGAATGTGTCGGCTACCACGGTTTGGAGGCGGTTGAAAGAGAAGGAGATCATGTGTCGCAGCAATGCCTGCCATCAAGGGAACTCTCATCAGTATTAGGGGATGGAGGGGAAGGAGGAAGAAACTGACTTCTCCCTCTTGACTTCAGTGATGTTTTTTTGATTGTTTCACATGATACAAAGTATTATGCAGCAAATTTATAAATTAGCAAATTTCTTATGTGGATTCTCCATGATTTTGATTTTCAGTTTCAGAAATATTTTAGGCATACTAAAATTCAGTGACTGTAGTTTTCATTTTGACCAAATGACCGAAATTTCCACTTGAATTTGATCAAGGCCCAACCAAATACTTTGAAAAATAAAACCGCCAAGTTAAGGCGTCCCTAACCATGCTTGTTTCATGGACTATCTGGAACGAGCAAAATGCAAGAGTCTTCAAGCACAAGAGCGCACCGCCAACTATATTACTTGCCTCCATCGAGACCGAAGCCAACCTTTGGGTCATCGCCGGTGTAAAGATATTAGGGTCCATTATTTTGCGAGAGTAATCTCATGTCGTGTATTCGGTTTACTTGTAACAAACTCTATTCTCTCTTATTTAATGGATGAGGCAAAGCTTTTGCCTCCGTTTCGAAAATGAATTTGTGTGTTGTACCGTAATTGATAAAATATTTTGACTGAAAGAAAATTGTATCAGTATTGTACTGAAATTTATGATTTACTTTTTTTGATGAAATTATAGTGAAAGTGAAAACCAGACTCTAGACACGCCTCCACATCCTCAACTCCAACCAAGCTAGATCTCAGAATAACTAGACGTCCTGATAATCTGACGCGTCGGCTTCATGGCCCAATTGATCCTCCAAGCGACCCTCCCGTAACCATCCCAAGAAGAGGATGATCCACAGTTGCTATCGCCCGCCGGCGCCACAAAACACAGCAAATCACCTCGGCAAAGCGTGGATGTTACAGAGGGGTTTTATTAACCCTTTCCATGTAAATAAATCAGCATTACGATTTGATAAATCATGAATGGAGTAATACTTGTGTCATGAAAGTTTAACAAAAAAATGTGACAACAAAAGCCACGGGCTACTCGATCCAAAATCATCACATAAAACTATACATTCATTATTACAACAATATGGAATGTATAGAATGCTACTCCCTCCGTCCCATAATATAAGATCGTCTTGCAAGCTAAACAACTTGCAAAATAATTTTATATTATGAAACGGAGGGTATCGGTGTCAAAACCGGCGGATCTCGGGCAGGGGGTCCCGAGTTGTGGATCTAGGATCTATGGGGAACAAGGGACGATGAACACGGTATTTAGCCAGGTTCGGACCCTCTCAAAGAGGTAAAATGAAGGAAATATGCCCTAGAGGCAATAATAAAGTTATTATTTATTTCCTTATTTCATGATAAATGTTTATCATTCATGCTAGAATTGTATTAACCGGAAACATGATACATGTGTGAATGCATAGACAAACAACATGTCACTAGTATGCCTCTACTAGACTAGCTTGTTAATCAAAGATGGTTATGTTTCCTAACCATGAACAAAGAGTTGTTATTTGATTAACAAGGTCACATCATTAGTAGAATGATCTGATTGACATGACCCATTCCATTAGCTTAGCACACGATCGCTTAGTATGTTGCTACCGCTTTTATCCATGACTTATACATGTTCCCGTAACTATGAGATTATGCAACTCCGTTTACGGAGGAACACTTTGGTGCTACCAAACGTCACAACGAATCGGGTGATTATAAAGGAGTACTACAGGTGTCTCCAAAGGCGATGTTGGGTTGGCGATTTGAGATTAGGTTTTGTCACTCCGATTGTCGGAGAGGTATCTCTGGCCCTCTCGGTAATGCACATCATGAAGCCTTGCAAGCACTACAACTAATGAGTTAGTTGTGAGATGATGTATTACGGAACGAGTAAAGAGACTTGCCGGTAACGAGATTGAACTAGGTATTGGATACCGACGATCGAATCTCGGGCAAGTAACATACCGATGACAAAGGGAACAACGATGTTGTTATGCGGTCCGACCGATAAAGATCTTCGTAGAATATGTAGGAACCAATATGGGCATCCAGGTCCGCTGTTGGTTATTGACCGTGAATAGTTCTAGGTCATGTCTACATTGTTCTCGAACCGTAGGGTCCGCACGCTTAAGGTTTCGATGGCGATGTTATTATGAGTTTATGAGTTTTGATGTACCGAAGAAGTTCGAGTCCGGATGTGATCACGGACATGACGAGGAGTCTCGGAATGGTCGAGACATAAAGATTGATATATTGGAAGCCTATGTTTGGAGTTTGGAAAGGTTCCGGTAAAACGGAATTTCTGGGAAAACCGGAGGTTACTGAAACCCCGGAGGTAAATGGGCCATAGTGGGCCTTAGTGGAAAGGAGAAGGGGCCAGCCCTAGGTGGTCAGGCCCCCCTTCCCTAGTCCTACTAGGACTAGGAAAGGGGGCCGCCCCCTCTCTCTCTTTCCCCCCTCCGGGAATCCTAGTCCAACTAGGATTGGGGGAATCCTACTCCAGAGGGAGTAGGACTCCTTGGCGCGCCTCCCTTGGCCGGCCAGCCCCCTCCCCCTTGCTCCTTTATATACGGGGGCAGGGGGGCACCCTAGGACACACAAGTTTGATCTACGGATCGTTCCTTAGCCGTGTGCGGTGCCCCCCTCCACCATATTCCACCTCGGTCATACCGTCGCGAAGCTTAGGCGAAGCCTGCGCCGTGAAACATCAAGATCGTCACCTGCGCCGTCGTCTCGACGAACTCTCCTCGACACTCGGCTGGATCGAGTACGAGGGACGCCATCGAGCTATACGTGTGTCAAGAACTCGGGGCGCCGAGTAACGGCGCGGGATCGGTCGGATCGCGAGGAGAACGCACGACTACTTCCTCTACGTTGTGATCGCTTCGCCGGGTCTACGAGGGTACGTAGACAACACTCTCCCTCTCATTGCTATACATCACCATGATCTTGCGTGTGCGTAGGAAATTTTTGAAATTACTACGTTCCCCAACAAATGGCATCGAGCCGGTTTTTTCTATGGTTTGATGTTTTGCACGAGTAGAACACAAGTGAGTTGTGGGCGATACAAGTCATACTACCTACCAGCATGTCATACTTTGGTTCAGCGGTATTGTGAGATGAAGCGGCCCAGACCGACATTACGCAGTATGCTTACGCGAGACTGGTTTCACCGCCACGAGCACTCGTTGCTTAAAGGTGATTGGTGGGTGCTGTCTCTCTCACTTTAGTTGAACCGAGTGTGGCTACGCCCGGTCCTTGAGAAGGTTAAAACGAGTCTATTTGACGAAGTATCGTTGTGGTTTTGATGCGAGGTGAGACTGGTTCTTGCTTAAGCCCGTAGCAGCCACGTAAAATTTGCAACAACAAAGTAGAGGACGTCTAACTTGTTTTTGCAGGGCATGTTGTGATGTGATATGGTCAAGACGTGATGCTATATTTTGTTGTATGAGATGATCATGTTTTGTAACCGAAGTTATCGGCAATTGGCTGGAGCCATATGGTTGTCGCTTTATTGTATGCAATGCAATCGCCCTGTAATGCTTTACTTTATCACTAAGCGGTAGCGATAGTCGTAGAAGCATAAATTTGGCGAGACGACAACGATGCTACGATGGAGATCAAGGTGTCGCGCCGATGACGATGGTGATCATGGTGGTGCTGCAAGATGGAGATCATGAAGCACAAGATGATGATGACCATATCATATCACTTATATTGATTTGCATGTGATGTTTATCCTTTTATGCATCTTATCTTGCTTTGATTGACGGTAGCATTATAAGATGATCTCTCACTAAATTATCAAGAAGTGTTCTCCCCGAGTATGCACCGTTGCCAAAGTTCGTCGTGCCCAGACACCACGTGATGATCGGGTGTGATAAGCTCTACGTCCATCTACAACGGGTGCAAGCCAGTTTTGCACACGCAGAATACTCGGGTTATACTTGACGAGCCTAGCATATGCAGATATGGCCTCGAACACGGAGACCGAAAGGTCGAGCGTGAATCATATAGTAGATATGATCAACATAAGATGTTCACCATTGAAAACTACTCCATTTCACGTGATGATCGGTTATGGTTTAGTTGATTTGGATCACGTGATCACTTGGATGACTAGAGAGATGTCTTTCTAAGTGGGAGTTCTTAAGTAATATGATTAATTGAACTTAAATTTATCATGAACTTAGTACCGATAGTATCTTGCTTGTTTATGTTTGATTGTAGATAGATGGCTCGTCTTTGTTGTTCCGTTGAATTTTAATGCGTTCCTTGAGAAAGCAAAGTTGAAAGATGATGGTAGCAATTACACGGATCGGGTCCGTAACTTGAGGATCATCCTCATTGCTGCCTGTAAGAGTTACGCCCTGGATGCACCGCTAGGTGCAGACTCTTGCTAATGCAACCGCAGATGTTATGAACGTCTGGCGAGCAAAGCGATGACTACTCTATAGTTCAGTGTGCCATGCTTTACGGCTTAGAACCGGGACTTCAACGACGTTTTGAACGTCATGGAGCATATGAGATGTTCCAGAGTTGAAGTTAATATTCCAACAGAATGCCCGGATTGAGAGATATGAAGTCTCCAATAAATTCTATAGCTGCAAGATGGAGGAGAATAGTTCATTAGTGAGCATATACTCGTAATGTCCGGGTACTACAATCACTTGACACAATTGGGAGTTAATCTTCCGGATGATTGTGTCATTGATGTAATTCTTCAATCACCGCCACCAAGCTACAAAGGCTTCGTGATGAACTATAATATGCAAGGGTTAGTAAAGACTATACCGAGCTCTTCGCAATGCTAAAGGCTGCGGAGGTAGAAATCAAGAAGGAGCATCAAGTGTTGATGGTCAATAAGACCACTAGTTTCAAGAAGAAAGGCAAAGGAAGAAGAAGGAACTTCAAGAAGAACAGCAAACAAGTTGTTGCTCAGAGAAGAAACCCAAGTCTGGCCCTAAACCTGAAATCGCCGAGTGCTTCTACCGCAAGCGAGTGGTCTTTGGAAGCGGAACTGCCCCAAGTATTTGGCGGATAAGAAGGATGGCAAGGTGAACAAAGGTATATGTGATATACATGTTATTGATGTGTACCTTACTAGAGCTCGTAGTAGCACTGGTATTTGATACTGGTTCATTGCTAATATTTGCAACTCAAACAGGGGACTACGGATTGCTTAACTCGCAAAGGACGAGGTGACGATGCGCATGGTTCCAAAGTCGATGTGATCGCGGTCGGCACGCTACCTCTACATCTACCTTCGGGATTAGTTTTAGACCTAAATAATTGTTATTTGGTGCCTGCGTTGAGCATGAACATTATATCTGGATCTTGTTTGATGCGAGACGGTTATTCATTTAAATCGAGAGAATAATGGTTGTTCTATTTATATGAGTAATATCTTTTATGGTCATGCACCCTTGAGGAGTGGTCTATTTTGATGAATCTCGATAGTAGTGATACACATATTCATAATGTTGAAACCTAAAGATGCAGAGTTGATAACGAAAGTGCAACTTATTTGTGGCCTTGCCGTTTAGGTCATATCGGTGTAAAGCGCATGAAGAAACTCCATCTCGATGGACTTTTGGAGTCACTTGATTATGAATCACTTGGCACTTATGAACCGTGCCTCATGGGCAAGATGACTAAAACCCGTTCTCGGTACTATGGAGAGAGCAACAGATTTGTTGGAGATCATACATACAGATGTATGTGGTCCGATGAATATTGAGGCTCGTGGCGGATATCGTTATTTTCTCACCTTCACAGATGACTTAAGCAGATATGGGTATATCTACTTAATGAAACATAAGTCTGAAACATTTGAAAAGTTCAAAGAATTTCAGAGTGAAGTTGAAAATCATCGTAACAAGAAAATTAAGTTTCTACGATCTGATCGTGGAGGTGAATATTTGAGTTACGAGTTTGGTCTACATTTGAAACAATGTGGATTAGTTTCGCAACTCACGCCACCCGGAACACCACAGCGTAATGGTGTGTCCGAACGTCGTAATCGTACTTTACTAGATATGGTACGATCTATGATGTCTCTTACAGATTTACCGCTATCGCTTTGGGGTTATGCTCTAGAGACGGCCGCATTCACCTTGAATAGAACACCGTCGAAATCCGCTGAGACGACACCTTATGAACTATGGTTTAGCAAGAAACCAAAGTTGTCGTTTCTTAAAGTTTGGGGATGCAATGCTTATGTGAAAAAGCTTCAACCTGATAAGCTCGAACCCAAATCGGAGAAATGTGTCTTCATAGGATACCCAAAGGAGACAGTTGGGTACACCTTCTATCACAGATCCGAAGGCAAGACATTCGTTGCTAAGAATGGATCCTTTCTAGAGAAGGAGTTTCTCTCGAAAGAAGTGAGTGGGAGGAAAGTGGAACTTGATGAGGTAATAGTGCCTTCTCCCTTACTTGAAAGTAGTCCGTCGCAGAAACCGGTTTCTGAGACATCTACACCAAGTAGTGAGGAAGTTGATGATGTTGATCATGAAACTTCAGATCAAGTTACTCTGAGAACCACGAGATCAACCAGAGTAAGATCCGCACTGAGTGGTACGGTAATCCTGTTCGAAATCATGCTACTAGATCATGATGAACCCACGAACTATGAAGAAGTGATGGTGAGCCCAGATTCGCAAAATGGCTTGAGGCCATGAAATCGAGATGGGATCCATGTATGAAAACAAAGTATGGACTTTGGTTGACTTGCCCGAGGGTAGGCAAGCAATAGAAAACAAGTGGATCTTCAAGAAGAAGACCGACGCGACGGTAATATTATCGTCTACAAAGCTCGACTTGTCGCAAAGGGTTTTCGACAAGTTCAAGGGATTGACTACGATGAGACCTTCTCACCCGTAGCGATGCTTAAGTCCGTCCGAATCATGTTAGCAATTGCCGCATTTTATGATTATGAAATTTGGCAAATGGATGTAAAGACGCATTCTGAATGGATTTACGGAAGAAGAGTTGTATATGATGCAACCGAAGGTTTTATCGATCCAAAGGAGCTAACAAAGTGTGCAAGCTCCAGCGATCCATTTATGGACTGGTGCAAGCATCTCGAGTTGGAATAAACGCTTTGATAGTGTGATCAAAGCATTTGGGTTTGTCTGAGACTTTTGGAGAAGCTCAGATTTACAAGAAAGTGAGTGGGAGCTCAGAGCATTTCGATATTATATGTAGATGACATATTGCTGATCGGAAATGATATAGAATTCTGGATAGCATAAAGGGATACTTGAATAAGAGTTTTTCAATGAAAGACCTCGGTGAAGCTGCTTACATATTGGGCATCAAGATCTATAGAGATAGATCAAGACGCTTAATTGGACTTTCACAAAGCACATACCTTGACAAAATTTTGAAGAAGTTCAAAATGGATCAAGCAAAGAAAGGGTTCTTGCCTGTGTTACAAGGTGTGAAGTTGAGTAAGACTCAATGCCCGACCACTGCAGAAGATAGAGAGAAAATGAAAGATGTTCCCTATGCTTCAGCCATAGGCTCTATCATGTATGCAATGCTGTGTACCAGACCTGATGTGTGCCTTGCTATAAGTTTAGTAGGGAGGTACCAAAGTAATCCAGGAGTGGATCACTGGACAGCGGTCAAGAACATCCTGAAATACCTGAAAAGTGTTAGGGAACGTAGTAATTTCAAAAAATTTCCTACGCACACGCAAGATCATGGTGATGTATAGCAACGAGAGGGGAGAGTGTTGTCTACGTACCCTCGTAGACCCGAAGCGAAGCGATCACAACGTAGAGGAAGTAGTCGACGTTCTCCTCGCGATCCGACCGATCCCGGCGCCGTTATTCGGCGCCCGAAGTTCTTGACACACGTACAGCTCGATGACGTCCCTCGACTCGATCCAGCCGAGTGTCGAGGGAGAGTTTCACAGCACGACGGCGTGGTGACGATCTTGATGTTTCACCGGCGCAGGGCTTCGCCTAAGCTTCGCGACGGTATGACCGAGGTGGAATATGGTGGAGGGGGGCACCGCACACGGCTAAGGAACGATCCGTAGATCAAACTTGTGTCTCTTGTGTGTCTAGAGGTGCCCCCCTGCCCCGTATATAAAGGAGCAAGGGGAGGGTGCGGCCGCCTAGTAGAGGCGCCAAGGGGTGTCCTACTCCCACCGGAGTAGGACTCCTCCTTCCTTGTTGGAGTAGGAGAAGGGAAAGAGGGGAGAGGAGGAAGGAAAAGGGGCTGCACCCCTGTCCAACCTGGACTAGAGGGGCTGCGCGCCTTCTTCCTTTTGTCCTCTTTCCTTATTCCCGTATGGCCCAATAAGGCCCATATACTCCCCGGCGAATTCCGTAACTCTCCCGGTACTCCGAAAAATACCCGAATGACTCGGAACCTTTCCGAACTCCGAATATAGTCGTCCAATATATCGATCTTTACGTCTCGACCATTTCGAGACTCCTCGTCATGTCCCCGATCTCATCCGAGACTCCGAACTCCTTCGGTACATCAAAACTCATAAACTCATAATATAACTGTCATCGAAACCTTAAGCGTGCGGACCCTACGGTTCGAGAACAATGTAGACATGACCTAGAACTATTCACGGTCAATAACCAATAGCGGGACCTGGATGCCCATATTGGTTCCTACATATTCTACGAAGATCTTTATCGGTCAGACCGCATAACAACATACGTTGTTCCCTTTGTCATCGGTATGTTACTTGCCCGAGATTCGATCGTCGGTATCCAATACCTAGTTCAATCTCGTTACCGGCAAGTCTCTTTACTCGTTCCGTAATACATCATCTCACAACTAACTCATTAGTTGTAGTGCTTGCAAGGCTTCAGTGATGTGCATTACCGAGAGGGCCCAGAGATACCTCTCCGACAATCGGAGTGACAAAACCTAATCTCAAATACGCCAACCCAACATCTACCTTTGGAGACACCTGTAGTACTCCTTTATAATCACCCGATTCACGTTGTGACGTTTGGTAGCACCCAAAGTGTTCCTCCGTAAACGGAGTTGCATAATCTCATAGTTACAGGAACATGTATATGTCATGGATAAAAGCAGAGCAACATACTAAACGATCGTGTGCTAAGCTAATGGAATGGGTCATGTCAATCGATCATTCAACTAATGATGTGACCTTGTTAATCAAATAACAACTCCTTGTTCATGGTTAGGAAACATAACCATCTTTGATTAACAAGCTAGTCTAGTAGAGGCATACTAGTGACATAGTGTTTTGTCTATGCATTCACACATGTATCATGTTTCCGGTTAATACAATTCTAGCATGAATGATAAACATTTATCATGAAATAAGGAAATAAATAATAACTTTATTATTGCCTCTAGGGCATATTTCCTTCAGTCTCCCACTTGCACTAGAGTCAATAATCTAGATCACATCACCATGTGATTAACATCGATAGTTTCACATCATCATGTGATTAACACCCATAGTTCACATCGCCATGTGACCAACACCCAAAGGGTTTACTAGATTCAGTAATCTAGTTCACATCGCTATGTGATTAACACCCAAAGAGTACTAAGGTGTGATCATGTTTTGCTTGTGAGAGAGTCTTAGTCAACGGGTTTTTCACATTCAGATCCGTTATGTATTTTGCAATTTTTCTATGTCTACAATGCTCTGCACGAAGCTACTCTAGCTAATTGCTCCCACTTTCAATATGTATCTAGATCGAGACTTAGAGTCATCCGGATCGGTGTCAAAACTTGCATCGACGTAACCCTTTACTTATTTAACCTTTTGTCACTTCCATAATCGAGAAATATATCCTTATTCCACTAAGGATAATTTTGACCGCTGTCCGATGATCTACTCCTAGATCACTATTGTACTCCTTGCTAAACTCAAGCAGGGTATACAATAGATCTGGTACACAAGATGGCATACTTTATAGAAACTATGGCCAAGGCATAGTGAATGACTTTCATTCTCTTTCTATCTTCTCTTTGTGGTCGGGTTTTGAGTCTTACTCAATTTCACACCTTGTAACACAGGCAAGAACTCTTTCTTTGACTGTTTCATTTTGAACTACTTCAAAATCTTGTCAAGGTATGTACTCATTGAAAAACTTATCAAGCATCTTGATCTATCTCTATAGATCTTGATGCTCAATATGTAAGTAGCTTTACCGAGGTCTTTCTTTGAAAAACTCCTTTCAAACACTTCTTTATGCTTTGCGAATAATTCTACATTATTTCCGATCTACAATATGTCATTCACATATACTTATCGAAATGTTGTAGTGCTCCCACTCACTTTTTAGTAAATACAAAGCTTCACCGTAAATCAGATAAAACTATATGCTTTGATCAACTCATCAAAGCGTATATTCCAACTCCGAGATGCTTGCACCAGTCCATAGATGGATCGCTGGAGCTTGCACACTTTGTTAGCTCCCTTTGGATCGATAAAACCTTCGGTTGCATCATATACAACTCTTCCTCCTAAAACCCATTCAGAATGCAGTTTTACATCCATTTGCCAAATTTCATAAATTGTGGCAATTGCTAACATGATTCGGACAGACTTTAAGCATCGCTACAGCTTGAGAAAATCTCATTGTAGTCAACACCTTGACCTTGTCAAAACCTTTTTGCACAAGTCGAGCTTTGTAGATAGTAACACTACTATCGGCGTCCATCTTCCTCTTGAAGATCCATTTATTTTCTTTGGTTTGCCGATCATCGGGCAAATCCATCAAAGTCCATACTTTGTTCTAATACATGGATCATATCTCGATTTCATGGCCTCAAGCCATTTTATGAATCTGGGCTCACCATCGCTTCTTCATGGTTCGTAGGTTCATCATGATCTAGTAGCATGATTTCGAACAGGATTGCCGTACCACTCAGTGCGGATCTTACTCGTCGATCTACGAGGTTCAGAGTAACTTGATCTCAAGTTTCATGATCAACATCATCAACTTCCTCACTACTTGGTGTAGATGTCTCGTAAAACCGTTTTCGCGACAAACTACTTTCAAGTAAGGGAGAAGGTACTATTACCTCATCAAGTTCTACTTTCCTCCCACTCACTTCTTTCGAGAGAAACTCCTTTCTAGAAAGGATCCATTTTCAAGCAACGAATGTCTTGCCTTCGGATCTGTGATAGAAGGTGTACCCAACAATTTCCTTTGGGTATTCTATGAAGACGCACTTCTCGATTTGGGTTTGAGCTTATCAGATGAAACTTTTTCACATAAGCATCGCAGCCCCAAGCTTTAAGAAACGACAACTTTGGTTTCTTGCTAAACCACAGTTCATATAGTGTCGCCTCAACGGATTTAGATGGTGCCCTATTTAACGTGAATGCAGCTGTCTCTAATGCATGATCCCAAAACGATATTGGTAAATCGGTAAGAAACATCATAGATTGTACTATATCCAATAAAGTACGGTTATGACGTTCGGACACACCATTATGATGTGGTGTTCGGTGGCATGAATTTGTGAAACTATTCCACATTGTTTTAGTTGAAGACCAAACTCAGAACTCAAATATTTGTCTCCGCGATCGATCGTAGAAACCTTATTTTCTTGTCACGATGATTTTCCACTTCACTCTGAAATTCTTTGAACCTTTCAACTATTTCAGACTTATGTTTCATCAAGTAGATATACCCATATCTGCTCAAATCATCTGTGAAGGTCGAAAATAACGATATCCACCGTGAGCCTTAACACTCATTGGATCGCATACATCGGTATGTATTATTTCCAATAAGTTAGTTGCTCGCTCCATCGTTCCGAGAACGGAGTTTTAGTCATCTTGCCCATGAGGCATGGTTCGCAAGCATCAAGTGATTCATAATCAAGTGATTCCAAAATCCCATCAAGATGGAGTTTCTTCATGCGCTTTACACCAATATGACCTAAACGGCATTGCCACAAATAAGTTGCACTATCATTATTAACTTTGCATCTTTTGGTTTCAATATTATGAATATGTGTATCACTACGATCGAGATCCAATGAACCATTTTCATTGGGTGTGTAACCATATAAGGTTTTATTCATGTAAATGTAACAACAGTTTATTCTCTTACTTAAATGAATAACCGCTTTGCAATAAACACGATCAAATCATATTCATGCTCAACGCAAACACCAAATAACATTTATTTAGGTTCAACACTAATCCCGAAAGTATAGGGAGTGTGCGATGATGATCATATCAATCTTGAAACTATTTTCAACACACATCATCACTTCACCCTTAACTAGTTTCCGTTTATTCTGCAACTCCCGTTTCGAGTTACTACTCTTAGCAACTGAACCAGTACCAAATACCGAGGGGTTGCTATAAACACTAGTAAAGCACACATCAAACACCTGATATCAAATATACCTTTTTCACTTTGCCATCCTTCTTATCCACCAAATATTTAGGGCAGTTCCGCTTCCAGTGACCATTTCCTTTGCAGTGTAAGCACTCAGTTTCAGGCTTTGGTTCAGCTTTGGGCTTCTTCGTGGGAGTGACAACTTGCTTGTCAATCTACTTGAAGTTCCCCTTTCTTTCCCTTTGCCCTTTTCTTGAAACTAGTGATCTTGTCAACCATCAACACTTGATGCTCTTTCTTGATTTCTACCTTCGTCGATTTCAACATCTCAAGAGCTCGGGAATCATTTTCGTCATCCCTTGCATACTATAGTTCATCACGAAGTTCTACTAACTTGGTGATGGTGATCGAGAATTCTGTCAATCACTATCTTATCCGGAAGATTAACTCCCACTTGATTCAAGCGATTGAAGTACCTGCATAATCTGAGCACATGCTCACTAGTTGAGCGATTCTCCTCCATCTTTTAGCTATAGAACTTGTTGGAGACTTCATATCTCTCAACTCGGTATTTCCTTGAAATATTAACTTCAATTCTGGAACATCTCATATGGTCCATGATGTTCAAAACATCTTTGAAGTCCCGATTCTAAGCCATAAAGCATGGTGCACAAAACTATCAAGTAGTCATCATATTGAGCTAGCCAAACGCTCATAACGCCTCAGATCCGCTCCTGCATTAGGTCCGTCACCTAGTGGTGCATTAAGGACATAATTCTTACGTGCAGCAATGAGGATAAACCTCCGATCACGGATCGAATCCGCATCATTGCTACTAACATTTTTCAACATAATTTTCTAGGAACATATCAAAACAAACATATGAAAGCAAAACGCAAGCTATTGATCTTACAACATAATTTGCAAAATACTACCAGGACTAAGTTCATGATAAATTTAAGTTCAATTAATCATATTACTTAAGAACTCCCACTTAGAAAAACATCTCTAGTCATCTAAGTGATCACGTGATCCAAATCAACTAAACCATAACCGATCATCACGTGAAATGGAGTAGTTTTCAATGGTGAACATCTTATGTTGATCATATCTACTATATGATTCACGCCGACCTTTCGGTCTCCGTGTTCCGAGGCCATATCTGCATATGCTAGGCTCGTCAAGTATAACCCGAGTATTCTCGTGTGCAAAACTGGCTTGCACCCGTTGTAGATGGACGAGAGCTTATCACACCCGATCATCACGTGGTGTCCGGGCACGATTTAACTTTGGCAACGGTGCATACTCAGGAGAACACTTCTTGATAATTTAGTGAGAGATCATCTTATAATGCTACCGTCAATCAAAGCAAGATAAGATGCATAAAAGATAAACATCACATGCAAATCAATATAAGTGATATGATATGGTCATCATCATCTTGTGCTTCGTGATCTCCATCTCGCAGCACCACCATGATCACCATCGCCACCGCGCGACACCTTGATCTCCATCGTAGCATCGTTGTCGCCTCGCCAATCTTATGCTTCTACGACTATCGCTACCGCTTAGTGATAAAGTAAAGCATTACAGAAGCGATTGCATTGCATACAATAAAGCGACAACCATATGGCTCCAGCCATTGCCGATAACTTCGGTTACAAAACATGATCATCTCATACAATAAAATATAGCATCACGCCTTGACCATATCACATCACAACATGCCCTGCAAAAACAAGTTAGACGTCCTCTACTTTGTTGTTGCAAATTTTACGTGGCTGCTACGGGCTTAAGCAAGAACCAATCTCACCCACGCATCAAAACCACAACGATATTTCGTCAAATAGACTCGTTTAACCTTCTCAAGGACCGGCGTACACTCGGTTCAACTAAAGTGAGAGACAGCACCCACCAGTCACCTTTAAGCAACGAGTGCTCGAGCGGTGAAACCAGTCTCGCGTAAGCGTCACGCGTAATGTCGGTCCGGGCCGCTTCATCTCACAATACCGCTGAACCAAAGTATGACATGCTGGTAGGTAGTATGACTTGTATCGCCCACAACTCACTTGTGTTCTACTCGTGCAAAACATCAAACCATAGAAAAACCTAGGCTCGGATGCCATTTGTTAGGGAACGAGTAATTTCAAAAATTTCCTACGCACACGCAAGATCATGGTGATGTATAGCAACGAGAGGGGAGAGTGTTGTCTCGTACCCTCGTAGACCCGGCGAAGCGATCACAACGTAGAGGAAGTAGTCGACGTTCTCCTCGCGATCCGACCGATCCGGCGCCGTTACTCGGCGCCCCGAGTTCTTGACACACGACACAGCTCGATGACGTCCCTCGACTCGATCCAGCCGAGTGTCGAGGAGAGTTTCACAAGACGACGGCGTGGTGACGATCTTGATGTTTCACGGTGCAGGCTTCGCTTAAGCTTCGCGGACGGTATGACCGAGGTGGAATATGGTGGAGGGGGCACCGACACGGCTAAGGAACGATCCGTAGATCAAACTTGTGTCTCTTGTGTGTCTAGAGGTGCCCCCTGCCCCGTGATATAAAGGAGCAAGGGGAGGGTGCGGCCGGCCTAGTAGAGGCGCGCCAAGGGGTGTCCTACTCCCACCGGGAGTAGGACTCCTCCTTCCTTGTTGGAGTAGGAGAAGGGAAAGAGGGGAGAGGAGGAAGGAAAGGGGCTGCACCCCTGTCCAATTCGGACTAGAGGGGCTGCGCCCTTCTTCCTTTGTCCTCTTTCCTTATTCCCTGTATGGCCCAATAAGGCCCATATACTCCCGGCGAATTCCGTAACTCTCCGGTACTCGAAAAATACCGAATGACTCGGAACCTTTCCGAACTCCGAATATAGTCGTCCAATATATCGATCTTTACGTCTCGACCATTTCGAGACTCCTCGTCATGTCCCGATCTCATCCGAGACTCGAACTCCTTCGGTACATCAAAACTCATAAACTCATAATATAAGCATCATCGAAACCTTAAGCGTGCGGACCCTACGGTTCGAGAACAATGTAGACATGACCTAGAACTATTCACGGTCAATAACCAATAGCGGGACCTGGATGCCCATATTGGTTCCTACATATTCTACGAAGATCTTTATCGGTCGGACCGCATAACAACATCGTTGTTCCTTTGTCATCGGTATGTTACTTGCCCGAGATTCGATCGTCGGTATCAATACCTAGTTCAATCTCGTTACCGGCAAGTCTCTTTACTCGTTCCGTAATACATCATCTCACAACTAACTCATTAGTTGTAGTGCTTGCAAGGCTTGAGTGATGTGCATTACCGAGAGGGCCCAGAGATACCTCTCCAGGCAATCGGAGTGACAAAACCTAATCTCGAAATCGCCAACCCAACATCTACCTTTGGAGACACCTGTAGTACTCCTTTATAATCACCCGATTCGTTGTGACGTTTGGTAGCACCAAAGTGTTCCTCCGGTAAACGGGAGTTGCATAATCTCATAGTTACAGGAACATGTATATGTCATGGATAAAAGCAGTAGCAACATACTAAACGATCGTGTGCTAAGCTAATGGAATGGGTCATGTCAATCAGATCATTCAACTAATGATGTGACCTTGTTAATCAAATAACAACTCCTTGTTCATGGTTAGGAAACATAACCATCTTTGATTAACAAGCTAGTCTAGTAGAGGCATACTAGTGACATAGTGTTTTGTCTATGCATTCACACATGTATCATGTTTCCGGTTAATACAATTCTAGCATGAATGATAAACATTTATCATGAAATAAGGAAATAAATAATAACTTTATTATTGCCTCTAGGGCATATTTCCTTCAAAAGGACTAAGGATATGTTTTCAGATATGGAGGTGACAAAGAGCTCATCGAACGGTTACGTTGATGCAAGCTTTGACACCGATCCGACGATTCTAAATCGCAGACCGGATACGATTTACACTAAACGGAGGAGCTGTCGGTTGGTGCAGTTCTAAACAAAGCGTCAGCGGGATCTACATGTGAAGCGGAATACATAGCAGCTTCGGAAGCAGCTAATGAAGGAGTCGGATGAAGGAGTTCATATCCGATCTAGGTGTCATACCTAGTGCATCGGGTCCAATGAAAATCTTCTGTGACAATACTGGAGCAATTGCCTTAGCGAAGGAATCCAGATTTCACAAGAGGACCAAGCACATCAAGAGACGCTTCAATTCCATCCGGACTTAGTCCAGGTGGGAGACATAGAGATTTGCAAGATACATACGGATCTGAATGTTGCAGACCCGTTGACTAAGCCTCTTCCACGAGCAAAACATGATCAGCACCAAGACTCCATGGGTGTTAGAATCATTACTATGTAATCTAGATTATTGACTCTAGTGCAAGTGGGAGACTAAAGGAAATATGCCCTAGAGGCAATAATAAAGTTATTATTTATTTCCTTATTTCATGATAAATGTTTATCATTCATGCTAGAATTGTATTAACCGGAAACATGATACATGTGTGAATGCATAGACAAACAACATGTCACTAGTATGCCTCTACTAGACTAGCTTGTTAATCAAAGATGGTTATGTTTCCTAACCATGAACAAAGAGTTGTTATTTGATTAACAAGGTCACATCATTAGTAGAATGATCTCGATTGACATGACCCATTCCATTAGCTTAGCACACGATCGCTTAGTATGTTGCTACCGCTTTTATCCATGACTTATACATGTTCTGTAACTATGAGATTATGCAACTCCTGTTTACGGAGGAACACTTTGGTGCTACCAAACGTCACAACGAATCGGGTGATTATAAAGGAGTACTACAGGTGTCTCCAAAGGCAGATGTTGGGTTGGCGATTTCGAGATTAGGTTTTGTCACTCCGATTGTCGGAGAGGTATCTCTGGGCCCTCTCGGTAATGCACATCATCAAGCCTTGCAAGCACTACAACTAATGAGTTAGTTGTGAGATGATGTATTACGGAACGAGTAAAGAGACTTGCCGTAACGAGATTGAACTAGGTATTGATACCGACGATCGAATCTCGGGCAAGTAACATACCGATGACAAAGGAACAGCAGATGTTG
The DNA here is from genome assembly GCA_021437245.1 of Aegilops speltoides. Taxonomy (NCBI): domain Eukaryota; kingdom Viridiplantae; phylum Streptophyta; class Magnoliopsida; order Poales; family Poaceae; genus Aegilops; species Aegilops speltoides. The sequence goes on along the minus strand of CM038146.1, from coordinate 35,273,754 downwards.
TTATGCGGTCCGACCGATAAAGATCTTCAGAGAATATGTAGGAACCAATATGAGCATCCAGGTCCCGCTGTTGGTTATTGACCGTGAATAGTTCTAGGTCATGTCTACATTGTTCTCGAACCGTAGGGTCCGCACGCTTAAGGTTTCATGCGATGCTTATTATGAGTTTATGAGTTTTGATGTACCGAAGAAGTTCGAGTCCCGGATGTGATCACGGACATGACGAGGAGTCTCGGAATGGTCGAGACATAAAGATTGATATATTGGAAGCCTATGTTTGGAGTTCGAAAGGTTCCGGCTAAAACGGAATTTACTGGAAAACCGGAGGTTACGGAACCCCGGGAGGTAAATGGGCCATAGTGGGCCTTAGTGGAAAGGAGAAGGGCCAGCCCTAGGTGGTCAAGCCCCCCCTTCCCCTAGTCCTACTAGGACTAGGAAAGGGGGCCCGCCCCCCTCTCTCTTTCCCTCTCGGGAATCCTAGTCCAACTAGGATTGGGGGAATCCTACTCCCAGAGGGAGTAGGACTCCCTTGGCGCGCCTCCCTTGGCCGGCCAGCCCCCTCTCCCTTGCTCCTTTATATACGGGGGCAGGGGGGCACCCTAGGACATACAAGTTTGATCTACGGATCGTTCCTTAGCCGTGTGCGGTGCCCCCTTCCACCATATTCCACCTCGGTCATACCGCCAAGCTTAGGCGAAGCCTCGCGCCGTGAAACATCAAGATCGCCACCACGCCGTCGTCGACGAACTCTCCTCGACACTCGGCTGGATCGAGTACGAGGGACGCCATCGAGCTGTACGTGTGTCAAGAACTCGGGGCGCCGGAGTAACGGCGCCGGATCGGTCGGATCGCGAGGAGAATGTACGACTACTTCCTCTACGCCAGATCGCTTCGCTTCGGGTCTCACGAGGGTACGAGACAACACTCTCCCCTCTCGTTGCTATACATCACCATGATCTTGCGTGTGCGTAGGAAATTTTTTGAAATTACTACGTTCCCCAACAGAACCCTACACCCCGCTTGCTTGTATTTGATGTATGGTATGGTTACAGAGTAGTTCTGCTTCGAGATCAAGCGAGCTAAATGCTAAGGTATGAGGTAATGAACGTAGCTCTCCCCCTAAAGCCCTAAACCCCCTAGTTTATATAGACATCGCTAGGGTTAGGGTTACAAGCTATCAGTTACAATGAAGGGAAGATCACACTAAACCTGACTTGGAGGACACACCACGACTCCAAAGATCTCCTGTCCGGTCGCGAGTCCGTACTCTAGCTTGGGACCATAATGGCCCATCAGTCTGGCCCATGTGTAATAGTCGACGGCCCGAGGACCCCTTAGTTCAGGACTCCCCCAGTAGCCCCCGAACTAGCCTCCAATTCCAGAGCTTGTATTCGGCATCCGCACATATAATGGTCTTCAGCTTGCGAGGCGAGTTCTTCGTTTCATCCTGTGCATATTCGGAGTTTGAGCGGTGTCCGGAATCTGAAAAGTCTGCTTTACTTGGCCTTGAAGGTCAAAATGCTCGAGTGTGAACAGTGCCCACGCCTGACAACTTTTTGCGAAGCGTCGCGGCCGGTCATAACATTGAACGGCTGGCAGTTCTTGATGCGCGGCTCGCACCGCCCCCCTATTGGCACGTCTCATCAAGGCAGAGATCTTGCCCCATTTTTTTAGGGATATGATCAATGATCTTGATTCCCCCACCCACGCATAATGTCGCGAGCATATCGGGAAGTGGAGAAGCCCACAACATGAAAAGGGGAACACTTGGCTCCTCCATGTTCTATAAAGAGGGGAGCTGCTACAGTTAGCATCTCACGCCTTCTTCCACCTCCCGATGTTGCCTCCCCTGTTGGGGAACGTAGCAGAAATTCAAAACTTTCTATGCATCGCCAAGATCAATCTATGGAGTGACTAGCAACAAGAGAGAGGGGAGTGCATCTTCATACCCTTGAAGATCGCGATACGGAAGCGTTGCAAGAACACGGATGAAGGAGTCGTACTCGTAGCGATTCAGATCGCGGTTGATTCCGATCTAAGCACCGAACAACGGCGCCTCCGCGTTCAACACACGTACAGCCCGGGGACGTCTCCTCCTTCTTGATCCAGCAAGGGGAGAGGAGAAGTTGAGGGAGAACTTCGACAGCACGACGACGTGGTGGTGATGGAGCTCGTGGTTCTCCGGCAGGGCTTCGCCAAGCACTACGGAGGAGGAGGAGGTGTTGGAGGAGGGAGGGGCTGCGCCAGGGAAGGGGTCGTGGCTGCCCCCTCTCTCCCTCACTATATATAGGGGTAAGGGGGGTGGAGGAGGCGCCCTAGGGTTCCCGAGGGGAGGGGTGGCGGCCACAGGGGAAACCCTAGATGGGTTTGGGCGCCCCCACCCCTAGGAAACTTGCCCCCCAAGCCGGGAGGGGCGGCTGCCCTAGGGGAGGCGCCCCCACCTCTCCTGGTTATGTGAGAGGGGTTGGGAGGGGCGCACAGCCCCTTAGTGGGCTGGTGTGCCCCCTCCCCTTGGCCCATAAGGCCCCCAACGCTTGCCGGGGTTCCGAAACATCTTTCGGTCACGCTGGTCGTCACCCGGTACTCCCAGAATAATTCCGAACTCCAATACCCTTCGTCCAATATATCGATCTTCACCTCCGGACCATTTCGGAGTTCCTCGTCACGTCCGGGATCTCATCCGGGCTCCGAACAACCTTCGGTAACCACATACTATTTCCCATAACAACTCTAGTGTCACCGAACCTTAAGTGTGTAGACCCTACGGGTTCGGGAACCATGCAGACATGATCAAGACGTTCTCCGGCCAATAACCAACAGCAGGATCTGGATACCCATGTTGGCTCCCACATGTTCCACGATGATCTCATCGGATGAACCATGATGTCGGGGATTCAAGCAACCCCGTATACAATTCCCTTTGTCAATCGGTACGTTACTTGCCCGAGATTCGATCGTCGGTATCCCAATACCTCGTTCAATCTTGTTACCGGCAAGTCACTTTACTCATTCCGTAATGCATGATCCTGTGACTAACTACTTAGTCAGATTGAGCTCATTATGATGATGCATTACAGAGTGGGCCCAGAGATACCTCTCCGTCACACGGAGTGACAAATCCCACTCTCGATTCGTGCCAACCCAATAGACACTTTCGGAGATACCCGTAGTGCACCTTTATAGCCACCCAGTTACGTTGTGACGTTTGGTACACCAAAAGCATTCCTACGGTATCCGGGAGTTACACAATCTCATGGTCTAAGGAAATGATACTTGACATTAGAAAAGCTCTTAGCAAACGAACTACACGATCTTGTGCTATGCTTAGGATTGGGTCTTGTCCATCACATCATTCTCCTAATGATGTGATCCCATTATCAATGACATCCAATGTCCATGGTCAGGAAACCATAACCATCTATTGATCAACGAGTTAGTCAACTAGAGGCTCACTAGGGACATGTTGTGGTCTATGTATTCACACATGTATTACGGTTTCCAGTTAATACAATTTTAGCTTGAACAATAGACAATTATCATGAACAAGGAAATATAATAATAACCATTTTATTATTGCCTCTAGGGCATATTTCCAACATCTCCAATCTCTAGAGCTCCAGCGCCCTATCTTTCTACTCCGCGGCGAATCCCATTCTGCCCTTCCCAGCTATGGCTGGATCCAGAGCTAACGACAAGTGGGACGTCTCCATCGTCACCAACAATGACATATTGGAGCTGAAGCAGACTGACTACTTGTTGGCCGACGTCGCTCAGATCATCCCCACGCCCAAGCTGGGCGAGAGGGTTGTATTCCTCCCCCATTTCTTCCGGGGCTTGGATTTCCTCTACACCCCTTCGTGAGGGGGTTGATGTTCTTCTACGGGCTAGATTTCCATGATCTAGCACCCAACTCCCTTGTCCACATATCGGCCTTCATTATCATCCGCGAGGCCCTCCTCCGAGTCCAACCACACTTTGGCCTGTGGCTGAAGGTGTTCAACGTCAAACCCAAGGTGGTCGGCAGTGCCTAGGTGAACTGCAACGGGGCCATGATTAGCAAGCTAACGCGGGTACAGTGGCCGGAGGGTAGGTTCATTGACACCGTCATGGTGTCACAGAAAGAGTGGTTGTACATCATCGAACCAAGGGATGCTTCCTAGACCGCGGCTCCCGAATTCAGATCCGGACCCCCGGCTAGATTGGCCTCATGGACTACAAAAAGTTTGGACTGGGGATTGATGACCCGCAAGTATACGGGATAGTTGTAGCCTCTTTCGATAAGTAAGAGTGTCAAACCCAACGAGGAGCTAAAGGTAGAACAAATACTCTCTCAAGTCCTATCTGCCACTGATACGACTCTACGCACGCTTGACGTTCGCTTTACCTAGAACAAGTATGAAACTAGAGGTACTTTGTAGGTGTTGTTGGAAAGGGTTGCAAGATAATAAAGAACGCGTAAATAAAAAGTAGGGGTTGTTTAGATAAAGATGCAATAAAGTAAATAAAGCGAGTGTGGAAAAGTGGTGGTAGGAGTAGTGGAATTGTCCCTAAGCAATTGACTACATTACTAGACCGGTAATCACTATTGCAATTCTATTTGAGGGAGAGGCATAAGCTAACATACTTTCTCTACTTGGATCATATGCACTTATGATTGGAACTCTAGCAAGCATCCGAAAATACTAAAGATTCATTAAGGTAAAACCCAACCATAGCATTAAAGTATCAAGTCCCCTTTATCCCATACGCAAACAACCTACTTACTCGAGTCTGTGCTTCTGTCACTCATGCCACCCACCATAAGCAAATCATAAACATATTGCAAACCCTACAGCGGAAATCCCTCACGCTTGCGCGACACGGAGGGCACAATGGGACAGCACCAATAATAAAACATGCAACTCAAACCAATCATAGCAATTCATCAATCAGCAATAGGACAACGAAAATCTACTTAGACATCATAGGATGGCAACACATCATTGGAAAATAATATGAAGCATAAAGCACCATGTTCAAGTAGAGGGTACAACGGGTTACGGGAGAGTGGACCGCTGTAGATAGAGGGGGGAAGGTGATGAAGATGTTGATGAAGATGGCGGAGGTGTTGGTGAAGATCGCGGTGATGATGATGGCCCCCGGCGGCGTTCCGGCGCCACCGGAAGCAAGGGGGAGAGAGCCCCCCTTCTTCTTCTTCTTCCTTGACCTTCTCCCTAGATGGGAGAAGGGTTTCCCCTCTGGTCCTTGGCTCCCATGGCGTGGGAGGGTCGAGAGCCCCTCCGAGATTGGATCTATCTCTATATTTCTGCATTCTCTAATCGTTTCCCTTCACTGTTTCTTTTATATCTGGAGATCCGTAACTCCGATTGGGGTGAACCTTTCGCCCAGATTTTTCTCGTAAAATTAGCTTTTTTTTCGGGAAAAGAAGAGCGCCAACCGCTTTAAGGGTGGCCCATGAGAGTTCAGGGCGCGCCCATGGCGGGAGGGCGTGCCCCCCTATCTCGTGGCCACCACGGACACCGTTTCGCGTTGATTCTTCCTCCCGAAAATCCCAAATATTCCAAAATAATTCTCCGCCCGTTTTTATCCCATTTGGATTCCGTTTGATATTGGGTTTCTGCGAAACATAAAACATGCAACAAACAGAGGCGCATGAGCAATCGGATCAATATGTTAGTCCTAAAAATAGTATAAAAAGTTGCCAAAAGTATATGAAAGTTGTAGAATATTGGCATGGAACAATCAAAAATTATAGATACGACGAAGAGGTATCAGCATCCCCAAGCTTAATTCCTGCTCGTCCTCGAGTAGGTAAATGATAAAAAAGATAATTTTTGATGTGGAATGCTACCTAGCATAATCTTGATCATATGTCTAATCATGACATGAATATTAAGTCACGTGCGATTCAAGGCAATAGTCTATCATTTGACATAAAAACAATAATACTTCGAGCGTATCAATAAAGCAATCATGTCTTTTCAAAACAACAAGGCCAAAGCAAGCTTATCCCTACAAAATCATATAGTTTGGCCATGCTTCATTTTCGTCACACAAAATGCCCCCATCATGCACAACCCGGATGACAAGCCGAGCAATTCGTTCATACTTTTTAACGCACTTCAGCTTTTCCAACCCTCACGCAATACATGAGCGCAAGCCATGGATATATCACTATAGGTGGAATAGAATATAATGATGGAGGGGTTTATGTGGAGAAGACAAAAAAGGAGAAAGTCTCACATCGACGCGGCTAATCAACGGGCTATGGAGATGTCCATCAATTGATGTCAACATGAGGAGTAGGGATTGCCATGCAACGGATGCACTAGAGCTATAAATGAATGCTCAACAAAACAAAACTAGTGGATGTGCATCCAACTTGTGTGCTCACGAAGACCTAGGGCATTTGAGGAAGCCCATCGTAGGAATATACAAGCTAAGTTCTATAATGAAAAGTTCCCACTAGTATATGAAAATGACAACCTATGAGACTCACTATATGAAAAACATGGTGCTACTTTGAAGCACAAGATATGAGACTCACTACATGAAGAACATGGTGCTACTTTGAAGCACAAGTGTGGAACAAGAGATACTAACATTGCCCCTTTTTATTTATTTTCTTTTTCTTTTTTTCCTTTTTCCTTTTTCTTTTCTTTTTTTCTTTGGCCTTTCTTTTTCTTTTCTTTTTGGCCTTTTTTTCTTTGGGACAATGCTCTAATAATGATGATCATCACACTTTTATTGATTAAAACATATGAATTACAACTCAAAACTAGAACAAGGTATGACTCTATATGAATGCCTCCGGCGGTGTACCGGGATGGTGCAATGAATCAAGAGCAACATGTATGAAAAATTATGCATGGTGACTTTGCCACAAATACGATGTCAAGTACATGATCATGAAATGGCAATATGACAAAAGTAATGTATGTCATGATGATGAACGAAACGGTGGAAAGTTGCATGGCAATATATCTCGGAATGGCTATGGAAATGCCATAATAGGTAGGTATGGTGGCTGTTTTGAGGAAGATATAAGGAGGCTTATGTGTGATAGAGCATATCATATCACGGGGTTTGGATGCACCGGCGAAGTTTGCACCGACTCTCGAGGTGAGAAAGGGCAATGCACGGTACCGAAGAGGCTAGCAATGATGGAAAGGTAAAAGTGCGTATAATCCATGGACTCACATTAGTCATAAAGAACTCATATACTTATTGCAAAAGTTTAATTAGCCCTCGAAGCAAAGTACTACTACGCATGCCCTAGGGGGATAGATTGGTAGGAAAAGACCATCGCTCGTCCCCGACCGCCACTCATAAGGAAGACAATCAAAGAAACACCCCATGCTTCAAATTTGTCACACAACGGTTACCATACGTGCATGCTACGGGACTTGCAAACCTCAACACAAGTGTCTCTACAATCCACAACCACCCACTAGCATGACTCTAATATTACCATCTTTATATCACAAAACTATTGCAAGGAATCAAACATATCATATTCAGTGATCTACAAGTTTATGTAGGATTTTATGACTAACCATGTGAATGACCAATTTCTGTCATCTCTTTAAATAGATATAAGTGAAGCAAGAGAGTTTAATTCTTTCTACAAAAGATATGCCCACGCTCTAACAATTATAAGTGAAGCAAAAGAGCATTCTACAAATGGCAGTTTTCTATGTAAAGAGAAACAGGCAATCCAGACTTCAAATGATATAAGTGAAGCACATGAATCATTCTATAAAGCCATACTCAAAAGATTTAAGTGAAGTGCAATGAGCATTCTATAAATCAACCAAGGACTATCTCATACCAGCATGATGCATAAAAGAAAAATGAAAACTAAATGCAAAAGACGCTCCAAGACTTGCACATAATGCATGAACGAAACGAATTCGAAAACATACCGATACTTGTTGAAGAAAGAGGGGATGCCTTCCGGGGCATCCCCAAGCTTAGACGCTTGAGTCTCCTTGAATATTTACTTGGGGTACCTCGGGCATCCCCAAGCTTGAGCTCTTGCCTTTCTTCCTTTTCCTCATATCGAGACATCCTCGATTAGACACTACATCCAGACAAAACTTCAACAGAAAACTCGGTAAGATCCGTTAGTATAATAAAGCAAATCACCACTCTAAGTACTGTTGCAAACCAATTCATATTTTGTTTTTGCATTGTGTCTACTGTAATATAGCTTTTCCATGGCCTAATCCACTGATACAAATTGATAGATTCATCAAAACAAGCAAAATATGCATAAAAAACAGAATCTGTCAAAAACAGAACAGTCTGTAGCAATCTGAACATCCACCATACTTCTGGTACCCCAAAAATTCTACAAAAATTAGGAAACATAAACAAGTTGTATAGCAAGACAGTGCAAAAGTATCAGAACCATTTGACGTTGCAGTTAAAAATGTAAAATCACGCACTACAGCCAAAGTTTCTGTCCTGCACCGTGCAAACCAACAAGCATTGTAAACATCCTAAGGAAAACCTTGGCACATTATTTTTATAATACAATGGAATTGTATAAGGGGATAATTATTTTTGATGAGAAGTTTCTGTAATTAAGATTCACAAAGTTTCCGTGAGCATGAACAAAGTTCAAGGAGCTCTCCCACTTCAACAATGCATGTCTTTCTCACTTTCACTTTCCTTTTTGAAAAGTTTTAGGTTCCCCTCTTTATTTTTTTGTTTTTAAACTATATGAAAGCACTCAACAGAAATAAATGACTCTCTAAACTTTCGGGTTGTCTCCCTGGCAGCGCTTTCTTTAAAGCCATTAAGCTAGGCATATAGTGCTCAAGTAATGGATCCACCCGGATCCCAAGGTATATCAAAGCCAATTTTAATTAACAATGATTTGTAATTTAGTAGTGAGCAAAAAGTAACATATATCATGCAACAACGAATTCTAACTCTTCCTATGCATCGGCATGTCATAAAAGAACAATTCATGCACACCAAGTAAAGGCCAATGCATAGTATAAGCAATTTCTTGCAATTCTATCGTATTGGAAACATAGAGAGGTGGAGACATAGTTCCTCTCTCATAATAATTGCAAGTAGGAGCAGCAAGCACATGCATATTATATCTATCAAAATCATCATGTGCAATGGTAAAAGGCAACCCATCAATATAATCCTTAATAAGCACAAACTTCTCCGATATAGTGTAGTAGGGAGAATTCAAAAGGATAATAGGACTATCATGCGTGGGTGCAATAGCAACAATTTCATGTTTAACATAAGGAACTATAGCAAGTTCATCTCCATAAGCATAATTCATATTGGCATCTTGGCCACAAGCATAGCAAGCATCATCAAAAAGGGATATTTCCAGAGAATCAACGGGATCATAACAATCATCATAGCAATCATCCTTCGGTAAGCACGAAGGGGAATTAAACAATGTATGACTTGAAGAGTTACTCTCATTAGAAGGTGGGCACGGGTGATCAATCCGCTCTTCCTCCTTTTGTTCTTCGCTCTCCTCATCATCTTTTTCATCCAGTGAGCTCACAGTTTCATCAATTTCTTCTTCCATAGCTTCCTGCAAAATATTAATCTCTTCTTGGACAGCGGAGACTTTCTCAATAAATGCATTAATATAGTAATTGTATTCATAATTTTCGTAGCAATATCTAAGTATAGCAAGATTTTCTGGTCTATAAACACCATCATCATCAAAAGCTTCATACTTTTCAAACAAAGATTCAATTTCATAAGCAGCCTTAAAAGCAACAAATTCTTCTATTTGTTCAACATCATAGTAATCATATATACCATTAGCATAAGAAGCTAAGGTTTCATTATCATTAAATTTGCATGAAAAGGGAAGGTGTGGAGCCTTCATCCTAGAGCAACAAGTAATATCATATCTCAAGCATAGATCCCGGGCATACCAACGCAACATAATAAATTGGTCCCATAATAGTTTCCCTTTTTGTGTCAAGCGATAATCCCTAAAGTATTCACGACATTCCTCTTCTTGGACCGTGCTGGATGAAGGTGATGGTGTTGTGATCCAGTGGACATAAAAATAACACAGCCGACGTACCACAAAGCCTCGATCTCGTTGCTTGCGGTGGTCCGGTTCATCGGCTCAAAAAATATTCTTGTATGTGAAGGCGCTCCCTCGGACCTAGATATGGTGGTTTTTTTCCTTTTTCTCTAGTGTTGCCTTAACGATGCCGGAGGACGATGGTGGGCAAAGATTCAACGACGCACAAGGTTCTCCACTCGTGAACGATGCCGAAGAACGATGGTGGACAAAGATTCAGCGACACACAAGGTTATCCACTCGTGAAATTATAGTTTTACTAGTTGCAGGATCTTTGTTGCAAAAATGTAAGACACTTATGTATGTGTCATATGATGACCACATATGTACTCTTTGTAAATTGTTTGTCTAATGAAATATATGTGATTACAAAAAAGAGAGTATATGTGGTTATTTTTTAAAAAAAGGTGTGTGGACGCGTAACAAGAATTCTTCCGGTACCTCACTTGTTGTGTTTGTGCCGCCACATACATCTTACTATTAAATACGCTGCCGTGTCCATTTTTGCTTTGAAAGCACAGGTTACTAAGGCTAGTCATAGTGGGAATAACATAAATAGTAACATAGATGCCACATAAGCAAAAAAAGATGATGTGTCATGTAATTAAAGAGGAGAGAGACAAATAGAGTAACATAATATGTTACCATAACATAGCGGTTCCCAATACAAAATGAGTCTACAAAGCAATAAATGAAGACATATATGTTACTACACCTATGATATTTCCCACTATGAAGGTAGTACTCCCTCCTTTCCGGTTTATAGGGCTTAATTCAAAAATCTCACCAACCAAGATAGATGGTGAGTGGTGGAATATTTTTTGTAGTTTGCATAAACATCTAATTAATGCTCTTGTTTTTCTCAAAAAATTATGTTTATCAATGCATTAATTGCAATGCATGCATGCATAAAGTACATGCATTGGTCAATTTTCTCTTAATACTTAAATGCAATGATTTAATGCACCTTGAAATCTGAACATGTGATGGGGAACAACCAAATTGAGCCTTATAAAATGGAAAAACTAAAATTTTGAGATAAACCCTGTAAACCGGAAAGGAGGGAGTAACATGAACTAGTAACATATGTATGTTACTCCCCACTATGACCAGCCTAAATCGACGATCATTTCCAGGAAACGCATGACCTGAAGTATCGTCGTAGATCGTCTTGACTTGCCTTTTACTCCCGTTCACACTGCTCATGGATTTGCTTTTCCACGCAAGTTCTCTTTCCGTTGTTCATGTCGCTGGGTAGAGACGCAGCGCACACACAATTAAGGCTGCTTTCCGTGCCATGTGAATATTGCAATTTTAAGTCCATTGCATATGGTTAAAATTCCTTCTGCAAACAGAGATCGAAACCGTCGCCCTGCCATGATGTATGATAAAAGGGTGCATTGCACATACACCCTATGCGATGATGTATGCTAATCGTGTGCGATAGGGTTCAAGGACGAAGACATTTTAGAAAAAACAAACGTAAACTACTGCAACACCCTATGTTACGACGTGCGCAACTAACTACTAGCAGTGTTTGGCTCACACGCCGCTAGTACGGTGCCGCTGATAAGTCATTGATAGCAGCGTGCGGGCCGAACGTCGCTAGTAACTAAACTACCAGGGGCATGCGCATCGCACACTGCCAATAAGAGGTAGACCAGTGGCGTGCAACAGGGGCGAACGCATGGCCAATGCAAGACGGCATGACCTCCTATTCATTGCGTCACGTGACGCCAGTCTGAACAACACGCACCCCCTGCTACTCTCGCGTGTGCTTTGGGGCGGCACTTGTGCGGTGCATGCGCCCTATTTTCTTTTTTCGTTTTTATTTTGCGCTTCACTAAAAAATATCTGTGTTATTAAAAATCAAAATTAAAAAACTTTCATGATTTTGAAAATGTTTTGTGAGCTAAAAATATCTCTTGAATTTGAAAAATGATAGCAGATTAGAAAATTGTTCATTATTGTGAAAAATAATATTGAATTAAAAAATGACTGTAATTTTGGAAAAAAAAAGTTCACTAATTCAAAACAACAAAAAAATGAATTTTAAAGTTTGTGCATTCAAAAAAATACATGAGTTCATAAAAATGTTCATGAATTTCAAAAAAGGTACATGGATTCCAAAAAATGTCACAACTTTCAAAAAAGCTCAATAAAAAAATCATGAAGTTCAAAATATGTTCACTAATATCATAAAATGTTCGGAAGTTTAAAAAATGCTCATAAATTTCGGAAACAATTACGAATTCCAAGAAATGTTGATGAATTTTAAAAAAATTGTCAGTTTGTAAAATGTTCATGACTTCCAAAAAATGTTCGCCAGTTTGCAAACATCTTCAAAATTTTAAAAAATGACTCTTGAAGTCAAAACCTGTTCACAACTTTTAAAAAATGTCCTCAAATTTGACCATTGTTCGATGATTTTCAAAGAAGTTGATGAATTGAAAAATGATTCATGATTTTTGAAGTTTGCAAATTTGAAAAATAAAAAACAGAAAACAAAAGGTAAAACGAAAAATAAAAAAGAAAGAGATAAAGGGAAAAGAAGAAAATACATAAAACAAAAAGGAAAGAAAGACAAATCGGCTCAGGGAAGGTCTACAAACTTCACAAATCCAGTGAGGAAAAAGCGGGAATGGGCTGACCCATACAGAAGGAGGAAGCCCCGGGGAGTACGGATTCAAAGCTGAAAGTGAACTTTATTAAATAATACATTGGTTTTATATGTTACGCAAAAAGCAAGTTTTTGGCTAAATAGAAAAGGTAACCCCATTTTGATATCGACAAAGCTAAATACCTGCCGACTGGTCATTAGCGACAGGCACGCACGACTCGCTCGACGCACGATCCACGTTCGACCTCCCGATAGATCGTTAGCTACTTTATTTTTCGAGGAAAAAGAATAAAGCACCCGACGGGAATCGATCCCAGGACGCACAGGTTACGCATGCTCCCTTCGACCAACAAGCTACAACATCTTAGTTGTTCAAACTGGAAAACATAAGAACTTAACCTTTTATACCTCATAGCATCAAAATAAAAGTTGTGCTAATTCCAGAATTTTTTTGCTGGGAGCTAGAGTCAAACTCCAAAATCAAAGAATTGTGACAAGGGACATGAATTTTTCTCGTCAAAAAATAGTGTGCCAACAGGATTCGATCCTTGTAACTTTTACAAGGTAACCCACTAGCCAACCACCTCACCTACGTTCCTCTTTTGTAAAAATGAAAGCAAATAGGCTTTTTAACCAGTCTCCTTTTCTATGTTTGCACAAAAGTGAATGCAATATCGGATCTTTTCCGCACTTAAGTAGATTATTTTACCAACTCGTCTCGAGTTGATGATACCATGGTAATTTTGGTGGGGGAGGTGGATGAAATATACCGTTGGTAATTTTTGTGTGTGTATAGCATGGTAACTCACACATCACATACCTGATAACTTATGTACTCGGTACTGATTACTTTGGCGATCGGGAGGGAGGCGTTGATGAAATATCCCGGGTCATTTTTGTGTGAATATCATGATAACTCACACATCACATACCTGATAAACTTATGTACCTCGATCCTGGTAACTTTGAGGGAAGTGGTATTGATGAAATATCCCCAGTTACTCTGATGTGAACAATATGGTAACTCAGACATCAGAGACCCGATAACTTATGCACCCCGGTCCTGGTAACTTTGGCGAGAAGGGGTGCTGAAATATACCCCTAATAATTTACGCACCGCAAACATGATAACTTTTCCCTCCGCCGGAGGGAGGGGTTTTGATGAAATATACTCTCGATAACTTCTATGTAAATATGATGATAGTTTACGCATCACTGTCCTGATAACTTTTATGCAAATACCATGATAACTCATACATCATAAACATGATAAATTATGTACCCAGTCCTGGTAACTTTGTCGGTGGGGGTAGGGGTGGGGGGAGTCGTTGAAACATACCACGGTAACTTCCATGCAAATAACATGATAAATCACACATCATAGACATGATAAATTATGTACCCAGTCCTGGTAACTTTGTCGGTGGGGGTAGGGGTGGGAGGAGTTGTTGAACCATACCACGATAACTCTTATGCAAGTAACATGATAACTCACACATCGCAGACTTGATAACTTATGTACCCGATCCTGGTAATATGGCGACTGTGGCGGGGGGGGGGGGGGGTGATGCCCGCTAATTTCTGTGTAAATAACATGGTAATAGAAACATACAAAATTGATAACTCACATACAAACGCCACTATAACTTTTGACCTGAAACTTTTTTGTTGAAAAACATACACCCGATAATTTCCGTGTAAATAACATGATGATGTATCATCGCGGACTTGATAACTAATATTTTACGTTTAAACACCATGTTGTCTTTCATCCAAGGGAAAAAAGTTTTTTAAACATTTCACCGGTAATTTCTATGTTAAATTACCATACTTTCCCATGCTTTTAACCTTCTCATACTGTAGTTACCAGCCGTATCATGGTATAGTTATCATGTTACTCAGACCATAGTTATCACGCTGGTCATTGCCAAAGTTACCAAGCCAAACTTTATTATTTCTTTTGATATGGCAGAAATAAGAAAGGTTCAAATAACATTGTCATTCTACAATAGACAACAACAAAAGGTGGCTTAGTTGGTTATTAGGCTTGATAGGTATTACATAGACCCGGGTTCGAATCCTCTTTCAAGCGCTTTTATTTTCTTTTCATATTATGCAGCGAAAAACCAGAAAAAACCACTAGCAATTTACTACGGTTTTTGAGAGAAGGAAACAAATAAGTGGAAGCGGGAGGAACGACGGAGCGGGACGAGCGGAAGGATTGATCGAAGGTCGTGCGGATCTGTTGCTATCCACCAGTCGACTGGTGGTTAGCGCAGTCCTTTTGATATATGTATTTGTCTTTTTTGTGCACCACATAAAAAAATGCAAATAAAAAATATCTCTACTGGGAAGTTGGTACGTTCTCCTCACCTCCTTCCCTGGGTTTTTTTCTTCCCACCTCCTCCTTTGTTTCCGGTTGATTCTTTTCGTAACCTCAACCGATGGCGCACAAAATAAAAACTAACATAAATAGAGAATAATTTATAATAATCTAAATTGGATCGGTACTTTCCCAAAAACCACGTCCTACATTAACTGAATCAAATCAAATCTTGTCAGATCTCAACTTAATCAAAACTAATTTTGCTTTTCCTTACACATGCCCAAATAAAATCAAATATTACCAAATCACAACTAAATCAAGATTTCCCTTGTGTTCCCCTACCGATAAACTAATCAAATTAAATCTTATTAAAATCTGTAATATGATGGGTGTAACATATATGTCAAACATGATTGAGTTTGAACCAGTAGAACGTGTCTGTCCCCATTGCAATCCACGTCTGTGGACGTGCCCGGGCACGTTCGGGTCTGTTGAGAACTGGATTTTGCTACTTGTGGTTACATATGCTCTTATTACATATGACACCACAAGAATCTTTCCATTTATTAGGATGCAATCAGTGAATATTCTTATTTCTGGGTGTGCTCAACACAACCAAAAAGTGCAACTGAACTTTTATGCTTTTAGGTTTTTCCTTTTGTATCCAGGGCAGAATTTAATCATGATCACGGCAACTCACTTTTTATATGTATTCTCCCCTTTATTTCTTGTTTTTTGAAATGGCAATTTTTGGGCGCAATTTTTTTGTTTTTTTATAGTTTTTTTTTTCTTGGCAAAAAGCAGCTAACTTAGCCTAGCCTGTTTTTTCATGTGCGCTCTCTATAGTTTGGGCCAGTTTTTGAGGTTGCACTGAAATAACGTTGACTCGCATGTACGTCTCTCGGCTCGTGCTTCTCGCGCGAGGCCGATCGGGATTTGATGCCTTCCATCGGCGCCGCCGCAGATCGACTTTGTCTTCTGTGGCCTTAGGGCATGGAGGCGTGGTGGATCTTGGCTCTTGCCGGCGGGAGGGCTCCTGCTTCGTTTTTTGAGGTTTTCCTGTGTGCGTTTAGGGTTTGTGTTCTGCTCAGGAAGATGAGACGGCGGCGCCTTCCTGAAGTTGGAATAAGGTTCTTCCCGTCTAGTCCCCGTTTTGGTGGCGCGTCTAGCATCATCGGAGGGCGTGTGAAGATGTGTCTTCGGCGGATCTCGCGGGATTCAGTCGGGGTTTGTCTTCGGTGGATCCACATGGATCTGGCTTCGTTAGTTTGCGTTCATGTGTCTTCAGATTGGATCCTTCTGTTCTACGTTTCTCTTCATAGGCGGCGATTGCTGTTCTGGTGCATTGGTCCTTTTGGGCCTTATCACGACGACTTTCCGACTGTCTACTACAACAAGGTTTGCCCGGCTCCAGTGGGGAGGGGCGATGATGGCGGCGTGCTTTCGGCTCGCTTGAGTGATTGTAGTTGTCGCTATGTGGTCTATGGACTTGGATGTAATTTTTACTTCTAGTGTTTTTTTGTACCGCTTTAAAAGATGATGAATAGATTGCAAGTTTATCTCGCAAAAAAAATGGTCGAGGGAAGGTCTGGGGTTCCTCATTCGAGGGAAATGAGTTGTTCGCTGGAGTCTCCTCCCACGTCTGACGTTTCTCATATATCGCATCCGAAATTATTTGGTCGCTATATATTGGTCTATCGTTGGAGTCGTTTCTTTATTATTAGTTTCAAAAGACAAAAATATAGTTTTTCAGTCGCGGCTGCGTATTTTTGGTGTTGCTATAGACGAATATTCCCACGATTATCAAATACTCCCTCCGTCCGAAAATACTTGTCCTCGAAATGGTTGTATCTAGACTTATTTTAGTTATAGATACATTCATTTTATCCATTTTGAGGACAAGTATTTCCGGACGGAGGGAGTATCAATAGCCGTGTCCGACCCGGTCAACACTATTCAGGAGGTGATGGCTTAATTTCCATACAGATATTTGCAGATGTGTGATCACCAATTCAGCATTCGTAGCGTGAGGTCTATATTCGTGAGGTGATCCGTTACTCGCTGAAGTGTTTGTCGCGACAGGCAAGACGACCAGACGACTGACGGCTTCCACACAATACGCATCTCTCATTTACTAGTCTCACTGGCTATGAACGACGCCTCCACGTCCCTCCCAAACAATCAGTCGCACTGCCTGTAAAATACTCAAGAGCAAGCCCTCTTCCCGAAGCATGTAGCTACAGCGCTGCGCTTTCGCCATGCATCGCTCGGTTGCCAAGCTGCTCGCCTTGCTCCTCGCCACGGTCGTGTCCTGCGGCATCGCCGGCCATGCACGGCAGCTCCAGCCGGCCCATGCGGCTGGCGCGAGCTGCTTGCCGCGCGAGAGGGACGCATTGCTGGCCTTCAAGCAAGCCATCAACGACACCGATGACGTCCTCGCCTCGTGGCAAAGACGGCACAAAGATTGTTGCCGGTGGTGGGGCGTCACCTGCAGCAAGGAAACCGGCCATGTGATCGAGCTTGACTTTGGTTACACCGGATTGGACGGCAAGATAAGTCCTTCCCTGCTTTCTCTCGAGCATCTGGAGTACCTAAATCTCAACAACACCAACCTACATGGACCAGACGGTACTTCTTTGTTCCCAGAATTCTTGTGTTCTCTAAGCAACTTGAGGCATCTCGATCTCTCATGGACACTGTTCTCTGGTAGATTGCCTGCTCAGCTTGCCAACCTTTCAAATTTGGAGTACCTCGATCTCTCAGGGACATCCCTGCACGGACCTAATAATGGTTGCGCTCCAGAGTTCTTGTCTTGTAAAAACTTGAGACATCTCGATCTCTCATACACACCATTCTCTGGTAGAGTGTCTCCTCAGCTTTTCAACCTTTCAAAGTTGGAGTATCTCGACTTCTCCAACACTAGCATGTCGGGTATACAGCTGCCTCAGCTCAGAAACCTTTCAAACTTGCGCCACCTTGGCCTCGGTTCCATGCAAGATATACACGCATCAGATATCTCATGGTTAACTCATCTCCATTTCCTGGAATATGTTGATATGAGTGATATAAATCTCAGTAGCACGGATGTTTTTCTTGTGGCCAACACAATCCCATCTCTGAAGGCCCTTATTCTTATCAATTGCTCGCTTCCAAATGCAAACCAGTCACACATAAATCTCACAAAACTAGAGCAGCTTTATCTCTCAAGTAACTATTTGGGCCATCGAATTGAAACCTGTTGGTTCTGGAACCTAACAAGCATCAAGGAGCTAGGACTCGCTTCAACCTATCTGTATGGTCCATTCCCTGATGCGCTAGGAGGTATGATTTCCCTCCAGTGGCTGGAATTTACCGACAACGGTAATTCAGCCACCATGACGGTGGACTTGAAAAATCTATGTGATTTAGAGTACCTATGGCTCCATGGGAGTCTTGCATTTGCGAACCTGACAGAGTTCGTAATGAAACTCCCACAATGTTCGTCCAGCAAATTGCGGCTCTTGAGCTCAAATCACAACAATATGGCAGGAATGCTGCCAGATATGGTGGGGCACTTCACCAGCTTGGAGTCCCTTTACCTTTATAATAACAGCATTACTGGAGCTATACCAACTGGATTAGTGAATTGTACTAGTTTGCTGTCAGTCGACCTCGGTTCGAACCAACTAAGTGGCCAGATACCAACATTGCCGAGAATCCTCACCCAAGTGGACTTATCCATGAACAGCTTGTCAGGGCCTTTGCCATCGGATTTTGGAGCTCCAAATCTTACAGCACTAAGGCTATCCTCCAATTACATCACCGGTCACGTTCCTAGACGTATTTGTCAATTGCAATACCTAGCTTTCTTGGATTTCTCCGAGAATAGGTTTGTGGGAGAATTTCCTAGGTGTTCTTCAATGCCAAACTTGGCATTCCTACAATTAAGTAACAATAACTTATCCGGAAATTTCCCGCCATTGCTCCAAAGGTGCTCAAAATTGTTTTTCCTTGATCTTGCAATGAATGAGTTCGATGGAGCATTACCAGTATGGATCGGAGACCTAGTGAACTTGCGGTTTTTGCAGCTAAACAATAACATGTTCTATGGGGATATTCCAGCTAGCATCACAAGTCTTGTACTACTTCAACAATTCAGTTTGGCAAACAACAATATATCAGGATCAATTCCATCGTCCTTGTCAAAATTAATAGCTATGACCCTGAAACATCCACTGAGACTTGAATCAGCGTGGTTTGAAGGCAGTAGCACGCTGCCGGCGGTGGATATTTTGTCTGTGGTGATGAAGCAGCAAGAACTTCAGTTTAGAGGTGTTGCAGTTACCGACATCGTCAGCATTGATTTGTCACTCAACCACTTGACCGGTGAAATTCCAGATGAGATAACTTCTCTGAACGGACTGTTGAGCTTGAATTTATCATGGAATCACTTGAGCCAGAAAATCCCAGTGAAGATTGGGGATATGAAATCACTGGAATCACTCGACTTATCAAGGAACAACATCTCTGGTGAAATCCCAACGAGCCTCTCAGATTTGACATATCTAAGCTCCTTGGACTTGTCATACAACAATCTTGCAGGAACAATTCCAACAGGAAGTCAACTGGACACTTTGTACGCAGAACATCCGTCCATGTATGATGGCAACAGTCGCCTTTGTGGGCCTTATCTTCAAAGGGATTGCTCAGGAAGCAGTCCATCAAAGCATGGGAATCAACAGACAAGTGAAAATTCTTATGACCCAGTGATGTTCTTCTACATTGGGCTAACGTCTGGCTTTGTGGTTGGACTCTGGCTTGTGTTCTGTGCGTTCCTGTTCAAAAGGGCGTGGAGACATGCCTATTTTCGCCTCTTCGACGAGCTATGTGACAAGGTGTACGTGTTTGTTGTTGTTACTTGGGGCCGGATAAACACCAAGGTGACTTCAGGTTGAGTGATGTGCTAAATCCAATAATGCCGGCGGCACTCTATTGTTGTGCTCCATGAATAAATAAAGGTGAAGAAGTTTTCATTAGCAGCTTGTACAAGTGTGTGTTTTTATCTATATACTTGTGATATGAGATGCATGTGACTGTTATTGGTTTGTGCTCCCTGGTCATGATGAACCCGGCACGTGATTTTGGTTTCCAGCTTTGTATTGTATATATATCGATGGTTGATGTTTTGTAATACTGAACTGCACTAGCAGAGTGGCCTGTACAATTTTGCGCATCTTAATATATTGTATTTGTGCGCGTTAAGCATACAAATTTTCTGGTTATTTTGCTAATTCTCAGCTGGCTAATTCTAATACTCATAGATCTCAATCGTCTTAGCAAAAGCAAACTTCTTAGTTTCAAGCGACTGCCTGAGCATAGAATCTGAGGTAGTGACATGCGGCCAACGCAGATGGAAGCCAAGATATATATCAGGAAAACGCTCACAGAGACACGGACGAGTAAACAGAGGCGACGGCTACCAAGACCACCTAGAAATGGTCGATGTCTCCGGGAGCACGAAGCACCGCCGCACCGATGGAGGTTTTCTTTGCCGGTGATGGTGTCCCACACCACTTGACCCACGCCAGGAGCTGCGGCTGCTTAGCCGCAGGGACGTTGAAGATGAGTACGAGGCCATGGCGGCTGCGCCAAAACCTGCAGGCGGTGTAGGCGAGCGGAAGGAAGATGGGCTGCGGGGGCCGGCGCAGGAGGACCTCGGGGAGCAGGTTGTTAGCGTGACAGGCTTGTACTTATCTGTACATTTGTAATACTGTTGTAACTCTCCTGGTCTTCAGGATCGATCGCACCTTCCCCTCTTCGGCCTGCGTGCCTTCCGTTACGGGAGACAAGGGGAGGGGGTGCCTGTATATGTATCTGTACTCTCATGGCATAATTATATCGACAGTTCAGTGCCTTTCTCTTGTCTAGCTTGGTATCAGTTGCCATGGCGTTTGAGGATCTCTTCGGCGATCTCCCGGCTCCGGCAGCCCACTCCTCCTCTCAGGCCTCACCGCCAGGGACATCCTCCTCCCTCCTGGCCTCCACCTCCCCCGCTGCCTCCTCTGCCATTACCACCGAGCTGCTGCCTCCTCCACCCCTGCCTCCCACCATCGCACCCCTCAACATCCACGAAGATCACATCTCAAACCACATCAAGTTCAAACTTGATCCTGCTGAGAACAACTATACCAAGTGGCGCATGTTCTTCAACCTCGTTCTCCTCTAGTATCGTGTTCAGGACCACGTCGCTCGGCCACCTTCTCCCAACGCCGACGCCGACTGGCTAGCCGTCGACCAGCGCCTCCTCCTATGGATCTTCTTCACCCTCTCCGACTCCCTCATCGATCTCATCATGGACGGGGCCGTCGACACCTACACGGCCTGGACGCGCATCCGCGATTATTTCCTCGCCAACCAGGGAGCCCGCTACCTCCACCTCACTCGGCAGTTCCGCAACTTGCGGCAGGGCGACCTCACTGTCGCCGACTACGCCCGCCGCCTGAAGGGCCTCACGGACGGCCTCGCTGATACCGCAATCCGGTGAAGGACCACGACCTCACCATGCAGCTCCTCCACGGTCTGGACAACCGGTTCGACACGATCCGCACCCTCCTGGGCGATCAGGTGCCGCTGCCGCCCTTCGACGTCACTCGTTCCCGTCTGGAGCTCGCCGAGTACACCATCAACCTCCGTGCAGCCGAGGCTGCCTCCGCCGCCCTCACCATCTCTGGCGGCTCCGGCTCCGCGCCCAACCGCGGTGACCGCGGCAACGGCAACGGCGGGGACCGCGGCAACGGCGGCGGACGCGGCGCAGGCGGCTCTCGCGGCACCAGCGGCGGTGATCGCGGTCGTGGCCGTGGTCGCACTGGTGGCCGCGGGCGCGGACGCCCGGACTCTGGCGGCCGTGGGTCTTCTTCAACACCACCCACGCCCTGGACGGGCTACTTTTCCCCCTACGGCATGGCCATCCCCCCGCCTCGTCCCGGCTGGATCCCTCCCAACGCCGCCGGCGTGCTCGGCCCTCGGCCCGGCGTCCACTCCCAGGCATATCCACTGATGCTCTCGGGCCCCTCATCGTCCACTACATCGCCTGCTGCATCGTCGTTCTACCCATACCCTGCGCCCTCGTGGGATCATGCCGCTCTTTTCAGCCACGCCTACAGCCAGCACGGGTTCCCCTCCAACGGTGCCGACTGGATCCTCGACTCCGGCGCGGCTACGCGCGTCACCGGTAATCCTGGTAATCTCTCCTTGTTTCGTCCTTTCCCAAAGCATTTTTCGTCTAGCATTATTGTTGGCAACGGTGATCGGCTTCCTATTATTGGCACGGGCTCCACAACTCTCCCTCCCACTAATCTCTCTCTTAAAGATGTTGTAGTCTGTCCAAACATTGTAAAAGATCTTATCTCTGTTCGCAAATTATCCACTGACAATGATGTTTCCGTTGAGTTTAATCCCCGTGGTTTTTCTGTGAAGGCTCTTCCAACCAGGACTCCGCTCATGACGTCCAGTAGTCCCGGCCCGCTGTACCCTTTCTATGGCGCCACCTCCTTCGACAAGCATGCCCAGATTGTAATAATGTTTCTCGCTCTCCTTGTACTTCTTGTCAACTAGGGCGACAACCTCGCTTAGCGTTTTCCTCTTCCAATAACTGTACCACGGCGCCATTTTAAGTTATTCATTATGATCTATGGACTTCTCCGGTAATAAGTTTTTCTGGTTTTCAATACTACCTCATTGTGTTGGATGACTTTTCTCATTATTCGTGGTCGTTTCCTCTTCGTCACAAAGACGACACCTCACCCACCCTCCAACACTTTTTCACTTATATCTACACCCAATTTCACACTCTCATCAAATGCATGCAATGCGACAACGGCGGCGAATTCATCAACACCTCTCTTCGCACCTTCTTTTCCAACAATGGCATTGCCTATCGACTCTCCTGCCCCCATACCTCACCACAAAACGGTAAGGCCGAACGTATGATCCGTACCACCAACGATGTCGTCCGCATACTTCTTCTTCATGCCAATCTTCCTCCACCATTTTGGGTCGAGGCTCTTCACACGGCCACTCACTTACTCAACCGGCGTCCCTCCACCACCACCAAACCACACACACCCTTCTTTCTTCTCACCGGCGTTCAACCTCGATACGATCATCTCCGTGTCTTTGGTTGTCTATGCTTCCCAAACCTCTATGCCACCACACCTCACAAATTGTCCCCTCGCTCCACTCGCTGTGTATTCCTCGGTTATCCCTTGGAACATAAGGGTTATCGTTGCTTCGATCTCCAAACTCGCAAAGTCATCGTCTCACGGCACGTCATTTTCGACGAATCCACATTCGCGTACATGCCTCCCACACCCCTGGACACACCCACCCCTTCCGCACCCGATCCCGCTACTGCCACTCACCTGCGTGCAATCTCCTCCGAGATCTCCACCGCGCCAGCTCCCCACCTGCCCGCACGATCTGCCTCGCATCCCGCGTCACCCAACCCCCCAACCCCCGCACCCCACGCGTCGCCCTGCCCCCCCACTCCCCCGACCGCATCGTCCGCTCCTCCCGATACGGCCCACGCGCCTTCCCCCCACCCGCCTAGCCCGGTCCCGCCTCAGTTCCTCGGATCGCCCGCCCCAGATTCGCTCGGATCGCGCGCCTCCCCTGCCGCCGCTGACCCACCTACCTCGGACTCCAGCCCCACAGAATCGCCCTCGCGTTCCGTGCCCAGCACTCCCTCGCTGCCACGTCGCCCTGTCGTACCTGTTCCACCTCCTGTTAACTCACATAAAATGACCACTCGTTCTAAGCGTGGATTTGCCCAACCACGTAAACTTTTTTCCCTCACCACATATCTCTCCCCTCCCTTCCTCATACAAATCTGCCCTTAAGGACCAACACTGGCGCGCTGCTATGCATGATGAATTTAATGCTTTGCTAAAGAACAAAACTTGGAGTTTGGTTCCTCGACATGCAGGTGTAAACGTGGTCACCGGGAAGTGGATATTTCGGCACAAATTCAACCATGACGGCTCCTTGGCGTGCTACAAGGCACGCTGGGTATTCCGTGGCTTCACTCAACGGGAGGGCATTGACTACACCGAGACCTTTAGCCCGGTTGTCAAGCCGGCCACTGTTCGCGTCGTCCTCAGTCTCGCCACCGCTCAAGCGTGGCCCATTCACAAACTTGATGTGAAGAACGCCTTTTTACACAGTGATCTTGGTGAGACCGTGTACTGTGCACAACCCTCCGGCTTTGTTGATCCCTCTCACCCCACTCATGTTTGCCTTCTCCAAAAATCATTGTATGGTCTCAAACAGGCTCCTCGCACCTGGTTCCTGCGGTTCAAGTCCTTTCTTCTCTCTTTGGGCTTTCTCACTTCCAAGTGTGACACCTCTCTCTTCACCTACCACCATGGTTCTTCGGTAGCCTATCTCCTTTTATACGTCGATGACATCATACTTACTGCCAACACCACCTCTACGTTGCACTCTCTCATCTCCTCTCTCAAAACCGAGTTTGCGATGTCTGACCTCGGTGACATTCATCACTTCCTTGGGGTCAACATCACTCGCTCCTCTTCCGGCCTGTTGCTCTCGCAGCAGCAATACGTGCTGGAGATTTTGGATCGCGCTAGCATGTTGAACTGTAACCCCATCTCCACTCCCATGGACACTAAGTCCAAAGTCTCAGCATCGGATGGTACACTCCTCTCTAATCCGACCTTGTACCGGAGTCTTGCCGGAGCCCTACAGTACCTCACCCTCACCCGACCAGACATCTCCTATGCCGTGCAGCAGGCCTGCCTCTTCATGCACGCCCCACGGTCTTCTCATTTTCAGCTTGTCAAACGGATTCTCCGATACCTCAAGGGCACCTCTCACTACGGCCTCCAGTTCTATCGGTCTTCTTCGCATGACCTCATCTCTTATTCCGATGCCGACTGGGCCGGCTGCCCCGACACCAGGAAATCCACGTCCGGTTTTTGCGTCTTCCTCGGCCCCAACTTGATCTCCTGGTCGTCTAAACGACAGCCTACGGTGTCACGGTCCAGCGCTGAGGCTGAGTACCACGCGGTTGCCAACTGTGTTGCTGAGACTACGTGGTTGCGTCAGCTGCTGCATGAGCTCCGTCGCCCTCCTTCTCGTGCCACGATTGTCTACTGTGACAACATTAGCGCGACATACCTCTCCACCAACCCGGTCCAGCATCAACGCACCAAACACGTCGAGATCGATCTTCACTTCGTCCGGGATCGCGTCGCCTTGGGAGAGGCGCGTGTGCTGCATGTTCCCTCCGGGTCCCAGTTTGCTGATGTATTCACAAAAGGATTGTCTACTGGCGTGTTTAAAGACTTTCGGTCCAGTCTGAACGTCCACCCAGGAGGAGTCCCGCCTGCGTGGGGGGTGTTAGCGTGACAGGCTTGTACTTATCCGTACATTTGTAATACTGTTGTAACTCTCCTGGTCTTCAGGATCAATCGCACCTTCCCCTCCTCTTCGGCCTGCGTTCCTTCCGTTACGGGAGACAAGGGGAGGGGGTGCCTGTATATGTATCTGTACTCTCATGGCATAATTATATCGACAGTTCAGTGCCTTTCTCTTGTCTAGCTCAGGTCATCGTCGTCCAGCGCCACCGCCGCCAGCGACGATGAGCGGGGGCGGAGGTGGAGCTGCTCATATGTGGATGGGTGGACTGGCCCCTGTAGCAAGGGAAGAAAGTCACGCTGAAGTTGTGAGCCCAAAACTCAAAATGAGAAGCCCATGATGAGTGTAACAGTATAGAAGCAGACTCGCTATGTGGTAGGTAACTGCATCTCAACAGCAGCTCGCAGTTCCTCTCTGAGTCCCAGGTCAAACCGTGTCACAAACAATGTTTCACTGATATTGCCCTCGTACATCCGGACCTGGTACACCAATTGATGGAAAGCTGTGCGATATTCCTGAACCATGCCCTGTTGCCGCAGCACCAGCAAATCCCGCATACAAGTGCAGTGAACATTGACCTCAAATTCCTGTGTGATTGTTGTGCAAAAAATTTCCCAGCTACTGCAGTACTCTGTCAGGTTGTAGGACTGAAACCAGTGAGCGGGGTTACCATGCAGGTGCATCAACACGGGCATCAGCTTGAACGAGTCAGGTATTTGATACAACAGGAAATAAGCCTCGCAATAATCCAACCATATACGCACATCCTCGCCCTCAAATCGTGGAAACTCCATCTTTGGCATCGACGGCCACTTACCGCTCTGCTCCTCTTCAACAGGTTGCGACTGTGATGCCTGGGGTTCACAAACAGCCCTCCGCCGCGATCCGATCCAACTCTGCATCTCTAACGCTAGTGGATTCCTTCAGCACTAGCGCCACCTGAACTTGCTCGTGGTGGATCTCTCCGATAGAACTCACCGATAGATTTACCTTGGCATGCACCTGATCCAACCGCGAGACTTGCTCTTCGAATTTCACATCCAGCCCGTCAAGACGAGTCTGAACCACCTCGATCCCGTCCACCTTTGCCTGAAGTACCTAGTCTGCGCGCTCGGCTTGAACGGTGTCGTCGTCACTTCCTCTGAATTCGACCGGACACTAATCTCAAATTTACAGTCGACTGCACAAGGCAGTCAACCAACCAACCAGTCAATGTTACTGATGAATCTGGAGTTTGTGAAGCGCGATCCGGACAAGCGAAGCTTTGAATACCAATTGTAATACATGAACCCTAGGGTAGCCTGAAGAATTGGGGGTCGGAGGAGATGAGTTCAACTTGGAGAGGAAGAAAGAAGGCACGAGAAGCAATGTATCATTTCTCAATAGATGCCTGTTACAGACTGGACTCGGAGCTTATACCCTCGCTCGTACACTCAGCCCACACACACACTGTATCCTATCGGGCACTAGGCACGCTTCAGTCAACCTCCTGGCAACTCACTTGCGCTGACATCAACACATAAACAAGGTGGCTTTCCAAAGCTAACACCCTAAACCCGAAGGCAATTTCCAGAGCCGTTGCGGCTCCGGTGTTTCATGAGCCGCTACATTCTGCCGGAAGACCAAACCTCAAGCGACACCCCTAGGGGAAAGCAACAAGCACGCCACTGACACCCGCTCAAGTAAAACCGAAACTTGCTGTTTCACCTGGAGAGCCGAGCCGAGACTCAAATGACAAGCCTGTCACGGCTCTGGCGATAAGGGGGAGTGACATGCACCCATCGGCTAGGTTTTCAAGAAATAATTAATTTGCGAGAGACTTTCATCAGATAGCCTATTTTTAAGTGGCTTTTAATAGAGAGGATTCTACTGGGCAAAGTTCGCTCTAATTTTTTTACAAACAAGATTCATTCCATTCCGAGGTCGAAAGGGGCAACACACTACGTCCCCGGCTCACCGGAGAACAGATATATGTATTGTCGGTACTTTTCATTACTCAAGAAGACGACTCAAATTCAGAGATGCTGTTGGACTATAGTACAAATTCAAACACACAAAGAATGAAAAGTCATGGGCATAAGCAGAGATCGTGGCACATGAGCAAACCACGCTGAAAAATATTTGTACGCACAGAAAATAGTGCATACAATGCAAGCAAATGAACTGCAAGATTCAGAGACAGGGCCAACGCTAAGCAAGTTCATTTCTCTTCCTGCCAGTTTGAAATATTGCCTACATGAATCACATAACAGACGGCAATTCACAGTTGAGAAGACTAATTCCATTTCTGCTTACAGAATGGACGAACCTGCAGCGAATAATCCATTTCTGCATCTCAGACAACGAAATCCTAACTCTTGACACCTGTGGAGCAACCAATACCATAAGTCAGACTGATTTGTAATATCCCAACTTATCTCACAATTTTTGTTTGATTCAAACACCGGGAATTGCTCCAGAAACTCAAAACTGAATCAACTCAGCATTACTGCACAAAACCAGCATTATATAGAGAGAAGAGCAATAGGAGATCAATTAATTTGTAGCAGCGCACCTTCAATTCCTACTGTTAGCATATTCTCAAGTTTTTCGCTGCATCTGGTCTTGTCATTTTTATCAGGCGTTCAGTGCAACAAATATTAAATATCCATATTGATCAAAATCAAAGAAAGTAGACTGCACAAAAACCACACGGTTTTAGAAGAACAGGGCCCCGCCCAATTACCGTTTTCATCGAAAACGAAACAAACACTCAAACAGGGTGCCAGTACGCGAGGAATCGCCGAATGCCAACCCAGCAGAGCGCAAAGAACATTGTAGTTTGGACCAGACAAACTATATTGGACGTTATCTAAGTTAAATTAACAAATGGAGGCATGCTGAGAAAATAGATAACCAAACCGGCTCGCCATGCTCGCTCTCCCTCTCCGGCTCGGGATCGGGCTCGCCTTCGCCCCTCTCGTTCTCCTCTAGCCTTACCACCCCCACCACCTTCTCCTCCGCTCCCTGCTGCGCTGTCCCCTCCGCCATCTCCTCCTGCTCTCTCGGCCGTTCTCTTGCCGGAGCCAACCCATGAATGCCTGGCTAGGCGTATCAGCAGGCGTGCCAAGATGGCGGCTGACTCTGGCATCAAGGCCAGGCGCAGCGCTAGGCTGGCTGAGATCGAGCCGCCTGTCTACTCCACCATGACCGCCAGGGCCATGCGCTCCAAGGCCAAGAAACTCGACCTGGCTGCTGCGTCCAAGGATCTTGCTGATGCCCTGATCCATGCTCGTCTTTGCGACGAGTCTGGGTCCGTCGACGGAGCTTCTCGCGGTCTCGCCTCTCCTGAAGATCTGGCTGCTGTTGCTGCGGCCTGCGGTGCCTCGCAGGATGCGGTTGCGGACATTGCGTCCGCCTGTGGTGACCCGGACTCGCCATGATCAGGCCTTCGTTTAGTGCCCACGTGTGGGCCGGCCAACTAGGGCCATGTATCCGGAGTCTAGCTCCACTATGTAGTTGCTTTCATAGAGAGACCGAATCTGTTAGTGTGCTCACGCCTACTTCTGTCAGCTTGTCCTGCTGTACCTTGACACGATATGGTTGTCGATCGTGTCAATACCTCTATGTATGGTGCTACCTCAAGTTTCATCTATGAAGAACGCTTCCTACTCTATTGTATCCTGGAATGTTCGTGGTCTAGGGGATAATGACAAGTGCGCGAATGTGTTCTCTGAATTAAAGTGCTTACGGCCATCCATAGCCCTTCTTCAAGAAACCAAATTACAAAAACTAGACACCATCAAGCTTCGATCGATTTTGCCACGCTTCCTAGACTCCAACAACCACCTAGACGCTTCTGGAACTGCGGGCAGCATTCTTTCGGCCACAAACTCACGTTGCTTCTCGCTCATCAATTGCCAACACAAACGTTTCACATCTACCTTAACTCTATCGTGTCTTGCATCGCCCCACAACATCTTCGTTACAAATGTATACGCTCCATCGCAACGTGATCTAAAGACGGACTTCCTTGACGAACTAAAAATAATTGAACCACCTACGCAATCACCTTGGCTCCTGATTGGAGACTTCAACATCACCAGATTCCCCCACGAGCGTAATAACAGCAACTTTCGCCGATCAGAGGCTGACGCCTTCAATGATACAATCGACCACCTTGCCCTCATAGAGCTGCCTCTACTTGACAGAGAGTTCACCTGGTCAAATAAAAGACAATCCCCTACTCTAATCAGATTAGATAGGGTGCTAATCAACTTAGCCTGGGATGCTATTTTCCCAAACTCTCACTTAACCTCTCTCACTAGGTTCAATTTCGGATCACGTCCCACTCCTAGTCACAATATCTACGTCCGTCCCATCTTCCCGCATTTTTCGATTTGAAAAATTCTGGGCCTCATTTCCAAAATGTGCAGACACTGTGCGTGAATGCTGGCAGCCCATCTCTGTTCATCGCAGGCCAACTGACCAAGCTGCCGCCCTCGCTGGGTGTATCAAATCTACTCGCTCGGCCCTAAAGTCTTGGGCCAAAACCCTGAAGCCCATCTATCAACGAGAAACTGACTACAAACTGGCTATATAGGCCCTCGATTTAAACAAAGAAATCGCCCCACTTCTCCCGCTCGAACAAAAACTGCGCCTTACGCTCGCCAACCTACTTCAACTAATTATCAAACAAAAGATCGCCTTCTGGAAACAAAGGGGGAAGGTACGTTTGGCCATCGACGGTGACGAGAACACTCGTTTTTTTCACGCTTCTGCAACCCAACGATCGAGAACAAATAAAATCCCCATGCTTATCCACAACAACGCTGAAGTGTTCCTCCACGAAAAAAAAGCACACATTCTAAAAGTCTTTTTCCAACAACTGATTGGCACCACTAAACAGGCAACATGGAACTTCAGTCTTCTGCAGCTATACCCCTCTCCCCTCCCCCAGCTTCGTGACCTAACACTACCCTTCTCACACGATGAAATCCACCAAGCCTTCCTCTCCATGAACACCAATGCCAGCCCTGGACCTGACGGTTTTGGGCCCATCTTCTTCAGGAAATTTTGGCACATTATCAAACCATCCATCCTACCCTTTTTTGCTGCCTTCCAGGATCAAACATGCTCTCTCGAACGATTCAACCGAGCCTACATGGTACTATTACCAAAAACACAGGTGCCAACGGCTCCTGATGCATTTAGACCAATCTCTCTCCAAAACTGTACGCCAAAGGTTGTTGCCAAAATCCTCACTAACAGAGTTAAGCCTCTAATACCGCTTCTCATTCACTATGATCAGACGGGCTTCCTCCATGGACGTAACATTGCTGAAAACTTCATTTATGCTGCAGACATTCTCAGTACATGCCACACTCGTAAAGCTCAAACCATGGTTTTTAAGTTGGACTTCAGAAAGGCATTCGACTCCATAAACTGGACCTCCCTCATCCGCATTCTTACAGTACGTGGCTTTCCCTCCATATTCTGCAATTGGGTCCAAAACATCCTCTCCACTGGAAAAACGGCTATTCTTTTGAATGGTGTTCCTAGGCCCTGGATTCAATGTCGATGTGGCCATAGACAGGGGGACCCATTCTCTCCGTATCTGTTCATCATAGTCGCATATGTCCTCCAAAGATTAATTGCCAAAGCTTTTCAAGCTAACATACTATGCCACCCTCTAAGACCCAATGAACCACCGGTGACACTGCAATATGCAGATGATACACTCATAATCGCTGCTGCTAGCGATGCAGCAACCCTGATTCTCAAAAAAACACTCCATGACTTCGCTCTGGCAACAGGATTGGTGATCAACTACCACAAAACTGCTCTTCTCACAATTGCTACGGACCCTGAAACCCAAAAAAACATTGCTACTACTATAGGTTGCTCAACATCCGAATTCCCACTGCAGTACCTAGGGCTTCCACTTTCCCCTTCAAAATTACCACTGACAGCTTTCGATCCTATCATAGATAACTTTCGAAAATTCCTCTTTGGCTGGGTGGCGCGCCTTCTCTCTAGAGGGGCCAGACTCACCCTCCTGACCGCTGTCCTTGACTCCTTAACGGTCTATTTCATGTCTGTTTTCAAGCTACCAAAATCCATCCTAGCAAAACTTGACGCTATTCGGAGAGCCTTCTTCTGGTCTAACGAGTCTACATGCACTGGGGCAAGCTGCCTTGTCGCGTGGAAAAATGTTTGCAAACCTAAAGATACTGGTGGTCTATGCATTAAAAATCTTGAGCTCCAAAACCGTTGCTTGCTTATGAAATTTTCTTCCAAAATTCTGCAACACCCAAATGTCCCATGGACCCTGTGGTTCAACCAACAGCACCCTCTCGGTATTGCTGCAAAAACTTCACGGCCCTCCTTTCTTTGGAAGGTTATCAACAACAACTTACCACTTCTCATTGAGCACTCCTTTGTCATCACATACAATGGCCTCTCCACCTTCTTCTGGCTAGATAAATGGCTGCTGCAATCACCACTTCAAAAAGTTTTCCCCAACCTATACTCACACTCCATTGATGACAAGGTTTTAGTGGCTACTGTCTGGCAAACCAGCTTATTAACGAACCCGCGGAATCGTCTATCTAATGCTGCTGCTCACGAGCTGGATTGCGTGTTGTTGTTGTTGCAGGATTTCCAACAGGTCGACCGACCAGACGAACGGTCGCTCACGCATGGCCTGCCGTTCACAGCAAAGAACGCCTACTCCACTATTGCTGCTGAAGACTACATCGACCCATACCACGACCTTGTTTGGGACTCTAAAGTCCCGATCAAGGTCAAGATCTTCGCCTGGCTGCTCCTACGCGATCGGCTCAACACGAAGGCCAACTTATTTCGCAAGCACATTGCTCAATCAGCTGCATGCCCCCGCTGTCACGATCCTCATGAAGATGCGCTTCACCTCATCTCCAGCTGCTCTTATGCTACACAAGTATGGGCAGCCTTGGGGTTGCACGCTCCAACCTCTCTCGAAGACCTGCTTCAACACCAAACGCTTCCAGGCCTCAACCCCAAGTATGGCCATCCGTCGCTCTCACTATATCTTGGAAACTTTGGGACTCAAGAAATGCCCTACTCTTCAGAAACGATGATCATTCTCACAGAAACACGCTTCGCAACATTGTAACTGATTTCTCTCTCTGGGTGTTTCGGTTCAAAAAGAAGGAAGACAAATTATTCGCTAAGCAATGGCTACACTTCCTATCCTCAGCTATATCCTAAAAGGCTGATGTAGTAACTTATCTCTGTTGTAATTCTCAAAAACCCTTTGAGTGGTAATATATTCAGGTGGGGAAGCTCTCCCCCCCCGGTGACCGTTCAAAAAAGAAACCCGCCTAAGATTAGCATGATTGTACAATTATACAATAACAACTGCAAGCGATCTTTATTTTTTATTTTTTTTAGAATGAACTGCAAGCGATCTTTAGGTATTATAACGATCCTGAATGAGCAATAGTGTGAAAGGAATTGCAAGCCCATATTAATATTAAAAGTTTAAAGCCAAATGCTGGGCATTGCTAGTTATCAAACATTTGCACTGATGGAACAACAAATAAATCATCCTCGAACTTGAAACTTGACATACACACAGAAAAAACTCAATTCAATGTAGCAACCAGCGAAAGTAAAAACAGTAAAAAATACCCTTGAAAGACAGGAAAGCAAAAAATATTCCATTCTGCTACTACTAAGAGATAGCTACCTGCTCAATCAATACATCATGATAGCATGCCCATCCGGACAAATGTTATTATGTATTGTGCAAAAGTTTAACTCCATCGTGTCCACCACCAATGCCCATGTCTACAAGAATAGGAAGTCCAGGAACCAATGAGATTCCAATGAACAGTTAAGTGCATACGAGGGGGCGCTAACTAGATTTATACGTACTGTTATAATTCCAGAAAACAATTCAGCTTTGTCTTTTTTTTTGCGAGTAAATTTAGCTGTATCTGATAATGAATTTCTTGAGTATGGCAATAGGCCCGCAACAATAAAAAGTAGTTTGCTAATTATATATAGAATTTGCCAATCCGCCTCAAATATATTATTTCTGCCAGTCATTTTGTTTGTTCTTTTACTCTATGAACATCTAAAGAATAAACAGATAAAGTGTTTGCTACCTCTGACTCAAATCACATAACTCAACAAAAACAACATGAGAATGTCAAATAACTTGATTTCTTTTTACCTGCAGTATAGACACCTTCGAATGGATAATAACGACGCCAAGCGAAACTGCTGTAAGATTCGAAAAGTTTCTTTAACTGCAATGATTCAAACTGAAGCATGAAGATGTCGCCGCTAAACGCCCACAATAACACCACATTATTGTCCTCAGCAAACGCAACTATCCTTGCCTCCTCTGAATTCATGGAAAGTAGCTTGTCTAGCGCAACAGTTCTTTCCAGCACCCATGAAGCTACACCATCACAGTCTGTATTCCTCTTCCATAACTGGATGCAGTTCCCCGAAATGAAGAGGAAACCAAGGCCACCACCCTCTGCCCGCATAACCGTGAACAAGCAACTGTTGACATCGACAATGTCCACTGGCACATGTATCACACTTAGGCTCTGCCTATCCAAATTAAATTCAAGTAGTCCAAACCAATTCTCATAAAGGAACCAGTAAAGGGAATTCGCAACCATCACAGAGCGCATGATCCGGTAATCTGCATAATGCGTGAGATCGTTAGCCGGAAGCGGTGTCGTGACGAGATTACTCCACACACCGGTCTCCGACTGGTACACCGAAGCGACAGCCTGTGTATTTTGCATGTCGCTGTTGCCTACCAAGACAACCTGGAAGTGGTGTACCTCTCCGGCAGCACGAAGCACCGCTCCGTTGATCATTGTTTCCTCCCCGTCCAACCCTGGGGGAATCCCTAGGCGGTGTTGATCGCCGGTGATGGGATCCCATACCAGGAGCTGGTTCCGTGTCCAAAGGGAGATGAGCACGAGGCCATGGCGGCATCCGAGGAAGAGGAAGGGGGGGTCAATCGGGAAGGAGAAGCGGGCTTGCGGGACGCGATCGGGGGCCTCCATCATAGGTTCGAAATGGACGGTGGAGAGATCTTGGACGAAGCAGCCGAGGAGGGGAGGGTTGCGGCGGTGGTGCTCGCGGAAGCGGCGGAGAAATCGGGCGTCGGATACGATGCGTCGCCAGAGCTTACAGGCGAGGGATGCGCGGGGGAGGGAGGACGGCAGCGGGGGGAGGCGGAGGAGGATCTCGGAGAGGAGGTCTTCATCGTCCAGCGCCGCCGCCGCCGACGACCGAGGGTGGCGGCGGGGGCTGCTCATCTCCTCACCGATGCAGGATCTGCCTTTTTTTCTCTTTTTTTTTGAGACAACGATGAGCCATCTTTTTTTTTAAGAGAGACAAACTCGCAAAGCTTTATTCATGACCTGTCACATTTACATGGACGAAAGAGAGTTCTCCCGGGTGGCCTAACCAAACATGGCGACCGGTCCCGAGAGTTAAATCATGCTTTGCTAGTTTGTGTGCTTCAACATTCGAAGTTCTAAATTCATGTCTAAATAAACAGGATGTAAAACTACTAGAGTGTTCTTTGATCTCCCTCACTACTGCACCATAAGATGAAGATGTTCCTCGCTGGATTGCTTCAATCGCTGACTTACAATCGGAGGCCACTTGAATTTTTTGGATGTATAGATCGTCAGCAAGGGCTAGAGACTCTCTAATGGCAAGGCTCTCCAGAATCTCAGGCTGGTCGATGTTTTTGAAGACAACAGCTGATGCACCCATGAACAATCCGGCATCATCTCTGCAAATCGCTCCCACAGCTCCAAAACCTCCTGCCCTAGGCACTGCTGCATCCACATTAAGCTTGGAGTGCCCCTCCTGGGGAGGTAGCCATGTCGTAGGCTTCGGTTGTGCATCCGCCCAACCCCTGCTTGGGGCCTTGAAGGTGAGTTGAAGATCACTGAGATAGCTTCTGATAAAAGCTTGTGTGGAGAAAGGAGTTTGGAAGATTCCTTCATGTATCGGCTTCCGACGAGCATGCCATATTGTCCAAAGTGTAACAACTAACGTGGTAAATTCTTCCTGTGGCAGCGACTCACTCATGGCGAACAACCAGCCCTTGGCACTGTCATCTGTGTTCATGCACATGTGTTCCACAAGATCTGAGTTTGACAGTGCCCACACGCTCCTTGACATGGCGCAGTCCAGCATGGAATGTCGCCAGTTGTCAGCTGCACCACAAATAGCACACTCACTCGTTGTCGCCATATTCCGATGCTGCTATATATCTCCGGTTGGGAGAGAATGTTGTGCGAGGCGCCAAACAAATACCTTCAGTTTTGAAGGTACTTGCATACCCCAAACCGAAGCCCATCCTCTGCGTTCTGCGCTGCTGTTTGACACATCCTCTACTTCCTCAAGCCAAGCTTCTCTGCCAGTCTTTATGCGGAAAATCATGTTGTATGCCGACCGAACAGAGTACCTGCCTTTCGGGTCTTCCGCCCACACCCAGAAGTCCTGAACAAGCCTCGTGCAGATCGGTATCTTTAGTATTGCCTCAGCATCTACAGGGAGAAAAACCTGCCGAACCAAATCTACCCGCCACGCTGCCATGTTGTGATCTATTAATTCAGCCACCATCCTCGGTGGGTTGGCCACGAGGGATGTGACAGGTTTTGAGAAACCTCCCCTAGGGATCCAGCTATGAGTCCAGATGTTGGTTGATGATCCATCACCTATCTGCCTGATGATGCCTAGCTTCATTATGTTTCGACCATCTACAATGGCACACCATATTTGAGAAGGTCGTGACCCCAGTTCAGCCTCAAGTATTGATGTATTTGGGTAGTAAATTGCCTTTAGCAAACGTGCACTGAGTGAGTCCAGTTCTTGCAACAATCTCCATGCCTGTCTGGACAGAAGAGCTAGGTTAAAAATCTCCATGTCTCGGAAGCCCAAACCACCTAGACTCTTTGGTTTTGTCATCACATCCCAGGAGACCCATCATGGTCTTCTTTTTCCTTGTTTGCTGCCCCACCAGAACTGGCGAATGATAGAAGTAATGCTCTCACAGAGCCCCCTTGTCAGTCTAAAGCATGACATAGAGAACACCGGGATCGCTTGTGCCACTGACTTTATCAAGATCTCTTTGCCTGCAGCAGACAGGAGCTTCTCCATCCACCCCTTGACCTTCTCCCAGACTCTATCACGAAGGTACTTGAAAGTGCCACTTCTTGACTGACCCACTTCAGTTGGCAAGCCCAAATATTTTTCACTCAAAGACTCGTTCTGCACATTGAGGCCATTTTTTACTCCTTGTCTGATATGTTTAGGGCACCCTTTACTAAAAAAGATGGAATATTTGTCATGATTAATCCTCTGCCCTGAAGCCAAACAATATGTATTCAATAGGTTTGAAACTGCACTAGCTCCCTCTACACTAGCTAGCCTTAAAAAGCAACAGGCTGTCATCTGCAAACAAAAGGTGGTTAACAACTGAAGCTGTCGGTGCCACCTTCAGTCCAAGCGCCGATGATTGAGAACTGGATTTTAAGAGGCACGAAAGGCCCTCTGCTGCCAGTAAGAAAAGATAGGGGGAGATGGGATCTCCCTGTCGAATACCTCTTGTAGGATTGAACCGTTCGAGCTTTTCCCCATTAAACAACACTGAGAAGGAAACAGACCTGACCATACTCATCACAATATGAATCCAGGGGGCTGCAAAACCAAGCTTCCCCATAATGGCTTGTAAGTAGTCCCATTCGAGCCGATCATAGGCTTTATCATGTCGAGCTTCAGTGCACAAAAACTATTGCTCTTAGACTTATTCCTCTTCATAAAATGGAGGCACTCGTACGCACAAATAATGTTATCTGTTATTAATCTGCCAGGTACAAATGCTGACTGTTCCTCAGAAATGATCTCAGGTAATATAACTTTGAGTCTATTGGCTACAACTTTCGAAGCTATTTTGTACAGTACATTGTAAAGGCTGATCGGCCTAAACTGAGTGAGCAGTGTAGGGGAAGTTACCTTAGGAACAAGAACCAAAACAGTGTCATTTATACTCTCCGGGCTTTCCTCCCCTCTGATAATACGTAACACAATTGATGTAATATCATCCCCGCATATATCCCAGTGCCGCTGATAAAAATGCGCCGGAAAACCGTCAGGGCCCGGGGCCTTGGTAGGGAACATCTGAAAAAGAGCTTGCTTGACCTCCTCATTTTTGTATGGGGCGCATAGGTTCACATTCATAGCCGCAGTGACCTTGCAGGACACATGTGCCAACACCTCCTCTATACCCGTCACGCCTTCAGATGTGTATAGGGACTTGTAGAAATCCCGCACCATCTCCTTCAACTCATCCTGGTTCTCTGTGTATATTCCCAGAGAATTGTAGAGAGCTTTTATCATGTTTCTCTTACATCGCATACTCGCCCTCATGTGAAAAAATTTGGTGTTTTTGTCACCTTCAGAAAACCATTGCAACCGTGACCTCTGACGCCACATGAGTTCCTCACGATGGTACAGTTCAACTAGCCTCTGGTTAACTTTTAACTCCACATGTACCGGACCAGTCCTGGCCGGGTCATTACGCAGTCGTTCAAGTTGAGCAGTAAGTTGTTTTATCTCCTTCCGGACATTACCAAACGACTCCTTGCTCCAAACTGTAAGATCCCTCGACAAGGCCAAAAGTTTATCGCGGAAATCACCAACACCATAGCCCGGAGAGGCTGCATTCCACCTAGCAGTTATGGTATATTTCCATTCCTCGTGAGACTCCCACATAACCTCGTATCTGAACTCCTTTTTCCTCCTGTCCGGCTGAGCAGTAGAGGTAGAAAGCAAGATCGGAGCATGATCGGAGGATGCTGCCGTTAGATGAACCAGAGAAGCTAGAGGGAAGCGCGCCATCCAGCTAGGAGAGGCCAGCGCCCTATCCAGACGAACGCGCGTATAAGATCCTCCAGCGACTCTTTTCTCAAAAGTCCATGGTCTGCCCTGGTAGCCCAAGTCTTCAAGCATGCAAACATCAACCGCATCTCGGAATGCTTGTATTTGGGCATTGCTGCGTTCAGCTATTCCTTGATGCTCTTTGGGACGTAGAACTTCATTAAAATCGCCTAAGCAAAGCCATGGAAGCGAGCTCAAAGTTGATATCCCCCTTATCAAGTCCCAAGTCTGGTGCCTGAGATGGGTTTGGGATTCACCGTATATGCATGTAATCCTCCAGGGTTCTACTCCTTCCTCCTGCACCTTTGCATCTATGTGATAACGAGAGTCCCAAAATCTCAATATTACTGTTGTTATTCCAAAACATGCCAATGCCGCCACTTCTCCCCTGACTGTCAATAGCATAAGAATTCTCATACCCTAATGTACCAGCAAGAGCTTCGACCCGTGCACCACTGATTTGCGTTTCAACGATACAAAGCACTGCTGGGGCAAACTTCATCGCGAGTTCACGAAGTTCTCGAACTGCCGCAGGTTTGCCCGCGCCACGGCAGTTCCAACATAGAGCACTCATTGGGCTAGGCGGCGCCCCTCCAGGGAGCCCGCCAAAGTTAACACCTTGCTACCTTCATTATCTTCCTCGCCAGTTTTGGCCTTCTTTGGGTCCCTCTTTGGTGGCGGGCTCAATGGTGCTACCACGAAGGGCACCATAGCTGAGTTTTCGCCTCCATGCGGCAAGAACTTGTGAGCAGCAACCCCTGTCCCTGTCTTGGCCGCAGCAGAATTTTCTTGTCTCTCTGAACGTTTCCTGTTATGCTCGACCATCCACATCATCCAGCCCTACCTCCGCCCGATGGCCTTTTCCAGTCTGCTCATATTGAGAGTCGCTGTGCCTTTTATTAGACGAAGTAGTAGCATTCCCTCTTCCAGAACCTGACCGACCTCCCCGTCGTCCTCCTCGGCGGGCTCGGCCCTCACCTGGGCCCCGCCCTGTACGCATGAACCAAGAGGCCCTAAGATCCTTAAAAATCAACGCTGATGGAGGGTGGATTCCTGAACCATGTTCCTTGTAAAGATGCCCCAGCTTGCCACACACCGCACACCAGTCGGGTAGCTTCTCGTATTTGACCCTGTAAATCTGTCTCTTTCCCTCACTGATCATTGAAACTGCGTTTTTCAGAGGGTGGTTGACATCAATCTGTACCCACACCCGATAGAAATTCCCTACAAAATCCAGCGAGTTTGTTTCAACGAACAAAACCTCCCCAACCTTCGCCGCCAGTGGCTTCACCAGATGTGCATAGAGTTGTGGTATATCATGTATCTGTACCCAGATATTTAGTGTATCCAGCCTTATTGTTGAAGGTTTTGAGATGCCATCGTATGGGACCAGTATCACCGCATCCCCTCTGAAGTTCCAGGGTCCCTCGTTCATGACCCTCTCCCAATCACGATGAGGCATCTACAGGCTCGCCAACGAGACAATGAAGAAGAAGAGCCCAAAAGAAAGGTTGGAGACTCAAGCCCACGAATAGACTAAAAAAAGGTTTTGCAGTTTGTGAATACTCAGGGAAAGAAAATCTCAAAACAATATAGTGATATCCCCAGCCCATCAGGGTTTAAGTCCTGCTGCTCGCACTTTCCTGGATTTATTTCAAGATTTTCGGTGATGCGCTTTCAGTGTGAGGAGACGTTTCCAGCGACGACGAGGCGCCTACGGTGACTTCGTAAATCTCAAGATGATATGTCGGCTCAGTCTCTCGAAGGTGCTCATATGGGTAGGGTGTGCGTGTGTGGGTTCATATGGATGAGTGTATGCGCGTATATATGAGCGCTTGCATCTGTACTGTGTTAAAAAAACATAGTCATACGTTGGGTTGTACCGGGTCAACCTACTTTTTTAGATAATAACCTTCTAAAAATGTGTTTTCTTCAAGTTATTGGGAGTTTCCTTTAAATGTGTAAGTTCAAAATTTTGTGTGTACTAGTGTGGCCCTCTAAGACAAATAAACCATGTTTCTCCGCCGTCGCAGTGAACATGATGTTGTATGATTAAGAAATGATGTACATGTTGCTTTATTCCATCGAAAAACTCTTTTTGGACACATACCGCTTTTAAAATAACTCACGATATGAATAAATCAGGATTTTTTATGGATGTAAGTATGTCTTCCTCCGTAAAGAAATTGTTTCAGTGAAAAATGATCGACTGATCTTTGTATTGATAGAGTAGCTATTTATATGAGTACAAGGGACGCAAGTAGGAGGCGTCTTTACATGAACCGTCATAGGTTAGAAGTCACGACGGTTGAGAAAAGGAGACACGTCGGTTGCTATAGAGAACCGCACGCACTATTAGACAAGAGGAGATTTTCCCTCTAATTAATATATGCTAATTAATCACAACACTCCCCCTAAGCTACGCTTGTCCATGTAGAATCGTCATATGATCATCTGGTAGAATCGTCATTTCGAAAGATTGTCTAGGTTGCATCATCATCTCAAAAAGGATTCTTCTCCGGCAATTCTTCATTAACATTCTTGATGAGCACCTGAAACATAAAACTCACAGAGAGAAAGAAATGTAATATGCTAGTTCAAACATGTACAGTTCAGGGAGACACTCCCCCTGATTCTTGCAAGTCCCGAAGTCGTCGCATACCAATTCCATGAACATATTTTTGGAATGTAGAATTTGGTAGAGACTTGGTAAATAAATCAACAAGATTTTCACATGATTTAATTTGCAAGATGTTTATTTCCCCACTTTTCTGAAGTTCATGCGGGAAAAACCACTTAGGAGAAATATGCTTAGTGATATTACTCTTGATGTATCCTGTTTGCATCTGTGCAACACAAGCCGCATTATCTTCGTAGATAATGGTAGGTGATTCTATAGAACCAATTCCACATGACTGTTGTATGTGGTTTATCATTCTGCGAAGCCACACACATTCGCGTGATGCCTCAAATAGTGAAATAATTTCAGAATGATTGCTAGATGTTGCCACCAAAGTCTTTTTAGAAGACTTCCATGATATGGCAGTTCCACCATGTAGGAACACAAAGTCGACTGCGATCTGGCATTATGGGGATCAGATAAATAGCCAGCATCGGGGTACCCAACCATATTAGAGTCCTGATTTCTCCGGAACTGAAAGAATAGGCCAAGAACCTTTGTGCCTTGGAGATATCGAAAGATATTCTTAACTCCAGACCAATGACGTTTGGTGGGAGCTGCGCTATGTCTAGCAAGTAGATTCACTACAAATGCGAGGTCAGGTCTCGTGCAATTTGCAAGATACGTGAGCGCTCCCACGGCACTAAGATATGGAACCTCAGGTCCCAATATTTCTTCTCCATCGTCCCTTGGCCTGAACGGATCTTTCTCTACGTCTAGAGAGCGAACCACCATGGGAGTTTTAGATGGGTAGGATTTGTCCATATTGAATTTCTCCAATATTTTCTGGATATAAGCAGCTTGGTGTACCATGATTCCTGAGGGAAGGTGCTCAAACTGAATACCTAAGCAAAATTTGGTTTTACCCAAATCCTTCATCTCAAATTCCATCTTTAGGTGATTGCGTGCTTCATCAATGTCTTGTGCGTTGCCAATGATGTTGAGGTCATCGACATACACTGAAATGATACAAAATCCTGTAGAGGACTTTTTGATAAAGAAACATGGGCAATCACTACTATTGGAGTAACCTTTCTGAAGAAGGAACTCACTAAGTCGGTTGTACCACATCCGCCCCGACTGTCTTAAGCCATATAATGACTTATTCAGTTTTACACAATACATGTTGCGTTTTGTGCTTGTATTCGGGATAGAGATTCCTTCAGGAACCTTCATAATACGTGTCCGAATCTAGTGACCCGTAAAGATATGCGGTCACTAAAGGAAATATGCCCTAGAGGCAATAATAAAGTTATTATTTATTTTCTCATATCATGATAAATGTTTATTATTCATGCTAGAATTGTATTAACCGGAAACATGATACATGTGTGAATACATAGACAAACATATAGTCACTAGTATGCCTCTACTTGACTAGCTCATTAATCAAAGATGGTTATATTTCCTAACCATAGACATATGTTGTCATTTGATTAATGGGATCACATCATTAGGAGGATGATGTGATTGACATGACCCATCCCGTTAGCTTAGCACTTGATCGTTTAGTATTCTGCTATTGCTTTCTTCATGACTTATACATGTTCCTGTAACTATGAGAATTATGCAACTCCGTTTACGGAGGAACACTTTGGTACTACCAAACGTCACAACGTAATCGGGTGATTATAAAGGAGTACTACAGGTGTCTCCGAAGGTACATGTTGAGTTGGCGATTTGAGATTAGGTTTTGT
This sequence comes from Aegilops speltoides, assembly GCA_021437245.1. Lineage (NCBI taxonomy): Eukaryota > Viridiplantae > Streptophyta > Magnoliopsida > Poales > Poaceae > Aegilops > Aegilops speltoides. Next base: position 35,230,983 of record CM038146.1, on the reverse strand, counting down.
CACTCCGATTGTCGGAGAGGTATCTCTGGGCCCTCTCGGCAATACTCATCACTTAAGCCTTGCAAGCATTATAACTAATGAGTTAGTTATGAGATGACGATTGTAAGCGAGTAAAGAGACTTGCTGGTAACGAGATTGAACTAGGTATTGATACCGACGATCAAATCTCGGGCAAGTAACATACCGATGACAAAGGGAACAACGTATGTTGTTATGTGGTTTGACCGATAAAGATCTTCGTAGAATATGTAGGAACCAATATGGGCATCCAGGTCCCGCTATTGGTTATTGACCGAGAAAGGTTTTAGGTCATGTCTACATAGTTCTCGAACCCGTAGGGTCCGCACGCTTAACGTTTCGATGACAGTTTTATTATGAGTTTATAAGTTTTGATGTACCGAAGTTTGTTCGGAGTCCCAGATGTGATCACGGACATGACGAGGAGTCTCAGAATGGTCGAGACATAAAGATTGATATATTGGAAGCCTATGTTTGGACATCGGAATAGTTTCGGGTGAAATCGGCATTTTACCGGAGTACTGGGAGGTTACCGGAAACCCCCCGGGGGGTTAATGGGCCTACATGGGCCAAGAGGGAGAAGAGGGAAGGAGCCAGGAGGGGGCCGCGCGCCCCTCCCCCTCCTAGTCTGAATAGGACAAGGGTAGGGGGGCGGCGCCCCCCCCCTTTCCTTCCCCTCTTCCTCCTCTTTCCCCCCTTTCTCCTACTCCTACTTGGAAAGAGGGAGTCCTACTCCCGGTGGGAGTAGGACTCCCCCCCTTGGCGTGCCCTCTAGGCCGGCCGCCTCCTCCCCCCTAGCTCCTTTATATACGGGGGCGGGGGGCACCCCAAAGACACAAGTTGATCTACGGATCGTTCCTTAGCCGTGTGCGGTGCCCCCTTCCACCATATTCCACCTCGGTCATATCGTCGTGGAGTTTAGGCGAAGCCCTGCGCCGGTAGAACATCATCATCGTCACCACGCCGTCGTGCTGACGGAAGTCATCTCCGGAGCCTTTGCTGGATCGGAGGGCCGGAGATCGTCATCGAGCTGAACGTGTGCTGAACTCGGAGGCTCCGTACGTTCGGTGCTTGGATCGGTCGAATCGTGAAGACGTACGACTACATCAACCGTGTTGTGCTAACGCTTCCGCTTACGGTCTACAAGGGTACGTGGACGAACACTCTCCCCTCTCGTTGCTATATCATCACCATGATCTTGCGTGTGCATAGGAAAATTTTGAAATTACTACGTTCCCCAACAGTGGCATCCGAGCCTAGGTTTTATGCATTGATGTTATATGCACGAGTAGAACACAAGTGAGTTGTGGGCGATACAAGTCATACTGCTTACCAGCATGTCATACTTTGGTTCGGAGGTATTGTGAGATGAAGCAGCCCGGACCGACATTACGCGTATGCTTACGCGAGACTGGTTTCACTGTTACGAGCACTCGTGCTTAAAGGTGACTGGCGGGTGTCTGTCTCTCTCACTTTAGCTGAATCGAGTGTGGCTACGCCCGGTCCTTGTGAGGGTTAGAACATCACCAACTTGACGAACTATCGTTGTGGTTTTTGATGCGTAGGTAAGAACGGTTCTTGCTAAGCCCGTAGCAGCCACGTAAAATTTTCAACAACAAAGTAGAGGACATCTAACTTGTTTTTGCAGGGCATGTTGTGATGTGATATGGTCAAGACGTGATGCTATATTTTATTGTATGAGATGATCATGTTTTGTAACCGAAGTTATCGGCAACTGGCAGGAGCCATATGGTTGTCGCTTTATTGTATGAAATGCAACATACTGTAATTGCTTTACTTTATCACTAAGCGGTAGCGATAGTCGAGAAGCAATAGATGGCGAACGACAACGATGCTACGATGGAGATCAAGGTGTCGCGCCGGTGACGATGGTGATCATGACGGTGCTTCGAAGATGGAGATCACAAGCACAAGATGATGATGGCCATATCATATCACTTATATTGATTGCATGTGATGTTTATGCTTTATGCATCTTATCTTGCTTTGATTGATGGTAGCATTTTAAGATGATCTCTCACTAATTATCAAGAAGTATTCTCCCTGAGTATGCACCGTTGCGAAAGTTCTTCGTGCTGAGACACCACGTGATGATCGGGTGTGATAGGCTCTACGTTCAAATACAACGGGTGCAAAACAGTTGCACACGCGAATACTCAGTTATACTTGACGTGCCTAGCATATACAGATATGGCCTCGGAACACGGAGACCGAAAGGTCGAGCGTGAATCATATAGTAGATATGATCAACATAGCGATGTTCACCATTGAAACTACTCCATCTCACGTGATGATCGGACATGGTTTGGTTGATTTTGATCACGTGATCACTTAGATGACTAGAGAGATGTCTGTCTAAGTGGGAGTTCTTAAGTAATATGATTAATTGAACTTAAATTTATCATGAACTTAGTACCTGATAGTATCTTGCTTGTCTATGTTTGTTTGTAGAAAGATGGCTCGTGCTGTTGTTCCGTTGAATTTTAATGCGTTCCTTGAGAAAGCAAAGTTGAAAGATGATGGTAGCAATTACACGGACTAGGTCTGTAACCTGAGGATTATCCTCATTGCTGCACATAAAAGTTACGTCCTAGAAGCACCGCTGGGTGCGAACTGCTGCTAATGCAATCGCGACATTAAGAACGTCTGGCGAGCAAAACCGATGACTACTCTATAGTTCAGTGTGCCATGCTTTACGGCTTAGAACCGGGCCTTCAACGACGTTTTGAACGTCATGGAGCATATGAGATGTTCCAGGAGTTGAAGTTAATATTTCAAGCAAATGCCCGGATTGAGAGATATGAAGTCTCCAATAAGTTCTATAGCTGCAAGATGGAGGAGAATAGTTCTGTCAGTGAACACATACTCAAAATGTCTGGGTATAATAATCACTTGATTCAACTGGGAGTTAATCTTCCTGATGATAGTGTCATTGACAGAATTCTCCAATCACTGCCACCAAGTTACAAGAGCTTCGTGATGAACTATAATATGCAAGGGATGAACAAGACTATTCCCGAGCTCTTCGCGATGCTAAAAGCCGCGGAGGTAGAAATCAAGAAGGATCATCAAGTGTTGATGGTTAACAAGACCACTAGTTTCAAGAAGAAGGGCAAAGGGAAGAAGAAGGGGAAAAGAATGGCAAGCAAGTTGCTGCTCAAGAGAAGAAACCCAAGTCTGGACCTAAGCCTGAAACTGAGTGCTTCTACTGCAAGCAGACTAGACACTGGAAGCGGAACTGCCCCAAGTATTTGGCGGATAAGAAGGATGGCAAAGTGAACAAAGGTATATGTGATATGCATGTTATTGATGTGTACCTTACTAATACTCGCAGTAGCACCTGGGTATTTGATACTGGTTTTGTTGCTAATATTTGCAACTCGAAACAGGGACTACGGATTAAGCGAAGATTAGCTAAGGACGAGGTGACATTGCGCGTGGGAAATGGTTCCAAAGTCGATGTGATCGCGATCGGCACGCTACCTCTACATCTACCATCGGGATTAGTATTAGACCTAAATAATTGTTATTTGGTGCCAGCGTTGAGCATGAACATTATATCTGGATCTTGTTTAATGCGAGACGGTTATTCATTTAAATCAGAGAATAATGGTTGTTCCATTTATATGAGTAATATCTTTTATGGTCATGCACCCTTGAAGAGTGGTCTATTTTTATTGAATCTCGATAGTAGTGATACACATATTCATAGTGTTGAAAGCAAAAGATGTAGAGTTGATAATGATAGTGCAACTTATTTGTGGCACTGCCGTTTAGGTCATATCGGTGTAAAGCGCATGAAGAAACTCCATACTGATGGGCTTTTGGAATCACTTGATTATGAATCACTTGGTACTTGCGAACCGTGCCTTATGGGCAAGATGACTAAAACTGTTGGGGAACGTTGCAGAAAATTAAAATTTTTTCCTACGGCTTCACCAAGATCCATCTATGAGTTCATCTAAGCAACGAGTAATGGAAGAGAGATTGCAACTACATACCACTTGTAGATCGCGTGCGGAAGCTTGCAAGGTGATGATGGAGTTGTACTCGAACGTGATTCAGATCACCGATGCCAAGTGCTGAACGGACAGCACCTCCGCGTTCTACACACGTACGGGACGAGCGACGTCTCCTCCTTCTTGATCCAGCAAGGGGGAAGGAGAGGTTGAGGAAGACAGCTCCACCAAAGACGACGGCGTGGTGATGGTGGAGAGGCAAGATCTCGGCAGGCTTCGCCGAGCTCTTAAGGAGGAGGAGATGTGTTGGGAGGGAGGGCTGCGCCTTGGGAGTTGGTACAGCAGCCCCTCCTCCCCCTTTATATAGGCCCCCTGGTGGCGGCCCCTGAGATCCAATCTCCTGTGGGGTGGCGACAAGGTGGGTGGAGTGCCCCCTGCCGGTGGGCGCCCCCCCTAGGGTTTCAACCCTAGGCGCGGGGTGGGCCTGAGGCGCACCAGCCCCTTGTGGGCTGGTTCCTTCCCCTTTAGCCCATGGGGCCCTCGGGATAGGTGGCCCCACCGGTGGACCGGGACCCTTCCGTGGTCCCAGATTTGCTTCTGGGAGACCCCAAACTTTCCCGATGGCGAATCACCACTTCCTATATATTATTCTTTACCTCCGGACCCTTCCGAACTCCTCGTGACGTCCGGGATCTCATCCGGACTCGAACAACATTCGTAGTCACATACTTGACTTCCTACTAACCCTAGCGCCACCGAACCTTAAGTGTGTAGACCCTACGGGTTCGGGAGACACGCAGACATGACCGAGACGACTCTCGGGCAATAACCAACAGCGGGTTTGGATACCCATGTTGGCTCCTACATGCTCCTTGATGATTTCATCGGTTGAACCACGATGTCGAGGATTCGATCAAACCCCAGATACAATTCCTTTGTCAATCGATGCGTTATTTGCCCGAGACTCGATCGTCGGTATCCCAATACCTTGTTCGGTCTCGTTATCGCAAGTCACTTTACTCGCATCGTAATGCATGATCCCGTGGCCAACACCTTGGTCAACCTGAGCTCATTATGATGATGCATTACCGAGTGGGCCCAGAGATACCTCTCCGTCATACGGAGTGACAAATCCCGCCTCGATCCGTGTCAACCCAATGATACTTTCGGAGATACCGTAATGCACCTTTATAGTCACCCGATTACGTTGTGACGTTTGATACACCTAAGGCACTCCTACGGTAACCGGGAGTTACACGATCTCATGGTCGAAGGAATAGATACTTGACATTGGCAAAGCTTCTAGCAAACGAACTATACGATCTTTTATGCTATGCTTATGATTGGGTCTTGTCCATCACATCATTCTCCTAATGATGTGATCCCGTTATCAACGACATCTTATGTCCATAGTCAGGAAACCATGACTATCTATTGATCACAACGAGCTAGTCAACTAGAGGCTCACTAGGGACATTTGTGGTCTAAGTGTTCACACGTATTACGATTTCCGGATAATACAGGTTATAGCATGAACAAAAGACAATTATCATGAACATTGAAATATAATAATACTTTTATTATTGCCTCTAGGGCATATTTCCAACAGTCTCCCACTTGCACTAGAGTCACCAATCTAGTTACATTGTGATGAATCGAACACCCATAGAGTTCGGTGTTGATCATGTTTTGCACGCGAGAGAGAGGTTTAGTCAACGGATCTGCGACATTCAGATCCGTGTGCACTTTGCAAATCTCTATGTCTCCATCTTGAACATTTTCACGGATGGAGTTGAAGCGACGCTTGATGTGCTGGTCTTCTTGTGAAACCTGGGCTCCTTGGCAAGGGCAATAGCTCCGGTGTTGTCACAAAAGAGTTTGATCGCCCCGACGCATTGGGTATGACTCTAGGTCGGTGATGAACTCCTTCACCCAAATCGCTTCATGCGCTGCCTCCGAGGCTGCCATGTACTCCGCTTCACACGTAGATCCCGCCACGACGCTCGCTTGCAGCTGCACCAGCCATCGCTCCACCATTCAACATATACACGTATCCGGTTTGTGACTTAGAGTCATCCAGATCTGAGTCGAAGCTAAGCGTCGACGTAACCCTTTACGACGAGCTCTTCGTCTCCTCCATAAACGAAACATGTCCTTCGTCCTTTTCGGTACTTCAGATATTCTTGACCGCTGTCCGGTGTTCCTTGCGGGATTACTTTGGTATCTTGCAACCAAACTTACGACAAGGTTTACATCGGTGCAGTACACAGCATGGCATACATAATAGATCCTATGGCTGAAGCATAGGGATGACACTCATCTCTTCTTTATCTTTTGCCGTGGTCGTGATCGAGCCGAGCTCAATCTCACACCTTGTAACATAGGCAAGAACCCTTCTTGGACTGATCCATTTTGAACCTCTTCAAAATCTTATCAAGGTATGTGCTTTGTGAAAGACCTATGAGGCGCCTCGATCTATCTCTATAGATCTTGATGCCTAATATATAAGCAGCTTCTCCAAGGTCCTTCATTGAAAAACACTTGTTCAAGTAGGCCTTAATGCTGTCAGAAGTTTTGTATCATTTCCCATCAAGAGTATGTCATCTACATATAATGGGAGAAATGCTCTGAGCTCCCACTCACTTTCTTGTAAACGCAGGCTTCTCCATAAGTGCATAACCCAAACGCTTTGATCATCTCATCAAAGCGAATGTTCCAACTCCGAGATGCTTGCACCAGCCCATAGATGGATCGCTGGAGCTTGCATACTTTGTTAGCGTTCGAGGATCGACAAAACCTTCCGGCTGCATCATATACAGCTCTTCCTTAAGATGTCCATTAAGGAATGCCGTTTTGACGTCCATCGCCATATCTCATAATCATAGTATGCGGCAATTGCTAACATGATTCGGACGGACTTAAGCTTCGCCACGGAGAGAATGTCTCGTCGTAGTCAATCCCTTGAACTTGTCGATAACCCTTAGCGACAAGTCGAGCTTTATAGATGGTGACATTACCATCCGCGTCCGTCTTCTTCTTAAAAATCCATTTGTTTTCTATCGTCGCCGATCATCGGGCAAGTCTGTCAAAGTCCATACTTTGTTTTCATACATGGATTCTATCTCGGATTTCATGGCTCCAAGCCATTTGTTGGAATCGGCCCGCCATTGCTTCTTCATAGTTCAAGGTTCATTGTTGTCTAACAACATGATTTCCATGACAGGTTGCCGTACCACTCCGGTGCGGGCGTGTCCTCGTGGACCTTGAAGTTCAAGAGTAACTTGATCCGTAGTACCTTGATCATCATCAATGATTTCCTCTTGGTTGGTGTGGGCATCACAGAACGGTTTCTCGCGCTGCACCACTTTCCCGCTCGAGAGGTAGTACTTCATCGAAGTTCTACTTTCCTCCCACTTACTTCTTTCGAGAGAAACTCTTTCTCGTAAAGCATCCGTTCTTGGCAACAAAGACCTTGCCTTGGATCTTAAGTAGAAGGTATACCCGACAGGTTTCCTTGGGTATCCTATGAATACGCATTTTTTCGACTTGGGTTCGAGCTTTTCAGGTTGAAGTTTCTTGACATAAGCATCGCATCCCCAAACTTTTAGAAACGACAGCTTAGGTTTCTTCCCAAACCATAATTCATACGGTGTCGTCTCAACGGATTTAGACGGTGCCCTATTTAAAGTGAATGTAGCTGTCTCTAGAGCGTATCCCCAAAATGATAGCGGTAAATCGGTAAGAGACATCATAGACCGCACCATATCCAATAGAGTGCGATTCGACGCTCGGACACACCGTTTCGCTGAGGTGTTCCAGGCGGCGTGAGTTGTGAAATGATTCCACATTTTCTTAAGTGTGTACCAAATTCGTGACTTAAGTATTCTCCCCCACGATCTGATCGTAGGAACTTTATCTTACGGTCACGTTGATTCTCTACCTCACTCTGAAATTCTTTGAACTTTTCAAAGGTCTCAGACTTGTGTTTCATTAAGTAGACATACCCATATCTACTCAAGTCATCAGTGAGAGTGAGAACATAACGATATCCTCCGCGAGCCTCAACGCTCATTGGACCGCACACATCGGTATGTATGATTTCCAACAAGTTGGTTGCTCGCTCCATTGTTCCGAGAACGGAGTCTTGGTCATTTTGCCTAAGAGGCAAGGTTCGCATGTGTCAAACGATTCATAATCAAGAGACTCTAAAAGTCCATCAGCATGGAGCTTCTTCATGCGCTTGACACCAATGTGACCAAGGCGGCAGTGCCACAAGTATGTGGGACTATCGTTATCAACTTTACATCTTTTGGCATCCACACTATGAACATGTGTAATATTACGCCGAGATTCATCAAGAATAAACCATTGACCATCGGAGCATGACCATAAAACATATCTCTCATATAAATCGAACAACCATTATTCTCGGACTTAAATGAGTAGCCATCTCGTATCAAACGAGATCCGGATACAATGTTCATGCTCAAACTTGGCACTAAATAACAATTATTGAGGTTTAAAACTAATCCCGTAGGTAAATGTAGAGGTAGCGTCGACGGCGATCACATCGACTCGAACCATTCCCGACGCAAGATCGTCACCTCGCCCTTCGCCATCTCCGCTTATTCCGCAGCTCCGCTATGAGTTACAAATATGAGCAACGGCACCGTATCAAATACCGGGAGTTACTACGAGTAATGGTAAGGTACACATCAATTACATGTATATCAAATATACCTTTGGTGTTGCGGCCTTCTTATCCGCTAAGTATTTGGGGCAGTTCCGCCCAAATGCCCTTCCCTTGCAATAAAAGCACTCGGTCTCGTGCTTGGGTCCATTCTTTGACTTCTTCCCGCAACAAGCTTACGGGGCGGCAACATCTTTGCCGTCCTTCTTGAAGTTCTTCTTACCCTTGCCCTTCTTGAACTTAGTGGTCTTATTGACCATCAACACTTGATGTTCCTTTTGATTTCAGCCTCTGCTGACTTCAAGATCGAGAACACTTCAGAATGGTCTTTACCATCCCCGCATGTTGTAGTTCATCACAAAGCTCTTGTAGCTTGGTGGGAGCGATCGAGGATTCTGTCAATGACCGCCTCATCCGGGAGGTTAATGTTCACTGGGTCATACGGTTGTGCAACCCGGACATCTTCAGGATGTGCTCATCGTGAGCTGTTCTCCTCCATCTTACAACTGTAGAACTTGTCGGAGACATCATATCTCTCGACCGGGCATGAGCTTGGAAAACTAGTTTCAGCTCTTCGAACATCTCATATGCTCCGTGGTGCTCAAAACGCTTTTGGAGCCCCGGTTCTAAGCTGTAAAGCATGCCGCATTGAACGAGGGAGTAATCATCAGCACGAGTTTGCCAAGCGTTCATAACGTCTTGGTTCTCTGGGACGGGAGCGGCACCTAGCGGTCCTTCTAGGACATATTGCTTCTGGCAGCTATGAGGATGATCTCGTGTTCCGGACCCGATCCGTATAGTTGCTGCCATCATCTTTCAGCTTGGTTTTCTAGGAACGCGCTGAAGTTCATGTTGACATTAGCGTTGGCCATTGATCTACAAGACATATTTGCAAAGGTTTTAGACTAAGTTCATGATAATAAAGTTCTAATCAAATTATGAACTCCCACTTAGATTAGACATCCTCTAGTCATCTAAGTGTTACACGATCCGAGTCGACTAGCCCGTGTCCGATCATCACGTGAGACGGACTAGTCATCGCCGGTGAACATCTTCATGTTGATCGTATCTTCCATACGACTCGTGTTCGACCTTTCGGTCTCCGTGTTCCGAGGCCATGTCCGCACATGCTAGGCTCGCAAGTTAACCCTAAGTGTTTTATTTGTGTAAAACTGTCTTACACCCGTTGTATGTGAACGTAAGGATCCATCACACCGATCATCACGTGGTGCTTAGAAACATTTAACTGTAGCAACGGTGCACGCTTAGGGGAGAACACTTCTTGAAATTTTGTAAGGATCATCTTATTTACTACCGTCGTCCTAAGTAAACAAGATGCATAAACATAATAAACATCACATGCAATTATATAGTTGTGACATGATATGGCCAATATCATCAAGCTCCATTGATCTCCATCTTCGGGCTCCATGATCATCTTGTCACCGCTTGACACCATGATCTCCATCATCATGATCTCCATCATCGTGTCTTCATGAAGTTGTCACGCTAACGACTACTTCTACTTCTATGACTAACGCGCTTAGTAATGAAGTAAAGTAGTTTACATGGCGTTCTTCAATGACACGCAGGTCATACAAAAAATAAAGACAACTCCTATGGCTCCTGCCGGTTGTCATACTCATCGACATGCAAGTCGTGAATCCTATTACAAGAACATGATCTCATACATCACAATTCATCATTCATCACAACTTCGCCATATCACATCACATGATCAATCGCTGCAAAAACAAGTTAGACGTCCTCTAGTTGTTGTTGCATCTTTACGTGGCTGCGATTGGGTTCTAGCAAGAACGTTTTCTTACCTACGAATCACCACAACGTGATTTTGTCAACTTCTATTTACCCTTCATAAGGGCCTTGTTCATCGAATCCGCTCCAACTAAAGTGGAGAGACAGACACCCGCCACCACCTTATGCAACTAGTGCATGTCATCGGTGGAACCGGTCTCACGAAGCGCACGTGTAAGGTTGGTCCGGCCGCTTCATCCCACAATACCGTTGAGCAAGAAAAGACTAGTAGAGGCAAGTAAGATGACAAGATCAACGCCCACAACAAATTGTGTTCTACTCGTGCATTAGAGAACTACGATAGACCTAGCTCATGATGCCCTTTGTTGGGGAACGTTGCAGAAAATTAAAATTTTTCCCACGGCTTCACCAAGATCCATCTATGAGTTCATCTAAGCAACGAGTAATGGAAGAGAGATTGCATCTACATACCACTTGTAGATCGCGTGCGGAAGCTTGCAAGGTGATGATGGAGTCGTACTCGAACGTGATTCAGATCACCGATGCCAAGTGCTGAACGGACAGCACCTCCGCGTTCTACACACGTACGGGACGAGCGACATCTCCTCCTTCTTGATCCAGCAAGGGGGAAGGAGAGGTTGAGGAAGACAGCTCCACCGGCAGCACGACGGCGTGGTGATGGTGGAGAGGCAGTACTCCGACAGGGCTTCGCCGAGCTCTTACGGAGGAGGAGATGTGTTGGGGAGGGGAGGGGCTGCGCCTTGGGAGTTGGTACAGCAGCCCCCCTCCCTCCCCCCCTTTATATAGGCCCCTCTGGTGGCGGCCCGAGATCCAATCTCCGGGGGCGGCCAAGGGGTGGAGTGCCCCTGCCGGTGGGCGCTTCACCCCTAGGGTTTCAACCCTAGGCGCAGGGGTGGGCCTGAGGCGCACCAGCCCCTTGTGGGCTGGTTCCTTCCCCTTTAGCCCATGGGGCCCTCCGGATAGGTGGCCCCACCGGTGGACCCAGGACCTTCCGTGGTCCCAGATTTTACCGGAGACCCGAAACTTTCCCGATGGCGAATCACCACTTCCTATATATTATTCTTTACCTCCGCACCCTTCCGAACTCCTCGTGACGTCCGGGTCTCATCCGGACTCGAACAACATTCGGTAGTCACATACTTGACTTCCTACTAACCCTAGCGCCACCGAACCTTAAGTGTGTAGACCCTACGGGTTCGGAGACACGCAGACATGACCGAGACGACTCTCGGCAATAACCAACAGCGGGTCCGGATACCCATGTTGGCTCCCACATGCTCCTTGATGATTTCATCGGTTGAACCACGATGTCGAGGATTCGATCAAACCTCGTATACAATTCCTTTGTCAATCGGTACGTTATTTGCCCGAGACTCGATCGTCGGTATCCCAATACCTTGTTCAGCCTCGTTACCGCAAGTCACTTTACTTGTACCGTAATGCATGATCCCGTACAACACCTTGGTCAACCTGAGCTCATTATGATGATGCATTACCGAGTGGGCCCAGAGATACCTCTCCGTCATACGGAGTGACAAATCCGAGCCTCGATCCGTGTCAACCCAACAGTACTTTCGGAGATACCCGTAATGCACCTTTATAGTCACCCGATTACGTTGTGACGCTTGATACACCCAAGGCACTCCTACGGTAACCGGAGTTACACGATCTCATGGTCGAAGGAATAGATACTTGACATTGGCAAAGCTTCTAGCAAACGAACTATACGATCTTTTATGCTATGCTTATGATTGTCTTGTCCATCACATCATTCTCCTAATGATGTGATCCCGTTATCAACGACATCTTATGTCCATAGTCAGGAAACCATGACTATCTATTGATCACAACGAGCTAGTCAACTAGAGGCTCACTAGGGACATTTGTGGTCTAAGTGTTCACACGTGTATTACGATTTCCGGATAATACAGTTATAGCATGAACAAAAGACAATTATCATGAACATTGAAATATAATAATACTTTTATTATTGCCTCTAGGGCATATTTCCAACAAAAACGCCATTCTCCGGTACTATGGAGAGAGCAACAGATTTGTTGGCAATCATACATACAGATGTATGTGGTCCAATGAATGTTGAGGCTCGTGGCGGATATCGTTATTTTCTCACCTTCACAGATGATCTAAGCAGATATGGGTATATCTACTTAATGAAACACAAGTCTGAAACATTTGAAAAGTTCAAAGAATTTCAGAGTGAAGTGGAAAATCATCGTAACAAGAAAATAAAGTTTCTACGATCTGATCGTGGAGGAGAATATTTGAGTTACGAGTTTGGTCTACACTTGAAAAAATGCGGGATAGTCTCGCAACTCACGCCACCTGGAACACCATAACGAAATGGTGTGTCCGAACGTCGTAATCGTACTTTACTTGATATGGTACGATCTATGATGTCTCTTACTGATTTACCGCTATCGTTTTGGGGTTATGCTTTAGAGACGGCCGCTTTCACGTTAAATAGGGCACCATCAAAATCCGTTGAGACGACGCCTTATGAACTGTGGTTTGGCAAGAAACTAAAGTTGTCGTTTCTTAAAGTTTGGGGCTGCGATGCTTATGTGAAGATACTTCAACCAGATAAGCTCGAACCCAAATCGGAGAAATGTGTCTTCATAGGATACCCAAAGGAGACTATTGGGTACACCTTCTATCACAGATCTGAGGGCAAGATTTTCGTTGCTAAACTCGCATCCTTTCTAGAGAAGGAGTTTCTCTCGAAAGAAGTGAGTGGGAGGAAAGTGGAACTTGATGAGATAACTGTATCTACTCCCTTATTGGAAAGTAGTTCATCACAAGAACCGGTTCCTGTGACAACTACACCAATCAGTGAGGAAACTAATGATATTGATCATGAAACTTCAGATCAAGTGTCTCAAAACCTCGAGGTCTACAGAGTAAGATCCGCACTGAGTGGTACGGTAATCCTATTCTGGAAGTCATGTTACTTGACCATGATGAACCTACGAACTATGAGGAAGCGATGATGAGCCCAGATTCCGCAAAATGGCTAGAAGCCATGAAATCTGAGATGGGATCCATGTATGAAAACAAAGTATGGACTTTGGTTGACTTGCCCGATGATCGGCAAGCTATTGAGAATAAATGGATTTTTAAGAAGAAGACTGACGCTGATGGTAATGTAACGATCTATAAAGCTCGACTTGTTGCGAAAGGTTTACGACAAGTTCAAGGGGTTGACTACGATGAGACTTTCTCACCCGTAGCGATGCTTAAGTCTGTCCGAATCATGTTAGCCATTGCTGAATTTCATGATTATGAAATTTGGCAAATGGATGTCAAGACTGCATTCTTGAATGGATTTCTAGAAGAGGAGTTGTATATGATGCAGCCGGAAGGTTTTGTTGATCCAAAAGGTGCTAACAAAGTATGCAAGCTCCAGCGTTCCATTTATGGACTGGTGCAAGCATCTCGGAGTTGGAATAAACGCTTTGATAGTGTGATCAAAGATATGGTTTTATATGCACTTTTGGAGAAGCCTGTATTTACAAGAAAGTGAGTGGGAGCTCAGAGCATTTCTAATTTTATATGTAGATGACATATTGTTAATTGGAAATGATATAGAATTTCTGGATAGCATAAAGGGATACTTGAATAAAAGTTTTTCAATGAAAGACCTCGGTGAAGCTGCTTACATATTGGGCATCAAGATCTATAGAGATAGATCAAGACGCTTAATAGGACTTTCACAAAGCACTTACCTTGACAAAAATTGAAAAGTTCAAAATGGATCGAGCAAAGAAAGGATTCTTGCTCGTGCTACAAGGTGTGAAGTTGAGTCAAACTCAATGCCCGACCACAGCAGAAGATAGAGAGAAAATGAAAGATGTTCCTATGCTTCAGCCATAGGCTCTATCATCTATGCAATGCTATGTACGCACTGATGTATGCTTAGCAATAAGCTTGGCGGGAAGGTACCAAAGTAATCCAGAGTGGATCATCGGACAGCTATCAAGAACATCCTGAAATACCGAAAAGGACTAAGGATATGTTTCTCGATATGGAGGTCACAAAGAGCTAGTCGTAAAGGTTACGCCGATGTAAGCTTTGACACAGATCCGGACGATTCTAAATCACAAACCGGATCGTGTTTATATTAAACGGTGGAGCTGTAAGTTGATGCGTTCTAAACAAAGCGTCGTGGCGGGATCTACATGTGAAGTGGAGTACATAGCTGCTTCAAGCGGTGAATGAAGGAGTCGGATGAAGGAGTTCATTTCCGATCTAGGTGTCATACCTAGTGCATCGGGACCAATGAAGATCTTCTCGTGACAATTGGTGCAATTGCCTTGGCAAAGGAATCCAGATTTCACAAGAGGACCAAGCACATCAAGAGACGCTTCAATTCCATTGGGACCAAGTCCAAGTGGGAGACATAGAGATTTGCAAGATACATATGGATCTGAATGTTGCAGACCCGTTGACTAAGCCTCTCTCACGAGCAAAACATGATCAGCACCAAGACTCCATGGCTGTTAGAATCATTACAATGTAATCTAGATTATTGACTCTAGTGCAAGTGGGAGACTGAAGGAAATATGCCCTAGAGGCAATAATAAAGTTATTATTTATTTCCTCATATCATGATAAATGTTTATTATTCATGCTAGAATTGTATTAACCGGAAACATGATACATGTGTGAATACATAGACAAACATATAGTCACTAGTATGCCTCTACTTGACTAGCTCATTAATCAAAGATGGTTATGTTTCCTAACCATAGACATATGTTGTCATTTGATTAATGGGATCACATCATTAGGAGAATGATGTGATTGACATGACCCATCCCGTTAGCTTAGCACTTGATCGTTTAGTATTCTGCTATTGCTTTCTTCATGACTTATACATGTTACTATAACTATGAGAATTATGCAACTCCCGTTTACCGGAGGAACACTTTGGGTACTACCAAATGTCACAATGTAACTGGGTGATTATAAAGGAGTACTACAGGTGTCTTCGAAGGTACATGTTGAGTTGGCGTATTTCGAGATTAGGTTTTGTCACTCCGATTGTCGGAGAGGTATGTCTGGGCCCTCTCGGTAATACTCATCACTTAAGCCTTGCAAGCATTATAACTAATGAGTTAGTTATGAGATGACGACATGAAGCGAGTAAAGAGACTTGCGGTAACGAGATTGAACTAGGTATTGGATACCGACGATCAAATCTCTCGCAAGTAACATACCGATGATGAAGGAACAATGTATGTTGTTATGCGGTTTGACCGATAAAGATCTTCGTAGAATATGTAGGAACCAATATGGGCATCCAGGTCCCGCTATTGGTTATTGACCGAGAATGGTTTTAGGTCATGTCTACATAGTTCTCGAACCCGTAGGGTCCGCACGCTTAACGCTTCGATGACAGTTTTATTATGAGTTTATAAGTTTTGATGTACCGAAGTTTGTTCGGAGTCCCGGATGTGATCACGGACATGACGAGGAGTCTCGGAATGGTCGAGACATAAAGATTGATATATTGGAAGCCTATGTTTGGACATCGGAATAGTTCCGGGTGAAATCGGCATTTTACCGGAGTACCGGGAGGTTACCGAATCCCCGGGGTTAATGGGCCTACATGGGCCAAGAGGGAGAAGAAGGAGGAGGAGGGGCCGCGCCCCCCTCCTAGTCCGAATAGGACAAGGGAAGGCGGCGGCGCCCCCCCTTTCCTTCCCCTCTTCCTCCTCTTTCCCCCCTTTCTCCTACTCCTACTTGGAAAGAGGGAGTCCTACTCCCGGTGGGAGTAGGACTTCCCCCCTTGGCGCGCCTCTAGGCCGGCCGCCTCCTCCCCCTAGCTCCTTTATATACGGGGGCGGGGGCACCCCAAAGACACAAGTTGATCTATGGATCATTCCTTAGCCGTGTGCGGTGCCCCCTTCCACCATATTCCATCCTTGATCATATCGTCGCGGAGTTTAGGCGAAGCCCTGCGCCGGTAGAACATCATCATCGTCCCCACGCCGTCGTGCTGACGGAACTCATCTCCGGAGCCTTTGCTAGATCGGAGGGCCGGAGATCGTCATTGAGCTGAACGTGTGCTGAACTCGGAGGCTCTGTACGTTCGGTGCTTGGATCGGTCGAATCGTGAAGATGTACGACTACATCAACCGCGTTGTGCTAACGCTTCCGCTTATGGTCTACGAGGTTACGTGGACGAACACTCTCCCCTCTCGTTGCTATATCATCACCATGATCTTGCGTGTGCGTAGGAAAATTTTGAAATTACTACGTTACCCAACAGTCACGACGTCCATCAACTGCATAGATAGACGGTTTTGCACTGCTAAAGATATAAGATATCGGAAAGTGGTTCCACTCATTACAGGAGAATATGTCTCATTGAAATCAATGCCGGGTCTCTGCGTGAATCCTTGTGCTACGAGCCTTGCTTTGTATCTCACCACCTCATTGTTCTCATTCCGTTTCCGGAGAAAAACACATTTGTATCCGACGGGGAAAACATTGGGAGGTGTCGGTATTGCTTCAGTGAATACCTTTCTTTTGTTAAGCGAGGCAATTTTTGCTTGTATTGCGTCCTTCCATTTAGGCCATTCGGAGCGCTTTTGGCACTCAACGATGGTCTTTGGCTCATGATCAGTGAGAAGGACATCTGCAATTTTTTCAGCAAAATAAATGTCGACAGTCGTAGACTTACGATCGAAAGATTCTCCATAATCGATATAGTTGATGGAAATTTCCTGCACCCCTAGTGACTCTTCGTGATTTCCCAATACGCGTGAATCAAGGTGTTCCGATGGCCCAGCTAGTGTGTGCAAACTGAAGCTGGGTTGTGGAGGTTGCCCTTCCACTGGGTGTATACTACCCATAAGGTGTTTGTCAATGTTGAGCTGACTTGCATTTACTGACTCCGAGGTTTTTCTCCTCGATTTCCTTTGTTGCTTGCTGGAAGCTTGTTCTAGGTCAGAGTCCGTACTACTCCCCCTCTTTTTAGGAACAGGGAGTTGAGTTGTTTTTATTGGTACCTCCACTCTTTCGGGCGCATTTCTGGCCGGGTTTAAGGACTTTGTAACACCTTTTAGATCAGTAAATGAATCTGGCAGGTTATTTGCAAGATGTTGCAAATTAATGATTTTTCGAACTTGGAGTTCGGTCTCTTGTGTACGTGGATCAGAGGACGAAATGGCTTGAGCATTCCAATCAATTTCCGGGCATTCTTTTTGGTACTTGAAGTCTCCCCCTAATGCCGGAAAGTGTTCCTCATTAAATATACAATCAGCGTGACAGGCTGTGAACAGGTCCCCAGTAAGGGGTTCTAGCAGGTACTTAATAATCGACGGTGATTTGTACCCTGCATAGATCCCCAATTTCTTATGTGGGCCCATGGATGTCCGCTATGGTGGTGAGATTGGGATGTATGCAGCACATCCGAACTTACGCAGATGGGAAATGCTAGGAGGATTTCCACGTACCAATTGCAGTGGGGAAGTACTGTGATATGCAGTAGGCTTCAATTGTATCAAGTCAGCAGCGTGTAGAACCGCATGACCCCAACAAGAGGTTGGCAAGTTATTAACAAAGGTCTTGCAATGAGTTTGATCCTTTTAATCAATGATTCAGCCAAACCATTTTGTGTATGGACATATGGAACGGAGTGCTGAACTTCAATCCCCAGGGCCATAAAATAATCATTAAAAGCACGTGAGGAGAATTCTGCAGCATTGTCCATGCGGATTGACTTAATTCGACTTTCTGGATAATGGGCTTGTAATTTAATGACTTGCCTCACTATCTTGGCAAATGCATGGTTTCGCGTGGATAGAAGACACACGTGTGACCATCGTGTAGATGCATCAATTAGAACCATGAAGTAATGGAAAGGTCCAGATAATGGTTGGATGGGACCACAAATGTCTCCTTGAATACGTTCAAGAAACTGAAGCGGTTCAGCTTGTATTTTGAGGTGAGAGGGTCTCAAAATTAGCTTTCCCGTGGCACAAGATGTGCACACAAAATCTGAAGATTGAGGAAATTTTGACTCAAGCAAATTATGACCAATGGAATTGCTAGTAATTTTTCTCATCATCCCGATCCCGGGATGGCCTAGGCGATCATGCCAGGTTTGAAATGCGTCAACATTTTGAAAAATTACTTTGTATGCAACATGTTCTACGGGTTTGATGTACGTATAGTACAAACCAGACGATAGAGAAGGAATTTTTTCATGTACCTGCTTGCCATATCCGTGATCTTTGGTGAAGAGTAGATACTCCTCTTTGTTGTCTTCATGGGTTTCAATGTGAAAGCCATTTTTACGGATATCTCGATAACTGATCAGGGTACATGATGAGTCGGGATACAACAAAGCATCCTCAATTGTCACTTGTGTACCACCTGGGAGGGTAAATATGGCACGTCCAATGCCAACGATTAACGTATCGCGTCCAGCGATAGTTAGAATATCTCCATTCATCTTTTTCAGAGTTTGAAAATATTTCATCTCCCTCAGTATGGAGTTTGTGGTTGCACTATCCACAAGGCATAATTCCTCTTCCATCGGATTGTCACCGTAGAGAACTATATATTATAAAACAAAGAACTTTCAATAAGAAAATCTCATGTAAATACACGGAATACAATCTTATTTATATCA
This sequence comes from Aegilops speltoides, assembly GCA_021437245.1. NCBI lineage: Eukaryota > Viridiplantae > Streptophyta > Magnoliopsida > Poales > Poaceae > Aegilops > Aegilops speltoides. Next base: position 35,211,836 of record CM038146.1, on the reverse strand, counting down.
AATATGTTGGTACAATTACAATCTTATTATATCAAATGTGCTGATACAATATAAAGACAACAACAATACTTATATTCTTATTACAACATCACAAATGGACATAGCTAAATAGATCACTATGGAGATTGTGGGACTAGTCAAAGTCTCCAAACACGTCGTTTGAGGTGTACTCAATCATCATGTTCTCCGTGTCGGCAAGGTCCTCTGGCTGACGGAACGCAATGGTGTTGCTCGGTCCAGGAGGAACGTTGTGCGAACTACCGGCTCCATTGGCGCTGTCTGAATGAAGGTTGAAGTTGGCTTCAAACCTCTTCCCTTGAGGTGCTTTGCGTCCCTGAGATTGCTGGTACAACATAACCAGATGCTTTGGGATCTTGCACTTGTCGGTGGGGTGCGTGTAGCATCCACACTTGTTGCAAAGCAGAGATTTATCATGCTTGGGCTTTGCAGTGCCTTTTCCCTTGTCTGAGTTCCTAGACCTCCTGTTCCTAATGCGCTTTCGCTTGTTCTGGACATTTGATTGATTGCCTCTAAAGGCACCATCAAACTTCTGTCTATTCGCGACATTCATATGAACTTCAGGTAAAGGTTGTGCCCCAACTGGGCGTTGAGAGCCATTCTTAGCGAGTAGCTCATCATGCTTTTCAGCCTGAAGTAACATATGAATAAGCTCGGAATAGACAGTATAGTTGCGAGCACGGTATTGCTGCTGGAGGATCCTATCTGAAGGGAGCATCGTAGATAAAGTTTTCTCTATCTTCTCCGCGTCAGTAGGTTCCTTCCCGCAAAAGCGCAGTTTGGAACTTATCTTATGAACCTTGTGGTTGTACTCACCGATGGACTTGAAATCCTAAAGACGAAGGTGAGTCCAATCATGGAGTGCTTCTGGCAGGACAACTGCCTTCTGCTGTTCATATCTTGTTTTGAGGGCTAGAAACAGAGTACTGGGAGATTCCTCCTCTAAGTACTCAGACTTTAGATCTGGGTGAATATGATGCCTTATGATCTATAAAGCTGCATAGTTTTGTTGTTCTGTCAGCGGCGTGGTTCCGGCCGGTAGAGGATTCTCTGGGTCCTGGATTGCACGCGCTACCCCACGGGAAGCAAGACTGATCTTGACGTCCATGGCCCATGTAGGGTAGTTGTGGCCATTGAGGGCTAGCTCCTCAAATTCTTTTGCGGTCATCGTTTACCTACATGGATGAACTAGAGATAATTAATTTACTGAGGGTAAATTAAAAACCATCATGGTTGTATTGTAATAATGGTGCAAAATTTGATACTCAAGTGAAGAACTTGAATAATGTAGACCTCAATTGATTGAACATAACACATCCAAGATCGCATGGATCTCACAGTAATAGGCTACATAATCTGACAATGTCAGTAGATGCATTTGTTTCTATTACTTTGTGTATGTTATCAATTTAAATATAAGGAAATGCACATCCAAGGTAATCATTTGTCGAATTGGACAAAATATAGACCGTGATTCCAAATATAATAAGGGAGGCGTGTATAAAAAATTTGCAAGTTTGTTGTATGAGAGAAATTAATCTCAATCGTTGGAACATGTTCTAGAAAATTGGAATGTGGTAAACACATTGAACATGACATTTCTAGATAATGTTGGTCCTTTATTTACATTATCAAATACGTTACATAATGTAAACACATGCCTACAAATATTTACACAAGTCCTAAAATAGAGTAAATCTAAATACCAGACTAGAATGTAAATAACTACATGTACATATGCTAAACAGTACTAGAACAGTGATAAATTACTGCTACAACTACTGTTAAAAGGATTAAACAGAAGAAAGAAATAGAAATTTCTGCAATTCAGCCCGTAGCCAGGGACTATCTGGGCACAGGCCCAAAGCCCACGTGGAGTGGGGGCGTTCGGCTGGCCTTTATACGGCTGGTGATTAGGGATCGAGGGATCCTAATCCTCCCGACCAACTCCTGTGCGCCGGGGAGCTCCTAAGTGGCGCCTTAAGCGCCACTCGGAGCAACCGGCGCCCACGCGCGCCCCCGTCATGGGCCGGCCCGCTTTGGATTCCCTCCCTCGCTGCCTTTTCCTTCGCTCGCTCGAGGTCTTATATGTCGAGCGGTAAAAAAGAAGCGCATGGGTGGATCGAACTCCAGACCTCCAGGTGGATTCTAGCGTGCCTAGCCAGCCGAGCTAGCGTCCTACAACGATTTTAGCGCAACGCTAGCCTAAAAGTAGATAGCGGCAAATCATTTTTTTCAAAAAAATATTTTTTTTATAATATACGTTGAACAAATTTTAAAATACAGTGAACTTTTTTATAAGCAAACATTGAACAAATTTCAAATACACAAATGAAACATTTTGTGGTATGCGTTGAACAAATTTTAAAATACAGTGAACTTTTTTATAAGCAAACATTGAACAAATTTCGAATACACAAATGAAACAATTTGTGGTATGTGTTGAACAAATTTTAAAATACAGTGAACTTTTTTATAAGCAAACATTGAAAAAATTTCAAATACACAAATGAAACATTTGTGGTATGCGTTGAACAAATTTTAAAATACAGTGTACTTTTTTATAAGCATACATTGAACAAATTTCGAATACACAAATGAAACAATTTGTGGTATGCGTTGAACAAATTTTAAAATACAGTGAACTTTTTTATAAGCAAACATTGAACAAATTTCAAATACACAAATGAAACATTTGTGGTATGCGTTGAACAAATTTTAAAATACAGTGAACTTTTTTATAAGCAAACATTGAACAAATTTCAAATACACAAATGAAACATTTTGTGGTATGCGTTGAACAATTGTTTGATGTATGATGAACAAATTTTGAGTACACAATGAACATTTTTTAATATACGTTGAACAATTTCATAATATACTATGAATTGTAATACATGATGAACATTTTTATAAATTCAAATGTGAACTCTTTCATAATATATGATGAACATTTTCTTAATACGACCAAACAAAAAGGAAAACCAGACTGGAAGCGTGTGTACTTTTCTTACTGTTATATTTACTATACAAAATCGTAAAAGCAGAAATCTAATCACAACCATAAGTTGTCCCGGTTGGCTAGCTGCACTCGAACAAAGGCTGTGGGTATGGAGTTCGACTCCCGGTAGGCACGTATTTTTTGGATCATTAAAGGAATGAAAAAAAAAGTAAAACGGGCCTGGCCCATGACGGAAGGGGGGGTGTGCGCCCGTTTGGGAATCAGCCTATAACGGGCGCTGAGGGCGCCGTTTAGGAGATGCCTGTGCGCCGCCACCCCACCCGGCAAAGGATCCGCCGTTCGCTTGGTTAGTGATTCGTGCACAGCCGTGGCCCACCTTTTGTATAGCACTTTATTTTTATTAGAGAAAAGTATACTTTTCGTCCCTCAATTTTTGGCGGAGTCTAGATTTGGTCCCTCAACTTCAAAACCGGACAACTTGCACCCTTAACTTCTCAAACCGGACAAGATTCATCCCTGGTCACGGTTTTGGTGCTGTCCCACCCCGGTTTTGACCGTTCCAACTCAAGTTTGCCTACCTTTTTCCAAGTCCACGTACTGTTTTCAAATTCGGTTACTTTTTTCAAATACGTGAACCTTTTTAAAATTTGTGTACTTTTCTTAAATCTGCGTACTTTTTTCCAAGTTCATGTACTTTTTCAAATATGTGTATTTTTTAAGCTCATTTAATTCTTTTAAGTTAATTTAATTTTTTTAAAATTGATGTACCTTTCATATTCGAGTACACTTTTCTGAAAGAGTTCATGAATTTGAAAAATTTATGCAAACTTGAAAAAGTACATAATATGGACTTCTTTTAGCAAAAATATGTGGATTTCAAAACTATTTCAACTTGAAACAAGTACGCGAATTTCATACAAAGTTCATGGATTATAAAAGGAACATGGATTTGAAAAAAATGCGGACTTTGAAAAGCATGTGGATTTGAAATAAGTATGCGAATTTCAGAAACAGTTCATGGTTTTGAAAAATACTTGGATTTGATAAAATTACACAAACTAGGGAAAGATACGGGATTTGGAAAAGTACGTAAATGTTAAAAAATCACGGATTTGAAAAAGTACGCGAATTTCAGAATAGTTCGCTGATTTGAAAAAAGGTATGTTTATTTTTTAAATATACGCGTCCTTGTAAAAACTACGCGGAGTTGAAAAGTGTATGTGAATTTCAAAAAGTTCACGGATATATTTTTTTTACAGGAATATGAGTGAGCACCGGTCAAAACCGGGGTGAGTCAACACCAAAAACCAGTCAAAACTGAGTCCAGGGACGAACCTTGTCCGGTTTCGGTAGTTGGGGGTGCAAGTTGTCCGGTTTTGAAGTTGAGGGACCAAATCTAGACTTCACCAAGAGTTGAGGGACGAAAAGTATACTTTTCTCTTTTTATTACCCATCTCTAGTACTCCCTCGGTTCCCAAATAATTGTCTTTCTAGCCATCTCAAATGGACTACAACATACGGATGTATGTAGACATGTTTTAAAGTGTAGATTCACTCATTTTGCTCCGTATGTAGTCACTTGTTGAAATCTCTAGACAATTATTTAGGAACGAAGGGAGTATAACTATAGACGAATATTCCCACTATTTGTACTAGTATGTCAACTTTGTCAGTCCAGCATGCATGCAACCTTTTCCCTCTCTCCCCGCTCACAAACAAATCCATTTTTTTCTTTTTGCTTACAATTTTAGATGGTCATCATATTTCACATTAAAATTTCATTATAGAATATTTTTATAGATTCAAATTCCTTGCAACATGATCTTCAGAACAAGATCAATCTTGAATATTTTTAAATTAGATTTCAAAATAACATGTTTCATAGTCTTCAAAAAATATCTCGTTTCATAGATTTCACTTAGTTAAAAAAATAAAATTCACTAAGTTCATAGATATATATTATTCCAAAGAATTAAAACATATATTTTGTAACGAGTGAAATCACTTTTACAAACAAGAAATATAGTATTTCAATTGAATGAGTGTAATATATTTTCTGAAACTAGTGAAATGAGTGAAATCTATCTTTGTAACAAGTGAAATCACTTTTTGAAACAAGTGAGATATAATATTTCAATTGAATGAATGTAATATGTTTTCTGAAACTAGTGAAATCTATCTTTTGTAACAGAGTGAAAGCACTTTCTCGAAAGAAGTGAAATTTAGTATTTCAATTGAATGAGTGTAATATGTTTTCTGAAAGTCGTGAAATCTTTCTTTTGTAATGAGTGAAATCACTTTTTTAGAACAAGTGAAATATAGTATTTGAATTGAATGAGTGTAATATGTTTTCTGAACTAGTGAAATGAGTGAAATCTATCTTTTGTAACGAGTGAAATCACTTTTTTAAGAGAAGTGAAATATAGTATTTCAATTGAATGAGTGTAATATAGTTTGAGATGAGTGAAATAATCAAAATACAATAATATTGAAATATGATACATAAAATTCAAACTAGTCAAAATGTATTTAAGATTGGTCTTGTTTGAAAGGTCTTATCGTCCTAGACTCAAATATATAAAAAGTTTCAAATATGAATATTTGGTTCAAAACGTATCAAGTATTCAAAAATATGAGGATGAAAATTAATCCATGCGAGTGTATGGAAAGAAAGGCTGCATGCATGCGTCGCCCATCTCCACTCTAACTCTCTCTTCTCTCTGAAAAGGTTGAAAAGACATCAGGGTCAGCTTTGTCAGCCTGGAGTTGTATTACAATTGTATAAAGTTACCGCTTCATTTACTAGCTTATACGGACTCGGGCCTCACAGATCTTGATGAAAGTGACCAACGGCGGATGCGGCTCCGGTACATCCCGCCTCCGGTAAAAAAAACTTAGTCGGCCACCCCACACACTCCATTGCTGCTGCTCACGAAGTGGTCGCCGACAGGGACGGAGCCAGGAAATGGGGATGAGGGGGGCGAGAACTTTAAGCATAAAAATCTAAGAAAATATAGTCATATATTACAGTAAGCATCCTTAGGTGAGTGCGGCGTTTCGGTGCCCGGGTGCATCTGCACCCGTTCAAAAAAAAATTCGTAAAAAATTCAGAAAAATTCAAAAAATTCCAAAAAAATTGTGGTGGTGGACAATTTGATGCGTGAGGTGCGCCCCAGTTTTCAAAACATTTGGACTTATGTGCAGCTCTCAGCAAAAAAGACAAATCAGACCAAAACAGTATATGAACAGTACACATTTTTACAGACCTCCGATTTGTCTTTTTTGCTGAGAGCTGCACATAAGTCCAAATGTTTTCAAAATTGGAGCGCACCTCACGCATCAAATTGTCCACCACCCCAATTTTTTTTGGAATTTTTTGAATTTTTTTAGTATTTATTTTGATTTTTTTGGTGAGCGCAGGTGCAGATGAGCTCGGGCTCAGATTTGGATTTTCGTCCTTAGGTCTGTATCTATTAATTTAAAATCGATCCAGTGGCCACCATGATAGAAAAATCTACATAATTTCAATCCTAAAAAAAACTACATTATTTCTATAATACAAAACCTCGCTGGTAGTTTTGTTCTCTTAATGTCCACAGGCACAAGTGAACAATTGAACACTTGCCAATAGAATTTTGCCGTTTGTAGTTTCGATACAAGCTAACTTAATGTTGGATGATCATCCAAGGACTAACTAAAACACACCAAAATCCAAGAGGAGAGTGGACTAACTTTTCTTCTTCCTTGCCTCCTCCCTGCTCATCTTGATCAAGCGGCCGGCCGGCCGGGCGTGCACCCGTGCAGCCTTGCATGACCGCCCTCTTCTCACCATCTATCTTCGATCTGCAATGGAAACCAAGCCTGATCTAAATAGCCCTCGGCGGCGGCGGCGGCGGTGGCGAACAGGAGCACAAATGAAACAGGTGTGGCGAACAGGATCTATGTAACCGCGTGTGTACTGCCACCATGGTTTCCACTTTCCAAGTCCCATGCCGGCTGGCCCAATCCACATGTGTGTTGCTGGTTTCCAACTGATCTGTATGGGCTTCTGTCTGCAGTTGATGGGTTGGGGCCTGAGAGTTTCAGAGTTTTCAGGTGACGTTGCGTTTCACAGGGGGGGCAGAACCGCAGAATTAGTCACGCAGATGCTAAATTAGTCAACCAACCAACACTATTAAGGGGAGGAAAAAATCGTTAGGCTGCGTTCGGTTGGCATGGTTTTAAAGGGGTTTGGCAGGGATTAAATCCCATACAAGTCAAATCCACCCCAAATCCACTCCAATCCTCTTGAGACAGGGTGTAACCGAACAAAGCCTTAGGGGGGGTCTAGCCCCCCCTCGTCCCCCCTTGGATTCGTCCCTGGTCGCCGACGTGCCTCCTTCTTCCTCGGACGAGGAGATGTAGACGACGCCGGCAGGGACGCCGTTCGGCAGATCGGAGGCAAGGTCGGAGCGACGACTTGGGCGGCGGTCGATGGCGGCGATAGCACGGCCGAAGAGGCGGCGGCGACCGTCCATGCTCGCGGAGTCCAGGAGGCGTGGTCGGGCGGCCGTACGCGGGGGCGGAGGTGCCTCGTCCGGGACGGTCTCGTCGGCGCCCGGAGGCTCGGCGGTGACGCGACTCGGGCCGGCGTCCTCGTCTGCAGGCGGCGCCACCAGTGTCGGTCCAGCGCCTTGGCTCGCCACAGCATCGCCGTTGGGGAACGGCACGAAGACGAAGAATCCCGGCTCATCAGCCAGCGCGGGAGGCGGAGGCGGAATCCGTAGGGGAGCCGCAAGCCGCAAGCGTGGACTCGGGGTTGCCATCTCCTGCGCAGGCGGAGCCGGCCACCGTTGGGGCGTGGTCACCGCGAGCAGCAGCGCGATGGCCGTGTCCAGGTGCGCGGAGGCCACGTCCAGGGCCGCGTAGAGCAGCATGGTGGCCTTGTCCAGCGCCACGATGTCCAAAACGGCGGGGGCGGTGCACGGCCCGGTGAAGTCGGCGGCGCCCGCCTACTTCATGATGGCGACGGGCGGCGAAACTGCGACGGCGGCCATCCTCATGGATGAGGCGGAGGAAGAAAGAGATGAGTCCAGGCATCTCACGGTTGGCGAGGCCTTCGTGTGCTCTCGGCAGAGCGTGCGTGATAACGTGTTTGAGTGAAAAATGATCGACTGATCTTTGTATTGATAGAGTAGCTATTTATATGAGTACAAGGGACGCAAGTAGGAGGCGTCTTTACATGAACCGTCATAGGTTAGAAGTCACGACGGTTGAGAAAAGGAGACGCGTCGGTTGCTATAGAGAACCGCACGCACTATTAGACAAGAGGAGATTTTCTCTCTAATTAATATATGCTAATTAATCACAACAGAAATATAAGAGCGTTTAGATCATTAAATATATTTCACGACATACCGCTTTAAATTTCACAACATATTTTAAATTCTAGCCTGCACACAAACAACATTGATAGTTCATCCGTAAAGAAATATAAGAGTGTTTAGATCACTAAATATAGTGATCTAAACACTCTTATATTTCTTTAAGGGGGAGTACATATTTTTGTTTGTGATAGCGATAATGTTTTTTAGTTTTTGTCACATCTCTCCTCTTTTTTCGTGCTTTTGAACTCTTTATACCCCACTCATCAATGAATCATTATTTCGGCATCCTTCCTTTCAAGCAATTTGCCCCCTAGTCTTGTTGTATTCAGTAAGCAGTCTTTTAGTTCTGCAATCGGGATGTGAGGGTCATGCGATTTTTGTCAAACATCTCTGCTGCAGGTTTTCTTACTACTTCCTCCATCTAGGTGAGTAAGTCATCTTAGATTGTGCAACGTGACCAAGAAGGAGGGGAAAAATGAGAGAACTTAATGTTTATTTGCTGATTAATAGCATTGCATGCAATAAACTGACCACTGCATGTCGTGTTTGGTAGTCTCAAGTCATTAAAAGCATGCACACCCCAAATCTCTTATTAGTTGATATGTCACGAAACAAGACACGAGGTAGAAGTTAATTCACCGCGCCTAAGTGTTTTGGGATTATTTGGTTTTCACAAGATGACTTACACACCTAGACGGAGGGAGTAGAGGCTTGTAAGAACGCACCGATGTGAATGGGTGATCAAGAAACGACAAGTTTGGTCAAACTAGATGTAACTTTGTTTATACCGAGGGTCTCAGTTGACCGTGTTTTTTCATACTACAATTTTAGACCCTTTGTACCATCTTTCGTTGATCAATTAACAATTATTTCATTTGTTTGAGCGTCAACTAATTTCGGACAGAGGGAGTATATCATTGCCAAGAAGGCTCTTGATAAATGGGGCTTTTGAGTTGGGTGGATATATTGGATTATGGAGTGTGTGACCTACATCAAGTACTCTGTGAAACTGAATAGGAAATTGCACTATTGTCTTTGAACACGAAATGTTTAATAACTATTAACTAACAAGTCCGCATATTAGTAAAAGAAGTTTAAAGCCCAATGCAGGGACTTTGTTAGTTATCAAACATTTGCATTGATAGAATAAATAAATCATCCTATAATTTGACCCTTGATGAACACACAGGAAAAATCGATCAATGTAGCAACCAGCAAAAGTACAAACAAACAAAAAAAAAGAGTCAATTACACCACCGGTGCTTCAACTTGGCGTGAAAAGTCACTTTAGTGCTAAAACTTGCGGTGTACATTGAACCGGTGCAATAAGTTGACTTAGACGTGCAAATACGGTGCAAAATGTAGCTGAATATGCCCACAGGGCTGACTAGGCGTGACAGCGTGGCGTGGGTCCACTGTCAGGAACCAAAAGATCGTGACTTGTGGCATGTTTTTTTTTTGCAAAAACACCCTCAACAGTTTTCTGCTCACAAAAAAGCCGGTGACGTGGGTAAAAATAATTAGTTGTCTCAGCATCCTACATACATTATATGAGAAAAAAAAATAACACCAGAGAAGCGTGGACTCAAACAGAGGACCAGTAGGGACAGGGCGTGCGCAACTAGCCACTCTAGCCTAAGGAATTTGTTGACTCATATGAATACATACATTTTTATAACATTTGTGTTAAAGAATGTAAATTAAGATTCTTTTTATGAAAGTTTAAACAGATGGCTTAGGGACTCGAACTAACGACCACATAAAGACCTGCAACAAATCCTTCCACTCCAATTAGAAAATTTTCATATAATTTCATAAAATATTCAATTAAGAAATATACAAATATTTTTGTAAGTTATTTAAACAAGTTCGTATATATTCAAATAAATTCTCATATAAGTTAAAAAAATCACAATTTTAATAAAATAGTCATCCTTTTGAAAAAATATGTTGCTTCAAGAAGTTGTTTTAATAAAGATTCCATGTTTACTAAACACCATGTATTATAACACATGAATAGAAACAAAAATTATACTGGGGTGTTATATCGGTGATATCAACATTATACATACCAATGAAATAACTTAAAAATGGTCGTGTATTATTTTGAAATTTTCATGTACTTAGTTTATGAATTATAAAAATGTTTGTACAATTAAAGTATACAAATATTTCTTAAATTATAATTCATAAATATTTTTAATTATAGTAATATTTAAATAATTACACACATGATTTTTAACTCAGAAGTATGTCATCTAAAATAATGTTGTATAGTAAAAGAATATTAATAATTTAGAAAATAAATTTTTGATTCAACAGTGGTAATACTTAAGTTATGTAAAATATTGAATATAGGCCACAAGTGAAAATTATACGCAAGTTGATGGTCATAAATATTTAGTAAATGTTTGCATTCAATATTTTGTATTATTTAAATATGCGCCACGACTGTACGAAAATGTGTGTATTCATTGAATGCTTTTATTTCCTAATCATAAGTTTTTATGTATAATATTTATAGCATACAAATAGTTGAACATTACTTTATTACTTACTACATGTATTTTGCAAATACTTTAAAAAAATAGCGCGTACAATGGGCCGCACTAACTGCTGTCCATGCCCAGTGAGCGTACTTGTTATAACATATTTAGGCTAGCTACCATGCAAAAAGAAATATTTAGGCTAGCTATCCAGTATGGCAATGGTAAATGTTGGGGCTGACATGGCTAGTACCTTCAGCGTGCACACTGCATGACTAATTTTTGTGATTATATACACTTTGTACTGATAGATGGGACCCACCTTGCTGGGGCTTTCTCGTGATAAAATAATTTCCGAGGATATTTTCGCAAATTTACATGCCACACGCCCTGCATCTTCTGTCCTGACAGCAGGCCCTATGCCATGTTGGCATGCCTACTCAGCCTTGCAGCGTATTCAATTGTGATTTACACCGTATTTGCACAAACAAGCCAAGTTGTTGCACCTGTTTAATGTACACCACAAGTTTTAGCACTAAAGTGATTTTTTGCGCCAAGTTCAAGCACCGGTGGTGTAATTGACTCAAAAAAAAAACCTTGGAAGTGCAGGAAAGGGAAAATATTTGTCAGGTTTCTACTGTTCGCTTCCTACACAGGTGAATTCTTACTTCAAGTACTAGCAGTGATATTGTGGACGAAAAGTATTTGCCCGGAATGGTTCAAATTACATGGTGCTCTGTAATCACTAATCAGTATATAATTCACAAAACATCACAAAGTATTCTGTATTTCTCCTCCTGAAAAACGGAAGGTAAAGGAAGCAATGATTAGGCAACTCAGTTTCGTATAACAGTAAAAAGGGGAAGAAACATGACTTCCAGGTCAACATTGACAGCAAACACTCCCATTCTTGGACCATTCCTACTTAAGCTGCTCAACAGATAAGAGGCCAACATACTAAACTGAAAGAATCTTTTCTGGCCACATGATCAGGATGAACTGACGTGCAACCACCCTGCTTAAACTGCTCAACAAAATATGACAAGCTTGATAGTAGTATACTAAACTGAAATAACCTGTTCTGGCCACATGATCAGGATGAACTGAACAAGAACAACCGCAATGGACTTGCAACCGCCATGGTTAAATTGCTCGACAACCAGCTTGATAGTAGTATCTCCGAAAAGGCAACATCAACAGACTTCAGATGATGGATTTTGTCCACTATGCAATGTACCACTAATGCGCGGGGCACACTTAAGAGATCAGTTTGTCCTCGCCAGCGATTGACAACATTCTGCCATGGTCTGTAAAAATACCAAGCACAAAACTCATGACCAACTTAAGGCTTTATAATATGCTGTGCCATGTACCTTTTCTTAGTTCAAAAGATTCCATGGATGGATTTCAGATATGACCTTTAGCTATGCCAGAAAATAACATACAGTTTTTGAAGAAAATCTAAGGCCATGCAACAGGACAATATTACGTTCCATGGATGGATTTCAGTTGAAGAAAATCTAAGGCCAGGCAACAGGACAATATTACATCAACAAGTCTATTTGATTGTTTGGTAATCTCCAATTTACCCTAGCAGCAAGTAAATGCTTCATCATCTACTTGACAAATCAACGACTCGAAGGTCAGTTAGTCATACTGATAACAATCTGCCATGATCTAAAAAGACACCGTGCACAAAAGTAATAACCAAAAGTTCAGCTTAGCATTCCACTTTGGTGAGGGGTATGTACTAGTACTAATTACGAAGGTTACAAGAGCCTGATACGTGAGCTACCAACATTTGCTAGAAAAGAGAAGTGTCTTTTTTTACAGAAGGAAAATCTGAAGCAAGGTTACAGAATAATACAAGATCACCAAGTTTGCATGCACATTTAGCAATACAACAGATCCATGTCATGAAACATAAAACTACATTCCATTTTTCCAAGCCACATATTCAGTTTTCGCTAGCATACAAAAAATTGTATGGATGATTGTTAATGAACCAGAACCAACTAATTAAGCAAGCATACCATAAGCTGTAAAGAAAATGCATGACAGCAGATAAGCAAGGGTCAGTATCATACCTGGAGTGTAGAAGCTCATGTATGGTAGGACGCTAAAGTAGACCCCAGGCTCATCAACCTTCTTAACCTGCCCAGAGCTGAGCTTGATCATAAATAAGCCAGCACCTGTGCAAACGAAGATGACACCCACACCCTCTGCAGACCCAACAACAATTGGCTTCTCATCTTGTTTGGCAACAGGTATCGTTTTCTCCAGTTCGCTGACCCTGTATTGTACCCATTCAGCAGGTCCTTCCCTATCCACCTTCCTTGACCAGATATAGAGGCTGGAATCCATAATGTAGGCAAAGCCAAGTGAATGTTTCTCCTCCATGGCCATGAGGGCAATGTAGTACATGGTGTGCGGCGGCGGGTCAATCATGGATATGCTGTTCTTGCCCAAGTCATACTTGACGATTGCGTTACCCAGCCGAACCGTGAAGTAGACTGCATCTCCAACAAGGGTGCCTCGCTTAGGGTGGAGATAGGGTGTGTAGTAGCGCATATATGCTTCTCCCTCTCGCATGTGCTTTGCAAAGGTTTCGCAACTGTTGTCGAGACACACCGGCTCGCTCCATGCCCTCGTCTCCGACGAGTAGACGCTCGCGCATATGGTGTCCTTGTAGTCATGGGTGGCGGTGAAGAGCACGCGGAAGGGGCCGCCGTGGCAGTCGAGGTGGTCGCAGCCGTAGGCGGCGCAGAGCACCGCCGCGGACTCGATGAGCCACTCGATGTCCGGCGCAGGGACGGCGTGGCGGTCTCCTGTGACGGGGTCCCAGACGAGGTAGTCCATGTCCTCGTGCTCCAGCATGCGGACGAGGACGCGGCCGTGGCGGCAGTCGAGGGGGCGCGTGCGGCGGCCGTCGGAGCTCGGGTGGGGGAAGTCCGGCACCGAGGTGGTGGAGGCGAAGAGGGCGGGCGCGTCCCCGTCGATCACCCTGAGCCTGTGGAGGAGGCCGAGGAGGGGAGGGGCGCCGTGGAAGGCGCGGTAGCGGCGGAGGAAGCCGGGGTCGCAGAGGATGCGGAGCCATGGCTTGCAGACGAGCGCGGCGCGGAAGAGGTGCTCCGGCTCGTTCGGCGGGAGGCGCAGGAGGATCTCGGCGGTGACGTCGTCGATCAGCGGCGCCATGGACGGCGGAAGCGAGGGTTTCTGGTGGGGGTTTGGGGGAAGAGTCGGAGCAGCGCGAGGCAGGTTGGGGTCTTCCGCCAGAACCGGCTTGAGCCTTCTTTGTACTCGGTTGATCGAACGGTTCGAACCCAATCGTAGTGTCGTTGTTTTTCTTAAAGTCATTTTTCTTTTTTCCTTTTTAATATGAAAATTTCTTAAAGAAGACGGTTGGGTTCGATCAAGAGTACAGTTCATGTTAAAAAAGGGTTACAGTTCAGTAAAATTAAGGCTGTGTTTGATAGCAGACTACTACTTAAACTAAAGTATTGAAAACTACAGTATTTTAACCTGCACGTACTAGATACTTCAATTTTGACATATCAAAATATTTTGAAGTATTGTCAATACTGAGACCTGTTTGGCTAGTGTTGTATGGAGCAACGTAAATTAGCTAGCACACCTTTTGATAGGAGTTGAAAACATGAATCTTCCTAGCTAGCTAGCCGTTGCACACTGAAGGATCATGCACAAAGACCACACCCACGCACAAACTGGACGGTCATGCACAAGCTCGGCCTTTAGTGTATCAAAGAGCACGCTCGGTAACACAAGGTAGCCGGTGGTGGAGCTGAGTGGACAGAAATGGCCTAGCCGTCTTCCGCGTGAGCATCGAGTCGGACCAGGAGCTGCAAGAGGTACGATCTGACCAACACGGCACCATGCTCACGCGGTCCAGGAGCTGCAAGAGGTACGAGCATGGTGCCGCGTGAGCATCGAGTCGGACCAGGAGCTGCAAGAGGTACGATCTGACCAACACGGACCAGGAGCTGCATTTAAAAAAGAGCCCCATACCTCTTTTTTTAAAACAGAGCTGTCGAAAGAACGAACCTGCTAGCCGAGCATCGAGTCGGACCGGCAGCCCATGCAGTGAAGCAGCGCAACAGAGGCTATGACCGGCACCATGCTCGGCTAGCAGGTTCGTTCTTTCGACAGCTCTGTTTTAAAAAAAGAGGTATGGGGCTCTTTTTTAAATGCAGAGGAAATACCATGATTTTGCCTATACCACAGTATCAAAAACACAGTTTTCATGGATAGCCAAATGGCTCACGGTAATTAAAACTATGGTAATCTTAAAAACTGTAGTATTCTATAAATACTTATAAAAAACTGAGTTATCAAACAGGGCCTAAGTCAGTAGAATGACAACCGGACGCAGAACGACTAGTGAAATATAAAAATCGCTAGCTCCACCAATGTGCCAGGCCACTGTGTGAATAATCTACCTGAAGATGACAGTTCTTGTATTCCTACGTTTGGCATCTATTTTTGGTCGTCCATTTCGAATACTATGGCTCTCCTGCTAACATACCAGTTTGCCCACTCGGATTCTGTCTCAACCCTTGATCTTACATCGAAGATTCGAAGGTCACTCGGAAGTTGCCACGCCTTTGTTCAACATCACGCGACCACGTTCCCGTTTTGTTTTCCTTTTCACGTGCTCCTTGTTGTAATGGCTATAAAATGAGCCCTTTTCTTTCATTTGGGATCATGTTTTGTTAATTGGTTATAACCCTAGCCATACGTGGTGAGCTACAGTACTATATTTTCACCTTCGATAATAGAAACCGTAGCAAACTTGTGTCGATTTGCTCTGAATCTCTGCAATTCTTGTGTTTAGTTCAGTTAACTCTAGTCGGTTCTAGTGATCCTAGGCTAGGGTTGGGTTCTCTCTGTAAAATCCCCTATCAATAGTACAATTTATATCAAAAAAGGGTCACAGTTCAGTAAAATGAAGCCAGTAGAATGATAACTGGACGCAGAACGACTAATGAAAAATAAAATTCGCTAACTCCATTGTGCCAGGCCACTATGTGAATAATTTACCTGAAGATGACAGTTCCCCTATTCCCGCGGTTGGCATCTAGTTTTGGTCGTCCATCTCGAATCCTACGGCTCTCTTGCTAACATACCAGTTTGCCAACTCAGATTCTGTCTCAACCCTTGATCTTACATCCAAGGTCACTCGGGAGTGGCCACGCCTTTCTTCAAATGTCTGGCGACCACTTTCCCATTTTTGTTTTCCTTTTCACCTCCTCCTTGTTGTCATGGCTATAAAATGAAGCCCTTTTATCTTTCATTTGGGATCATGTTTTGTTAATTGGGTTATAACCCTAACCACACGTGGCGAGCTACAGTACTATACTTTCCCCTTAGATAATAGAAACCCTAGCAAACTAGTGTCGATTTGCTCTGAATCTTTGCAGTCCTTATGTTTAGTTCAGTTAACTCTAGCTAGTCAGTTCCTGACAATTGGTACTCAGAGCCAGTGATCCTCGAAGGCATTTGAACAGCCAGGGTTGGGTTCTCCCTTAAAATCCCCTATCTTCTTAGATCCCAACGGCGGAGTGTGCATTGAATGGTGGCGGCCTGGTGATAGGAAGAGTTTGGCTGCAGCATAGTGAGAAACCCGGTTGCTGTTGAAAAGCATTCGCAGTGGTAAAATCCTGGTGTGGAACACTAGACAATGTACCATCCGAAAGCAGGAGACGTTGGTGTCGGTGATCGATGACAGTAGGCTTGGGAACAGGAAGTTCTCAATGAGTGGTTGCATCGACTCCCACCGTCCCGCCCAGGTTCCAATGTTGTCAAGTGAGATTGTCCCTGATGAGGTAAAACCCTGTGAACCATGACGAAAATCACTGAATCCGGAGATACTGGTGATTTGGAGCTAGAATCCCTTCAACTGGACACCAAAGCTTTGAGGCAGGATAGGGAGAAAGACCCAATTTTTTTTTCAAGAATTCCAGACTACTGCAAACAAGAATTTCATCACCATGCAAAACTTTTTTTAAGAGATGCAAGAATTTTTTTGGCGCTTACTGTTGGACCCAAGAACTAGAGTTTGAAGAGGACAAACAAGAAGAACAATCAGCACAAGGAAGTGTTCCAGAGAATGATTCAAGTGAGTAATGCTCCTAGTAGACCAAAGCGTTTGTCTCCTCGGGTAGTTCAGGAGAAATAAACACCAGATATTGCGGGTTCAGCTGTAATGAAAAATCATACTGCGAGGGAACTAAATTTGGAAGGTACACCCAAAGTGAAGGAAATATGCCCTAGAGGCAATAATAAAGTTATTATTTCTTTCCTTATTTCATGATAAATATTTATTATTCATGCTAGAATTGTATTAGCCGGCAACTTAGTACATGTGTGAATACATAGACAAAACATAGTGTCCCTAGTATGCATCTACTTGACTAGCTCGTTAATCAAAGATGATTATGTTTCCTAACCATAGACATGTGTTGTCATTTGATGAACGGGATCACATCATTAGGAGAATGATGTGATGGACATGACCCATCCGTTAGCTTAGCATTATAATCATTACAGTTTCATTGCTACTGCTCCCTTCATGACTTATACATGTTCCTTAGACTATGAGATTATGCAACTCCCGAATACCGGAGGAACACCTTGTGTGCTATCAAATGTCACAACATAAATGGGTGATTATAAAGATGTTCTACAGGTGTCTCCGAAGGTGTTTGTTGGGTTGGCATAGATCGAGATTATGATTTGTCACTCCGTGTTTCGAAGAGGTATCTCTGGGCCCTCTCGGTAATACTCATCACTATAAGCCTTGCAAGCATTGTGACTAATGAGTTAGTTACGGATGAAGTATTACGGAACGAGTAAAGAGACTTGCCAGTAACGAGATTGAACTAGGTAATGATGATACCAACGATCGAATCTCGGGCAAGTAACATACCGATGACAAAGGGATCAACGTATGCTGTTATGCGGTTTGACCGATAAAGATCTTCGTAGAATATGTAGGAGTCAATATGAGCATCC
Organism: Aegilops speltoides; assembly: GCA_021437245.1. Classification (NCBI taxonomy): domain Eukaryota; kingdom Viridiplantae; phylum Streptophyta; class Magnoliopsida; order Poales; family Poaceae; genus Aegilops; species Aegilops speltoides. The sequence continues at coordinate 35,193,972 of CM038146.1, read as the reverse complement.
AGATTCCACTATTGGTTAATCGGAGATTTGTCTCGATCATGTCTACATAGTTCTGGAACCCGTAGGGTCCGCACACTTAACGTTCGATGACAATTTGTATTATGAGTTATGTGTTTTGATGACCGAAGTTTGTTTGGAGTCCTGGATGAGATCACGGACGTGACGAGGAGTCTCAAAATGGTTGAGACGTAAAGATCGATATATTGGAAGGCTATATTTGGACATATGAAAGGTTCCGAGTGATCCGGGTATTTTTCGGAGTACCGGGGAGTTACGGGAATTCACCGGGAGAAGTAATGGGCCTTATTGGGCCATACGGGAAATAGAGGAGGCATGCCAAGGGGAGGTGGCACCCCCCATGGGTCCCTCCAAATCGGACTAGGGGTAGGGGGCGGCGCCCCCTTGCCCTTTCCTACTCCCTCTCTCCTTTCTTCTCTCCTACTCCTAAAAGGGAAAGGATTCCTGCTAGGACTTGGAAGTCCTAGTAGGACTCCATACACTTGGCGCGCCCCTAGGGGCCGGCCTCTCTCCCTCCCTCCTTTATATACGGGGGAAGGGGGCACCCCAAAGACACAAGTTTATCTTTTAGTCGTGTGCGGTGCCCCCCTCCATAGTTACACACCTCGGTCATATTGTCGTAGTGCTTAGGAAAAACCCTGCACCGGTAACTTCACCATCACCATCGCCTGAAGGAAATATGCCCTAGAGGCAATAATAAAGTTATTATTTATTTCCTCATATCATGATAAATGTTTATTATTCATGCTAGAATTGTATTAACCGGAAACATGATACATGTGTGAATACATAGACAAACATATAGTCACTAGTATGCCTCTACTTGACTAGCTCATTAATCAAAGATGGTTATGTTTCCTAACCATAGACATGTGTTGTCATTTGATTAATGAGATCACATCATTAGGAGAATGATGTGATTGACATGACCCATCCGTTAGTTTAGCACTTGATCGCTTAGTATTCTCGCTATTGCTTCCTTCATGACTTATACATGTTCCTGTAACTATGAGGATTGTGTAACTCCGTTTACGGAAGAACACTTTTGGTACTACCAAACGTCACAACGAATCGGGTGATTATAAAGGAGTACTACAGGTGTTTCCGAAGGTACATGTTGAGTTAGCATAATTGAGATTAGGTTTTGTCACTCCGATTGTCGGAGAGGTATCTGGGCCCTCTCGGTAATACTCATCACCCAAGCCTTGCAAGCATGTAACTAATGAGTTAGTTATGAGATGACATTACGAACGAGTAAAGAGACTTGCCGTAACGAGATTGAACTAGGTATTGGATACCGACGATCGATCTCGGCAAGTAACATACCGATGACAAAGGGAATAACGATGTTGTTATGCGGTTTGACCGATAAAGATCTTCGAGAATATGTAGGAACCAATATGGGCATCCAGGTCCCGCTATTGGTTATTGACCAGAGACGTGTCTCGGTCATGTCTACATTGTTCTCGAACCGTAGGGTCCGCACGCTTAAGGTTTCGATGACAGTTATATTATGAGTTTATGTATTTTGATGTACCGAAGTTTGTTCGGAGTCCCGGATGTGATCACGGACATGACGAGGAGTCTCAAAAGGTTCCGGAGAAGTTTGGAGCTACCGGGAGGTTACCGGAACCCCCCGGGAGGTATATGGGCCTTATTGGGCCCATATAGGAAGAAGGGAGAAGGAACAAGGGAGGGGGGCGCGCCCCCCCCAGCCCAATCCGAATTGGGAGGGGGCCGCCCCTTTCCTTTCTCGTTCCCCCTCTTCCTATTACTACTACTAGTACTTATTCCTAATACTAGTACTCTTTCCTTCCCTCCAAATAAGATAAGGAAAGGGGGAAACCTACTTGGAGTAGGTTTCCCTCCTCTATGGCGCCCCTTGGGCGGCCTCCTCCTCCCTCCCTCCTTTATATACGGGGTAGGGGGCACCCTAGGACACACAAGTTGATCATTGAGATCGTTCCTCAGCCGTGTGCGGTGCCCCCTCCACGATATTACACCTCGGTCATATTGTAGCGGTGCTTAGACGAAGCCCGCGACAGAGAACATCAAGATCGCCACCACGCCGTCGTCTTGACGGAACTCCCCCTCGGCGCCTCTGCTGGATCGGAGATCGAGGGTGCGTCATCGAGCTGTACGCGTGTCAAGAACTCGGAGGTGCCGGAGTAACGGTGCCTGGATCGGTTGAACCGGGAAGACGTACGACTACCTCCACTACGCTGTGTCAACGCTTCCGCTTCGGTCTACGAGGGTACGTAGACAACACTCTCCCCTCGTTGCAATGTCATCACCATGATCTTGCGTGTGCGTAGGAAATTTTTTGAAATTACTACGTTCCCCAACAGTGGCATCCGAGCCTAGGTTTTTGTGGTTTGATGTTATATGCACGAGTAGAACACAAGTGAGTTGTGGACGATATAAGTCATACTGCCTACCAGCATGTCATACTTTGGTTCAGCGGTATTGTTGGATGAAGCGTCCCGGACCGACATTACGCGTACGCTTACGCGAGACTGGTTTTACCGCCGTGCTTTGCACACGGTGACTAGCGGTGTCTGCTTTCTCCAACTTTAGTTGAACCGAGTGTGGCCTCGCCGGTCCTTGTGAAGGTTAAAACGGAGTCTATTTGACAAACTATCGTTGTGGTTTTGATGCGAGGTGAGATTGGTTCTTGCTTAAGCCCGTAGCAGCCACGTAAAATTTGCAACAACAAAGTAGAGGACGTCTAACTTGTTTTTGCAGGGCATGTTGTGATGTGATATGGCCAAGATGTGATGCTATATTTTATTGTATGAAATGATCATGTTTTGTAACCGGTTATCGGCAATCGGCAGGAGCCATATGGTTGTCGCTTATTGTATGAAATGCAACGCATACGTAATTGCTTTACTTTATCACTAAGCGGTAGCGATAGTCGAGAAGCAATAGATGGCGAAACGACAACGATGCTACGATGGAGATCAAGGTGTCGCGCCGGTGACGATGGTGATCATGACGGTGCTTCAAGATGGAGATCACAAGCACAAGATGATGATGGCCATATCATATCACTTATATTGATTGCATGTGATGTTTATCCTTTATGCATCTTATCTTGCTTTGATTGACGGTAGCATTTTAAGATGATCTCTCACTAATTATCAAGAAGTGTTCTCCACGAGTATGCACCGCTATGAAAGTTCTTCGTCTTTGAGACACCACGTGATGATCGGGTGTGATAGGCTCTACGTTCAAATACAACGGTGCAAAACAGTTGCACACGCGAATACTCAGGTTATACTTGACGAGCCTAGCATATACAGATATGGCCTCGAACACGGAGACCGAAGGTCGAGCGTGAATCATATAGTAGATATGATCAACATAGAGATGTTCACCATTGAAACTACTCCATCTCACGTGATGATCGGACATGGTTTAGTTGATTTGGATCACGTGATCACTTAGATGACTAGAGAGATGTCTGTCTAAGTGGGAGTTCTTAAGTAATATGATTAATTGAACTTAAATTTATCATGAACTTAGTACCTGATAGTATTTTGCTTGTCTATGTTTGATTGTAGATAGATGGCTCGTGCTGTTGTTCCGTTGAATTTTAATGCGTTCCTTGAGAAAGCAAAGTTGAAAGATGATGGTAGCAACTACATGGACTGGGTCCGTAACTCGAGGATTATCCTCATTGCTGCACGTAAGAGTTACGTCCTCGAAGCACCGCTGGGTGCGAACTGCTGCTGATGCAACTAACGACGTTAAGAACGTCTCGCGCGAGCAAAGCGATGACTACTCTATAGTTCGATGTGCCATGCTTTACGGCTTAGAACCGGTCTTCAACGACGTTTTGAACGTCATGGAGCATATGAGATGTTCCAGAGTTGAAGTTAATATTTCAAGCAAATGCCCGGATTGAGAGATATGAAGTCTCCAATAAGTTCTATAGCTGCAAGATGGAGGAGAACAGTTACGTCGGTGAGCATATACTCAAAATGTCCGGGTATAATAATCACTTGATTCAAGCGGGAGTTAATCTTCCGAATGATAGCGTCATTGATGAATTCTCCAATCATCGCCACCAAGCTACAAGAGCTTTGTGATGAACTATAATATGCAAGGGATGAACATGACTATTCGAGCTCTTCGCGATCTTTGAAAGCATGGAGGTAGAAATCAAGAAGGAGCATCAAGTGTTGATGGTCAACAAGACCACTAGTTTCAAGAAGAAGGGCAAAGGGAAGAAGAAGGAACTTCAAAAGAACAGCAAACAAGTTGCTGCTCAAGAGAAGAAACCCAAGTCGGACCTAAGCCTGAAATCGAGTGCTTCTCGCAAGCGATCGACATCGAAGCGGAACTGCCCCAAGTATTTGGCGGATAAGAAGGATGGCAAAGTGAACAAAGGTATATGTGATATACATGTTATTGATGTGTACCTTACTAATGCTCGCAGAGCACTGGTATTTGATCTGGTTCATTGCTAACATTTGCAACTCAAACAGGGACTACGGATTAAGCGAAGATTAGCTAAGGACGAGGTGACGATGCGTGTGGGAGATGGTTCCAAAGTCGATGTGATCGCGGTCGGCACGCTACCTCTACATCTACCATCGGGATTAGTTTTAGACATGAATAATTGTTATTTGGTGCCAGCGTTGAGCATGAACATTATATCTGGATCTTGTTTGATGCGAGACGGTTATTCATTTAAATCAGAGAATAATGGTTGTTCTATTTATATGAGTAATATCTTTTATGGTCATGCACCCTTGAAGAGTGGTCTATTTTTATTAAATCTCGATAGTAGTGATACACATATTCATAATGTTGAAGCCAAAAGATGCAGAGTTGATAATGATAGTGCAACATATTTGTGGTACTCGCCGCTTAGGTCATATCGGTGTTAAACGCATGAAGAAACTCCATCTTGATGGACTTCTGGAATCACTTGATTATGAATCACTTGGTACTTGCGAACCGTGCCTCATGGGCAAGATGACCAAAACACCGTTCTCCGGTTCTATGGAGAGAGCAACAGATTTGTTGGAAATCATACATACAGATGTATGTGGCCCGATGAATGTTGAGGCTCGTGGCGGATATCGTTATTTTCTCACCTTCATAGATGATTTGAGCAGATATGGGTATATCTACTTGATGAAGCACAAGTCTGAGACATTTGAAAAGTTCAAAGAATTTCAGAGTGAAGTAAAAAATCATCATAACAAGAAAATGAAATTTCTACGATCCGATCGTGGAGGAGAATATTTGAGTTACGAGTTTGGTTTACATTTGAAACAATGTGGAATAGTTTCGCAACTCACGCCACCTGGAACACCACAACGAAATGGTGTGTCCGAACGTCGTAATCGTACTTTACTTGATATGGTGCGATCTATGATGTCTCTTACCGATTTACCGCTATCGTTTTGGGGTTATGCTTTAGAGACGGCCGCATTCACGTTAAATAGGGCACCATCAAAATCCGTTGAGACAACGCCTTATGAACTGTGGTTTGGCAAGAAACCAAAGTTGTCGTTTCTCAAAGTTTGGGGCTGCGATGCTTATGTGAAGAAACTTCAACCAGATAAGCTTGAACCCAAATCGGAGAAATGTGTCTTCATAGGATACCCAAAGGAGACTATTGGGTACACCTTCTATCACAGATCTGAGGGCAAGATCTTTGTTGCTAAATTTGGATCCTTTCTAGAGAAGGAGTTTCTCTCGAAAGAAGTGAGTGGGAGGAAAGTAGAACTTGATGAGATAATCAGATCTACTCCCTTATTGAAAGTAGCTCATCACAAGAACCGGTTCTGTGACGACTACACCAATTAGTGAGGAAGATAATGATATTGATCATGAAACTTCAGATCAAGTTTCATTGAACCTCGAGGTCTACTAGAGTAAGATCCGCACTGAGTGGTACGGAAATCCTATTCGGAAGTCATGTTACTAGACCATGATGAACCTACGAACTATGAGGAAGCGATGATGAGCCCAGATTCGCAAAATGGCTAGAGGCCATGAAATCTGAGATAGGATCCATGTATGAAAACAAAGTATGGACTTTGGTTGACTTGCCCGATGATCGGCAAGCCATTGAGAATAAATGGATCTTTAAGAAGAAGACCGACGCTGATGGTAATGTTATCGTTCTACAAAGCTCGACTTGTTGCGAAAGGTTTTCGACAAGTTCAAGGGTTGACTACGATGAGACTTTCTCACCCGTAGCGATGCTTAAGTCTGTCCGAATCATGTTGGCTATTGCTGCATTTCATGATTATAAAATTTGGCAAATGGATGTCAAGACTGCATTCTTGAATGGATTTCTAGAAGAAGAGTTGTATATGATACAGCCTGAAGGTTTTCTTGATCCAAAAGGTGCTGACAAAGTGTGCAAGCTCCAACGTTCCATTTATGGACTGGTGCAAGCATCTCGGAGTTGGAATAAACGCTTTGAAAGTGTGATCAAAGATATGGTTTTATCTGAGACTTTTGGAGAAGCTCAGATTTACAAGAAAGTGAGTGGGAGCTCAGAGCATTTCTAGTTTTATATGTTGATGACATATTATTAATTGGAAATGATATAGAATTTCTGGATAGCATAAAGGGATACTTGAATAAAAGTTTTTCGATGAAAGACCTTGGTGAAGCTGCTTACATATTGGGCATCAAGATCTATAGAGATAGATCAAGACGCTTAATAGGACTTTCACAAAGCACATACCTTGACAAAATTTTGAAAAAGTTCAAAATGGATCGAGCAAAGAAAGGATTCTTGCTGTGCTACAAGGTGTGAAGTTGAGTCGAACTCAATGCCCGACCACAGCAGAAGATAGAGAAAATGAAAGATGTTCCTATGCTTCAGCCATAGGCTCTATCATGTATGCAATGCTATGTACCAGACTGACGTATGCTTAGCAATAAGCTTGGCAGGTAGGTACCAAAGTAATCAGAGTGGATCATCGACAGCGGTCAAGAACATCTGAAATACCTAAAAGGACTAAGGATATGTTTCTCGATATGGGGGTCGTAAATGGTTACGCCGATGTAAGCTTTGACATCGATCCGGATGATTCTAAATCGCAAACCGGATACGTGTTTATATTAAACGGTGGAGCTGTAAGTTGGTGCAGTTCAAAACAAAGCGTCGTAGCAGGATCTACATGTGAAGCGGAGTACATAGCTGCTTCTGAAGCGGCAAATGAAGGAGTCTGGATGAAGGAGTTCATTTCCGATCTAGGTGTCATACCTAGTGCATCGGGACCAATGAAGATCTTCTGTGACAACACTGGTGCAATTGCCTTGGCAAAGGAATCCAGATTTCACAAGAGGACCAAGCACATCAAGAGACGCTTCAATTCCATTCGGGACCAAGTCCAAGTGGGAGACATAGAGATTTGCAAGATACACACGGATCTGAATGTTGCAGACCCATTGACTAAGCCTCTCTCACGAGCAAAACATGATCAGCACCAAGATTCCATGGGTGTTAGAATCATTACTATGTAATCTAGATTATTGACTCAAAGTGCAAGTGGGAGATCAAGGAAATATGCCCTAGAGGCAATAATAAAGTTATTATTTATTTCCTCATATCATGATAAATGTTTATTATTCATGCTAGAATTGTATTAACCGGAAACATGATACATGTGTGAATACATAGACAAACATATAGTCACTAGTATGCCTCTACTTGACTAGCTCATTAATCAAAGATGGTTATGTTTCCTAACCATAGACATGTGTTCTCATTTGATTATTGAGATCACATCATTAGGAGAATGATGTGATTGACATGACCCATCCCGTTAGCTTAGCACTTGATCGTTTAGTATTCTGCTATTGCTTCCTTCATGACTTATACATGTTCCTCGTAACTATGAGGATTGTGTAACTCCTGCCACCGGAAGAACACTTTGGGTACTACCAAACGTCACAACGAATCGGGTGATTATAAAGGAGTACTACAGGTGTTTCGAAGGTACATGTTGAGTTAGCATAATTCGAGATTAGGTTTTGTCACTCCGATTGTCGGAGAGGTATCTCTGGGCCCTCTCGGTAATACTCATCACCCAAGCCTTGCAAGCATGTAACTAATGAGTTAGTTATGAGATGACGACACGAACGAGTAAAGAGACTTGCCGGTAACGAGATTGAACTAGGTATTGGATACCGACGATCAAATCTCGGGCAAGTAACATACCGATGACAAAGGGAATAACGTATGTTGTTATGCGGTTTGACCGATAAAGATCTTCGTAGAATATGTAGGAACCAATATGGGCATCCGGGTCCCGCTATTGGTTATTGACCAGAGATGTGTCTCGGTCATGTCTACATTGTTCTTGAACCGTAGGGTCCGCACGCTTAAGGTTTCGATGACAGTTATATTATGAGTTTATGTATTTTGATGTACCGAAGTTTGTTCGGAGTCCCGGATGTGATCACGGACATGACGAGGAGTCTCGAAATGGTCGAGACATAAAGATTGATATATTGGACGGATATATTTGGACACCGGAAAGGTTCGGAGAAGTTTGGAGCTACCGGAGGTTCTGGAACCCCGGGAGGTATATGGGCCTTATTGGGCCCATATAGGAAGAAGGAGAAGGAACAAGGGGGGCGCGCCCCAGCCCAATCCGACTGGGGGGGGGGCCGGCCCCCCCTTTCCTTTCTCTTTCCCCCCTCTTCCTATTACTACTACTAGTACTTATTCCTAATACTAGTACTCTTTCCTTCCCTCCAAATAAGATAAGGAAAGGGGGAAACCTACTTGGAGTAGGTTTCCCCCTCCTCTATGCGCGCCCCTTGGGCCGGCCTCCTCCTCCCTCCCTCCTTTATATACGGGGTAGGGGCACCCTAGGACACACAAGTTGATCATTGAGATCGTTCCTTAGCGTGTGCGGTGCCCCCTCCACGATATTACACCTCGGTCATATTGTAGCGGTGCTTAGGCGAAGCCTCGCGACAGAGAACATGAAGTTCGTCACCACGCCGTCGTCTTGTGGAACTCCCCTCGGCGCCTCTGCTAGATCGGAGATCGAGGGTGCGCCATCGAGCTGTACGCGTGTCAAGAACTCGGAGGTGCCGAGTAACGGTGCTGGATCGGTTGAACCGGAAGACGATGACTACTTCCACTACGCTGTGTCAACGCTTCGCTCGGTCTCACGAGGGTACGAGACAACACTCTCCCTCGCTGCAATGTCATCACCATGATCTTGCGTGTGCATAGGAAATTTTTTGAAATTACTACGTTCCCCAACATCGCCATGCAGTCGTGCTGATGAAACTCTCCCTCGACCTCAGCTGGATCAAGAGTACGAGGGACATCATCGAGCTGAACGTGTGCTGAACGTGGAGGTGCCATACGTTCGGTACTTGGATCGGTTGGATCGCGAAGACGTTCGACTACATCAACCGTGTTAACTAACGCTTACGATTTTGGTCTACGAGGGTACGTGGACACACTCTCCCTTCTCGTTGCTATGCATCACATAGATAGATCTTGCATGATCATAGGAAATGTTTTGAATTACTGCGTTCCCCAACACAAAGTTGCATAGTGACATCCAAATAATGGGGATGCTAGAGAATAGGCTCAACAGCAACCAGCACACATCAACTATGAAGAACTTGCAGAAGATGAACAACAGGAAGGAAGTGTGAGAAGATACAGACCTGCCAACTAAGGTGAACAACAGGAATGTTCTGATAATTAAACCAGCAAACTCAACATTACTAAATTTGAGGAAGAGGATGTAGATTCTTGGAAACAAAATTTGGACCAATATTTAAAGGGGTCTGCTTTGCAATGGTGGAGAGGAACTGGATACTCTGCAAACAATGTGCCATGGCATAGATTCTGCACATATTTAACTGAATGCTATATTATTGTTTAATCAATATGTACCATCCATACATGTCTGTACCATCGAAGCAAAAACAGTACTATCAATTTGTAGCACCCCGGACACACCCGCCGGTGGTCGTTACTCCTGGCGGGATCTAGACTGGCCCCACAGATCAATACTAGTCTTTTCTGCGCACTCTGTCCTTACTCGTGCGCACTCGGGAGCAACTTCCCGGTTGGTCATCCATCCTGAAATTACTCCAAGCTGAGCACGCTTAACCTCTTGGCACATATGTCTGTCCATCCAGTCCTGTACATGTGGCATGTCGTGTGCCACGATGGATCACAAGCGTCATGAACAACATGACCGCGCACCTGTCTGCAAACATCCGTGTAACCTCGAGGGTCGGCTCTGATACCAACTTCTAACGCCCCGAACACACCCACCGGTGGTTGTTACTCCTAGCGGGATCTAGACTGGCCCCACAGATCAATGCTAGTCTTTTCTGTGCACTTTGTCCTCACTCGTGCGCACCCGGAAGCAACTTCCTGGTCGGTCACCCATCCTGAAATTACTCCAAGATGGACACGCTTAACTTTGGTGTTCTATCTGAATAGGCTTCCGGAAAAGAAGGAATTCCTTATTGATATGAGTAGTATATCATCCCTAATAAGCCAGGCTATCGCACAATTGCCCCTCAAAACAGAAATGATGTCTCAGGACATACATTGCTCTAGAATCATTTTTTTCATTGATTATGAGGAATTCGAATAAGAAAATGCTGAGAAACATGATGATAACACTGTTATAGGTGTCAATGCATTCAGCTATGGGCACTAAAGACAGCCAAAAAAATACATTTCTAGCATGCATCAACATTGGTAAAATTACTGCAACAACATTAGTATACGTGGGAGCACTACCTTTGTGTCTCCAGAAATGCCAGCTAAAATGCCAAGCTCCCCAACTAATTCTACAAAAATAAAGGTAGCCTGGTTCAGTTAACTCTAGTCAGTTCTGGTTTGAAAGCCTGAACTCAAGAAATTCTCACCACGATACATAACCAACACTGAAATGCCTTTTACTTAATCCATATAATGACAAACAAGATAATGCAGAATAAAAATAGTATCTCTATAGCGTAACCAACAGCGTAGTGCAAATATTTCCCACAAAACACAATGAGCAGGATATGAACATGATAAAACAACAACTTTCAATCATAATCAGCACTGCATTAAAGAATGTAGAGAAACATAGTGAACATTTTTAAAACAGTTGCTTTGCATTAGCACTTCATGACAAGAAACGACCTCATCACCAACAATAGTTCATGGACTCCAAACTCAGCCGTACCAATGGCAAAAGATGCCATTGACATCATCGCCATTAACAGTTCATGTCGACTTCAAAACTCATCGGTACCAATAATAAAAGATGCTATATACTATATATATATACTAGTAGTGGTAAGAGATAATAGGTGGTATATATACTAGTATTGGCAGAAGATAATAGGAGGAGGATGATTCATAAAGGAACGACAGGGGGGGCTTCAATTTCTTCTGGGTGTTGGTTGGGAGGGCAGAGAGCGCCAGGCAGTCAAACATGATGTCTGTGAATAGAGAAATACATGTGTCAGGAACACAAACAAACTTACAAAGATCTAACAAACGGACAAAATCAGGAGGGGAGAAAAAGAAACAATTACCCTTGGGCATATTGTAGACAGGGTAACTGAGAGTGTCATCCTTGTCGGCCACAAGGCCCCCCTTTTGAACCCTATCATGCTTCGACTTGTCAAACGAGATCTCCTTCAGGTTTCTGCTCTTGAGTCATGCTTATTGGCAACACACCGGTATGTTTCCTAGTTTATACCAAACCTTTGTACTTATGTTTACATTTTAATTCATATAATTTGCTTAGTTGACATAGTTATCTGTGAAGCATTGTTGTTAAGTACTCGCTCTGTTTTTATTTACTTTGCATATTAGCTTTGTCATAAGCGAAACTTTATAGAGTTTAACCAAGTTTATAGGAACAATATGAACATTTACAATAACAAGTAAATATATATGATGTGAAATTATATTCAATGATTAATCTAGTGCTACTAATTTGTCATTGTCATGGTTAATTTTTTATATAAATTTGATCAAAGTTTACAAAGTTTGGCTCAAGATAAAGCTAATATGCAGAATAAATAAATAATAAAGGGAGTAATAATTATAGTCGTCCTTTTTATACAATTGTCATCTGTATCATTGTAAAAATGCATGTGCTAAACTTTAAACTGTTTTGTAATAAAAGACTTCTTGAGTTATTTTGACTTTAAATTATTGTTTAACAAAAACCTTCTTGAATTACTTTGACAAAGGTATAAACTACATGGTATGAATTGTGTGTGTGTGACAGCATCTTTAAATGTCATGGTACAAATCTCTAAAGCATACGACCAAAAGAGTGTCTCAATACTAGTTTCTAGTGTATGGTTAACTAAGCATATATATAGAAAATATCTAGATTATAAGTTGAACTGCTGGCATTAATTCATATTTTCAAGGTGAAATGTGTCTTGCAAATTTCCAGGGTTTCAGCAATAAAGTTGAACATATCCATGCTATGTACTTTCTGTTGAAATAACATCACTTATAATTAATAATCATGTCACACATAATAATGTTGTGGATTTTACTATTTCTGTGGACATCTGACTTGATTAGGTGGTATGCTTGTGAGCAATGTACTTGATACCTTGTGGTGTATTTTCGATACTTTGAGATCCTGAGCTACCTTTCTTTTGCTTCTTAGGCTCTTTAGGCGAAACATATTCAGGTGGTGAGGGCGGAATACCTCCCCTGGAACCTACTATCCCATTTTTGTTATCATTATTCTCCTAGACAATCAGATCATTCACCTTTTCTTTATTCTTCTCCATTGAGTCATGTTGTATGGTCTCTCCTCCACGAGTAAGTTTATGATGAGCAAAGTCCAACCCTTGCTTGTCACTCTACCTTGTCTTTATCACCATTGTTATTGTGTTGAGAACACATAATAGCTTTTTTGGGGGATTACTAAGCTTTGTTTATCAAAGAAAATGTTCATAAGGATTGATAACAGGTTATGAGGAGTGCCAAGCCACATGTGGCAACCCTGGTAAATCGAATGAGAAAAGTTAACAATATTATGAGCTTCTACGTTTGACTCTCTTCCTTCAGAACAAACAATATGGCTAGTAAAGTTCTGCTTCCTACGATAATCTCCTAAATGATGGATCTGTTTTTTATTTTTTGACAACTTGTTTGCAATTTCATGCCTTATGCATTCAACTATACGGAAAACAATCCAGTAGCCCAACTGAGAGTGTGAGCTTGTCCTTATATGTAATCAGAGAGGGGAGGTCGGCAATCAATTAATCTTGAATTGAAAAGTCATTTCCGTAAATCAATCTTTTTTACACCTGACTGAGTTTATCAAGAGAAACTTTTTCTGCAAGGATAAAGAGAGTGTTATTTCATAATGATCGGGTTACACACTATTGCAGGATGCTGCTAACGCGACACTACGATCAGAGACCCTTCAACGAAACTGTGTGTGATGCAATAATCACAAACGGTGGTGTAAAAAACCCGTCAAAAAGGTGTAAAACATTTGCGATGATGGATGCATCAAACACGGTTCAGATTATGGTTGCGTGTGCAATGTAGGGCATACAGTTCAGTTCCATTAACTATTTGCGATGAGGAGGAACAAAAGAAACGGGCTGCCAGATGAAGGTGTGTGCGATATACAACATACGCTTCACTCGGACGAACTATTTATGATTAGGCAACACAAAAGAAACGGTCAGCCAGATCAAGGTGTGTGTGATATACGGCACGCGGTTCACTCGGATGAATTGTTTGCGTTGAGACAAGAGAACAGAAACAGTTCAATATAACAAGATGTGTGTGATAAGCGGCAAACAGGTCTGTAATCAGAAATGTGCGATCATAACACAGATGATTGCTTCTAATGAGACTATGTGATATGCTCTGTCTACACAACATCTATTGGCCATTGGGGAACGAGCGGTCATCCGGATACGCCATAAGGATGAGAAGAGGCATCCTATATCAGCAAGGGCTAGTTGTTCCACCAGTAGCTCATGTAGGAGAACTCTTAAGTTAAGTGTGCTCAGGCTGGAGCAGCCATCAGATGGGTGACTGGATGCAAAGTTGTGTTGATGTTAAATTAACTGATAGGATGGGTCATCTCTGTCAAATTAAATGACTGATATGACCCATCCCATGAGTTAATTTAACCTCGTGGTCCTAGTTTTTTATTTTTATTTTAGTTTTTAACACATGTTAAAGAAGGTCTACCGCATTACTTTCTGACAATGTGTATACGTGGCATACAGTTGATCCATCCGACATGTTTGTGATGGAATAATCCGTGTGTGTTGTGGGCAAATGCTTGCTAGTGTACAACCGCTTGCGATTGATGAATTCATCACCGACAGGTTCCCTAGTGTGGTCCGTGTTCATCTCATCATCATCTACTTCTTGTGCTAGCTCGATGTTCAGTATATGCTAAGTTTCCATTAATTGATGTTTGGTATATGTTTGTCACATGTATTATGGTTCTCTATTTGTGTTTCAACTATTATCTTTTATGTGAGCATCAATAAAATTTTATGCCTAGCTAGGGGCATAAAACGATAGAGCTTGTTGGGAGGCAATCAAATGAATAATTTTTTTTTGTGTTTTTCTTTCTGTTCTTGAGTGTTTGCACAATTATGCTACTGTTATGATTGTGTTTTTTATGTTTTAATTATTATTTGTACCAAGCAAAGCCTTTGGGATTATGTTGGGCGATAGTTGATTTGTTCTTGCTGAAAAACAGAAACTTTTGCGGCCAGGAAAATAATTTTCATTTTTAACAGAAGCGTGATAAAATATTGATTCTTTTTTTGGAAGATTAATTTAAAAATTTCCAACGTTGTCCTAATTTATCAGAATTTATGGAGTTATAGAAGTATTCGAGATATCCAGATTGCTACAGACTGTTCTGTTTTTGACAGATTCTGTTTTCGTTGTGTTATACGCTTGTTTTGATGATTTTATGGTTTCCTTTGAGGAGTTTTTGCCACGGAAAAGTTAAAATACATTAGATATAATACAATAACAAAATATGAATGGGTTCGCAACAATACTTAAAGTAGTGATTTGCTTTCTTATACTAACGAATCTCATGAAGTTTTGTTGAGTTTTGTGTGATTGAAGTTTTCAAGTTTTGGGTGAGATCGCGATGGATGAAGGAATAAGGATTAGCTAAAGTCTAAGCTTGGGGATGACCGAGGCACCCCAAGATAATATTCAAGAAGTATCAAGCAACTAAGCTTGGGGATGTCCCCCAGTGGCATCCCCTCTTTCTTCTAACAATCATCGGTATTTTACTTGAAACTATATTTTTATTCGTCACATACTATGAATTTTGCTTGGAGAGTCTTTTATGATATGAGTCTTTGTAATTTGTTTTTATTTTTAATTTTAATAAGCATCCTTGCTGTACACACCTATTCTGCAGAGCCAAACTATGCTATGCTTGCTCCTGTGCACTTGAAGTTTTAGAGCCTTGGAATTGCTCTAGTGCTTCACTTGTATGTTTTTGAGCACGGTGTGCTTTGTTATCTTTGAAGAAATTCTCTCATGCTTCACTTAGAATAATTTGAGAGAAATAAATATGATGCTCATGTTCTTCACTTATATTTGTTTGAGCTTATTAAAAGCAACATATGAAACTAGTTCCAAAGTGATAGATATCCAAGGAAGATATAATAAAAACTTTCATGAAGATCATTGGACAAAATAAACTCGATTCTTTGTAATAGTTTTGAGATATGATGATAGTGATATGTGAGTCATGTTGATGAGTAATTATGCTTTAGTAAGAATATTGGTGTTAAGGTTTGTGATTCCCTATGCAAGCACAAAAGTCAAATAGTTATTTAATGAAATTACATCCTACTTATGGTGCATTATTCGGTATTAGTTATGCTTAATGCTCGTTTATGAGATTTTTCGTTTCTTGGTTGGATGCTTCTCAATCTTTTGCTAGCCTTCATTTGCACTAAGTATGATCACTACTTGTGCATCCAAAATCCTTGAAACCAGTTTTTGCCACATGAGTCCACTATACCTACCCACATGCGGTATTTTTTTGCCGTTCTAAGCAAATTTGTATGTGCCATCTCTACTTTTCAAAATAAATTTATCTTTTGTGTGCTCGTACCACTCATGAAACCGTAGGGGGTGACTGATATATTTCCATGCTAGATGTGTTATTCGCAAGATGAGTGTTTATTCACTTGTCATTGCATGAGAGTACGGCAAAGATATTAGGGATGCCCAATCCCGAAATGAAAAATGAATTTACTTTGTATTGTCAAATAATAAATTCCTTGGAAAGTGTTGTCATGGACGGCATCCGTGGATTCGGTTAGCCGTGGAATGTGAAAGTATGGTGGAAAAAGGAATAAACTTTATTTTCTGTTTGGGAACTGCCTATGATATATCTAACATGGAAAGTATTTGGAACTACTCGGTCATTTTCATTGACAGGAAAAGCATGCCACCCAAAATGTTTTCTCTCTATCTTTTTCGCTTTGAGCTCTGGCAACTCTACAAATCCCTACTTCGCTCCGCGAAGGGCCTTTCTATTTACTTTATGCAATTTTTATTCTTACTTGAGTCTCCATCTTCTCTTATAATGCAGCGAATCTTTTTGTGGATTTTTTTGGACCAGAAGACACCAGATGGGCCAGAGAACACTACTAGGGAAAAACCTATACACAGAATCTTACCAGCATCACCCTTTAAAAAAGGCGTTGCTGCTACTTAGCAGTAGCGCGCGCCAACAAGACGCGCTGCTGAAATAAATGTAGTAGTAGGCTAGTAGCGCTGCCGTGATAAGCCGCACTACTGCTATAATTGCCACGACCCCACCGCCAAGCTAGTTATAGCAGCAGTGTGTTAAAACAAAGAGCGCTACTGATACAGATCATAGCAGTAGCGCCTTCTCACAAAGCCCGCTACTGCTAAGTTTACTACAAAAATTGAGTCCCACCTCACTCCGCGAACAGGGTTTTTACCACCTTAAATATGTTACTTCTCAAACTATCACAACCACTTGGTCTTCATTGAACTCTATGTGTAGAATTTGTGGCCGCAATATGAGTCTTCTCCGGTTTCTAAACCGGTGAGGACTCATATTGACAATTCAGATTGTACACAAAAAGATCATTGATGATCAATGTATTTTTGATGTATAGTTTTACATGTTTACACATAGCAGTAGCGCGTGTTTGCTGAAAGGCGCTACTACTAGGTCGTTTAGTGCTACGTCTTGAGCCTGCGTTGGTTTTCCTTGAAGAGGAAAGGGTAATGCAGCAATAGTAGCGTAAGTATTTCCCTCAGTTTTTGAGAACCAAGGTATCAATCCACTAGGAGGCTCCTCAAAAGTCACACGCACCTACACAAACAAACAAAGAACTCGCAACCAACGCAATAAAGGGGTTGTCAATCCCTTCACGGCCACTTGCGAAAGTGAGATCTAATAGAGATAGTAAGATAAGATAAATATATTTTTGGTATTTTATAACATAGATGCAAAAAGTAAAGATGCAAATAAAAGTAGATTGGGAGCAAATATGATAAGAGGTACACCCGGGGGCCATAGGTTTCACTAGTGGCTTCTCTCAAGATAGCATAAGTATTACAGTGGGTGAACAAATTACTGTCGAGCAATTGATAGAAAAGCGAATAATTATGAGATTATCTAGGCATGATCATGTATATAGGCATCACGTCCGCAACAAGTAGACCGACTCCTGCCTGCATCTACTACTATTACTCCACACGTCGACCGACTCCTGCCTACATCTAGAGTACGAAGTTCATAAGAACAGAGTAACACATTAAGCAAGATGACATGATGTAGAGGGATAAACTCAAGCAATATGATATAAACCCCATCTTGTTATCCTCGATGGCAACAATACAATACGTGCCTTGCTGCCCCTGCTGTCACTAGGTAAAGACACCGCAAGATTGAACCCAAAGCTAAGCACTTCTCCCATGGCAAGAAAGATCAATCTAGTAGGCCAAACTAAACTGATAATTCGAAGAGACTTGCAAAGATAACTCAATCATACATAAAAGAATTCAGAGAAGATTCAAATACTATTCCTAGATAAACTTGATCATAAACCCACAATTCATCGGATCTTGACAAACACATCGCAAAAAGAGTTTACATCAAATAGATCTCCACAAGAGAGGGGGAGAACATTGTATTGAGATCCAAAAAGAGAGAAGAAGCCATCAAGCTAATAACTATGGACCCGTAGGTCTGTGGTAAACTACTCACAACTCATCAGAGGGGCAAGGATGTTGATGTAGAAGCCCTCCGTGGTCGATTCCCTCTTCGGCCGAGTGCCGGCGAAGGCTCCAAGATGGGATCTCGCGGATACAGAAGGTTACGGCGGTGGAAATTGTGTTTCGTTGGCTCCCTGGATGTTTTCGGGATACCTAGGCTTATATAGGAGGAAGAAGTACGTCGGTGGCCGCCCGAGGGGCCGATGAGACAGGGGGGCGTGCCCTATAGGGGGGGGGGCGCCCTCCTATCTCGTGGAGGCCTCGGCTGCTTCTTGACTTGCACTCCAAGTCCTCTGGATCACGTTCGTTCCAAAAATCACGCTCCCGAAGGTTTCATTCCCTTTGGACTCTGTTTGATATTCCTTTTCTTCGAAATACCGAAATAGGCAAAAAAACAGCAATACGGGCTGGGCCTCCGGTTAGTAGGTTAGCCCCAAAAATGATATAAATGTGTAAAATAAAGCCCATAAAGATCGAAAAGGAGTAATATAATAGCATGAAACAATCAAAAATTATAAAAACGTTGGAGACGTATCATTTAGTAGTAGTGCATTACTCTATAGCGCGCTACTGCTAAGCCATTCTATCTTCCCCAAACGGCCGCCCCTCACTCTCCTCTCTCCACTCACACTCACACTCACTCGATCTCCCCCCTCAATCATCCCGCGCCTGCCCTCGCCCCCGCTGACCGCCTTCGCCTACCCCTCCTTCCTCTGCGCCGCCGTCACCTCCTCCTCCTCCCTAGACTAAGTAATCCTTCACCGGCCAGCGTCCTCCCCGCCCCTCCTCCTCCATCCTCCCTACACTCCTCTGTTTGCCGCTGGCTGGCCCCTCCTCGCTCCGCCTTCCTCCTCCGTCCCCCTTCCTCCTCCATCCTCCAGTCGCCCCGCCTTCTCCCTCCTCCCTCCTCCATCCAGAACCCCTCCTCCCTACTACATTTTGATTTAGTAGGCTAGTTCATATGCAACATTTTGATTTAGTTGATTTAGCAGGGTAGTTGATTTAGTTGATTTACAACATTTTGTTTTAGTTGATTTAGTAGGCTAGTTGATATGCAACATTTAGAGAGAGAGATATGATAGTTGATAGGTTTAGTTGATATGATTAACTGATTTGTAGAAATTTAGACATAGTTGATAGTTTTTAGTTGTTATAAGCCTCTGGTCATATATAACACTTTGATATAGGATAGTTTCTAGGGTTTTTGTGTTCATCACAGTAGTTGTTTTTTATGCTATATTGAAGTTGGTGTACCATTGTTTTTGTTATATGTTCTTGTTATATGGCAGTTCTTGTTATATGTAATGTCTGTTGCTAACCTCAGATCATCTTATATGTTAATTTTAGTTACTAAGTCTAAATATTCTATTTCGTGATTAAGATCGATGCATTGAGAACTTTATGTTATTGTTTTCCTTTCCTGTGAAGTGGATCATTCATCTTTGCCCATATTGCTTTAGGGAAATGGCGCAACCACCACCACCACCATGTCGACTGTGCAAGTCAACATGCGCCAGCAGCCTTGCAACTGGCAAGTTGTTCGACATCTACTTCCAGCCATGTTTTCGTCATGCGGTGGTAAGAAATTATATGAAATGTAACAATTATTTTGTTTTTAGTGTTGGCATTAATGCATTGTGTCATTTTGCTTTTTTACATAGATCGTCCCATGCAATGTGAGGTTGAAATTCAACAAGCTGACAGGAGACACTGTGACCTTTGAGGCTCCTGGGGGGCCCTACACTATGGAGGTCGAGAAAGGACTCAATATGTCGCAGATTGGAGGAGATGGATGGGCCCGTTTCCTCGCCCACATGCGTGTTACTGGTGGTGAGTTGATCAGCTTCTCCTTCAAAGCAGAAAGACCCAAACTGGCTGTCATTTATATCAACAATGATGAAGATGATGAAGAAGATGAAGATGATGAAGATGATGAGGACCCACTTCATGATGCCATCGTAGCTCAAAGAATAAGGCTGGTCGAGGAGGAGGTGTGCAACCTATGGGACATAATTTCGCCACGTGATGACTTTGTCGGGGTGCCATTCGTGACCCGCCTGACAAGTACCATGGTCGATCGACATGATATGGTATGTTATACTAGCTGTAGTAATTTGATGATATATATATATGTATATATATATATATATATATATGCTTTATTGATATGCTTTATTGTAGAGTCCGATCACATGCTTATAAGTGTAGAATCCAAGGAACTATTAATAGTGTAGATAATCCATATATACTTATTAGTAGAATTTATGCTTAATAGAAATGTGTAGTACTGTGTCTTTTGATAGTTTAGAAATCTATACTTAGTAGAAATATATTTGCAAGAGTGTGTGCGAGGCTACTTATTAATTGATATGTTTTTCTTATTCAGAAATTGCCAAAGAGACTATATGTGAGTTGTGGTATTGAGCCTGATGAAGAAGGCTCAGCTGGAATACGCCTTACCGCAAGGGGCTTTGTCACCACCTGTACTTACGGCGTCAACATGGACGGTCGCACACACTTAAACTCGGTTGGGTGGAAGATATTCCTCATTGGCAAGAATCTTCTTGTTGGACAGGCCATCCTAATTACTATCAGGAACACCCACCACCCAGGCTTGAGGATGATGATCGTCGTCGATATCATCTAGAACTACGTATGTGTGTGTGGCTGTATGACTACCTAGTACTGCTTATCATATATGCTATATTTATGTGAGGATGCATGTTGACTATATATGAAATCGTTATCTAGTACTACCTAGTACCTATAATGCTTTATGTGAAGGAAATATGCCCTAGAGGCAATAATAAAGTTATTATTTATTTCCTTATTTCATGATAAATGTTTACTATTCATGCTAGAATTGTATTAACCGGAAACTTAGCATTATGATCGTTACAGTTTCATTGACTAGCTCGTTGACTAGATCGTCACACTAGAAAAAACATAGTGTCCCTAGTATGCCTCTACTTGACTAGCTCGTTGATCAAAGATGGTTATGTTTCCTAACCATAGATATGTGTTGTCATTTGATAAACAGGATCACATCATTAGGAGAATGATGTGATGGACAAGACCCATCCGTTAGCTTAGCATTATGATCGTTACAGTTTCATTGCTACTACTTTCTTCATGACTTATACATGTTCCTCAGACTATGAGATTATGCAACTCCCGAATAGCGGAGGAACACCTTGTGTGCTATCAAACGTCACAACATAACTGGGTGATTATAAAGATGCTCTACAGGTATCTCCGAAGGTGTTTGTTGGGTTGGCATAGATCGAGATTAGGATTTGTCACTCCGTGTTTCGGAGAGGTATCTCTAGGTCCTATCGGTAATGCTCATCACTATAAGCCTTGCAAGCAATGTGACTAATGAGTTAGTTGCGGGATAAAGCATTACAGAATGAATAAAGAGACTTTCCGATAACGAGATTGAACTAGGTATGATGATACCGACGATCGAATCTTGGGCAAGTAGCATACCGATGACAAAGGGAACAACATATGTTGTTATACGGTTTGACCGGTAAAAATCTTTGTAGAACATGTAGGAGCCAATATGAGCATCCCGGTTCCACTATTGGTTATTGATCGGAGATGTGTCTCGATCATGTCTACATAGTTCTCGAACCCGTAGGGTCCGCACGCTTAACGTTCGATGACGATTGTTATTATGAGTTATGTGTTTTGATGACTTAAGTCTGTTCGGAGTCCCGGATGAGATCACGGACATGACGAGGAGTTTCAAAATGGTCAAGACATAAAGTTTGATATATTGGAAGTCTATATTCCGACATCGAAATGGTTCCGGAGAAGTTCGGTATTTTCCGGAGTACCGGGAGGTTACCGGAACCCCCCGGGGAGTTGTTGGGCCTTTGTGGGAAAGGAGCGGCATCGCTAGGAGGTGGCGCCCCCCTAAGCCCAGTCCGAATTGGAAAATGGGTTGGGGGCATGGCGCCCCCCCTTCTTCCTTCCTCCCCCCTTCTCCTTGAGGTGAAATCCTACTAGGACTTGGAGTCCTAGTAGGACTCCCCTCTCCTAGCGCCCTGCAAGGGCCGGCCGGCCCATCTCCCTCCTTTATATACGGGGACAGGGGGCACCCTAGAACACACCAAGTATTGCCTTAGCCGTGTGCGGTGCCCCACTCCAATGTAACACACCTTGATCATATCGCCGTAGTGTTTAGGCGAAGCCCTGCGCCGGTAACATCATCATCACCGTCGCCACGCCGTCGTGCTGACGGAACTCACCCTTGTCCTCAACTGGATCAAGAGCACGAGGGACGTCATCGAGCTGAACATGTGTTGAACGCAGAGGTGCCGTACACTCGGTACTTGGATCGGTTGGATCGCGAAGAAGTTTGACTACATCAACCGCGTTACTAAACGCTTCCACTTTCGGTCTACGAGGGTACGTGGACACACTCTCCCTCCCGTTGCTATGCATCTCCTAGATAGATCTTGCGTGATCGTAGGAAATTTTTTGAAATTACCGTGTTCCCCAACATTATTATACTTTATGACTATATGGTATTGTGGTTAATGATATTGTTATCTGGTATATGTGAAATTGCATTTTATTGAAATGGGGTAGGAAGCAGGGGAAAATGATGAAAGATACAATAGTAGCACGGGGATAGAAAAGCGCTACATCTACTTAATAGTAGCGCGTTCTAGAAAAGCACTGCTGATATAGTCAATAGTAGTAGCGTGGGTAAAGACCGCGCTACAACTAACAGTTAGTTGTAGCGCCGTAGTAGTAGCGCGGCTACCCGCGCTGCTGATAGCATCAAAACCCGTGCTACTACTAGGGTTTTCCCTAGTAGTGGAAGCACTTGGGGGTGACCCGAGGGGGGCACAACCCACCAGGGCGCGCCTGAGCCACTTGGCGCGCCCAGGTGGGTTGTGCCCACCTCAGTGGCATCCCGCACCGCCACTTCGCTCTTTAAATACCTCCTTGCTCTAGAAACCCTAAGGGAGTCGGCGAAATTTTATTCCAGCCGCCGCAAGTTCCAGAACCACGAGATCCAATCTAGAGCCCTATCCCGGCACTCTGCCGGAGGGGAACACGATCACAGAGGGGCTCATCATCCTCATTGGTGCCTCTCCAATGATGTGTGAGTAGTTCAACTCAGACCTATGGGTCCGTAGGTAGTAGCTAGCACTACTAGGGAAAACCTTATACTCAACATCTTAGCAGTAGCGCTGGACAAAACAGGTGCTACTGCTACTTAGTAGTAGCGAGTTTAAATAAACTGCACTACTGCTACTACTTTAGCAGTAGCACGTTCCGCTAAAGAACGTTGCTGTTATACTTGTACTGGGCACAGTTGGCTAGACACACTTAGCAGTAGCGCGTATGCCCCACCAACGCTACTGCTACGTCTCTTAGCCGTAGCGCTTTTCTCTGACACGCTCTACTACTTACTTACCTTAACCTAGAGCGGTGCAGTTCCCTCTCACTCACTCTTTCCCTCTCACTCGTTCTCGTCCGGCTGCGCCGAACCCGTCGTCCGTCGCTGCCGCGCTGTTCCTTGCCGAGGTACTCCCTCCTTTCCCTCCTACTCCGGCTGCCCTCCTCCCTCCGCCCCTCCCTCCTCCTTCTCCGGCCGCCCCCTCCCTCCTCCTCCTCCGGCCGCCCCTCCCCCTCCACCCCCGCCCCCTCCCTCATCCTCCTCTGGCCGCCCCCTCCCCCTCTACCCCTGCCCTCTCCCTCCTCCTCCTCCTCCCGTCGCCCCTCCTCCTCCCCCCCTCCTCCTCTGGTCGCCCCTCCCCTCCCCTCCTCCCCCTCCTCCTCCGGCCGCCCCTCCCCTCCTCCTCTCTCCTTCTTCCTCCTCCCTCCATCCTTTTCTTCTTTTTACTATTGTATAATGTAGTTTTTTACTGTTTTTAGTAAGTGTTTAAAATAGTTAGTAAGTAAATTAATAAACTAGTTGAACTAGTTTCGTTTTAGTAAGAACTAGTTGAATTAATAGAACTAATGTATTTTTATTAAGAAAATTAATATAACTAGTTGAACTAGTTTATTTTTAGAAAGAACTAGTTTATTTCTATTTATAGTAAGTTTATTTTTAGTAAGAACTAGTTGAATTAATAGAACTAGTTGAACATGTCACATTTATGTTATTTTTTTAGTTTAAGCAATTAGTGATGTTATATGTATGATACTATTCGTGATCTATTAGTGATAACTTACAGGGTTTTTGTTTTTGCAGAAATCAAGGAGCCCCTCCATCATCCCCGCCGTCGTCCCCGTCACCGACCCCCTCCGACCTCAAGGTGAGACTAGCCAAATCTCCATGTCAATATTAGTCCTATAAGATTTGATGTAGATACAAACATGTATATCTTGTGTTGCTCAAATAGGCATATGTAGTGAAAAACATGTATATCCGAGTGGCCTATGTTTTGCCGGAGTGTTGATTAATTTCCGCTCCGGCAAATTTTAGGTGCTCGATATGTCCTGCTTTAGCAAAGGTCATGCCGGAATTTTCCATGATTTTTGGCATGACTTGTGCTAGAATATGTAGGAAATATCGAGTGGCCTGGATTTTCTAGAAAGATAATTAAACGATATTTCAGGTTGACTTTAAGACTATCGAGGCCGAAGAATCCCGACTGTTGTCGTGGGGGTCGTTTCTCCTTCTTCTCCGGGTGCTTGACCTTTGTTATGCACTAGGGGAAGGAGGAGTAACGACCATCACCGACGGTCGCAAATGTTAGAGAGGAATCAATGAGGGAGAGTATCCACCATATATGTGAGGACAAAGAATAACGACTGTTGTCGTGGGGGTAGCTTCTCCTTCGTTCCCATGTGCTAGACAATTTGGTGTAATGCACTCGGGAACGAAAGGAGGAGCTACCATCACCGACGGTCGAATATATACACCACATGAGCTGAGAGTTTTCAAAAAAAGACTCGACAGACCCATAGTTATCCCGCGATGAATAATAATGATCTAATTTAGTTTTTGTAGTACATATATTTAATTGTACAAGTTTAATCTCTGAATTATGAACATAGGAAATGTCGTTGGACGAACAAGGTCCCGGGGAGTGCTCCTGGCGCGGCGACAACCGGGGCTTCTGTGACAGGCCTCACCTGGACGACGATTAGCGCTTCAGCATTAAGCTCGAGGAGGCCTTCGATTGTGAAACGGTACGCTACGACACTAAGTGTTTTTCTTCATAATTAAGCTCGACTTCTACTACTTCAGTGTGTAAGTTTCGTCTTTTACAATTCGACTAGCTTATCCCATGCCATGCAAGACACTATGTCTTGGAGAGGATGGGTTTTGAAGATCGTGAGAGGAATAAAAAAAAGAAAATTAACCTAAGGACCCATCATGGTATGGATTTTGAGGTAAATCTATACAATTCTGAGAGCGTATCCAATTTTGGTTGCCCGGGTTGGGAAGCACTTTGCCAGATGTATCTTCGTGATCCTGACATCGACCAAGATAATTTGGACATTTGGGTTCTTGTTGATACACTTCCAATTCTACCGCTATGTGAGTTCCTCAAACATAGTTATTAAGTAATTTATATTGTTTGTTTCAAAATATTTGACATCTTATTTCCATTGATAGCTTATTTTCATGCTTCAAAGAGTGTGCGGAAGATGGTAGACAGAACCAACTACATTGATGGCTCTGAGTTAACTTATCAAGAGAAAAATCATCTGGTCGCATATTGTACTGACATTGAGAATTACAATGCCTTTTCATCAAACTCCTCCAAATTATGGTGAATACGTGCCACTAGTGCACGTGTTGAACAACGATAACTTTCATGGAGATCTCTTGGTAAATCTTTTTACTATTACGACATCCATGCATATTTTGCATACTTCTAAAACTGAACTACATTGCTAACCACGAAGTTATTACTATGTTTTTCAACAGAAAATCCCGATGGATTGTGTGCCTCATTTGATGTATCAGAATGGTCGCTGGATGTTTTGAACATATAGCCAGGTCATCCTACGAATCACACCTATGCATACCGGGTTTCTAAAAACGGTGAACACATGATAATCCAAGAATGGAAGAAATGTATGGACATTCGTAAGGAGGTTCTTAGAAGCAACATTGCACGAAAGGCAAGAATTGGAAACAGGATAATCTCCATTCTCCATAATGGAGAGTCAGGGGCTATCTTGTTTTATGCTATTTTACCCAAGAAAATATAGTAGGTCCTAAGAGAATGTAGTAGGTTATGAGGTACAATATGTTTATGAGAGTTGATGATGATGAGTAGTTGTGATTATGTCTAATGACCAACTTGTATGTGATGTCTCATTGATGAAAACGATGATCGTGAGGAGGTGTTATATGACAATGATGTATTATGATGATAAGTTGTTAATGATATGATGATTGATGATGATGATATTTATTATATCATTAGGTGAAAGAACCGTGGATTAGTTTCAAGTGGATGTCCATCCACTTGAAACTAGTCCATGGTTCTTTCTCCCACTAATGTAATAACTCATTATGATGTAAAATCATTCTCTAAATTGCTGTGGTATGAAAACTTGTATAAAGGTGTATGAATACAACATGAAAAAAAATATACGGAATAATAGTAGTAGCGCGTGCTAGGAGAAGCGCTACTACTAATTACCAGTAGCGCTTATTTTAGAAAGTGCTGCTACTAAGTAGATGTAGCAGTAGCGCGGTCCAGCCCATGCTACTGCTAACCTTTAGCTGTAGCGCCTTACTAGTAGCGTTGTACCCCGCGCTACTGATAGGCTTCAAACACACGCTACTGCTAGGTTTTTCCCTAGTAGTGTAGATGGCTTTTTCTCTCTTTGTATCTCAATACAACGGTCTCTTGGAGATATATTTGATGTAATGACTCTTTGCAGTGTATTTGTTGGGATCCGACGAATTGTGAGTTTATTACCAGATTTGCCTTGATTTAATATCCAATCTTGATTGTTATAGCATCGTATTTCTTCTCTGATATTTGGGTTTTGTTTGGCCCAATTGATCTATTTATCGTGCAATGTGAAGAGGTGCTTTGTAATGGGTTCGATCTTGTGGTGTCCTTTCCCAGTGATAGAAGTGGCAGCAAGGCACACATGTATTGTTGCTATTAAGGATAAAAAGATGGGGTCTGTTCCTACATGAATAGATCTTGTTTACATCACGTCATCGTTCTTATTGCATTACTCCTTTTTCCATGAACTTAATACACTAGATGCATGCTGGATAGCGGTCGATGTTTGAAGTAATAATAGTAGATGCAGGCAGGAGTTGGTCTACTAATCTTGGACATGACGCCTATATACATGACCATTGTCTTGGATATCGTCATAATTATTTGCTTTTCTATCAATTGGCCAACAGTAATTTGTCTACCCACCGTTGCTACTTTCTCGAGAGAAGCCACTAGTGAAATCTACGACCCCGGGTCTATTTTCTATCATATATTTTCAGATCCATATTGCCAATTGCCTTTTCTTTTATTTACTTATTTTATTTTTAGATCTATGTTATCAAAAACCCAAAAATACCTTGCTGTTTTATTTACTTTTATTTGCATCCATCAATCTACTACAGTTTTATCCTATCCTCATGTCACTTTTTGGCACCGTTACCCAAAAGGGATTGACAACCCCTTTAACGCGTCGGGTTGCAAGTATTTGTTATTTGTGTGGAGGTATCATTTATGTAGTGTTGCTTGGTTCTCGTACTGGTTCGATAACCTTGGTCTCATCACTGAGGAAAATACCTTACCATTGTTGTGATGCATCCTTCCTTATTCCCTAGGGAAACACGTACGCATCTCAAGCGACATCACACCGCAAGCAGGTCCTCACCGCATTTGATTTTGCTGCAATGTGTTGCTTTAGCCGGTAAATACCTCCCATGAAAATGTGAGTGCAGAAATTGCACCTCACTTTCTGAAGGTTGTTAGGATCAACCAACTGACCATGGGCCCAATCCATATCATCAAAATTCCTCTTGAAAATCTTTGCTCTCTCTTCTACTGTTGTTGCTGCTGCACTAGCAACATCTCCATACTAGAACTAGACTTATGGATGAATGGAAGCAATATGAAATAAATAGCTGATGAACCGAACAACAAAGCAATCTGTTGCTGCGGTGTTGCATGCCTACCAATCAAACCTATGGATGAGGAAGAATAAGAACTGAAGAAAAAGAGAGGAGGATCTATGGATCAAAGGAGGAGAGGAGGGGAGGACATTCTCACCTAAACTAGTAGTAGTGGAAGTCCAGGAGGAGGAGCTGCCGGCGTCCAGATCCAGTAGCTGCTGAGGAGGAGGACGAACACCAGAGGAGCCACCGCTAGATGCAGAGCACAAGAAGCAGCCACAACCCTCTCTTCTTTCCCCTCCTTTTAACCCAGTAACCATAGCCGAACATGCCACCTTTTAGCCAGGCCTTATATAGCCCCCCGGCATGGGTCTATTTTAGCTCCCGCCAGACTTTTGGCCCGCCTTCTTCGCTTTTCTATCACTTAAGTGTAGCACACGCTCAACCATCGCTCAGCGCAAAAGCTTATAGCTAAATCACGCTTTTTTCGCTCAACGCTAAAAGTTACGCCTATGCCAGAAGCCAAGCGTTTAGCTATGGCTCAGTGCTTAAGCACCGCCCAAGAACATTCCTTGCCATTTATTAACAAATCAATAATTCCCAATCCCGGTGCCACGCTGTTTCTTCCCCCTTTCCTGGTCGTGGCCGCGGCGTGCACTTCACTCTACTGCATGTGCAGCTTGCTGATGTCGCCCAACATGACCAAGACGTGCGCACGTTAACGTCATGGAGGGGGCGCCACACCGCCGTGGTGCACTGCCCGTTGTGCTCCTCGTACCTGTGCCCCCACGGCACGCCAGAGTTGCTTGAGCTCCTGCAACTGCTCCTCTGTTGTGTGCAACTCCAACTCCAGCGCCTCGGCGTCTCCCTTTCCATTGACGAGTTCGTCTTCACCGAGCTACACTCGAAGCACTTCAAGTTCCGTCTCCGCCATGAGGTCCTCCCTGGCGACGTCGTGCTGGAGTGGGACCATGCCATTGAGTTCGCCGTCCACGGCTCAGGCCTGCGCCTGGACCAGTGGGAGAGCCATCATACAGGTGCGGCAGCGCGCCTCGCACCGGCGCAAGTTGCCCACCTTGAGTAGTGTCTGGCCGCCCATTGCATGGCCGCCCAGTCGACCTCGCCGGCGGGATCGACTTCTTCTTCGCGTCCGCTGATACGCCGCCGCCCTCGTGGTCTACAAAGGTGACTGAAACAAAATTACTTTGTAGTTCTAATTTAATTTGTTTATATTGGAAAATTAATTGCTCCTTGATTTTGTTGTTTTATTCGTCGGCAAACCTAATAAATCGAGACTGAGGTAGTATTTTAATTTTCTTTGCACATTAATGCCAACATTGTATATGTAAATATATTATAGCAAGAAAATGTAATGTTGATAAATTTGTGTTGAAAATATTTTGTATTGGGGAAGACATATTGGAGTCTGAGCTCATGTGCACCCGCATTGTTTCTAATAAAAGAATAAATAAACCTTTTGCATCCTGGTAAAATGAAGGGAAATGTTTGGGCGCGGTGCGCCGGCCGAACTTTCGGCCGGTTCGCACGCCACGCTGGCAAACGCGCCCGCGTATCCCCGCCTCCTTCCTTATGCGCCTCCATCCCCTACCTTCAGCCTACGTGCACGCACCTTCCCCTCCCCCGAGCTGCGACTGGGCCTCCACAAACTCCATCGCCGGCGGCCAGGCGCTCCCTCGCCGGGCGTCATGGCTGCCTGCTGCCAAGGCCAGATCCATCCCCAACCTACAGCCTTCAAGCGCGCGCATCCCCTACCCTCCTCCTCCTCCCGGGCAGCGACTAGGCCACCACAAGCTCCATCGCCGGCGGCCAGGCGCTCCCTCGCCGCCCGCCATAACCGCCTGCCCGCCATGCCCGGATCCACCCGCGTATAGAAGTGTTGCAACCGTCACCTAAAACGGCTTCAACGGCCATTCAAAAAAGCTTCAACCATAGACATAGAAAGCTTCAATGGCACTGTATAACAAGGGAAAGCTGCAACCATAGTTGAATTTTGCTACTACTGACGAAGCTTTTTGCTACATCCATCAGGCGAAGCTCGGATCTCGCGACGAAGACAACGATATTTTGCTGCAACCGTAGCAGGTTTTTGCTACTACGTTGGTTTTTTTTTGCTACATCGATGTAAGGCGGAGCTGTGACCTCGTGAAGGTGGCGACGGCGTTTTTGCTGCATCCGTAGCTTGATTTTGCTACTACCGCTGAAGTGTTTTGCTACATCCAGCGGAAACGGCGAGCTACAACCAGTGAAAATGGCGAAAACGACGACGTTTCTTTTTTTTGCTGCAACTGTGTCTCCATTTTGCTACGACAAACAACGAAAAATGCTACAACGGGCAATTCTATTTTGCTGGAACCAGTCAATCGCCAACGAGGCGGAGATGCATCCATGGCATGCGCGGGCGGCGAGGGCGGGATCCATCCATGGCGAGCATGGGCGGCGAAGCTGCATCCATGGCAAGCGCCGGGCGGCGGAGCTGCATCCATAGCAAGCGCCGGGCGGCGGAGCTGCATCCATGGTGAGCGCAAATCTCTGATGAGCGCGGGCGGCGGAGCTGCATCCATGGCGAGCTCGGATCTGGGGCAAGTGGGGACGGCCGGCGAGGGCGCTCACCGGCGACGAGGAACGCCGCGGTGGTGCTTGAAACTCGGCTGTTTTCTCGCGAGGATATGGCGTGCTGTCGCCGGCGCTCGAGCAGTTGCAGTCTGGAAAATTGACTCAGGAGGAGGACAAAGCGAGGGACAGATTTGACGGTCTAATCGCTGCATCGGGCGGCCAGGGCTGGACCGGCCCAACTGTTGGGCCGGTGCGCCGGCGCCTAGCGTCGCCCTAAAATAAATAACTTTTAGCCCCACCCATTCCAAAGGCCTTTCGCAGAGGATAGCTTCGCTTACACGCGGGACCTGGATGGTGTATGGCCCATGTGTCATTGACCTGGCAATACCCACTCTTGAGTTAGTAGATCGTATCGGGACACAGCCATATGTGCCTGCGGGCCCAGCATCCAGGAGAGCCGTCCGCTCACTCCCTCAAGAGCCACTCTACTCTACTCGGTCAGCTGGATTTGCAGCTAGCCCCAGCCATTAGTGCATTCCGCCAATTTGGAAACTAGTGATTTTTGTTGGAAACTGCCGATTACGAATCAAATGCTGGTGGACGGTGACGTGGATTATTCGGAGAGATCTGAACTCCTCCACCCCTCCATAACTAGTGCACCACCCACCCACCAATCTCCTCCGTAGTCCATGAGCGGAGTGAACAATCCATGCCCTGCTCGGGCCATGTGGAGAACCAAGTGTCACGCCTGCAGATCAGCCTGCAGCGGACTAACCAGTGCAAATGCAGCTAGCCACTTGCAACGTCCAGGTCACCGTGGGGGCCCGCGGCCAAGTGTATGCGTGTGTGTTAAGCCAATTGTTGGCGTGCGTGTGAAGCCAAGTGTTGGCCTACTTGGAACCGAACCACAGAACGGAGACAGCATCAAGAATGAACTACTTTCCCCTCGTCTCGTCTCTCGCTCTCACCTAACCCTCTGTTATTCCTCATCCCGACCCCCTTCTCCACTCTCCCCCAAATCCTCAAGATCCGGGCGTGACAATCTGGTATTCAGAGCCCAAAAATTTTCCCCACCACTGCCGTTGGCTCACGATCGATCGGTAACATCCACCGGGTCAGGTGCGCGCCGCACCGGCGAGCTCGCACAAAATCCTGCCCGGGGTTCGATCTGATCTAGCGAAACCACGGCACCATCCAAGCCCTCGGCACAGACCAGCCGCGTGCTCGACGCCATGTCGGAGACCACGGACAAGCTGCAGAGCTTGCTCGATTCCGTCATCCGCCGCCTCGACGCAAATCAGAAGACCGCCGACGAGCGCCACCAGGCGCAGATCGTGTACAACAACCAGGTCTCCACCGAGATCAAGCTCCTCTCCAAGCAGATCGACCTCACGCAAGCCGACGTGGACGAGGCCCGCAAGGCTGCGCCGACCGTCGACCCCGCGGCGACAGTCTCCGGAGGCGCATCTTCATCGGGCGTCACGGCCACCGCGGACTCCTCCGCGCACCCTCCACCACCTCCGCCGCCACCACCTCCGAATCGTCGTCTACCGCTGCCCCTCTACACGGATGGCACGACCCAGCTTCCGTTCGCCCGCTTCATCAAGCACGGCCCACCGCTGCTCACCGCGCGGTCATCGTCGTCCTCGGAGTTCGACCGCCGCGGCGACCACTACATCAAGCCGCCCAAACATGATTTTCCGTGGTTCGACGGCGACGCCCCGCGCATCTGGCTGGACCACTGCACCACCTACTTCGAGCTGTACCGCATGCCACAACATAGCTGGGTCACCACGGCAGCGCTGTACATGGACGGCCTGGCCGCAATGTGGCTCTAGGCCTATCGACAGACGCATCCCGGAGTAGCTTGGCAACAATTCAGAGCGGCAGTGCAAGAGGAATTTGGTCCAGAGGAGTTCGAGGTTCTGATGCACAACTTCATTCAGTTAAGGCAGACAGGCAGTGTTCAGGATTATCGACAGCAGTTTGAAACAGCCATGTACCATTTGCTAGCTCTGGATCCGACCTTGAGCTCCAAATTCTTCATCTCACAGTTCCTGATCGGCTTCAAGGACGAGCTGCGCCTCGGCGTTCGACTGCAAGCACCCACCAGCATCACTCGTGCCGCAGTGTTTTCTCGTATTTAGGAAGAAGAACTGGAGAAGCAGCGCACAGTGCATCCACGCATCACACCAGTGGGGCGACCACCACCACCTGCACCACCAGCAGCCGCTGCTCCAGGCCGCGCTACACCCGCACCACGACAAGGGGGCGATGACTATGCACGGGAGCGTCAGCTGCGCGAGTTCAAAAGAGCGAACGACCTCTGTTTTCGCTGTGGGGACAAGTACTCCAGAGAGCATCAGTGCAAACGCACTGGCCAGATCCTGATGATTGAGGTCGGCGACTTTGGTGAGATCCTTTCTGATGACACAGTCCACGCCCTGCAACTGCTTGATGCGCCGGCACTGCAAGAACCAGAATGCTGCTCATTATCCTAGCAAGCGCTCTCTGGGGAGGAAACACCATCCACAATTCGTCTCCGCGCTCAAGTTGGCGACCAAATCATGTTGCTCTTGGTTGATTCTGGTAGCACGCACAGTTTCATCAGCGAAGCTTTTCTCTCTCGCCTGACAGTTCAGACAGAGCAACTGCCCCCAGTTTCAGTTCGAGTGTCCAATGGGCAACGACTCCGGTGCACTCAAATCGTGCGTGGGTTAGCGTGGGAAGGCCTAGACATACATTTCACACGGATCTGCGAGTCCTTCCACTGGATGCATATGATGGAGTGCTGGGCATCGATTGGTTATCAGCTCACAACCCCATGAACTGTCACTGGTAACACAAGACCATCGAGTTTGAAACTCAGGGCAAGCGCGTACACTTACAAGGAATGCGCACCATGGACTTACCTCCAATCTCACAGCTCGATGCTTATGAATTGCACAGAATGGAAGTGGCTAATGATATTTGGACTGCAGCTTTAGTTACCGTGGAAACAGTGGACAAACCTGAACCTGAAACAGTTCCGGCTAATATTCAGAAACTCTTATCTGAATATGAGGATGTGTTCTTTGAACCCAAAACCCTCCCACCCAAGAGGCAGTATGATCATGCCATCAACCTGGAGCCGGGCACTGCTCCAATTAACACGAGGCCACACCGCTATTCACCAACTCAAAAAGACGAGATCGAGAAGCAGGTTCAAAAGATGCTGCAGTCCGGGGTGATAGCACACAGCCTGAGCCCGTACGCAGCGCCAGTACTGTTGGTCAAGAAAAAAGACGGCAGCTGGCGCTTTTGCGTGGATTTCACGGCGACAATCAAGAACAAGTTTCCGCTCCCAGTGGTCGATGATACTTCTCCAACGTATATATAATTTTTTATTGTTCCATGCTATTATATTACCAGTTTTGGATGTTTATGGTCTTTACTTTACACATTTATATCATTTTTGGGACTAACCTACTAACCGGAGGCCCAGCCCGTATTGCTGTTTTTTTGCCTATTTCAGTGTTTCGAAGAAAAGGAATATCAAACGGAGTCCAAACGGAATGAAACCTTCGGGAGCGTGATTTTTGGAACGAACGTGTTCCAGAGGACTTGGAGTGCAAGTCAAGAAGCAATCGAGGCGGCCACAAGGGTGGAGGGCGCCCCCCCCCTTACTAGGCCCGCCCCCTGTCTTGTGGGCCCCTTGGGCGTCCACCGACCTACTTCTTCCTCATATATATACCCATGTACCCCAAAAACATCAGAGGCGACCACGAAAAACTATTTCCACCACCGTAACCTTTTGTATCCACGAGATCCCATCTTGGAGCCTTTGCCGGCGCTCCACCGGAGGGGGAATCGACCACGGAGGGCTTCTACATCAACACCATAGCCTCTCCAATGAGTTGTGAGTAGTTTACCACAGACCTTCGGGTCCATAGTTATTAGCTATATGGCTTCTTCTCTCTCTTTCAATCTCAATACCATGTTCTCCTCGATCTTCTTGGAGATGTATTCGAGGTAACTCTTTTTGCGGTGTGTTTGTCGAGATCCGATGAATTGTGGGTTTATGATCAAGTTTATCTATGAGAAATATTTGAATCTCCTCTGAATTCTTTTATGTGTGATTAAGTTATCTTTGCAAGTCTCTTCGAATTATCAGTTTGGTTTGGCCTACTAGATTGATCTTTCTTGCAATGGGAGAAGTGCTTAGCTTTGGGTTCAATCTCGCGGTGTCCTTTCCCAGTGACAGCAAGGCATGTATTGTATTGTTGTCATCGAGGATAAAAAGATGGGGTTTATATCATATTGCATGAGTTTATCCCTCTACATAATGCATTACTCTGTTCTTTACGAACTTAATACTCTAGATGCATGCTGGATAACGGTCGATGTGTGGAGTAATAGTAGTAGATGCAGGTAGGAGTTGGTCTACTTGTCACGGACGTGATGCCTATATACATGATCATGCCTAGATAATCTCGTAATTATTCGCTTTTCTATCAATTGCTCGACAGTAGTTTGTTCACCCACCGTAATACTTACGCTATCTTGAGAGAAGCCACTAGTGAAACCTATGGCCCCCGGGTCTATCTCTTATCATATAAGCTTTCAATCTACTATTATTTGCATCTTTAATTTTTCAATCTATATCATAAAATACCAAAAATATATTTATCTTATCATACTATCTCTATCAGATCTCACTTTCGCAAGTGGTCGTGAAAGGATTGACACCCCCTTTATTGCGTTGGTTGCGAGTTCTTGTTTGTTTGTGTAGGTGCGTGGGACTTTTGAGGAGCCTCCTACTGGATTGATACCTTGGTTCTCAAAAACTGAGGGAAATGCTTACGCTACTATTGATGCATCACCCTTTCCACTTCAAGGAAAACCAACGCAAGCTCTAAATGTAGCAAGAAGGATTTCTGGCGCCGTTGCCGGGGAGGTCTTCGCTCAAGTCAAGACATACCAAGTACCCATCACAAACTCATCTCCCTCGCATTTACATTATTTGCCATTTGCCTCTCGTTTTCCTCTCCCCCACTTCACCTTTGCCGTTTTATTCGCCCTATCTTTCCCAATCTCTCCTCTCTTTTCCATTTGCCTTCTCGTTGCCATGACCGAATTAAAAAGAAATAAGGGTCCTTTCCAGGGTTCTAGTACCTTGGATAACCCCTCTATCCTCTCTAAGCTCATAAATAATGATGCTATGGAAAGACCCACCGGGGTCACCAATGAGAGCTTAGATTTTGATGAAGATGACTCCAGAATTTTTTGCTATTTACTTGATGAGTCTTTAAAAGATGCTTGGGATAGGTTATTAAGGATTCGGGCTAGCTATGTGCCACAATATCAAATTGAAGTTTACCTAAGAAGTTCCTATGTTAGCTTACCCGCTTCTTTCAAGCAAGTTCTAGATTCTATTTCTGAAGAAGGTTTTGTTAAAGGGGATGCTATAGATACCTATGAAAAAACGAAAACTATATTTGGGCACCCTATGAATGATAAGGTTGAATCCACCACTCCCTTATGCTTTTATCAAAATGAAATTATCAAAGAGATGAAGACTAGCTTAGATGCAAATTTCCGTAACGTGCTTAATCTTACTTCATCCATTAATGGCAATGTGCTTTCCCTAAATAGAAGAATGAATGCCATAGAAAGGAAATGATCTCTTTCCTTCCCGAATGCCAAAGCTGGCATTACTTAGATCTATCCTCGCTTTCATGCCTAGCTAGGGGCGTTAAACGATAGCGCTAGTTGGGAGGCAACCCAATTTTATTTGTGTTTTTTGTTTTTGCTTCTGTTTAGTAAAAAATATTTCATCTAGCTTCTGTTTATATGTGGTTTTATGTTTTAATTAGTGTTTGTGCCAAGTAGAACCTTTGGGAAGAGATGGGTGAAGTTTATATGATCTTGCTGTAAAAAAACAGAAACTTTAGCGCTCACGAGATTTGCTGTCATATTTTACTGGAAAGTGCATTTTAGTTGATTCTTTTTGCAGATGATTAATAGACAAATTCCCCACGTTCACCAGTTTAGTTTAGATTTTTTGGAGTTCCAGAAGTTTGCGTTAGTTACATATTGCTACAGACTGTTCTGTTTTTGACAGATTCTGTTTTTCGTGTGTTGTTTGCTTATTTTGATGAATCTATGGCTAGTATGTAAGGGTATGAACCATAGAGAAGTTGGAATACAGTAGTTTTAACACCAATATAAATAAATAATGAGTTCATTACAGTACCTTATGTGGTGGTTTTTCTTTCTTGCACTAACGGAGCTTACGAGATTTCTTGCTGAGTTTTGTGTTGTGAAGTTTTAAAGTTTTGGGTAAAGATTTGATGGACTATGGAATAAGGATTGGCGAGATCCTAAGCTTGGGGATGCCCAAGGAACCCCAAGATATTCAAGAATAGCCAAAAGCCTAATCTCGGGGATGCCCCGGGAAGGCATCCCCTCTTTCGTCTTCGTCTATCGGTAACTTTACTTGGAGCTATATTTTTATTCGCCACATGATATGTGTTTTGCTTGGAGCGTCTTGTATGACATTAGTCTTTGATTTTTAGTTTACCTCAAATCATACTTCCTAAACACACCTTTTTGGAGAAACCCACTTGATTGGAATTTATTAGAATACTCTATGTGCTTTACTTATATGTTTTGAGCTAGATAGCTTTTGTTCTAGTGCTTCACTTAAATCTTTTAGAGCACGGCGGTGGCTTAATTTTGTAGAAATTGTTAGTCTCTCATGCTTCACTTATATTATTTTGAGAGTCTTTTAGAACATCATGGTATTTGCTATGGTTATAAAATTGGTCCTAGAATGATGAGCATCCAAGTTGGGTATAATAAAAACTATCATAGGAAGTGAATTGGACGCTATGATAAATTTGATACTTGATAATTGTTTTGAGATATGGAGGTAGTGATATTAGAGTCATGCTAGTTGGGTGATTATGAATTTAAAGAATGCTTGTGTTGAAGTTAGCAAGTCCCGTAGCATGCACGTATGGTGAAAGTTGTGTAACAAATTTGAAACATGAGGTGTTCTTAGACTGTGCATCCTTATGAGTGGCGGTCGGGGACGAGCGATGGTATTTTCCTACCAATCTATCCCCCTAGGAGCATGCGCATAGTGCTTGGTTTTTGATGACTTGTAGATTTTTGCAATAAGTATATGAGTTCTTTTTGACTAATGTTGAGTCCATGGATTATACGCACTCTCACCTTTCCACCATTGCTAGCCCCTTCGGTACCGTGCATTTCCCTTTCTCATCTTGAGAGTTGGTGCAAACTTCGCCGGTGCATCCAAACCCCGTGATACGACACGCTCTATCACACATAAACCTCCTTATATCTTCCTCAAAACAGCCACCATACCTACCTATTATGGCATTTCCATAGCCATTCCGACATATATTGCCATGCAACTTTCCACCGTTCAATTTATCATCATGACACGCATCATCATTGTTATATTTCCTTGCATGATCATGTAGTTGACATCGTATTTTGTGGCAAAGCCACCATGCATAATTTTTCATACATGTCACTCTTGATTCATTGCCCATACCGGTACACCGCCAGAGGCATTCATATAGAGTCATATCTTGTTATAGTTTTGGGTTGTAATTCATGAGTTGTAAATAAATAGAAGTGTGATGATCATCATTATTAGAGCATTGCCCCCCCCCAAACAGAAAGGCCAAATAAAAAATGTCCAAACAAATAAAAAAGGAAAAAAAGAAAGGCCAAATAAAAAAAAGGAAAGGCCCAAAAAAAGAAAATAAAAAAGGGGGCAATGTTACTATCTCTTTTTCCACACTTGTGCTTCAAGGTAGCACCATGTTCTTCATATAGAAAGTCTTTTATGTTGTCACTTTCATATACTAGTGGGAATTTTTCATTATAGAACTTGGCTTGTATATTCCTATGATGTGCTTCCTCAAAATGCCCTAGGTCTTCGTGAGCAAGCAAATTGGATGCACGCCCACTAGTTTCTTTTGTTGAGCTTTCATACATTTATAGCTCTAGTGCATCCGTTGCATGGTGATGACCCACAAGTGTAGGGGATCTATCATAGTCCATTCGATAAGTAAGAGTGTCGAACCCAACGAGGAGCAGAAGGAAATGATAAGCAGTTTTCAGTACGGTTTTCTCTGCAAGCACTGAAATTGTAGGTAATAGATAGTTTTGTGATAAGATAAATTGTAACCAGTAACAAGTAAATAAAGTAAATAAAGTACAACAAGGTGGCTCAATCCTTTTTGTAGCAAAGGACAAGTGAGGGAGTCCTGGACTAGGGGGTGTCCGGACAGCCGGACTATCATCGTCCGCCGGACTCCAAGACTACGAAGATACAAGATTGAAGACTCTGTCCCGTGTCCGGATGGGACTTTCCTTGGCGTGGAAGGCAAGCTTGGCGATACGGATATGTAGATCTCCTACCATTGTAACCGACTCTGTGTAACACTAGCCCTCTCCGGTGTCTATATAAACCGGAGGGCTTTAGTCCGTAGGACACAACAACCATTACAACAATCATACCATAGGCTAGCTTCTAGGGTTTAGTCTCTCTGATCTCGTGGTAGATCTACTCTTGTACTACCCATATCATCAATATAAATCAAGCAGGAGTAGGGTTTTACCTCCATCGAGAGGGCCCGAACCTGGGTAAAAACATCGTGTCCCCTATCTCCTGTTACCATCCGCCTAGACGCACAGTTCGGGACCCCCTACCCGAGATCCGCCGGTTTTGACACCGACATTGGTGCTTTCATTGAGAGTTCCTCTGTGTCATCATCTTTAGGCCCGATGGCTCCTCCGATCATGAACAACGATGCGGTCCAGGGTGAGACTTTTCTCCCCGGATAGATCTTCGTGTTCGGTGGCTTTGCACTGCGGGCTAATTCACTTGGCCATCTGGAGCAGATCGAAAGCTACGCCCCTGGCCGTCAGGTCAGATTTGGAAGTTTGAACTACGCGGCTGACGCCCGCAGAGACTTGATCTTCGACGGGTTCGAGCCACAGCCAAGCTCGCCGCACTGTCACGATGGGCATGATCTAGCTCTGCCGCCGAACAGTGCCCTGGAGGCCGCACCAGTGTCCGCTCCGACCCTTAGCTTGGAGCCGACTGCGCCGATCGAGGACGGGTGGCTAGACACCGCCTCGAGGGCTGCTATCTCTACGGCGATCGAGCCGAACACCAACCCTGTCCTTTGCGAAGCTCGTGACTCCAAGGTGCCGGACTCCTCTCCGGACTCCGAACCTCCCGCGCCCCTACCAATCGAATCCGATTGGGCGCCGATCATGGAGTTCACTATCGCGGACATCTTTCAGCACTCGCCCTTTGGCGACATCCTGAATTCACTAAAGTCTCTCTCTCTATCAGGAGAGCCCTGGCCGGACTATGGTCAGGAAGGTTGGGATGCGGACGACGAAGAAATTCGAAGCCCACCCACCACCCACTTCGTAGCCACTGTCGAAAGTTTAAACGACGTGCTCGACTTCGACTCCAAAGACATCGGCGGTATGGACGACGATGTAGAAGACAAACATGAACCAGTACCTATAGGGCACTGGACAGCCACCTCATCTCACGATGTACACATCGTGGACACACCTAAAGGAAGCGACGACGAGGAACAATGGGACATCACGAGGGATCATTCCCTCGAAAAGCAGTCAAAACGATGACGTAAGCGCCACTCAAAATCCCGCCTCGACAAAGACAGCTGCCATACAGACCCAGCCATAGAGCAGGGCGAACCGGTGGACAATGAACATGCTATCGAGCAGCCGTCCGAACAGGACAATATGGATAAACAATCCGTCCCGGGCGAAGGTAACAGTCCGGACGATCTCACGCCGGACAAATTGCTGGAGCAGAAGAACCTCCACAAAAGGCTCGTCGCCACTGCGCGTAGCCTGAGAAAGCAGAAGCGAAAGCTCAAAACAGAGGAAGATGCGCTCAGAATCAGATGGAGCAAAGTACTCAACACCGCAGACAAATACGGCGACAGTCGCCGAACAAAGAGCTACCCGAAGCAAAAACTACTGCCGGAATTTGATGAGGAGGCCGTAGAGCCCCCGCAATCAAAGAACAAAGAGACCACCCGGTCGGATAGACGACCCCATGGCAAACATAGAGCGGCAAACAGTGCCGCACACAAGCCGGCACGTGATCCGCACACGGATTCGCATCCAAAAGATGGCCCAGTTAGATCTATCTACGGGACAAGAAAGCAAGCTCTAGTAAGCAATGCAGCACGTCAAGTATCCGAATACTATGGTACACCTAAATACAGGGGTGCCGCACAGCCCCTATGTTTCACCGATGAGGTTCTGGATTATGAATTTCCAGCGGGATTCAAGCCGGTAAACATAGAGGCATACGACGAAACAATAGACCCTGGAGTCTGGATCGAGGATTACATCCTCCACATACACATGGATAGAGGAGATGACGTCCACGCCAGAAAATACTTACCCCTCAAGCTCAAAGGGCCAGCCCGGCATTGGCTCAAAAGCCTCCCCGAAAACACCATTGGAAGTTGGGAGTGCTCGAGGATGCTTTTCGGGCAAATTTTCAAGGGACCTATGTCCGACCTATGGATGCAGACGATTTAAGTCACATAACCCAACAACCCAGAGAGTTAGCCCGAAAGTTCTGGAACAGATTCCTTACTAAAAAAAACCAAATAGTCGACTGTCCGGACGCCGAAGCCTTAGCAGCTTTCAAACACAACGTCCGAGACGAATGGCTCGCCAGACACCTCGGCCAAGAAAAGCCAAGAACAATGGCCGCATTAACAAGCCTCATGACCCGCTTTTGCGCGGGAGAGGATAGCTGGCTGGCAAGATGCAGTATCAGCGACCCAAGTACATCCGAAGTCAGGGATGGAAATGGGAAACCGCGACGCAGCAAGGACCAGCGCCAAACCAAGGGAAACAGCCCGAAGAGCACGACAGTCAACGCCGGATTCAAAAGCTCACGACAGAATCATAAAAAACTGCCCCCTAAGGATAACGGGGACGAGCTATCTAACTTAAACAAAATCTTGGACAAGGTATGCCAAATCCACAGTACCCCTGGGAAGCCTGCAAATCATACCCACAGAGATTGTTGGGTCTTCAAGCAGTCCGGCAAACTCAATGCCGAACACAAGGGGCTCGACACACCAAGCGAGGACGATGACGAACCCCACAAGCAGAGCACCGGACAACAAAAGAATTTCCCACAAGAAGTCAAATCAGTAAACTCGCTTTACGTGACAAAAGGGAAAAACAGAACGGCGCCCATAGATATACGCGCTATACAGCCTATCCCAGAGGAGTCCTGCCATTGGTTGTCAAAACCAATCACCTTCGACCATCAGGATTACTCTAGAAGTATCCGGAATGCAGGATGGACTGCCTTGATATTAGATCCGATAATCGACGGACTCCAATTTACACAAGTCCTAATAGACGGCGGCAGTGATCTAAACCTGCTATATCAGGACACAATCGGCAAAATGGGGATAGACCCAACCAAAATTCGCCATAGCAACACTTCCTTTCAAGGGGTAATGCCAGGCCGATATGCCCATTGTACGGGCTCTAAATTGCTAGAAGTTGTGTTCAGCTCACCCAACAACTTCCGCCGCGAAAAG
The DNA here is from genome assembly GCA_021437245.1 of Aegilops speltoides. NCBI lineage: Eukaryota > Viridiplantae > Streptophyta > Magnoliopsida > Poales > Poaceae > Aegilops > Aegilops speltoides. The sequence continues at coordinate 35,151,395 of CM038146.1, read as the reverse complement.
TTAACCTTCCACCTCACCCCATTTACAAGTAGCTATCAAGCACTCTTTGGTAGCAAGCTTCGCCGCTTTAACGCAATACCGCATTATGCATCCCTCACACTTAAAATGCCCGGTCCACGAGGCATCATCTCCTTAAAGGGAAATATCGAGTGTTCCTCGAGCGCGGAAGATTGTGTGACTGCCTCGACGGCCACACGCTAAACCGGCTTCACTAATCCAAGCACCTGAACAGGTCGTTCAGACCCCGGACATGGTCAGACGAGTCCGGCGTAAACATACAGGGGCTTACCAGCCGCATGCCCCCGCACTAGGGGCTCTGCGCATATACAACAAGAGACAATAAAGCTCAATTTTATTCATTTTTTGAAACGTACTTTGTTTATTTAATATAACGTACATTTTCACATGATCTTTTTCAACTAAGTTCCTCTCTTTTATAGATGAACACCGTGCGACACCCGTCCAGGATACGGCACAACGGAGACACAGGCGCAGACGTGCAGTAGTGACCCGTTACAAGGATTCTTTTCAGATTAAGACCCAGCGTAAACCTTTTTTGCTGTCTCTTGTTGATACACATCCCCTGGTTTCTTACTATAACCGAGGACGAGGCTGGCGTTTTGGCATAGGCCACGTCAGAATTTTGCGCGTACCTGGACACAAGGGGCTTACTACAAAGGGCATTGTTCGGCCCGTTTTCATAAAGACCGAATACCTTGGGGAGTGTTTGGCATCTTGAGTTAGGCCTTATATGCATCAGCTTCGAATCATGTCTTTGGTCAAATGTTGGGTTTGCCCGGCTCCTGTGTTTTGCTGCCTTATGTTCCACTCTATCGGCTAACGCGGCACCAGGAGAACTTCTGCGATTGTGCCCCGGTTCGGCCAGGCGAGCACCTCAGTAGAGAAAGCCGAAAACTGACTGTCATGATATAGCGTGAGACTGGTCAACCACTCGATGACCCGCCAGAATCTATAGGATTCCTCCGCATTGACGAAGGGCCGTTTCGGTCAGCACATCGCGCCCAATTCAGGTGGAGCGGTGCCCTAGGGGCTGTATAGTAGCCCCACTGTCAAACTCCTATGGCTAAGTGAAAGTGATAAAGCATTATAGTCCGGTTGCCTAGTTTGCTGCGCTACCACCTCCTTTGTAGGACCAAGACGTTGGATCAAGTGTGAAAATGCGCCTTTTGCAAACACCCCCACATTATATGTGTGGGGGCTGAAGCCGAAGACTGCCATCTTTCAGGTTATATACACATATACATCAACGGTCACACAGGAGGTATTATAATTCTTGCAGGCACAAGTATAAAAAGCTTTTATATTTCATCAAAACATTATTTCACAATAAATACATGTTATTCGAACATAATATCCTTCGAGCACTGCGTCTCTATTAAACGAGCGCCCTGCAGAACTTCCTGAAAATAGTGCTCGACAGGTACTCGGCTTCCGTCCGAATCTTGGGATGCAACATCGGTGGCCTTCATCTCTGCCCAGTATGTCTTGACACGGGCAAGAGCCATCCGCGCACCCTCTATGCATGCCGACCTCCTCATTACATTGATATGTGGCACCGCACCAAGGAACTGCTGCACCAAGCCAAAATAACTCTTCGGCTCGGGCCTCTTCGGCCACAACAGGTTCATGACATCCTTCATGGCAAGTCCGGATAAACTATTCAGCTCCTTCCATTTTGCCAAGCGATCGGTTAATGGAAGAGGGCGCTCTGGATTATGGAACTGCGACCAAAAAACCTTTTCCATTTCGTGATCCTTTTGATCTCGGAAGTGTTCGACCGCGTCCGCGACACTTGCCGCCAAGTCCAGATAAGCATCCTCTGAACTCCACAGCCGGTCCAACTAAGCATATTTAGGATCCGTGAACTTCCTCCGCAGCAAGAAGGGCTTTCCAACCGCGATATCTCTGGCCTGACGCAGCTCCTCCTTCATAGCTCTCATCGCAGAGCGGGCATCCTTGGCCTCGGTAGTGGCCCTCTTCAGGTTCTATTGCATCGCTTGATCTTCCTTTTCAAGAAGCTTACAGCAGTCGGCAGCATTCTTCAACTTCATGGCCATCTCGGCCATTTCCTTCTTGCTTCGGCAGTGAGCAGCCTGTTCAGCTTTTAGCTCTTTGGCCGCCTTTAAGGCAGCCGCATCACGTTTTCTGGCCTGCTCCTTGGCTTGGGCGAGCTCCGCCCGAAGGTTCTCCATGGCAGCGGCACCATCTGCAGCAAGCATACATGTTGTAAGGCGCGGGCATCAAGCTCCCTTACCAGGTGTCCGCGGAGAAATCACATACCTTGTGACTCGTCAAGCCGCTTATTGACAAGCGCGATGTCGGCATCCGCCACGTCAAGTTTCCGCTTTAGTTTAGCAAATCCATCAGTCCGGCTAGCCACCGGACACTTCGCCACCTACATAGGGAGGGAGACATATTATACCTGGGATTATGATCCTCGGCGTGCTGTCATTTTTGACAACACACTAAGTCTCAGGGGCTACTATCTACACAGGGCGCATTTTATATGCGAAACTGTCAAAAGGTACATCATTTCGCGTACCTCAAAACCTGTCAGTAAACTTCTGATGGCTTCGTGCAATCCGTTCTCAACGGATGAAATCCTTTCAATCACCGTACCCATTAACGCATGGTGATCTTCTGAGATAGACGCTCGCCCGAGCAGATCCTTCAGCTCCTCCGACCGTACACCAGGTGGTGCCGGACTCGTCCGATGGCCTTTTTTGAAGGCCGGACGTAGAGGGCTTGGAGGGGACATACGACTGCCTTCCGGCCCCGCCAGACTCAGAGAAACCCTCCGCAACGACACCTCAGGGTCGCCCGCCTCGTAAGACGGTATGGCAGGGGGAGGCATTTTGCTCTCTATCATCTCCGGACGAAGATCCCCCGAAGATGAGCTCTGCTGAGAAGGGCTGAGATCCGAACTACAAGGTAAAATTTCGGTTATCAGAAATAGGGTAGGGATATCCTTTATTTTAAAAAGAACTCCCCTTTTTACTTACGGCTCGGTGGAGGGCTGATCCCCTTGGAGGCACAATGCGGCCGAGGAATCCCTCGGCGCAAGACCCTCTGACGAAGATTTGTTCCCCCGCTTTGAGATCTTGGTCTCCGGGTCTTCAGAGGCGGTCCTCTTCTTCCCCTGGATGGAGGGATTCTCGATCCCTCCTTTCCTGACAACCTCCTTCGCGGAGGCGGTAGCTTCCTTGTTCCCCCCTTCTCCTTCTTCCAAAGGCGCAACCTCCAGCATCCTGGTTAACACGGGATCCGGCATGGTCTCAGGGAGGGGGGCCGGACACCTAATTAGCTTTGCTTTTGCTATCCACTCCTGTTCAAAGGACAGCTCTTTTGAGATCAAATTCATGATAAATGTGGGATAGCTTGTCCGGGTATAGGGCTACTTACTTGAGTATCCGGGCAATTGCAGCTCAGACCTGCGTCCTTGGTCAAGTCCGGACACATCGCTTGTGATCCGAAGAAAAGCTTGTACGTCTCCACGGGCGTCGCGCCCATAAAATGTTGGAGAGCTCGTGGTCCCTCCGGGTTAAATTCCCACAAAGCGGGGGCGGCGTTTGCGAGGCAGGATCTGACGAATCAGCATGACCTGCGCCACTGCGACCAGAGTGATCTCTCTCTCTAGGAGATCTTGAATGCGGCCCTGCAGCAAGGGCACGTCCTTGGATGGCCCCCAGTCAAGTCCTTTATTGACCCATGACACCAGCTGCGGTGGAGAACCCGAGCGAAAGGTAGGTGGAGCCACCCATTTGGAGCCCCTGGGAGCTGTGATATAAAACCACTCTTGTTGCCATAGGCTGAGCTCCTCTTGAAAAGAGCCCTCGGGCCACGGAGCATCAGCATTCTTGCTTATAACAGCCCCTCTGCACTCTGCCTGCTGCCCCTTGATCATCTTCGGCTCCACCTTGAAGGTCTTCAGCCACAATCTAAAGTGAGGGGTAATGCAGAGGAAGACTTCACATACGACAATGAACGATGAGATGTGGAGGATGGACTCTGGATCCAAGTCATGAAATTTGAGCCCATAGTAAAACATGAGCCCCCTCGCGAAGGGGTCCATCGAGAAGCTTAGCCCCCGAAGGAAGTGAGACGCGAACACCATGCTTTCACCAGGCTTGGGAGTGGGAATAACCTGCCCTTGGGCAGGCAGCCTATGCAAAATTTTGCCGGTTAGATACCTGGCATCTCTTAGCTTTAGCACGTTTTCTTCCGTAACGGAGGAAGGCATCCACCGGCCTTGCAGGTCGGAGCCGGACATCATCGAAGGTCCGAAGCGCCTGAATCTGGAGCTTTGGGTGTTGGAAATCGAGGCGAAGGGCGGATTCGATTGAGATTAAAAGAAAAGTGTGGAGCCTTGGTCTCTTTATAAAGAGGTTGAATACCAAGAGCCTTCCCCGTGACCGTTCGGGACTCGCCTCCGATAGAGGAGATGTGCAACGGGCACGGTTGGGTTACCCATGCCCGTATTGAAGAGAATCCCGAAATAAGGGGACACGATCTCTGCTTCGACAAGACGTGCCAAGGAAACCGCCTTGCTAAACGCGCTGAGGTGGGACAGTAAAAACGATTCAAATAAAGGTTTGGCCGTGGTGTGATCTCACGCCACGGAATACGTCAGCAGATTGAATTTGTGTAAATATTATTCTCTCTACGGTGGTATGTGGAACTTATTTTGAAGAGCCGGACACTATCCTTGTGTTCAAAATCTTCTATGAAGTATTCGGAGGACCCGCCTTGCAATGCCAAAGACAATATGCGCGCCGGACTCGTCGTCATTGAAGCTTTGTTTGAAGGCTCCGAGGAGTCCCGGACTAGGGGTGTCCGGATAGCCGAACTATCATCTTCGGCCGGACTCCTGGACTATGAAGATACAAGATTGAAGACTTCGTCTCGTGTCCGGATGGGACTTTCCTTGGCGTGGAAGGCAAGCTTGGCGATACGGATATGTAGATCTCCTACCATTGTAACCGACTCTGTGTAACCCTAACTGAGGGAGTCCTGGACTAGGGGGTGTCCGGACAACCGGACTATCATCATCCGCCCGACTCCAAGACTATGAAGATACAAGATTGAGGACTCCGTCCCGTGTCCGGATGGGACTTTCCTTGGCGTGGAAGGCAAGCTTGGCGATATGGATATGTAGATCTCCTACCGTTGTAACCGACTCTGTGTAACCCTACCCTTCTCCGGTGTCTATATAAACCGGAGGGCTTTAGTCCATACGACACAACCTACATTACAACAATCATACCATAGGCCAGCTTTAGGGTTTAGCCTCCTTGATCTCGTGGTAGATCCACTCTTGTACTACCCATATCATCAATATTAATCAAGCAGGACGTAGGGTTTTACCTCCATCAAGAGGGCCCGAACCTGGGTAAAACATCGTGTCCCTTGTCTCCTGTTACCATCCGCCTAGATGCACAGTTCGGGACCCCCTACCCGAGATCCGCCGGTTTTGACACCGAGATTGGTGCTTTCATTGAGAGTTCCTCTGTGTCGTCACTGATAGGCTCGATGGCATCTACAATCAACAACGCTGCCCAGGGTGAGACTTTTCTCCCCGGACAGATCTTCATATTCGACGGCTTCGCACTGCAGGCTAATTCACTTGGCCATCTGGAGCAGATCGAAAGCTACGCCTCGCCATCGAGTCGATTCGAAGCCTAAACTTCACGGCCGACATCCGCGGGGACTTGATCTTCCACGGACTCGAGCCACAGCCAAGCGCTCCGCACTTTTACGATGGGCATGATCTAGCTCTGCCGCCGAACAGTGCTTTGGTGGCTGCACAAGAATCCGCTCCGGCCCTTAGTCCGGATCCGATCGCCCAGATCGAGGACGGGTGGTTGGACACCGCCTCGTGGGCTGCAACTTCTACGGTGATGGAGCCATACACTAACCTTGTCCCTCGCGAAGCTCGTGACTCCGAGGTGCCGGACTCCTTGCCGGACTCCGGATCTCCCACGCCCCTACCAATCGAATCTGATTGGGCGCCGGTTATGGAATTCACCGCTGCGGACATCTTCCAACACTCGCCCTTCGGCGACATCCTAAATTCGCTAAAGCATCTCTCGCTATCCGGAGAGTCCTGGCCGGATTATGGCCGTGATGGTTGGGATATGGACGATTTAAGAAATTTAGAGCCCACCCACCACCCACTTTGTAGCCACTGTCGACGATCTAACCGACATGCTAGACTACGACTCCGAAGACATCGACACTATGGACGATTTACGGAGGCGAGCAGAACCAGCGCCTACAGGCACCTGAAGACCACCTCGTCATACGACATATACATGGTGGACACCCCAAAAGATGGGGACGGCGAGGAAGCAGCGGAGGCAGGTTCCTTAAAGAAACATCCCAAGCGCCAGCGTCAGCGGCGCCGCTCCAAATCCCGCCACAGCATGAATGGAGATTCCGGCACAGGAGATAATAATACCCCAGAGAGTGCCGAAGACGATCCCCTCCAGCAAGACTCAGCGGGAGGATGAGAAGCAAGCCCTCATGAGAGGGCGGACGTAAGAGGTCGAGGAATATAACTATACACCTCCCTCCGAAGACGAGGCAAGCCTCAACGACGACGAATTCGTCGTGCCCGAGGATCCCGTCGAACAAGAGCGTTTTAAACGCAGGCTTATCGCTACGGCAAATAGCCTAAAGAAAAAGCAGCAGCAGCTTCAGGCTGACCAGGACCTGCGGGCCGATCGATGGACCGAGGTCCTCGTGGCCGAAGAATATAAACTCGAACGCCCCTCCAAAAACTATCCAAGACGCAAGTTGCTCCCCCGATTAGAGGAAGAAGCATACATACCTTCATCACCAGCGCACGATACGGTCGACCGACCACCCCGTGGTCGCGCCAGAGATGCACCCAGGCCCTCCACCAAGACCATACCCCGGCATCGCTCCAAAAGTACGAAGCCAAGAGGGAACGCGCCGGACTTGCGAGACGTATTGGAGGACAAAGCAAGGCAATCCAAATCCATCTACGGATCACGAGGCGCCCACGACCGCGCGATTTAATACCGTCGCGCGGATACAATAACCCGGCGGGCGAACACAGCAGACAACGCTCTCTCGAGCTACGTCGTGATATTGCTCAATATAGAGGCGCCGCACACCCGCTATGCTTCACTGACCAAGTAATGGATCATCAAATCCCCGAAGGGTTTAAACCCGTAAACATCGAATCCTACGATGGAACAACAGACCCCGCGGTTTGGATCGAAGATTATCTCCTTCACATCCATATGGCCCGGCGACGCATCTCCATGCCATCAAGTATCTCCCCTCAAGCTTAAAGGACCAGCTCGGCATTGGCTTAACATCTTGCCCGCACAGTCAATTGGGTGTTGGGAAGACACGGAAGCCGCATTCTCGATAACTTCCTGTGGCACGTAAGCGGCCACCAGACGCCGATGACCTAAGCCACATAATTCAGCAGCCAGACGAATCGGCCAGACAATTCTGGACACGGTTCTTGACAAAGAAAAACCAAATCGTCGACTGTCCGGATGTAGAGGCCCTCGCATCCTTCAAGCATAACATCCGCGATGAGTGGCTAGCCCGGCACCTAGGACAGGAAAAGCCGAAATCCATGGCAGCCCTCACATCATTAATGACCCGCTTTTGCGCGGGAGAGGATAGCTGGCTAGCCCGCAGCAACAACCTCAGTAAAAATTCTGGCAGTCCGGACACTACAGACCATAATGGCAGGTCGCGTCGAAGCAAAAATAAATGCCGCATTAACGGCGACGACAAGTAGGATACGGCAGTCAATGCCAGATTCCGAGGCTCTAAACCCGGTCAACGGAAGAAGCCATTCAAAAGAACCACTCCGGGTCCGTCCAACTTGGACCGAATACTCGACCGTTTATGCCAGATACATGGCACCCCGGAAAAGCCAGCTAATCACACCAACAGAGATTGCTGGGTGTTTAAGCAGGCAGGCAAGTTATTTGCCGAAAACAATGACAAGGGGCTAAACAGCGACGACGAGGAAGAGACCCGACCGCCGAACAATAGAGGACAGAAGGGTTTCCCCCCACAAGTGCGGACGGTGAACATGATTTACGCAACCCATATACCCAAGAGGGAGCGGAAGCATGCACTAAGGGACGTATATGCGATGGAGCCAGTCGCCCCGAAGTTCAATCCATGGTCCTCTTGTCCGATCACTTTCGATCGAAGAGACCATCCGACCAGCATCCGCCATGGCGGATTCGCCGCATTGGTTTTAGCCCCAATCGTCGATGGATTTCACCTCACGAGAGTCGATGGACGGCGGCAGAGCTCGAACCTCGCTTTATCGGGATAAAGTCGCTAAGATGGGCATAGACCCTCAAGGATTAAACCTACAAAGACAACCTTTAAAGGCGCCATACCAGGTGTGGAGGCCAATTGTACAGCTCACCACACCGAAGTGGTCTTCGGATCCCCGGTAATTTCGAGCGAGGAGTTAATCTTCGACATAGTCCCATTTCGCGGCTATCACGCTCGCTTCGGACGAACCGCGTTTGCAAAGTTCAACGTGGTGCCGCATTATGCATACCTCAAGCTCAAGATGCCAGGCCCTCGTGGAGTCATCACGGTCAACGGAAATATGGACCGCTCCCTCCGAACGGAGGAACATACAGCGGCTCTCGTGGCAGAAGTATAGAGCAGCCTTTTAAGGCAATTTTCGAGTCCGGCCGTTAAATGGCTGGATACAGCCAAACGCGCCCGAAGCAACACCAACCAAGACCACCTGGCACGATCCAAGCACGCGTAGCAATGCGGCCCTAACCCCCGCCCTCGCATGATTGCAAGAACAACCCTCCGCGTACACCATTACGCTTTGGAGATACCATGGGCGTAGGGAAAGGGGCACGACCACAATAGACCCAGAGTGCGGCTCGACCACACCAGGGGCTCGCAAGTGTGTCACTCTTTCTTATTATTATTTTCCTTTTTGTATACACAGGACTACGTTAGCCAGAGGCGCTGTCCGGCGGTGAACCTGCCGAACTCATGATGCAACAGTCAGGGAAGAAGGAATGCGGCGACGAACACTCAGGTGGTCTCAATTACGAGCATTAAATTTGATTATATACACCAAGTCCGCAGCCCATCCCGAGAGGGGACATGTTTAACTAGTCCAAAACCCTTGCTTATCAAGACTATTTGTATCAGTCCGCACTCATAGCAGACTTCCTTTAATAAATGATGCAGCACCTTTTTTGCTGTTATTACATATATATGTTCACTAAATGACATCTTGCACCCGTATATTTTGGTACGGCCTAATACACCAGGGGCTTGTGTTCCCCACATTATGGTGTGATAAGTCCGAACACTTTCACAAGTGCGGCACCTCAACTTATAGCATTATATGAATCGGCTCCGAATCATGTCTTGGGTCAATAGTTGGGTTTGCCGGCCCCACGTTTTGGTGCCTTACGCCCGTTCCGTCGGCTAAGGTGGCATCTGGGAGAACCACGCGATTGCGCCCGGTTGAGCGGGCGAGCGCCTCGATGAGAAAGCTAAAACTGACCGGCATGATAAGGCGAGAGACTGGTCGCTGTTCGAGAGGTCTTTTCGGGTTCTTAAAGACTCATGCCGCTTCGAGCGAAGTTCGGATAATGTCCGGCGAAGGCGTGATAGCGCCCAATTCGGTCTTCGAATACTAGGGGCTTCACCAAATTTAAAATTATAGAATTCTATGGCTAAGTGAGAGTGTTCAAGCATTATAAGTCCGGTTGCCTTGTTCGTTGTGTTGAGCGCCTCCCTAGATGGACCCAAAAGTGGGAACAAGAGTGCTCAAGTTATCCCGAACACCCTAGCACTTGCGGCTCGGGGGCTGAAGCCACCGACTTGCCATCACTCAGATTTTATAACCGGCCGCACAGAAGGTAATATTTTAAATTAAAAAAGAGTTGCTTAAAGCGCACATGAACAAAGTTTTCAGCGCACAGGATAATACATAGCGAGTTTACTCAAAGATTACGTCTCTAGGGCATTCATCCGCAATATCGCGGGCTCCCTTCAGGACAGTTTTATAATACATTTCGGGCATACGATACCCCTTGCACGGTGGCGGCGGGTCGGTAAGAAGCTTCTCCGCATCCAGCCTGCCCCAGTGCACCTTTGTGCGGGCAAGGGCCCGACGAGCACCTTCAATACAAAGTGAGCGCTTGATGACCTCCACCAGGGGCGCATCCACCAGCCACCGTGACGAGGCGAAGTAGATCCTGGCATGGCCTGTCCGAGCCATAGCCGGACTATAAGGCCCTTCATGGCCTCCTCGGCTACCTTGTGGAGTTCGACCAGCTGCTTCAGCTGGTCGCTTGGGGGCACCGGATGGCCGGCCTCCGACCTGAGATCGAAGACCTTCTCCGCTGAGCTCCCTCCTCGCCACGGTAGAATGCGGCGGCATCGGACACACTACGCGGCAGATCTGCAAACGCCCCTGGAGAGCTCCGAATGCGGGTAAGTGTCAGGTAGTTTACATTAACATGCTTGCTTTGCATGAAAAATGCCTTACCCGCCGCAATCTTCTTCACATCTTCAACCTCCTGAATCGCCTTACGGCCTCGGCCTTGGCGGACTTGGCACTTCCGAGAGCCGAGGCAAGCTCGGACTCTCGAGTCTTGTAGTCGCGCTCCAAGCTCTCATGCTTCTCCATGAGAGCCTGGAGCTCTTGCCGCACTTCCGCCACCTGTGCCTCCTGCTTTTCTCGCTCTCCCCGTTCCGCGGCCGCACTGCGTTCGGCTGCGGACACAGCCTCCTTCAGGGCTGCCACCTCGTTTGTGGCCCCTGCAATACCAATATTATCCTTGTCAATTTTATTGCAACCAAAATCCTTTTCTGCAAGGTAACAATTCAAAGTGGTGCTACTCACCTTCTTTGTCCTCGAGCTACCTCTTGGCATGGCCGAGCTCTCGCTCTGACCGCTCGAGATCCTGCTTCAATGTACCAACCTCCACAGTCAGTGCGGCAGAGCTCAGCAACACAGCCTGCAAACCCATATTGACATAATTTATTAGCAACCTGCGAATATCTTTTTATATCCTCAGTCCGGCGTTTCTTGCCGAACACCGAACTGAGCATCAGGGGCTACTGTCTATGTGGTATTACATTACACAATTTTAACTTCTTACCTCAAAGCCCGTTAAAAGGCTACTGCAGGCTTCGGTCAGACCGCTCTTGGCGAGCTGGACCTTCTGAATCACCGCACTCATATCAGTGCGGTGTTCTTCCTCGATGGAAGCGCCTTTGAGCGCCTCCATCAAGTTGTTCGGCGCCTCCGGTTGGACGGAGGCCGCCGGCGTCACGGTCTTGCCCTTCTTTCGAAGGGGCCGCCTGCCGGACTCTGGAACCACTGCAGGTTCCGACGTAGAGTCCGGCACAAAGTCCGGGAGGCTGCCTCGCGGCGCCTCCAGAGCCTCCTCCTGATGGGTCCCTTTTTGGGATCCCACCTCGACGTCCTCATCGGCGCGGGGGTAGAGGCAGTCGGAAGTGAATCCACATCCGACGGCCAACGACCCGCTCGATGAAGCGGGGAGATCATCATCGGCCGGACTGCGGACAGTATGCGGCATTAGTAGGAGACTATGTGACACGAAAGAAATTGCTTATCAGGGATCCGGATACTTACGATCTCGCTGGAGGCCTGGCCCTTGGAGGCCACTCCTCCTCGCCAGCGCCGGTGTTGGCGGAGCTGTCCAGGGGAATAGTTCTCCCCCTCTTGGACCCTTCGGCCTCCCCTGTTGGGGAAGCCTTCCTCTTCCTCTCTCCATCCTCCGGGAAAGAGCCTTCTTCCTCCTCCTCATCTTCAGGGGAGGAGTCCGCCTCGTCGTCGGACGCCTGATTACGGGAACTCTTTCGAGTGCCCGTGGCCGCCTTCTTGGCCTTCTTCTCCAGCACCATGTGCAGTGCCAGAACCAGCAGCCCCGCTAGACGGGCGTCCACTGGGTCTTCTGGCATGGGAGCCGGGCAGATGAGCTGCTTGGCCTTCTCCATCCATTCCTGTCAAAGGAACAGGGAGATTGAAACCCTCTTAGAATCAATCTATTTACAACAAGTGCCCCGTAAAGGGGTTGAATCACTTACCTCGTCAGCTGGATGCTGCGAGCTAAATCCGCGATCTTTCGTCGTGGATGCAGGGGCTTCGGCGCCCTTGAACAGCACCCTCCAGGCGCCTTCGTACGTCGTGTCGAAGAGCCCGCTTAGCGCCTGGTGCTGTTCCGGATCGAACTCACACAGATTGAATGCCCGTTTTTGGCATGGGAGGATCCGGCGGACGAGCATGACTTGGACCACGTCGACGAGCCTGAGCTTCTTGTCCACCAACTTGTGGATACAGGCTCGGAGTCCCGTCAACTCCTTCAGATTGCCCCACAGCAAACCCTTCTCTTTCCAGGATGTGAGCTGCGTAGGGATACCAGATCTAAACTCGGGGGCCGCCGCCCATTTAGGGTCGCGCGGCTCGGTCATATAGAACCACCCCGATTGCCACCCCTTGACGGAGTCCACGAAGGCCCCTTCGAACCAGAGGACGTTGGGCATCTTGCCCAACATGGCGCCTCCGCACTCCGCCTGCGTGCACTTAACTACCTTTGGCTTGACGTTGAAGGTCTTGAGACACAAGCCGAAGTGGGGCCGGATGCAGAGGAGGGCCTCACACACGACGACGAACGCCGAGATGTTGAGGATGAAGTTCGGCGCCAGATCGTGGAAATCCAGGCCGTAGTAGAACATGAGCCCCCGGACAAAGGGGTGAAGTGGAAAGCCCAGTCCGCGGAGGAAGTGGGGAAGGAAAACGACCCTCTCATGTGGCCCAGGGGTAGGGATGAGCTGCCCCTCGTCGGGCAGCCTGTGCGCGATATCGCCGGAAAGGTATCCGGCGCTGCGCAGCTTGGTGATGTGCTCCTCCTTGATGGTGGAAGCCAACCATTTGCCTCCCCCTCCGGACATGGTCGGGGAAGGTTAAGACGAGATGCGCGAGCTTGGGCGTTGGAGCTTGAGTGCGCGGAGGTGGATAAGCAAAGGAGGAAGAAGGCGTGGGTGAAAAGGTGAATCCTTATCCCTTATATATAGGCGGGCGAAGACTATGCGCCCCCACCAGCCTGGTAAAACTCGCTTATCTCCCAAGCGCCACCATCAATGGCGCGGTTGGGTTACCCACGTCCTTATTGATGAGAATCCCGGAATAAGGGGAACACGATCTCTGCTTCGACAGGACGTGCCAAGGAAACCGCTTCGCTAAACGTGCTGAGGTGGTATAATGAAAAAGATTCAAGTAAAGGCTTGGTAGCGGTGTGATGTCATGCCGCAAAATACGTCAGCAGATTGGACTTGTGTACATTTTATTCAATCTATGGTGGAATGTGGAATTTATTTTGCAGAGCCGGACACTATCCTCGTGTTCATGATCTTCTCTGGATTATTCAAGGGAGGAACCCGCCTTGCAATGCCGAACATTATGCGTGCCGGACTTATCGTCATTGAAGCCTGGTTCAGGGGCTACTGAGGGAGTCCTGGACTAGGGGGTGTCCGGACAGCCGGACTATCATCGTCCGCCGGACTCCAAGACTACGAAGATACAAGATTGAGGACTTCGTCCCGTGTCCGGATGGGACTTTCCTTGGCGTGGAAGGCAAGCTTGGCGATACGGATATGTAGATCTCCTACCGTTGTAACCGACTGTGTCTAACCCTAGCCTTCTCCGGTGTCTATATAAACCGGAGGGCTTTAGTACGTAGGACACAACCTACATTACAACAATCATACCATAGGCCAGCTTTAGGGTTTAGCCTCCATGATTTCGTGGTAGATCCACTCTTGTACTACCCATATCATCAATATTCATCAAGCAGGATGTAGGGTTTTACCTCCATCAAGAGGGCCCGAACCTGGGTAAAACATCGTGTCCCTTGTCTCCTGTTACCATCCGCCTAGACGCACAGTTCGGGACCCCCTACCTGAGATCCGCCGGTTTTGACACCGACACTAACCCTCTTCGGCGCCTATATAAACTGGAGGGTTTTAGTCCGTAGGACAAACAACAATCATACCATAGGCTAGCTTCTAGGGTTTAGCCTCTCTGATCTCGTGGTAGATCTACTCTTGTACTACCCTTATCATCAATACCAATCAAGCAGGAGTAGGGTTTTACCTCCATCGAGAGGGCCCGAACTTGGGTAAAAACATCGTGTCCCCTGTCTCCTGTTACCATCCGCTTAGACGCATAGTTCAGGACCCCCTACCCGAGATCCGCTGGTTTTGACACCGACAGGATCCTCTCTCGGATTTTATGGCCTCGAGCCATTTGTCGGAATCCGGACCCACCACGCTTCTCCACAACTCGTAGGTTCATTGTTGTCTAGCAACATGACCTCCAAGACAGGATTACCGTACCACTCGGAAGCAGTACGCGTCCTTGTCGACCTACGAGGTTTGGTGATCACTATCATCAGCTTCCACTTCAACTGGTGTAGGTGCCACAGGAACAACTTCCTGTGCCCTGCTACAGATTGGTTGAAGTGATGGTTCAATAACCTCATCAAGTCTCGACCATCCTCCCACTCAATTCTTTCAAGAGAAACTTTTCCTCGAGAAAGGACCCGTTTCTAGAAACAATCACTTTTGCTTCCGGATCTGAAATAGGAGGTATACCCAACTGTTTTGGGTGTCCTATGAAGATGCATTTATCCGCTTTCGGTTTGAGCTTATCAGGCTAAAACTTTTCCACATAAGCTTTGCAGCCCCATGATATCCCGCAAGTATACGGGATCAATTGTAGCCTCTTTCGATAAGTAAGAGTGTCGAACCCAACGAGGAGCTAAAGGTAGAACAAATATTCTCTCAAGTCCTATCTTCCGCTGATACGACTCTACGCACGCTTAGTGTTCACTTTACCTAGAACAAGTATGAAACTAGAAGTACTTTGTAGGTGTTGTTGGATAGGCTTACAAGATAATAAAGAGCACGCAAGTAAAAAGTAGGGGCTGTTTAGATAAAGAAGCAATAAAGTAAATATAGCGATTGTGGAAAAGTGGTGGTAGGAGTTGTGGAATTGTCCCTAAGCAATTGACTACATTACTAGACCGGTAATCACTTTAGCAATTTTATTTGAAGGAGAGGCATAAGCTAACATACTTTCTCTCCTTGGATCATATGCACTTATGATTGGAACTCTAGCAAGCATCCGCAACTACTAAAGATCATTAAGGTAAAACCCAACCATAGCATCAATGTATCAAGTCCACTTTATCCCATACGCAAACAACCTACTTACTCGGGTCTGTGCTTCTGTCACTCACGCCACCCACCATAAGCAAATCATGAACATATTGCAAACCCTACAGCGGGGATACCTCACACTTGCGTGACACGGAGGGCACAATAGGACAGCACCAATAATAAAACATGCAATTCAAACCAATCATAGCAATTCATCAATCACCGATAGGACAACAAAAATCTACTCAGACATCATAGGATGGCAACACATCATTGGATAATAATATGAAGCATAAAGCACCATGTTCAAGTAGAGGGTACAGCGGGTTGCGGGAGAGTGGATCGCTGAATATAGATGGGGGAAGGTGATGGAGATGTTGGTGAAGATGGCGGAGGTGTTGGTGAAGATCGCGGTGATGATGATGGCCCCCGGCAGTGCTCTGGCGCCACCGGAAGCAAGGGGGAGAGAGCCCCCCTTCTTCTTCTTCTTCCTTGACCTCCTCCCTATATGGGAGAAGGGTTTCCCCTATGGTCCTTGGCTCCCATGGCGTGGAGGGGCTCGCCCCTCCGATATTGGATCTATCTCTCTGTTTCTGCGTTCTCAGATTCTGCCCCTTCACCGTTTCTTTTATATCCGGAGATCCGTAACTCCGATTGGGGTGAATCTTTCGCCCAGATCTTTCTCATAAAATTAGATTTCCCGCGGCAAAAGAAGAGCGTTAACCACCTTACGGGGCCCCCAGAAGAGTCTAGGGCGCGCCTGCCTGCCTGGGGCGTGCCCCCTATCTCCTGGCACCCTCGGGCATCGTCTCGCGTTGATTTTACTTCCCAAAAATCATAAATATTCCAAAATAATTCTCTGTCCATTTTTATGACGTTTGGACTCTGTTTGATATGGGTTTTCTGCGAAACATAAAACATGCAATGCATAAGAACTGCATGAGCAATCGGATCAATATGTTAGTCCAAAAAATAGTATAAAAAGTTGTCGAAAGTATATGAAAGTTGTAGAATATTGGCATGGAACAATAAAAAATTATAGATATGACGGAGACGTATCAGCATCCCCAAGCTTAATTCCTGCT
This sequence comes from Aegilops speltoides, assembly GCA_021437245.1. Classification (NCBI taxonomy): domain Eukaryota; kingdom Viridiplantae; phylum Streptophyta; class Magnoliopsida; order Poales; family Poaceae; genus Aegilops; species Aegilops speltoides. The sequence goes on along the minus strand of CM038146.1, from coordinate 35,135,049 downwards.
CGTCCTCGAGTAGGTAAATGATAAAAAAGATAATTTTTGATGTGGAATGCTTCCTAGCATAATCTTGATCATATGTCTAATCATGGCAGACACGAGTGATTCAAAGCAATAGTCTATCATTTGACATAAAAACAATAATACTTCGAGCGTACCAATAAAGCAATCATGTCTTTTCAAAACAACATGGCCAAAGAAATTTATCCCTACAAAATCATATAGTCTGGCTGTTGCTCTATCTTCATCACACAAAGTATTTAATCATGCACAACCCCAATGACAAGCCAAGCAATTGTTTCATACCTTAATAATCTCAAACTTTTTTCAACTTTCACGCAATACATGAGCATGAGCCATGGATATAACACTATAGGTGGAATAGAATATGATGGTGGAGGTTATGTGGAGAAGACAAAAAGGGAGAAAGTCTCACATCGACGCGGCTAATCAACGGGCTATGGAGATGCCCATCAATTGATGTCAATGCGAGGAGTAGGGATTGCCATCCAACGGATGCACTAAGAGCTATAAGTGTATGAAAGCTCAAACTGAAACTAAGTGGGTGTGCATCCAAATTGCTTGCTCATGAAGACCTCGGGCATTTGAGGAAGCCCATCATCGGAATATACAAGCCAAGTTCTATAATGAAAATTCCCACTAGTATATGAAAGTGATAACTCAAGAGACTCTCTATATGAAGAACATGGTGCTACTCTGAAGCACAAGTGTGGTAAAAGGATAGTAGCATTGCCCCTTTTCTTTTTCTTTTTTTTCCTTTTTCTTTTTTTTGGGTGGGCTTCTTTGGCCCCCTTTTTTTCATGGGGCAAGCGAAAAAGGAGAGATGAGTAGATAGGGAAAGAGAGGGCGAATAAAACGGCAAGGGTGAAGTGGGGGAGAGGAAAAGAGAGGCAAATGGCAAATAATGTAAGTGCGAGGGAGATGGGTTTGTGATGGGTACTTGGTATGTCTTGACTTGAGCGGAGACCTCCCCGGCAACGGCGCCAGAAATCCTTCTTGCTACGTCTTGAGCTTGTGTTGGTTTTCCTCGAAGAGGAGAGGGTGATGCAGCAATAGTAGCGTAAGTATTTCCCTCGGTTTTTGAGAACCAAGGTATCAATCCAGTAGGAGGCTCCTCAAAAGTCCCACGCACCTACACAAACAACCTGAGAACTCGCAACCAACGCAATAAAGGGGTTGTCAATCCCTTCACGCCCACTTGTGAAAGTGAGATCTAATAAAGATAGTAAGATAAGATAAATATATTTTTGGTATTTTATAATATAGATGCAAAAGGTAAAGATGCAAATAAAAGTTGATTGAAAGCAAATATGATAAGAGATAGACCCGGGGGCCATAGGTTTCACTAGTGGCTTCTCTCAAGATAGCATAAGTGTTACGGTGGTTGAACAAATTACTGTCGAGCAATTGATAGAAAGGCGCATAGTTATGAGATTATCTAGGCATGATCATGTGTATAGGCATCATGTCCATAACAAGTAGACCGACTCCTGCCTGCATCTACTACTATTACTCCACACATCAACCGACTCCTGCCTGCATCTAGAGTATTAAGTTCATAAGAACAGAGTAACGCCTTAAGCAAGATGACATGATGTAGAGGGATAAACTCAAGCAATATGATATAAACCCCATCTTGTTATCCTCGATGGCAACAATACAATACTGTAAGTGCATCTAGTGCCACCCCTAGTTGGTTTTGGAGTATTGACGACAAAGTTGGTTGAGGGACTAATGCGTTTGTGAGAATTGCAGGATAACGCAGGTAGTGTCCCTCATTGATTCGGTTTACCTACCGGAGATGACCCCTAAAAATGTATGAAGACATTAAAGACAATGGTGGTATAAGAAGATATTCATATTGAAGACTATGACATGAGAAGACATTGCGTGAAGACTATGGAGCGCGAAGACTGTGTGGTTTCGTTGTTTCCTTTTCTTCTTTGTTGCGTCATAGGAACCACCGTACTGTTAAGTGGGGTCCAAGTGAACTAAGTCAGAGTGACTGATGTGATGCTCAAGTCAAATCCTATGTCTTCGAGCAAAGACAATGAGAGCAAATCTTATCCAGAGTTGGATGAGTCAGCTTTGCTTGTAGCCCAAGTAAAGTTGCCGCGTGTGTTTGAAATCTGACCGTTGGAACACGTGTCAGTTCCTTAGTGACCCAGGGTCATTTTGGACAAATCAGGTCGGGTTGCCTAGTGGCTATAAATAGCCCACCCCCTACACCATAAATTGGTGGCTGCTCAGAGTTTGTACACGGCTTTTGTCGTTTGAGAGCAACCCACCTCGATGCATTTGAGAGAGAGAAATCCTTGCGAGGACAAAGCCCAAACACCCAGAGCCAAAGAGTGTTAGGCATCACTAAAGTCTTTACGTCTGCATGTGACTCAAGACTTATTACACTTGAGGACTATGAATCCTCCAGCCGGTTAGGTGTCGCGTTCTGAGCATCCAAGAGTCATTGTGGATTGCCGGTGAACGAAGTCTGTGAAGGTTTGTAAGCCTCACTTGAAGACTTACCAGAGTGATTGGGCGAGGACTGGGTGTCCTTAGCTCAAGGGGAATAAGGTGAAGACACGGTCTTCTGAGTTAAATCTCAGCCTCCCTAACCAGACGTCACAGCTTGTCACAAAGAATCGAACTGGTCCAACAAATCCTGTGTCTTCAACAAGCAACTGGTTCTATCCCTTCTCAACCTTACTTTAGTTTGTCTTCGTGAAGTCATTGCCTATCTGTTTATCTGTTTGACTTCATTGCTTGACTACTATTGTTGATTGGCTGCTCACTATCTTCCATCTTGATCCTTACTACCTAACTGCTATTAGTCCTGTACTTTCACATCATTACATACTTGACTATGGCTTGTTTAGGGTAGCTTATCTTCCGCTGCATATCAATTAGGCTATTTCTGTCGTTTGTCTTCAAAACTTCCAAGTTTTGAAGATTTTCATAAAAATCGCCTATTCACCCACCCCCTCTAGTCGATACTAGCACTTTCAATTGGTATCAGAGCAAGGTACTCCCTTGTTCTGTGTGATTTGGTTTAACCACCTGGAGTTTCAGCTATGTCGACTGCAGGGATAATCAAGGTCTCCGCTGCTTGCCCCGTGTTCGATGGAACTGAATATCCCTCATCGAAGAATAAGATGCGATGCATCTTGAAGCCATTGATGTCGACCTACGGTATGTCGTCAAGAATGGCGTTCCCAAAACAGTGAAGGTGTCACCCCATCGATGTCAAGAAGTTCATTCAACTGGACTCTACTGCAAAGAACATCATCTGTGGTCATCTGACCAAAGGACAATATGGCCATGTGAGTGCTCTGGAAACGTCGAAACTAGTTGGCTATCCAAGGTCAATGAAGGCGTTTCAACCCAGAGAGATCGAAGAATCGGTGTTCTTCGTAACCTCTTCAACCGCTTCAAGAGAAACGACAATGAAAATGTCCAGCTCACGTTTGATCGCCTCACTGATATCACAAATGAACTTCAAGCTCTTGGCGCAATTGAGATTACCAAGCATGAAATCGTCAAGACACTGCTGAGATCACTTGACAGCTCCTTTGACACCCTTGCCCTCATGATACAAGAACGTCCTGACTTCAAGACACTCGATCCGTCTGATATACTTGAGAGGCTCAACACACATGAGTTCCATGAATCTGAGAAAAGAGATATCTATGGCCCAAGCTATGGTCGAACTCGTGCTTTGAAGGCAAAAGTTGCTTCCTCATCTGAAGAAGAATCATTGCGATTCTCAAGATCCACGAAGACATTGGAAGGAACTTGCTATGCTTGTGAAGAAGTTCCAGAAATTCACAAAGAAGAAAGGCTTCAGAAAGTCTTCACGATCTAGCTCAAGGAATGATGAAGCTTCCACACATGATCACAAGAAGAGAACCTGCCACAAGTGCAAGAAACCTGGTCACTACATATCTGAGTGTCCACAGTGGGACAATGAGAAGAAGAAGAAGAAAAGCAAGGAATATGATTCCGATGACAAGAAAAAGAAGAAATCCTCAAAGTCTTCTAAGTCTTCTTCCAAGTCTTCATCATACAAGAAGAGCTCATCTGGCAAGGCTCGTGCTTTTGTTGGCAAGGAAATGGATTCAGAAGAGGAGTCTACTTCGGAGGAGGCGGAGGTGGAGTCCGGAGAGGAGTCGACCTGGCGTTGCAAGTCGGCTCTAGCCACGCCTATGTTGCCAAGTCCATCTTCAACACTGAAGACAATGACTTCCACACCAACGCTGAAGCTAATGACGAAGACGATCCTACTCCCACCTACTGCTTCATGGCACGTGGTCCCAAGGTAAAATCACGCGATGCTTACTTTCAAACTTCAAGTGAAGATGACTCTGATTGTGAATCCAAACCTAGCTACAAAACACTTGCTAAAATTGCAACTGAACAACAAAAGGCTATGGAACATACTCAAAAACTGTTAGACAAAAGCGATGACCTGTTGGACGCTGAAATGACACGTTCACAGTCCTTAGTTCATGACTTAAAAAATCTTCATGCTAAGTACCAAGAACTTGAAGGTCGTCATGAATCACTCTCAACTACTTATGAAAGGCTCTCCTATGATTATCTTCAAAGGAAACAAGAGCTTGAAAAATTGAGAGCAGCTCATGAAGATCTTCAAAAAGTGAATGAGTCACTTCACGCCCAACAGATCAGTTCCGCTCAGGATGGATTTGAACCACCATGTCTAAAATGCATTGAGCGTGATAACGCTACATCTGTTGCTGAATGTTCCACTACTGCTACTGCTTCATTGTCTTCACCTACTGATGTGGTTACTAACCCCTCTGCGGAGGATACCACTACTGTTGCTGATGAAAATGCTATGTTGAAGACATTGCTTGAAACAGGGATGTACAAAAGTTTGAAGGGACATCAGACTCTCAGCGATGTCCTCAAAAAACAGATTCTGAACCGAAACCCTAGGAAAGAGGGTGTTGGGTTTGAAAGGAAAATGAATGTTGATGGCTCGTACTGGAAGCCTGAGTAGTATCCCAAAACCACATGGGTTGCTGCAAAGGAACCTTCAGTAAATCCATCTACCTTATTTGGCTTTACGTGTGCTAATCCTATTATCATTGATGAATCCTTTGATGCAAACTATAAGCTGTTCAAAACTCAGAATGGTGAACTGTTTGCCAGGTACATTGGTACTAACTGCAGGAATGGACCACCTATGAAGAAGATCTGGGTACCTAAGCGGTACATTGAGAATCTTCTTGTGAATGTCGTCATGACACCACCAAGGAAGAAGACAAACCCCAGACCTATAGCTTCATGTGGCCCAAAGGCTTCATACAGATATAGGATTCACATGAGTCACCCTAACGCCAATGTTTTGCAGGGAAATCATGCTCAGACTTATGAATATGAGCGTGTATCTTCGAACCGCTATGTTCATAGCACTAAGAACTTTTCTGCTTATTCATATGAGTATCATTCATCTCCTGCAAGGCTATTTGCTAGGGCTTCAAAGCCAAAATTCTCAGATGCTGCACTTAGACTCATTGCTTCTAAGCCCCCACTGAAGATGTGGGTGGCAAAGAAGAACTAACTCTCTTCTGCAGAAACGGTCTCCAGCCAGCAATCAATGGCGTCCGATACTATTGCTGGGGACCTAAAACTGATTTAGGATGCACGATAAAATGTCATTCTATATACTTCCTCTGAATCTCTTATCAGTCATACTATGTCCTAACCTTTATATAAGATGTGACTGTCCCTATATGTGTCAAATGCTTATGCTTCACAACACTCTTGTGAAGCCTATCCTCCTAATCTGCATCAGAGGGTACATCACCAAAAGCTTCAGAATGGATTATGGACAGTGGATGCACAAACCATATGACTGGTGATCGAAGTCTTCTCATAGACTCAACCTTACGTCCATCCGACAAGAGTCACATCACATTTGCTGACACTGGTCAAAGCAAAGTATTGGGTCTAGGTAGAGTTGCAATCTCAAAGGATCAACACATGGATAAAGTGATGCTTGTTGAATCCCTTGGTTTCAACTTAATGTCTGTCTCAATGCTTTGTGACTTGAACATGATTGTGATATTTGGCAAATATCGTTGCCTTGTACTAATGGAATCTGACAAATCTCTAGTCTTTGAAGGGCATCAAAAAGATGATCTATACATGGTAGATTTCTCAGCAGGTTCACAGCTTGCCGTATGTCTTCTCACAAAAGCTTTAGAATGCTGGCTCTGGCATCGAAGGCTAGGACATGCTGGCATGAGGAACTTACACTCACTCGTCAAGAAGAAGCATGTCATAGGCATCGAAGATGTCAAGTTCAAGAAGGATCATCGTGTGGTGCCTGTGAAGTGGAAAGATGACAAGGGCAAAGCACCCTCGAAGACAATCATGACAACATCTCAACCCTTGAGCTGTTACACATGGACTTATTTGGACCTACGACTACTCCACCCTCACAACAACCGCTGTCTCTATGGCCGTCATTGTTGATGACTACTCAAGATACACATGGGTTCATATAATTCTTTACAAGACTGAAGTGCAAGATGTCTTCAGCGCTTTAAATCGAGCAATGAACAATTATGGTGTGAAGATCAAGCACATCGAGTGACAATGGCACTGAATTCAAGAACACTTGGACTTGATCAGATCTGGATACAATGGGAATCACTCATGAGTTCTCTCGCTCCATACACCTCCTCAAAAACGGCATTGTTGAGCGCAAAAACAGAACCCTCATTGAGATGGCTCGAACAATGATAGATGAGTACAAGACACCAAGAAAGTTCTGGCCTGAAGCTATTGATACAACATGTCACATCATCAATCGTGTGTACATTCATAAGCTTCTGAACAAAACATCATATGAGCTACTCACTGGCAAGAAGCCGAACATCAGTTACTTCAGAGTATTTTGAGCAAGATGCTGGATAAAGGATCCCCATCACAAGTCAAAATTTGCACCTAAGGCTCATGAAGGCTTCATGCTTGGCTATGGAAAGGATTCACACTCCTACAAAGTCTTAAACATTTATCTCTACAAAATCGTTGAAACTGTGGATGTGAAATTTGATGAAACCAATGGTTCACAGAGAGAGATTCTGCCAAGTACACTAGATGAAGCTCCTTCAAGTGAGTCTATCAATCTGATGGGAACTGGTGAAATCATGCCCTCTGAAGCACAGCCTGAAGAGGAACTTATCATCTCTGCACCAAATCAACCCGAAGACAATGCTCAGACCGAAGACAATCCTCCCAATGATGACAATGATGAGCCAGAGCAAAACATTTGTCCTGTTCATCCTCGTGTTGCAAATGAAGTTCAAATAGAGAAGATAATTGACAGCATCAATGCACCTGGTCCGCTCACTCGATCAAGAGCAACACAGCTAGCTAACTTCTGTGGGCACTTTCATTTGTGTCAATATCAGAACCCAAGAAAGTTGCTGAAGCCTTTATGGAACCTGAATGGATTGAAGCCATGCAAGAAGAATTTCAACAGTTCAAACTGAATAATTTCTGGGAACTTGTCAAGCGACCTGATCCTCGCAAGCATAACATTATTGGAACAAACTGGATATATCGAAACAAGCAAGATGAGCATGGTCAAGTCATCAGAAACAAAGCACGTCTTGTGGCTCAAGGATACACTCAAGTTGAAGGAATTGACTTCGATGAAACATTTGCTCCTGTTGCTAGACTTGAAGCTATTCGCATACTGCTAGTCTACGCTAATCATCACAATATCTTGCTATATCAAATGGATGTAAAGAGTGCATTTCTCAATGGCAAGATCGAAGAAGAAGTTTATGTCGCACAACCACCTGGCTTTGAAGATCCAAAACATCCTGATATGGTGTACAAGCTAAACAAGGCACTATATGGCCTCAAACAAGCCCCTCATGCCTGGTATGATACAATCAAAGACTTCCCGAAGAGCAAAGGCTTCAAACCTGGATCCCTCGATCCCACTCTCTTCACGAAGACATATGATGGTGAACTGTTTGTGTGCCAAATATATGTGGATGACATAATCTTGGATGCACCAACGAAGTACAAGTGATGAGTTTGGGTACATGATGCAAGAGCAATATCAAATGTCCATGATGGGTGAGCTGAAGTTCTTCCTTGGTCTTCAAATTCGTCAGCAGAGGAATGGCATCTTTATATCTCAAGAGAAATACCTCAAAGACTGTCTGAAGAAGTTTGGAATGGAAGACTGCAAAGGCTACACGACGCCAATGCCAGCTGAGGGAGTCCTGGACTAGGGGGTGTCCGGACAGCCAGACTATAATCGTCCGCCGGACTCCAAGACTACGAAGATACAAGATTGAAGTCTCCGTCCCGTGTCCGGATGGGACTTTCCTTGGCGTGGAAGGCAAGCTTGGCGATACGGATATGTAGATCTCCTACCATTGTAACCGACTCTGTGTAACCCTAGCCTCCTCAGGTGTCTATATAAACCGGAGGGCTTTAGTCCGTAGGACAACATACATTACAACAATCATACCATAGGCTAGCTTTAGGGTTTAGCCTCCTTGATCTCGTGGTAGATCCACTCTTGTAATACCCATATCATCAATATTAATCAAGCAGGACGTAGGGTTTTACCTCCATCGAGAGGGCCCGAACCTGGGTAAAACATCGTGTCCTCTCGTCTCCTGTTACCATCCGCCTAGACGTACAGTTCGGGACCCCCTACCCGAGATCAGCCGGTTTTGACACCGACATTGGTGCTTTCCTTGAGAGTTCCTCTGTGTCGTCGCCGATAGGCTCGATGGCATCTCCAACCAACAACGCTGTCCCGGGTGAGACTTTTCTCCCCGGACAGATCTTGGTATTCGGCGGCTCCGCACTGCGGGCTAATTCGCTTGGCCATCTGGAGTAGATCGAAAGCTACGCCCCTGGCCGTCAGGTCATATTCGGAGGTCTCAACTTCACGGCCGACGTCCGCGGAGAGTTGATCTTCGACGGGCTCGAGCCACAGCCAAGCGCGCCGCACTGTTATGATGGGCATGATCTAGCTCTGCCGCCGAACAGTGCCTTGGTGGCCGCACACGAATCCGCTCTGGCCATTAGTCCGGAGCCGATCGCCCAGATCGAGGATCGGTGGATGGACACCGCCTCGGGGGCTTCAACTTCCACGGCGATGGAGCCGAACACTAATCTTGTCCTTGGCGAAACTCGTGACTCCGAGGTACTGGACTCCTTGCCGGACTCCAGACCTCCCACGCCCCCACCAATCGAACCGGATTGGGCGCCGGTTATTGAATTCACCACCGTGGACATCTTCCAATACTCGCCTTTTGGCGACATCCTGAATTTGCTAAAGCATCTCTCATTATCGGGAGAGCCCTGGACGGACTATGGCCGGGATGGTTGGGATACGGACAACGAAGAAATTCAGAGCCCACCCACCACCCACTTTGTAGCCACTGTCGACGATCTAACCGACATGCTAGACTACGACTCCGAAGACATCGACGCTATGGACGACGATGCCGGAGACCAACAGGAACCAGCGCCTACAGGGCACTAGAAGACCACCTCGTCATATGACATATACATGGTGGACAACCCGAAAGACGGGGACGGCGAAGAAACAGCGGAGGCAGATTCTTTCAAGAAATAGCCCAAGCGCTGGCGTCAACGGCGCCGCTCTAAATCCCGCCACAGCAAGAATGGAGATTCCGGCACAGGAGATAATAATACCCCAGAAAGTGCCGAGACAACCCCCTCCAGCAGGACTCGGCGCAGGAGGATGCAGAAGCAAGCCCTCACGAGAGGGCAGCTGATGAGGAGGTTGAGGATTATAACCATATGCCTCCCTCCGAAGACGAGGCAAGCCTCAACGACGACGAATTCGTCGTGCCCGAGGATCCCATCGAACAAGAGCGCTTTAAACGCAGGCTTATCGCCACGGCAAATAGCCTAAAGAAAAAGTAGCAGCAGCTTCAAGCTGATCAGGACCTGCTAGCCGATCGATGGACCGAGGTCCTGCGTCAAGAGTATAAACTCGACGCCTCCAAAGCTACCTAAGACGCAAGCTGCTCCCCGATTAGAGGAGGAAGCATACATACCTCCATCACCAACAAGACGATACGACCGACCGACCACCCGTGGTCGCGACAGAGAGGCATCCAGGCCCCAACCAATACTGCACCCGGCATCGCTCCAAAAGTACGGGCCAAGAGGAACGCACGGACTTGCGAGATATATTGGAGGACAAAGCAAGGCAATCCAGATCCATCTACGGATCACGTGGGCGCCCCACGACCCATGATGAATACCGTCGCGCCGGATACAATAACCCCGCCGGCCGGGCAGAACATAGCAGACAACGCTCTCTCGAGCTGCGTCGTGATATTGCTCAATACAGAGGCGCCGCACACCCGCTATGCTTCACTAACGAAGTAATGGGTCATCAAATCCCTTAAGGGTTTAAGCCCGTAAACATTGAATCCTACGATGGCACAACAGACCCCGCGGTTTGGATCAAAGATTATCTTCTCCACATCCTTATGGCCCGCAGCGACGATCTCCACGCCATCAAGTATCTCCCACTCAAGCTTAAAGGACCAGCTCGGCATTGGCTTAACAGCTTGCCCGCAAAGTCAATTGGGTGTTGGGAAGACTTGGAAGCCACATTCCTCGATAACTTCTAGGGCATGTATGTGCGACCACCAGACGCCGACGACCTAAGCCACATCATTCAGCAGCCAGACGAATCGGCCAGACAATTCTGGACACGGTTCTTGACAAAGAAAAATCAAATCGTCGACTGTCCGGATGCAGAGGCCCTTGCAGCCTTCAAACATAACATCCGCGACGAATGGCTAGCCCGGCACCTGGGGCAGGAAAAGCCGAAATCCATGGCAGCCCTCACATCATTAATGACCCGCTTTTGCGCGGGAGAGGATAGCTGGCTAGCTCGCAGCAACAATCTCCGTAAAAATTCTGGCAGTCCGGATACCAAGGACAACAACAACAGGTCATGTCGAAACAAAAACAAACACCGCATTAACGGCGAGGATAAGGAGGATACGGCAATCAACGCTGGATTCCGAGGCTCTAAACCCGGTCAACGGAAGAAGCCATTCAAAAGAACCACTCCAGGTCCGTCCAATCTGGACCGAATACTCGACCGCTTATGCCAGATACATGGCACCCCTGAAAAGCCAGCTAATCACACTAATAGAGATTGCTGGGTGTTCAAGCAGGCAGGTAAGTTAATTGCTGAAAACAATGACATGGGGCTAAACAGCGACGACGAGGAGAAGACCCAACCGCTGAACAATAGAGGACAGAATGGTTTTCCCCCACAAGTGCGGACGGTGAACATGATTTACGCAACCCATATACCCAAGAGGGAGAGGAAGCGTGCACTAAGGGACGTCTATGCGATGGAGCCAGTCGCCCCGAAATTCAATCGATGGTCCTCTTGTCCGATCACTTTCGATCGAAGAGACCATCCGACCAGCATACGCCATGGCGGATTCGCCGCATTGGTTTTAGACCCAATCGTTGATGGATTTCACCTCATGAGAGTCCTGATGGACGGCGGTAGTAGCCTGAACCTGCTTTATCAGGATACAGTGCGCAAGATGGGCATAGACCCCTCAAGGATTAAACCTACAAAGACAACCTTTAAAGGTGTCATACCAGGTGTGGAAGCCAACTGTACAGGCTCAGTCACACTAGAAGTGGTCTTCGGATCCCCGGACAATTTCCGGAGCGAGGAGTTAATCTTCGACATAGTCCCGTTTCGCAGCGGCTATCACGCTCTGCTTGGACGAACCGCGTTTGCGAAATTCAACGCGGTGCCGCATTATGCATACCTCAAGCTCAAGATGCCAGGCCCTCGTGGAGTCATCACGGTTAACGGGAATATGGAACGCTCCCTCTGAACGGAGGAACATACAGCGGCTCTCACGGCAGAAGTACAGAGCAGCCTCTTAAGGCAATTCTCGAGTCCGGCCGTTAAATGGCCGGATACAGCAAAACGTGCCCGAAGCAATACCAACCAAGACCACCTGGCGCGATCAGAGCACGTGTAGCAATGCGGCCCCGACCCCCGCCCGCGCGTGATTGCAAGAATAACCCTCCGCGTACATCATTACGCTTTGGAGATACCATGGGCACATGGGAAGGGGCACGATCGCAATTGACCCAAAGTGCGGTTCGACCACACCAGGGGCTCGCAAGTGTGCCCCTCCTTTTTTTTATATATATTATTTTCCTTCTTTGCGTACACAGGACTCCGTTAACCAGAGGCCCTGTCCGGCGGTGAACCTGTCGAACTCATGATGCAACACCAGGCAAGAAAGAAGGCTGCAACGAACACTCAGGTGGTCTCAATTACGAGCATTAAATTCGATTATATACACCAAGTCCGCAGCTCACCCCTGGAGGGGGACATGTTTAATCAGCCCAAATCCCTTGCTTACCGCACTATTTGTAACAGTCCGCACTCATAGCAGACTTTCTTTCATAAATAATGCAGCACCTTTTTTGACTGCAATTACATTACCTTATATATATATATATATGTTCATTACACGACATCTCGCACCCGTATACTTCGGTACGGCCTAATACACCAGGGGCTTAGGTTCCCCACACTATGGTGTGATAAGTCCGAACACTTTCATAAGTGCGGCACCCCGAACATATAGCATTATATGAATCGGCTCCGTATCATGTCTTGGGTCAATAGTTGGGTTTGCCCGGCTCCCACGTTTTGGTGCCTTACGTTCCGTTCTGTTGGCTAAGGTGGCACTGGGAGAACCACTGCGATTGCGCCCCGGTTGAGCCGGGCGAGCGCCTCAGTGGAGAAAGCTAAAACTGACCGGCATGGTAAGGCGAGAGACTGGTCGCTGTTCGAGAGGTTTTTTCAGGTCCTTAAAGACTCACGCCACTTCGAGCGAAGTTCCGGACAATGTCCGACGAAGGCGTGGATAGCGCCCCGGATTTGGCCTTCCGAATACCAGGGGCTTCGCCGACATTTAAAATTATAGAACTCTATGGCTAAGTGAGAGTGTTCAAGCATTATAAGTCCGGTCGCCTTATTCGTTGTTTTGAGCGCCTCCCTAGATGGCCCCAAAAATGGGAACAAGAGTGCTCAAGTTTATCTCGAACACACCAGCACTCGTGGCTCGGGGGCTGAAGCCAACGACTTGCCCCCTCTCAGATTTTATAAACGGCCGCACAGAAGGTAATATTTTAAATTAAAACAAGCGTTGCTCAAGGCGCATATGAACGAAAGTTTTTAGCGCACAGGATAATACACAGCGAGTTCACTCAAAGATTACATTTCTGGGGCACTCATTCGAAATATCGCGGGCTCCCTTCAGCACAGTTTTATAATACATTTCAGGCGTGCGATACTCCTTGCCCGGTGATGGTGGGTCCGTGAGGAGCTTCTCCGCATCCAACCTTTGTGCGGGCAAGGGCCCGACGAGCACCTTCAATACAGGCGGAGCGCTTGATGACCTCCACCCAGGGGCACGCATCCACCAGCCGCCGCACGAGGCCGAAGTAGCTCCTAGGCATGGCCTGTCCAGGCCACAGCCGGACTATAAGGCCCTTCATGGTCTCCATAGCTACCTTGTGGAGTTCGACCAGCTGCTTCAGCTGGTCGCTTGGGGGCACCGGATGTCCGACCTCAGCGTACTGAGACCAGAAGACCTTCTCCGTCGAGCTCCCCTCCACGCCACGATAGAATGCGGCGGCATCGGACGCACTACGCGGCAGATCTGCAAACGCCCCTGGAGAGCTCCGAATGCGGGTAAGTGTAAGGTAGTTTACATTAACATGCTTGCTTTGCATGAAAAATGCCTTACCCGCCGCTATCTTCTTCACATCTTCAACCTCCTGAAGGGCCTTACGGGCCTCGGCCTTGGCGGACTTGGCACTTTCGAGAGCCAAGGCAAGCTCGGACTCTCGAGTCTTGGAGTCACGCTCCAAACTCTCATGCTTCTCCATGAGAGCCTGGAGCTCTTGCCGAACTTTCGCCACCCGTGCCTCTTGTTTTTCTCGCTCTTCCCGTTCCGCGGCCGCACTGCGTTCGGCCGCGGACACAGCCTCCTTCAGGGCTGCCACCTCGTTCGTGGCCCCTACAATATTCATATTATCCTTGTTAATTTTCTTGCAACCGAAATCCTTTTCTGTAAGGTAACTATTCAAAGTGGTGTTACTCACCTTCTTTGTCCTCGAGCTGCCTCTTGGCATGGCCGAGCTCTTGCTCGGACCGCTCGAGATCCTGCTTCAACACATCGACCTCCGCCGTCAGTGCAGCAGAGGTCAGCAGCACAGCCTGCAAACCCATATTGACATATTTTAAGCATCCCTGCGTATTTCTTGTTAGATCCTCAGTCCGGTTTTTCTTTCCGAACACCGAACTGAGCATCAGGGGCTACTGTCTATGCGGTATTAACATGACGTAATTTTAACTTCTTACCTCAAAGCCTGTTAGAAGGCTGCTGCAGGCTTCGGTCAGCCCGCTCTTGGCAAGCTGAACCTTTTGAATCACCGCACTCATGATAGTGCGGTGTTCTTCCTCGATGGAAGCGCCTTTAAGCGCCTCCAACAAGTTATCTGGCGCCTCCGGTTGGACGGCGGTTGCCGGTGTCACGGTCTTGCCCTTCCTTCGAAGGGGCCGCCCGCCGGACTCTGGAACCACTGCGGGTTCCGATGTAGAGTCCGGCATAAAGTCCGGGAGGCAGCCTGACGGCGCCTCCGGAGCCTCCTCCCGATGGGTCCTTCTCTGGGATCCCACCTCGGCGTCCTCGTTAGCGCGGGGGGTAGAGGCGGTCGGAAGTGAATCCACGTCCGACGGGGCCAGCGACCCGCTCGATGAAGCGGGGAGATCATCATCGGCCGGACTACGGACAGAATGCGGCATTAGAAGGACACTACGCGACACGAAAGAAATTGCATATCAAGGATCCGGATACTTACGATCTTGCCGGACGCCTAGCCCTTGAAGGCCACTCCTCCTAGCCAACGGTGGTGTTGGCGAGACTGTCCGGGGGGATAGTCCTCCCCCTCTTGGACCCTTCGGCCTCCCCTATCGGGGAAGCCTTCCTCTTCTTCTCTCCCTCCTCCGGGAGGGAGTCCTCTTCCTCCTCGTCGTCTTTGGGGCAGGAGTCCGCCTCGTCGTCGGACGCCTGATTGCGGGAACTCTTTCGAGTCCCCGCGGCCACCTTCTTGGCCTTCTTCTCCGGCACCACGTGCGGTGCCGGAACCAGCAGCCCTGCTAAACGGGCGTTCACTGGGTCTTCTGGCATGGGAGCCGGGCTGATGAGCAGCTTGGCCTTCTCCATCCATTCCTGTCAAAGGAAAAGAGAGATTGAAACCCTCTTAGAATCAGTTTCATTACCACAAGTGTACCGTAACGGGGTTGAATCACTTACCTCGTCAGCCGGATGCTGCGAGCAAAATCCGTGATCTTCCGTCGCGGATGCGGGGGCTTCGGCGCCCTTAAACAGCACCCTCCAGGCGCCTTCGTTTGTCGTATCGAAGAGCCCGCTTAGTGCCTGGTGCCGTTCCGGATTGAACTCCCACATATTGAATGCCCGTTCTTGGCATGGGAGAGTCCGGCGGATGAGCATGACCTGGACCACGTCGACGAGCCTGAGCTTATTGCTCACCAGCCACGGATGCAGGCTCGAGTCCCGTCGGCTCGCCGGATTGCCCACAGCAAGCCCTTCTCTTTTAGGAGGTGAGCTGCGTGGGGCGCGGATCTAAACTCGGGGCCGCCGCCCATGTGGGCTTGCGCGGCTCGGTGATGTAGAACCACCCGATTGCCACCCCTTGACGGAGTCGCGAAGGCCCTTCGAGCCAAGGGCGTTGGGCAACTTACCCAACATGGCGCCTCCGCATTCTGCTTGCGTGCCCTTCACAACCTTCGGCTTGACATTGAAGGTCTTGAGCCACAGGCCGAAGTGGGGCCGGATGCAGAGGAAGGCCTCGCACACGAGATAAACGCCGAGATGTTGAGGATGAAGTTCAGCGCCAGATCGTGGAAATCCAGGCCGTAGTGAAACATGAGCCCCCGGACGAATGGGTGGAGTGGAAAGCCCATCCAGCGGAGGAAGTGGGAAGGAAGGCGACCTCTCATGGGGCCTGGGGTAGGGATGAGCTGCCCCTCGTCGGGTAGCCGATGCGCGATATCGCCGGAAAGGTATCCGGCGCTGCGCAGCTTGGTGATGTGCTCCCCCTTAACGGTGGAGGCCAACCATTTGCCTCCCGCTCCGGACATATTCGGAGAAGGTCGGGGAGAGATGCGCCAGCTTAGGAGTTGGAGCTTGAGTGCGTGGAGATGGATAAACAAAGGAGGAAGAAGGCGTAGGTGAGAAGGTAAATCCTTATCCCTTATATATAGGCGGACGAAAACTATGCGTCCCCCACTGGCCTGGTAAAACTCGCTTATCTCCCAAGCGCCACCATCAATGGCGCGGTTGGGTTACCCACGTCCGTATTGATGAGAATCCCGGAATAAGGGGAACACGATCCCTGCTTCGACAAGACGTGCCAAGGAAACCGCTTCGCTAAACGTGCTGAGGTGGTATAATAAAAAACGATTCAAACAAAGGCTTGGTAGCGGTGTGATGTCACGCTGCATAATACGTCAGCGGATTGGACTGTTGTACATTTTATTCTCTCTATGATGTAATGTGGAAATTATTTTGCAGAGCCAGACACTATCCTGGTGTTCATGATCTTCTCTGGATTATTCAAGGGAGGAACCCGCCTTGCAATGCCGAACAATATGCTTGCGCCGGACTTATCGTCATTGAATCCTGGTTCGAGGGCTACCGAGGAGTCTGGACTAGGGGTGTCGAGACAGCCGGTCTATCATCGTCCGGACTCCAAGACTACGAAGATACAAGATTGAAGACTCCGTCCGTGTCCGGATGGGACTTTCCTTGGCGTGGAAGGCAAGCTTGGCGACACGGATATGTAGATCTCTTACCATTGTAACCGACTCTGTGTAACCCTAGCCTCCTCCGGTGTCTATATAAACCGGAGGGCTTTAGTCCGTAGGACAACATACATTACAACAATCATACCATAGGCTAGCTTTAGGGTTTAGCCTCCTTGATCTCGTGGTAGATCCACTCTTGTAATACCCATATCATCAATATTAATCAAGCGGGACGAGGGTTTTACCTCCATCGAGAGGGCCGAACCTGGGTAAAACATCGTGTCCCTCGTCTCCTGTTACCATCCGCCTAGACGCACAGTTCGGGACCCCCTACCCGAGATCCGCCGGTTTTGACACCGACACCAGCCAAACACCATCTTGGTCTCAACGACAATGGTAAAGAGTTCGATCAAAAAGTATACCGCTCCATGATTGGTTCTTTGCTTTATTTATGCGCATCTAGGATAGATATTATGCTTAGTGTTTGCATGTGTGCTCGATTCCAAGCGGCACCAAAGGAATCGCATCACTTAGCTGTGAAGCGAATTCTTCGATATTTGGCTTTCACCCCAACACTCGGATTATGGTATCCCAAGGGCTCAAGATTCGATTTGATTGGATTCTCGGATGCTGATTATGCGGGTGACAAGGTGGATCGCAAGTCTACATCTAGCACATGTCATTTTCTTGGTCGATCACTTGTCTATTGGTCTTCAAAGAAGCAAAACTGTGTATCACTCTCAACTGCTGAATCTGAATACATTGCTGCTGGATCCTGTTGTGCTCAGCTTCTCTGGATGAAGCAAACTATCAAGGATTATGGCATCAACCTGAAAAAAGTACCTCTCTTCTGCGACAACGAAAGTGCCATCAAAATAGCCAACAATCCAGTCCAACACTCGAAGACAAAGCACATTGAAATTCGTCATCACTTTCTCAGAGATCAAGTTATGAAGAAATATCGATATCATTCACGTCAACACTAAAGAGCAACTGGCAGATATCTTCACAAAGCCCTTGGATGAGAAAAGGTTTTGCAAGTTACGGTGTGAGCTAAATATCTTGGAATCCTCTAATGTCCTGTGATCAGGCACACATCCTAACACTTATGCATGTTGATGACTTAGATGTGCAACACATAAAGTAAGGTATATCTTCAATCAATGAAGATTTACACTCTGCGTGTGAATACATTAACATGGAATTTGACTTCGGAGCGCCACGATAATTGTGCGCCGTGTCTGGGTCTAATACTTCCTATACGGTGGGTAACGCCACCACCAACTTTCTTTGTTTGAAATGTTTCACTCGAGGCGTTATATTGCAATGACTTCGCATTTGGTTTGTCTTCAGTTTCAATTTGTCTTCATGACTTTCTGCACTATGATGATTTGATTGCTTTCTGATATATATATATATATATATATATATATACATACTAGTGTTTTGTCCTCTACAACATTCACTTATAGCTATGTCTTCAAGATTGGATCTTTTGAACTAAGTGAATGTGATCGGACCCCAACCTCTCTATGCTTCCTATCTCAAACTCTATCTGTCCAAATCATATGCATTCTAGTGGAACTATTGAATGTCTTCTCTGCGTCCTAGTCAGCAGAAGGCAAAGAGACAAACATTAAATCTGTTTTAATGGCTTATATTTACTGTTGAAATCCGGAGAAGCCGGAACAACTCTCCGACATGCCTGGCGGGCGTGGGAACGTGGGACAACCCTGAGTGTGTTGCATGCTTGCCATGTACCACTCAGATGTGAACCGCCAGGGGCACCAGCGTAATTGCGCTGTGTCTCTCACCTACTTATAAATACATGTCCCCTGCGGTAAAGAAATCCTTCTTCCACCTCTCCACCTCTATCAAAACCCTAGCGCCACCGCTAGCTCGCGACGACGCCGGCGACGAAGCGCTCAGCTGCCACGACTTCTCCGACACCGTCCTCACGCCGGCCGCGGACATCGTTCTCTCCGCCGTCGCCGTAGGTGTCCTCCGTCGCCAAGTTAGGGCACTGTGGGCTGAATTGCTCGGTCTCCTATTCTTCCATCTAGCAGTTCTTCGTGCGGTAGTTATAACTCTATTTTTACCACCTTTTTCATCTTCAAGATTCATCCTGTTTACCGAAAGTAGTTTCTGTCTATTCAAAGCTAGATCTATTCCGTCTGCATCTCATACTGCTTAGTCGATTCACTTAAATTTCTTGTCTAGTTTAATTCCTCACTTGTACTTATTCACGGATTGGTACAAATCTGGAACCAACTCACCTATATAAGTGAATGTCTTCGCATCATGAGGTCAATGTCTTCAAACCGATTTATTTTCAAAATCTTCTGAGAATGCATATGACCTCTTCCCCTCCCCTCGCATCTCTAATGCTGTCACAGGTACATGTCCGTGGGAGAATCCCTTGGTTATCATAGTCTGCATTCGTTTGCAGAGTACTTACAGCATCATATAAATTCTCCTGAAGCCAGTTCCTGCTTGACCAGCAAGCGTAAATCTCTGAAGCCCTTGAATGTATTGAAGCCTTTCAGCTTGAAGTTCATGGCTACAGAAAAATCAGCAAGGAAGGTGTAACGCCCCGGATCCGATGCGCCAGATGTCTTCCAGTTATTCACTGTCATTGCCATGTCATTCGCTTGCGTGTTGCATCTTGCCATGTCCTCTTCTGCATTTCATCTGCATGTTTTTCAAAACTTGCATCCGTTCGGGTTCCCCCGGTTCTCTCCGTTGTCCGTTCGGAGTCCAGACACACTGGCACGCGCCCGCGGCACCTCCGAAATATTATTTTATAAGTGGTCGGTAGATATTCTCGGAATGGGATGAGAGTTGACGTGTGGTCTTATTATAGTGTAGATAGACCTCCTGCCAAGTTTCATCGCATTCGGAGTCCATTTGATAGCCCAACCGTTAAACCTACAACCGCAATATAGTCGGTTTAATCGTCGGACGTTTTCGGTCTCCAGAAACAGTTGTCGGGCTGCACTTCCCTTCTCTCCCCTCAGCCCAAGTCTCTCTCTCACAGCCCACCTAGGCCACTCTTCCTCTCCTCGCATCCGGAACCGCCCGATCGCGATCGGAGGGTCCCGAAACCCCTCCTAACCCCCAAACCCTAGCAATTTTGCTATATATACACCTCCCCTTCCATTTTGGGCATTCCTAGCCTTCCCCTACCTCCCAGCCGCCTCCCTCCTCGAAATCAGCGCCTCCCTCCCTCGGATCTGGCGCTGCCAGCCCGCCTCCGCCACTTGGCGCGTAGCCATTGGCTGCACCGCCACCGCGCCGTCGCCCGTGGCCACTCCCCGTGCGCCACGTCGCCTCCCCAGCTCCCCAGCCACCGCACGGGCCCGCCGGAGCCCATCTGCGGCCCGCCCCAGGCCGATCTGGACCCAAGGCGCCCGCGCCGCGCCGCCGCACGCCCCTCACGCTCGCCTCGCCCCTCCCGCTCGATCCCGATGGGATCAGGCGCGCCTCGCCTGGCCTCGTCCCTACGACTCCGCCGCCGGCGACCTCAAGGCCAAGTCCTCCCGAGCCGCCCGTCTCCTTCTCCTCCTCCCCTTGCCTTCCCTCTCCCTCACTAGCTCCCTCTCTCTCTCTATAGGAGCCACCGCCGCCATGGAGTTCGCCGCCGGATCTCGCGCCGCCGGCATCGTCTTCGTCCGGGCCGGCCGGGAACCGCCGGGAATGGAACCCCCACGCCTGGATCTGCCCTTCGCCGCTTAGGACCCGCCTCCCGCGCCTCGCCGGACCTCCTCCCCTCGCCGGAGAGGCCCCTCGTCGGCGTTGACCTGCCATGCCGCGCCGCACGCTCGTGACTCGCGCGCCGTCGCCTCGTGGGTCGGCCTTGGCCTGGCCCAACACCGGCCCAGCTCCTCCTCGCGTGGCCCAGCGTGCCTCCGCGCCTGCCCGGCCTCCTCCACCGTCCGGGCCAAGGCCCATGGGTGAGCCGCCCCTCCAGTTCCCCTGTTCCTATCGGGCCAGCTAGTTTCGGCCCAGAGTAGTTTTTTTTTCGTTCTGCGCATTTGTCTATTTATCCAGAGATTATAGTTTTGCAGAAAAACCCTCATACATCATGCATCTAATAACTCACAAATGGTGCATCGGATTTAAATAATTTAAACATGTAAAATGCTTAGAATTTTATCTAGTTTCACAATATGCCACTTTCATCCCATGTTAATATGTTAAAAATGTTGTTTACATTAATTTGCTCCTATGCCATGTTAAAATGATTTATTTCATAACTAAATAACCGTAGCTCGGTTTTAAATAAACTTTATATGTAAATGGGGTGGAAAAATGCCTAGTTTAACATGGTGCACTTTATTTTCCTGTTTAACAACTTTAAAATATGTTTTAGGGCAGAACAGTAGCAAATTCATAAATTGCATATGAGGTTTTTCCGGAATTGTTGCTTGTTCTTCCGGTCTCATTTAAGCTTGCCTAGTTAGGTAGTTTTGTTATGCTTCACCCCTTGCCATGTTAATCAACATTTAATATTGTTGGGTAGCTTAAACAAGAGAGAACTAAATAACTTGTCGTAGTGTTTTGTCAATATGCAACGCGTTGCATATTGAGCTCCACTTAATTTGTAGTGTTGTTTGTTGCACTTTGCCATGTCATGCCTCATTAAACCGGACATGCATCATAATTGGTTGTGCATCATGCCATATTTATGCTTGTGTGTTTACTATGTTGTTTGCTTCTTTCCGGTTTGCTTCTCTCTTTAGCTTCGGTTTCATTCCGGAGTTGTGAGGATTCGTTCGACTACGTCCGTTTGTCTTCTTCATGGACTCGTTCTTCTTCCTTGCGGGATTTCAGGCAAGATGACCGCTACCTTGGATCTCACTACTATCATTGCTATGCTAGTTGCCTCGTTCTTTCGCTATGCTGCGCTACCTATTACCTGTTTGTCAAGCCATCCCATATTGCCATGAACCCCTAACCTTTGACACTTTTCCTATGCAAATCGTTGTTTGGCTATGTTACCGCTTTGCTCAGCCCCTCTTATAGCGTTGTTAGTTGCAGGTGAAGTTGAAGATTTCTCCATGGTGGACAGGGTTTTGTTGGGATATCACAATATCTCTTATATTATTAATGCATCTATATACTTAGTAAAGGGTGGAAGGCTCGGCCTTATGCAGTGTTTTGTTCCCTCTTGCCGCCCTAGTTTCCGTCATCTTGGTGTTATGTTCCCGGATTTTGCGTTCCTAACGCGGTCGGGTGATTTATGGGACCCCTTGACAGTTCGCTTTGAATAAAACTTGTCCAGCAAGGCCCAACATTGACTTTTACCATTTACCTCACCACCACCTATCTTTTCCTCGAGTCGCTCTCTCGAGGGTCATCTTTATTTTAGCCCCCTGGGCCGTGCTTGTCTAAGTGCTGGTCCAAACCAGCGATGTCCGCGCCCCACAGGCAACCAGGGTCTATGCCAACTCGGCGTCTTGCTCATCCGGTGTGCCACGAGCGAGATATCGCAGCTCCTATCGGGATTGTCGGTGCATCGGGCGGTTTTGCTGGTCTTGTTTTACCATTGTCGAAATGTCTTGATGTACCGGGATACCGAGTCGATCGGAGTGTCTCGGGTGAAGGTCTATTCTTCGATGATCGCGAGAGCTTGTCATGGGCTAAGTTGGGACACCCTGCAGGGTTTAAACTTTCGAGAGCCGTGCAGCGGTTATGTGGCAGATGGGAATTTGTTAATGTCCGGTTGTAGATAACTTGACACTTGATCTGAATTAAAACGCATCAACCGTGTGTGTAGCCGTGATGCTCTCTTCTCGGCGGAGTCCGGGAAGTGAACACGGTTTCTGGGTTATGTTTGACGTAAGTAGGTGTTCAGGATCACCTCTTGATCATTGCTAGTTGATGACCGTTCCGCTTGTTCTCTTCTCGCTCTTCTTTGCGTATGCTAGCCACCATATCAAGCTTAGTCGCTGCTGCAACCTCACCACTTTACCCCTTCCTTTCCCATTAAGCTTTGCTAGTCTTGATACCCATGGTAATGGGATTGCTGAGTCCTCGTGGCTCACCAGATACTTCCAAAACCAGTTTGCGGTGCCTATGTTACCGGCGGTGGCGCAATCAAGCTCAAGGAGGAGCTCGATGAAGATCTTGCCCTTTGTGGTGTTTCGTTCTAGTTGATCAGTAGTGGAGCCCAGTTGGGGTCGATCGGGGACTTTTGTCGCATTTGGGGTTCTTTTTTTTTTTGGTTTCGTAGTCGGACCTTGATTGTATCTGGATGATGTAATGCTTTATTCATGTAATTGTGTGAAGTGGCGATTGTAAGCCAACTATATATCTCTTTCCCTTATGTATTACATGGGTTGTGTGAAGATTACCTCACTTGCGACATTGCTTTCAATGCGGTTATGCCTCTAAGTCGTGCTTCGACACGTGGGAGATATAGCCGCATCGAGGGCGTTATAGAAGGGTGGCAGACAGCGCAGAGAAGGAACATCTAAAGATCTGCCTGATGACTTAGGAGAACTGTACAAGATAGATCCCGAAGAGAATTATCATCAGAGAAAGACGCGAATCCAATGGACTCGACGCTATTGGGCTGAGGAGTGGTTCAAGTACAAGTTTGTAACGAAGGAATATGCAGAGAAGAATGCCATCAAGAGACCTTGGGGTGATATCCTCTATCGAGGCCTTCAACCCAAGAGCCTAGCTGAAGCCATTGACCAAGGCTTCTATCCTTGCATGGTCCATGGGCCACAGCCAGCGAACGCAGATCCCACCTCACTACTATGGTGTCGTGACGACTATCTCTTCAAGCGCAACTACCAGTTTGCTGTGGCTTCGGCCAAGAAGAACAAGAAGTCTTTGGGTTTGGACTTCAACCCAGGTCCCTCTGCTCCCCGTGCTGACGGCTCCCGTGATGCTAATCCCAATGTCATCGGCCCCTACGCCAACCTTGACGGCCTCATCACCTACATCATGGTCCAAGGCGCCAGAGTAGATCATTCTGACAATGGTGCTGACTCTGATGAAGCCCCTGCTCCTCCTCCAAAGCCGCAGAAGCAAAAGAAGTCAAAGGCTTCAACCTCAGCTGCACCTCCAAAGACTTCTCGTGCGAAGCCACTGGCCACTGCACCTCCTGAAGCCAGTGTGCAATCTGAAGATCAGTCCCGTGTCTCCAAGAGAACGGACAAGAAGAAGCAACTTGTCAGACCATCTGATCAAAGAGCCTTGACTCCTGTCGCAATTCTGCGTGAAGAGCCCATTGATCTATCAAGTGATGAAGATCTTGCTGATGATGCTCTTGAGCAGCTGATAAAGAGCAAGGAAGAAGCTGAAATCTTCAGCAACTTGCCTCTCTTTGATGTGGCCATCATTCAGAATTTCATTGATGAGTGGTTCGACACCCCCAACGTCAGCTTTGAAGACTTACAGCTTCCAATTGGCCTCAGTGTCGCCTTCAATGGCGCCATTGCTTCTGAGCTAGCTGTTGCTCAGCGCATAGTTGAGCTCAAGAACAAGATTGACTATGAGAAGGCTCAATTCAAGAAGCATGTGGCCAAGCTAAGTGTTCAAGACGTCCGCAACTTCAAGGTCATGCTGCATGAGCTTAAAGAAGCTTTTCTCAAGAAACGACAAGAAGCTCAGGGCTCACGTGAGCGCATGAAGATTTTGGATGATAAGTGTGTGCTTGCCTACAATGAGGCTGAGAAGCGCAAGTCACTTGGCCGTCCTGGCATTGACCCCAGGATGGCTGCAAAGAAGAAGAAGAAGCACCCTGCTGATCAGCCTGAACCTTCAAGCCAAGAAGCCCCTCGCATTATCTTCCCAAGCAGCATGGTGGCTCGAAGCCAAAGGTCACCACAAACGCTTCAGAACAGAAGAAGACGAGGGCTGCCGAGGCTGAAGCCAGAAAAAGAAAGAACACCGAAGCCTCTGATGCCGCTCCCCTCAAGAAGAAGCGCAAGACCAAGAAGACTAGGGCTGCTTCCACAGAGCCCTTAGTCGTTGAACCCATTTATGTGGTTCGCCCTGTGTCAGTACATCAAGAATGAAGAATGGTAGTCCATGAGCCTGCTCCCATAGAGAGGCTCATGTAGCTGAAGATATTCCAGCAGCTGAACCCAACGCTGCTGAAGACATTGGTCAAGATGACAATGTAGCTGATGATGAAGTTCTTCCTTAGATCGAAAATGATTTGGTATCATCGCCTGTTCATACGAACAGCAAACTCATCAGCATTGGTCGTCCTTTGACGCCAATTGCTCAGGATGCATCGTGGGCTGATCACCCACAACAACAACAAGACTCCCCCAGTACTCCCCAACAACAACAACAAACTACACCCCCGTGCAAGAACAGGATGAAGACTTTCAGGCTCAGCCAACTCCATCTCCTAAGGTGAAGCCAGCTCTTCGCAGGCTTCGCAGAGGACAAAGGCCTGAAGTCCCTCTGTCGAGCGTTCCAGAAGGAGAAGTGCAACGTTCACCTGTTGCACAGCAAGTATTTTCTGAACCTGCTCCAACTGTGAATGTCTCCGAGTCTGAAGCACATGCTGCTGAAGACATTCCGGCTGCATCAGCCGAGGAAAATGAAGAAGTATGTGTACCTACTCCCCTAGCGATTGAAGAAGAAGCAGTTCCAGATGAGAACATGCCTGTGCCCGACCCTCCTGTTTGTCAAGAGGAGGTTGACAATGTTGAGGCTGCCACCACCAACGCCAATGAAGCCAGTGACGTAGTCATGGCTGACGCTAATGTGGAGCCTGTGCCAACTAGTGTGCCTGAAGCAAATGTGGCCACTGTGCCTGAAACCAATGAGGCCACTGTACCAGAAGCTTATGAGGCCCCTGCACCTGAAGCCAATGAGAATGCTGCACCTGAAGGTAATATGACAACTGCTCCCGAAGCACCTGTCGTGCAGCCTGCCTCCACTGTTGCCCCTGCTCCTGTTCCGCCACCAAGGCCTCACACCATTGAGCAAGCATACAATCACGGTCAGCTTACCACTGTCCGATGGCCCATTCTGGTGCCTCTGCCTACTACCTCAGGACCGCAATTTGACTATCATGTTGAGCATAGGCCTCAAGTCCAGAAGCCAAAGCCCAGGTTGCCACGGTTTCCAGGTACTGCCAACTCACCAGGGTCCTTCAATGCTAATGGCTTCAAAAGCCACAATACCTTCTTTGACAGCGCCAAGAACCCCTACTCCAAGCCAAGGATTGCATCAGATCGGTTCTGGAGCTATCAGCAGAGAAGCTATTACTCATGCGTGTTATATGATCAAGGGCGCATTTTCCCACATATGCGTCTTGATACTGAAGCCATTGCTGGACTGCCGTGCTTAGAAGAAGCACTTGATTGCTTTCGTGATGCTGGTCTGCTCCATTTTGTGACAGACAAAGAACATTGGAATGAAGAGCTATTGCTTCAATTCTATGCCACTCTGCACATTCGCGGCTACTACAGAGACATCAAGACTTGGGTTCTCGAGTGGATGACTGGAAATGTTCATCATGAAGCCAAAGCTATGGATATCATCGAGCTTACTGGGCTAGCCACTCCTGGAGAACTGTATGAGCCTAACTATCAGCTACACCGCAATGCTGTGGAGAGCATCTTTCACAAGCCAGAACCAAACATGAGCCAGATGTTGAGCATGATGAAGCCTTTGCCATCTGACGCTGAGTATCCCACACATTTCTTTGTTGAAGACCTTGCGTATCTGCCTCGCACCATATATCATATCATCAGGAGAACTCTATGGCCTGTCAAAGGACATTCATCAGCGGCCAAGCTTGAAGGAGCTATGAAGACTTTGGTCTTCTATATTCTCAATGGCATCAGCTTCAACACTCAGGAATTCTTCATCAGGCAACTTGCTGCTTCTGGCTCCGACCTATTTGGTCTGAAGTTTTATGCTCCATGGGTCATGCGCCTCATCAAGAGACACTCATCTGTTAATTATCAACCCTCTGCACGCAATCACATAATCTTTCTGCCAGAGGTTGATATGTCAGTTGATGCTATATACACTGACCCTGCCAAGACGCCGCTTTGTCTTCAGAATATTGAGCACCAAAGCTTCACTCAGCCTATTGAAGGTGTTCAAGCAGCAACAAGGATCTATCCACTGGCTGGAAACACTCGTCTGCCTCACAGAGCACCCACTGAAGCCACTGAAAGCACCATTGCGCAAAGGCCTCAGAAGCGTTCTCGCGTTCTAAATGACCGAGAACTTCTTGTGGCTCTTCATCAGAAACAGGATAAGCATCATTTCTGGCTCAAGAGACAGATGCAAAGCCTCTTGGTGGATGTCAATCGCATTCGCAACCTTGCCACCAAGAATGCCTTTGTTGCTCATGAAACTTGCCGGCGATCATGGAAGAGTTTGACTCGCTTTCGATCTTTGAAGCTTATCTTCAAGACGATGGCTTCAATGAAAGATTCCAGTTTGACTCCACTCCTCCACGGACTACTGTCTTACGTCGCACCCCATCTCTTGAAGACTATGAATATTCTTCTTTCGCGGCAACAGTTAATGCCAGAGTGATCGATGATGAAGATGATGCTACTTCACCACCTCCAACTACTGCGCGCATCGACACTGCACCAAGTTCATCTGCACCGCCAAACAACAACAACAACCCAGCTGCTTCACCTACTCATGACGAGTAGATGCTCTATGTCTTCAAACCTTTTTGGTCATTACTGGCAAAAGGGGGAGAAGCGTATGAGTTGATAGTCTTCAAGCGGGTTCATATGGGCGGTTGCATTATATTTTGCTGTGTGCTTACAACTCTTGCATTTTGAAACATTTGGTTCTTTGATTTGTAACACCTAAACTTGATGGTCGTCTTCTACTTCTGCTACTTGTTTGCTTTACTCTGATGCGATGATAAATTCCGCATGTGTGATGATAACTTCCGCACTTAGATCATTCTGTAGACGTCCATTTTTCATTATGCATTACATTCTACATGTTATATCAATTCATGCATGATGAATTATCTTCATAAGTTGAAGTGGATCTCCACAAGTACAACCTACCATGTGCATTTGCATTCCAAAAGCAAATTACTTATATGCACATCTTCAGGGGGAGCCCTTGCAACTTATGAAGACAATTCCCTATCCCTACAATTTCACATACTTTATCCCCGTTGAAAACTTCAACCAGTTTGTCATAAATCACCAAAAAGGGGGAGATTGTAAGTGCATCTAGTGCCACCCCTAGTTGGTTTTGGAGTATTGACGACAAAGTTGGTTGAGGGACTAATGCGTTTGTGAGAATTGCAGGATAACGCAGGTAGTGTCCCTCATTGATTCGGTTTACCTACCGGAGATGACCCCTAAAAATGTATGAAGACATTGAAGACAATGGTGGTATAAGAAGATATTCATATTGAAGACTATGACATGAGAAGACATTGCGTGAAGACTATGGAGCGTGAAGACTATGTGGTTTCGTTGTTTCCTTTTCTTCTTTGTTGAGTCATAGGAACCACCGTACTGTTAAGTGGGGTCCAAGTGAACTAAGTCAGAGTGACTGATGTGATGCTCAACCCAAATCCTATGTCTTCGAGCGAAGACAATGAGAGCAAATCTTATCCAGAGTGGATGAGTCAGCTTTGCTTGTAGCCCAAGTAAAGTTGCAGCGTGTGTTTGAAATCGACCGTTGGAACACGTGTCGGTTCCTTAGTGACCAGGGTCATTTTGGACAAATCAGGTCGGGTTGCCTAGTGGCTATAAATAGCCCACCCCCTACACCATAAATTGGTGGCTGCTCAGAGTTTGTGCACGGCTTTTGTCGTTTGAGAGCAACCCACCTCGAAGCATTTGAGAGAGAGAATCCTTGCGAGGACAAAGCCCAAACACCCAGAGCCAAAGAGTGTTAGGCATCACTGAAGTCTTTACATGCATGTGACACAAGACTTATTACACTTGAGGACTGTGAATCCTCCAGCCGGTTAGGCGTCGCGTTCTGAGGCATCCAAGAGTCATTGTGGATTGCCGGTGACCGAAGTCTGTGAAGGTTTGGAAGTCTCCTTGAAGACTTACCAGAGTGATTGGGCGAGGACTGGGTGTCCTTAGCTCAAGGGAATAAGGTGAAGACACTGTCTTCGAGTTAAATCTCAGCCTCCCTAAACCGGACGTAGCTTGTCACAAAGAATCGAACTGGTCCAACAAATCCTGTGTCTTCAACAAGCAACTGGTTCTATCCCTTCTCAACCTTACTTTAGTTTGTCTTCGTGAAGTCATTGCCTATCTGTTTATCAGTTTGACTTCATTGCTTGACTACTACTGTTGATTGGCTTCTCACTATCTTCCATCTTGATCCTTACTACCTAACTGCTATTAGTCCTGTACTTTCACATCATTACATACTTGACTATGGCTTGTTTAGGGTAGCTTATCTTCCGCTGCATATCAATTAGGCTGTTTCTGTCGTTTGTCTTCGAAACTTCCAAGTTTTGAAGATTTTCATAAAAATCGCCTATTCACCCCCCTCTAGTCGATACTAGCACTTTCAAATACGTGCCTTGCAACCCTTTGTGTCACTGGGTAAGGACACCGCAAGATTGAACACAAGGCTAAGCAATTCTCCCATGGCAAGAAAGATCAATCTAGTAGGCCAAACCAAACTGATAATTCGAAGAGAGTTGCAAAGATAACACAATCATACATAAAAGAACTCAGAGAAGATTCAAATATTATTCATAGATAAACTTGATCATAAACCCACAATTCATCGGATCTCGACAAACACAC
The DNA here is from genome assembly GCA_021437245.1 of Aegilops speltoides. Classification (NCBI taxonomy): domain Eukaryota; kingdom Viridiplantae; phylum Streptophyta; class Magnoliopsida; order Poales; family Poaceae; genus Aegilops; species Aegilops speltoides. The sequence continues at coordinate 35,105,349 of CM038146.1, read as the reverse complement.
AGCAAAAAGAGTTTACATCGAATAGATCTCCACAAGAGAGGGGGAAACATTGTATTGAGATCCAAAAAGAGAGAAGAAGCCATGGGGCGCACCCTACAGGGGGGCCCTCCTATTTCGTGGAAGCCTCGGCTGCTTCTTGACTTGCACTCCAAGTCCTCTGGATCACGTTTGTTCCAAAAATCACGCTCCCGAAGGTTTCATTCCGTTTGGACTCCGTTTGATATTCCTTTTCTTCGAAATACTGAAATAGGCAAAAAAAAACGGCAGTATGGGCTGGCCTCCGGTTAGTAGGTTAGTCCCAAAAATGATATAAATTTGTAAAATAAAGCCCATAAACATCCAAAAGGGGTAACATAATAGCATGGAACAATCAAAAATTATAGATACGTTGGAGACGTATCAATGATCATCACACTTTTATTTACTTACAACTCAATATTACAAATCGATACTGGAACAAAGATATGACTCTATATGAATGCTTCCGGCAGTGTACCAGGATGTGCAACGATCTAGCATAGCAATGACATCAAAAAAGGGACAAGCCATGAAAATATCATGCTAGCTATCTTATGATCATGCAAAGCAATATGAAAATGAATGCTCAAGTCATGTATATGATGATGATGGAAGTTGCATGGCAATATATCTCGGAATGGCTATGGAAATGCCATGATAGGTAGGTATGCTGACTGTTTTGAGGAAGATATAAGGAGGCTTATGTGTGATAGGGTGTATCATATCACGGGGTTTGGATGTACCGGCGAAGTTTGCACCAACTCTCGAGGTGAGAAAGGGCAATGCACGGCACCGAAGAGGCTAGCAATGATGGAAGGGTGAGAGTGCGTATAATCCATGGACTCAACATTAGTCATAAAAAACTCATATACTTATTGCAAAAATGTACAAGCCATTGAAAACAAAGTACTACGCGCATGCTCCTAGGGGGATAGATTGGTAGGAAAAGACCATCGCTCATCCCCGACCGCCACCCATAAGGAAGACAATCAATAAATAAAATTGTGCTCCAACTTCATCACAAAGCGGTTCACCATACGTGCATGCTACGGGAATCACAAACCTCAACACAAGTATTTCTACTAATCCACAGTCGCCCACTAGCATGACTCTAATATCACCACCTTTATTACACAAAACTATTGCAAGGAATCAAACATATCATATTCAGCGATCTACAAGTTTATGTAGGATTCTATGACTAGCCATGTGAATGACCAATTCCTGTCATCTCTCTAAATAGATATAAGTGAAGCAAGAGAGTTTAATTATTTCTACAAAAGACATTCCCACTCTCTAACAAATATAAGTGAAGCAAAAGAGCATTCTACAAATGGCGGTTTTCTATGTAAAGAGAAACAGGCAATCCAAACTTCAAATGATATAAGTGAAGCACATGAAGCATTCTATAAAGACATACTCATAAGATTTAAGTGAAGTGCAATGATAATTCTATAAATCAACCAAGGACTATCTCATACCAGCATGGTGCACAAAATAAAAGTGAAAACTAAATGCAAAAGACGCTCCAAGACTTGCACATATCACATGAACGAAACGAATCCAAAAACATACCGATACTTGTTGAAGAAAGAGGGGATGCCTTCTGGGGCATCCCCAAGATTAGACGCTTGAGTCTCCTTGAATATTTACTTGGGGTGCCTCGGGCATCCTCAAGCTTGAGCTCTTCCCTCTCTTCCTTTTCCTCATATCGAGACCTCCTCGATCAAACACTTCATCCACACAAAACTTCGACAGAAAACTTGGTAAGATCCGTTAGTATAATAAAGCAAATCACTACTCTAAGTATTGTTACAAACCAATTCATATTTTGTTTTTGCATTGTGTCTACTGTAATATAGCTTTTCCATGGCTTAATCCACTAATATAAATTGATAGTTTCATCAAAACAAGCAAATTATGCATCAAAAACAGAATCTGTCAAAAACAGAACAGTCTGTAGCAATCTGAACATTCACCATACTTATGTCACCCCAAAAATTCAACCAAAATTAGGAAAAATAAAAAACTTGTACAGCAAGACAGTGCAAAAAGAATCAGAACTGTTTGACGTTCCATCAAAAAATGTAAAATCACGCACTACAGCCAAAGTTTCTGTCCTGCACCGTACAAACCAACAAGCATTGTAAACATCCTAGAGGCAAGCCTTGGCACATTTTTTTTATAATACAATGGAATTGTACAAGGGGATAATTATTTTTGATGAAACGTTTCTGTAATCAAGATTCACAAAGTTTCCTTGAGCATGAACAAAGTTCAAGGAGCTCTCCCACTTCAACAATGCTTGTCTTTCTCACTTTCACTTTCCTTTTTGAAAAGTTTTAGGTTCCCCTCTTTATTTTTTGTTTTTAGACTATACAAAAGCATTCAACAGAAATAAATGACTCTCTAAACCTTCTGGGTTGTCTCCCTGGCAGCGCTTTCTTTAAAGCCATTAAGCTAGGCATATCGTGCTCAAGTAATGGATCCACCCGGATCCCAAGGTATATCAAAGCCAATTTTAATTAACAATGATTTGTAATTTAGTAGTGAGCACAAAGTAACATATATCATGCAACAACGAAGTCTAACTCTCTTCCTATGCATCGGCATGTCATAAAAGAACAATTCATGCTCACCGAGTAAAGGCCAATGCATAGTATAAGCAGTTTCTTGCAATTTTATCGGATGGGAAACATAGAGAGGTGGAGATATAGTTCCTCTCTCATAATAATTGCAAGTAGGAGCAGCAAGCACATGCATATTATATCTATCAAAATCATCATGTGCAATGGTAAAATGCAACCCATCAATATAATCCTTACTAAGCACAAACTTCTGCGATATAGTATAGTTTGGAGAATTCAAAAAGATAATAGGACTATCATGCGTGGGTGCAATAGCAACAATTTCATGTTTAACATAAGGAACTATAGCAAGTTCATCTCCATAAGCATAATTTATATTGCCATCTTGGCCACAAGCATAACAAGCATCATCAAAAAGGGATATTTTAAGAGAATCAACGGGATCATAACAATCATCATAGCAATCATCCTTCGGTAAGCACGAAGGGAAATTAAACAGTATATGAGTTGAAGAGTTACTCTCATTAGAAGATGGGCACGGGTAGCTAATCCACTCTTCCTCCTTTTGTTCTTCGCTCTCCTCGTCATCTTTTTCATCCAATGATCTCACAGTTTCAGCAATTTCTTCTTCCATAGACTCCTGCAAAATATTAGTCTCTTCTTGGACAGCGGAGAATTTCTTAATATATAGTTTGACATAGGCATTAGAAGCATAATTATCGTAACAATATTCAAGTATGGCAAAATTTTCAGATTTGTAGAGAGTAGCATCATACTTTTCAATCAAAGAAGCAATTTCATAAGCACCCTTAAAAGCAAAAAATTCTTTAGTTTGTTGAACATCATAGTAATTATAAACACCCTTAGCATACGAAGATATGATTCATTATCAATAAACTCACATTGGTAGGGAAGGTGTTTCTTAGGGTTTTCAAAACAACAAGTAATATCATATATTTTACATAAATTCCAAACATAGCATTGAAAATGATGAATTTGATCCAGTAAAAGTTTCAGATATACGGTGTCGCACATAACAAGCATGCTCATCTAAAGATTTGCCCTCAACTAAGCTAGTTGGGGTTTCAGCACGAGCACATAGGGATCGAAGATGATCCAAGTAAAAAGCTTCAGGAGTGTGATAGATTTTGAGTGGTTCTTCAACCATTGGTGTAGTAGGTACAACTAATTTTTTTGGTATTTTGCATTCTGTACCCATAGCTAAAGATAGAAAACAACTAAGAACAACAAATAAATATTACTTAGTGATAAAGCAAACAAGCACAGACGAGAATATTCACCCCACGCTATGACTCCCAGGCAACGGCGCCAGAAAAAGGTCTTGATAACCTACAAGTATACGGGATCAGTTGTAGCCTCTTTCGATAAGTAAGAGTGTTGAACCCAACGAGGAGCTAAAGGTAGAACAAATATTCTCTCAAGTCCTATCTGCCACTGATACGACTCTACGCATGCTTAGTGTTCAATTTACCTAGAACAAGTATGAAACTAGAAGTACTTTGTAGGTGTTGTTGGATAGGCTTACAAGATAATAAAGAGCACGCAAATAAAAAGTAGGGGCTGTTTAGATAAAGAAGCAATAAAGTAAATATAGCGAGTGTGGAAAAGTGGTGGTAGGAGTTGTGGAATTGTCCCTAAGCAATTGACTACGTGACTAGACCGGTAATCACTTTTGCAATTTTATGATTGGAATTCTAGCAAGCATCCGCAACTACTAAAGATCATTAAGGTAAAATCCAAACATAGCATTAAAGTATCAAGTCCCCTTTATCCCATACGTAAACAACCTACTTACTCGGGTCTGTGCTTCTGTCACTCACGCCACCCACCATAAGCAAATCATGAACATATTACAAACCCTACAGTGGGGATCCCTCACGCTTGCGCGACACGGAGGGCACAATAGGACAACACCAATAATAAAACATCCAATTCAAACCAATCATAGCAATTCATCAATCACCGATAGGACAACGAAAATCTACTCAGACATCATAGGATGGCAACACGTCATTGGATAATAATATGAAGCATAAAGCACCATGTTCAAGTAGAGGGTACATCGGGTTGCGGGAGAGTGGACCTCTGAATATAGATGGGGGAAGGTGATGGAGATGTTGGTGAAGATGGCGGAGGTGTTGGTGAAGATCGCGGTGATGATGATGGCCCCCGGCAGCGCTCTAGCGCCACCGGAAGCAAGGGGGAGAGAGCCCCCCTTCTTCTTCTTCTTCCTTCACCTCCTCCCTAGATGGGAGAAGGGTTTCCCCTCTGGTCCTTGGCTCCCATGGCGTGGGAGGGGCGAGAGCCCCTCCGAGATTGCATCTATCTCTCTGTTTCTCTCTGTTTCTGCGTTCTCAGATTCTGCCCCTTCACCGATTCTTTTATATCGGGAGATCAGTAACTCCGATTCGGGTGAATCTTTCGCCCAGATCTTTCTCATAAAATTAGCTTTCTTGCGGCGAAATAAGAGAGTCAACCACCTTACGGGGGGGCCAGGAGAGTCCAGGACGCGCCTGCCTCCCAGGGGCATGTACCCCTATCTCCTAGCCCCCTCGGGCACCGTCTCACGTTGATTTTACTTCCCAAAAATCATAAATATTCCAAAATAATTCTGTGTCTGTTTTTATCCCGTTTGGACTCCATTTGATATGGGTTTTCTACGAAACATAAAACATGCAACAGACAGGAACTGGCACTGGGCACTGGATCAATATGTTAGTCCAAAAAATAGTATAAAAAGTTGCCAAAAGTATATGAAAGTTGTAGAATATTGGCATGGAACAATCAAAAATTATAGATACGATGGATACGTATCACCCCAAACTTTTAAGAAATGACATCTTAGGTTTCTCTAAATCATAGTTCATACGCTGTCATCTCAACGGAATTACGTGGTGCCTTATTTGAAGTGAATGTGGTTGTTTCTAATGCCTAACCCATAAACGGTAGTGGTAATTCGATAAGAGACATCATGGTATGCACCATATCCAATAGGGTGCAGCTATGATGTTCGGACACACCATCACACTGTGGTGTTCCAGGCGGTATTAGTTGTGAAACAATTTCCACAATGTCTTAATTGTATACCAAAACTCATAACTCAGATACTCATCTCTATGATCATATAATAGACATTTTATCCTCTTGTCACGAGGATCTTCAACTTAACTCTGAAATTACTTGAACCTTTTAATAATTCAGACTTGTGTTTCATCAAGTAAATATACTCAGCATCTACTCAAATCATCTGCGAAGTAAGAACATAACGATATCCAGTGTGTGCCTCAGCACTCATTGGACTGCACACATCAAAATGTATTACTTCCAACAAGTTGCTTTCTTGTTCCATCTTACTGAAAATGAAGCTTTTCAGTCATCTTGCCCATGTGGTATGATTTGCATGTCTCAAGTGATTCAAAATCAAGTGAGTCCAAATAATCCATCTGCATGGAGTTTCTTCATGCGTACATACTAATAGACATGGTTCGCATGTCTCAAACTTTTAAAAAAAACGAGTGAGTCCAAAAGATCCATCAACATGGAGCTTCTTCATGTGTTTTATACCAATATGACTCAAATGGCAGTGCCACAAGTAGGTGGTACTATCATTACTATCTTATATCTTTTGGTATGAACATGTGTATCACTACGATCGAGATTCAATAAACCATTCATTTTAGGTGCAAGACCGTTGAAGGTATTATTCAAATAAACAAAGTAACCATTATTCTCCTTAAATGAATAACCGTATTGCGATAAACATAATCCAATCATGTCTATGCTCAACGCAAACACCAAATAACAATTATTTAGGTTTAACACCAATCTCGATGGTAGAGGGAGCATGCAGTGCTTGATCACATCAACCTTGGGTAACACTTCCAACACACATTGTCATCTCACCTTTAGATAGTCTCCGTTTATTCCGTAGCTCTTTTATTTCGAGTTACTAACACTTAGCAACCGAACAGGTATCTTAATACCCTAGTGCTACTAGGAGTACTAGTAAAGTACACATTTAATACAATGTATATCCAATATACTTCTGTCAACCTTGCCAGCCTTCTCATCTACCAAGAATCTAGGGTAGTTCTGCTTCAGTGACCATTCCCTCATTATAGAAGCACTTAGTCTCGGGTTTGGGTTCAACCCTGGGTTTCTTCACTAGAGCAGCAACTGATTTGCCGTTTCATCAAGTATCGCTTGTTGCCCTTGCCCTTCTTGAAACTAGTGGTTTTACTAACCATCATCAATTGATGCTCCTACTCGATTTCTACTTTCGCGGTGTCAAACATCGCGAATTGCTCAAGGATCATCATGTCTATCCCTGATATGTTATAGTTCATCACGAAGCTCTAATAGCTTGGTGGCAGTGACTATGGATAACCATCACTATCTCATCTGGAAGATTAACTCCCACTCGATTCAAGTGATTGTAGTACTCAGACAATCTGAGCACATGCTCAATGATTGAGATTTTCTCCCTTAGTTTGCAGGTTAAGAAACTTGTCGGAGGTCTCATATCTCTTGACGTGGGCACGAGCCTGAAATCCTAATTTCAGCTCTTGGAACATCTCATATGTTCTGCGACGTTTCAAAAATGTCTTCGGTGCCTCAATTCGAAACCGTTTAACATTACGCATTGAACTATCACGTAGTCATCAAAACGTGTATCTCAGATGTTCGCAACATCCACAAACGATGCTCGAGGTTCATCACACCGAGCGATGCATTAAGGACGTAAACCTTCTGTGCAGCAACGAGGACAATCCTCAGAATACGGACCCAGTCCGCATAATTGCTACTGTCAACTTTCAACTAAATTTTCTCTAGCAACATATCTTAAAACAGTAGAACTAAAGCGTAGGCTACGACATAATTTGCAAAGACCTTTTGACTATGTTCATGATAATTAAGTTCATCTGATTATTTAATGAACTCCCACTTAGATAGACATCCCTCTAGTCATCTAAGTGATACATGATCCGAGTCAACTAGGCCGTGTCCGATCATCACGTGAGACGGACTAGTCATCATCGGTGAACATCTTCATGATGATCGCATATGCTATACGACTCATTTTCGACCTTTCGGTCTCTTGTGTTCCGAGGCCATGTCTGTACATGCTAGGCTTGTCAAGTCAACCTAAGTGTTTTGCATGTGTAAATCTGGCTTACACCCGTTGTATGCGAACGTTAGAATCTATCACACCCGATCATCACGTGGTGCTTCGAAACAACGAACATTCACAACGGTGCACAGTTAGGGTGAACACTTTCTTGAAAATTTATGAGGGATCATCTTATTTATGCTACCGTCGTTCTAAGCAAATAAGATGCAAAAACATGATAAACATCTCATGCAATCAAATAGTGACATGATATGGCCAATATCATTTTGCTCCTTTTGATCTCCATCTTCGGGGCGCCATGATCATCATCGTTACCGGCATGACACCATGATCTCCATCATCATGATCTCCATCATCGTATCTTCATGAAGTTGTCTCGCCAACTATTACTTCTACTACTATGGCTAACAGTTTAGCAATAAAGTAAAGTACTTACATGGCGTTATTCAATGACACGCAGGTCATAAAATAAATTAAGACAACTCCTATGGCTCCTGCCGGTTGTCGTACTCATCGACATGCAAGTCGTGATTCCTATTATAAGAACATGATCAATCTCATACATCACATATATATCATCCATCACATCCTTTTGGCCATATCACATCACACGGCATATGCTGCAAAAACAAGTTAGACGTCCTCTAATTGTTGTTGCAAGTTTTTACGTGGCTGCTATAGGTTTCTAGCAAGAACGTTTCTTACCTACGCCAAAACCACAACGTGATATGCCAATTGCTATTTACCCTTCATAAGGACCCTTTTGATCGAATCCAATCCGACTAAAGTGGGAGAGACAGACACCCGCTAACCCCCTTATGCAACTAGTGCATGTTAGTCGGTGGAACTTGTGTCACGTAAGCGTACGTGTAAGGTCGGTCCGAGCCGCTTCATCCCACGATGCTGCCGAATCAAGACAAGACTAATAGTGGCAAGTAAATTGACAAAATCGACGCCCACAACAACTTGTGTTCTACTCGTGCATAGAAACTACACATAGACCTAGCTCTGATACCACTGTTGGGGAACGTAGCAATAATTCAAAATTTTCTATGCATAACCAAGATCAATCTATGGAGATTCTAGCAACAAGAGAGGGAGAGGATGACTTGATCTTCATACCCTTGAAGATCGCAATGCGGAAGCATTACAAGAATGCGGTTGGTGGAGTCGTACATGCAGCGATTCAGATCGCGGTCGATTCCGATCTAAGCGCCGAACAGACGGCGCCTCCGTGTTCAACACACGTACAGCCCGGGGACGGCTCCTCCTTCTTGATCCAGCAAGGGGAGAGGAGAAGTTGAGGGAAAAACTCCAGCAGCACGATGGCATGGTGGCGATGGAGCTCATGGTTCTTCGGCAGGGCTTCGCCAAGCACTACGGAGGAGGAGGAGGTGTTGGAGGATGGAGGGGCTGCGCCAGGGGAAGGGTGTGGCTGCCCTTCCACCCCCTCACTATATATAGGGGATGGGGAGAGGGGGCCGGCCCCTCTAGATGGATCTAGAGGAGGGGGGGGCGGCCAGGGAAAATCCTAGATGGGTTTGGGCGCCCCCACCCCCTAGGAAACTTGCCCCCCAAGCCGGGAGGGGAGGCTGCCCTAGGGGTGGTGCCCCTACCTCTCCAGGTTACGTGAGATGGGGGTGGGAGGGGTGCTCAGCCACTTAGTGGGCTGAAGTGCCCCTCCCCTTGGCCCATAAGCCCCCCCCCCCAACACTTGTCGGGGCCTCCGAAACCCCTTTTGGACACGCTGGTCATCACCTGGTACCCCCGGAACAATTCCGGACTCCAATACCCTCCGGACAATATACAGATCTTCACCTCCGGACCATTCCGGAGCTCCTCGTCACGTCTGGGATCTCATCCGAGACTCCGAACAACCTTCGTTAACCACATACTATTTCCCATAACAACTCTAGCGTCACCGAACCTTAAGTGTGTAAACCCTACGGGTTCGGGAATCATGCAGACATGACCGAGACAGCTCTCTGCCCAATAACCAACAGCGGGATCTGGATACCCATGTTGGCTCCCACATGTTCCATGATGATCTCATCGGATGAACCATGATGTCAAGGATTCAAGCAATCCCGTATACAATTCCCTTTGTCAATAGGTACATTACTTGCCCAAGGTTCGATCGTCGGTATCCCAATACCTCGTTCAATCTCGTTACCGGCAAGTCACTTTACTCGTTCCGTAATGCATGATTCCGTGACTAACTACTTAGTCACATTGAGCTCATTATGATGATGCATTACCGAGTGGGCCCAGAGTTACCTCTCCGTCACACGGAATGACAAATCCCAGTCTCGATTCGTGCCATCCCAACAGACACTTTCGGAGATACCCGTAGTGCACCTTTATAGCCACCCAATTACGTTGTGACGTTTGGCACACCCAAAGCATTCCTACGATATCCGGGAGTTGCACAATCTCATGGTCTAAGGAAATGATACTTGACATTAGAAAAGCTTTTAGCAAACGAACTACACGATCTTGTGCTATGCTTAGGGTTGGGTCTTGTCCATCACATCATTCTCCTAATGATGTGATCCTGTTATCAATGACATCCAATGTCCATGATCAGGAAACCATAACCATCTATTGATCAACGAGCTAGTCAACTAGAGGCTCACTAGGGACATGTTGTGGTCTATGTATTCACACATGTATTACGGTTTCTAGTTAATACAATTATAGCATGAACAATAGACAATTATCATGAACAAGGAAATATAATAATAACCATTTTATTATTGCCTCTAGGGCATATTTCCAACACCTTCATCCTTGTTGATCTCTTCTGGTTCTTCTCTTTTCAGCTCTATCTTCAATAGCCAAGCATCCTTATCTTCATTGTTGAAGGAGGACAACGTCATGGTGCTCTAGATCTGTAACAGAATCAGCTCGAGACGAAAACAGTGGATATTTGCGTGATACGATGGTCAAAACCTCCAGGAGTTTATATAATGAATTTTTACCGACCAAAATACGTAACGTGCAAGAAAACGGAGTCCGGGAGGCACACGAGGTGGCCACAAGATAGGGGGCGCGCCTAGTATGGGTGGGCGCGCCCTCCACCCTTGTGGAGGTCTCGTGTCCTTCCCAGACTACTTCTTCCTTCCTAAAATTCTTAAATATTCCAAAACTGATAAAAATTGCCATTAGAATTGTTTTGGAGTCGGTTTACTTACCGTACCACATACCTATTCCTTTTCGGAGTCTGGAACATTCTGGAAAGTGTCCCTTATGTATTCCTCCGGGGTTACGGTTTCAATAATATTAGTTTCAACATTGATAGGATTACCTGAAATATAATGTTTAATTCTTTGACCGTTCACCACCCTCGGACTTGTTCCTTCGAAGTTGTTGATTTTTATGGCACCAGAACGACAGACCCCCTCGATAACGTAAGGATCTTCCCATTTAGATAGAAGTTTTCCTGCAAAATCTTAAATGAGAGTTGAATAATAACACATAATCACCTACGTTAAACTCACGCTTTTGTATCCTTCTGTCATGCCAGCGTTTGAGTTTTCTTTGAATAGCTTGGCATTGTCATAGGCTTGGGTTCTCCATTCATCAAGTGAGCTAATATCAAACAACCTCTTCTCACCGGCAAGTTTGAAGTCACAGCTGAGCTCTTTAATAGCCCAATATGCTTTATGTTCAAGTTCAAGAGGTAAATGACATGCTTTTCCATAAACCATCTTATATGGAGACACAACCATAGGATTTTTATAAGCAGTTCTATAGGCCCAAAATGCATCATCAAGGTTTTTGGACCAATTCTTTCTAGATCCATTCACAGTCTTTTGCAAAATTAATTTGAGCTTCTATTTCTCAACTCTACTTGACCACTAGACTGCGGATGATAAGGAGATGCATTCTATGATTAACATCATACTTAGCAAGCATCTTACGGAAAGCACCATGAATAAAATGTGAACCACCATCAGTCATAAGATATCTAGGAACTCCAAACCTCGGAAAAATAACTTCTTTAAGCATTTTAATAGAAGTGTTATGATCAACACTACTAGTTGGAATAGCTTCTACCCACTTAGTAACGTAATCAACAGCAACTAAAATATGTGTGTAACCATTAGAGGCAGGAAAAGGCCCCATATAATCAAAGCCCCAAACATCAAATGGTTCGATAACAAGAGAATAATTCATAGGCATTTCTTGGCGTATACTAATGTTACCAATTCTTTGACATTCATCACAAGATAAGACAAACTTACGAGCATCTTTGAAGAGAGTAGGCCAATAAAAACCAGATTGCAATACCTTATGTGCAGTTCTATCTCCAGCGTGGTGTCCTCCATAGGATTTAGAGTGACATTTGCGTAGGATCTGTTCCTGTTCATGCTCAGGTACACAACGTCTAATGACATCATCTACTCCTTCTTTATAAAAGTGTGGATCATCCCAGAAGTAATGTCTTAAATCATAAAAGAACTTTTTCTTTTGCTGGTATGTGAAGCTAGGTGGTATAAATTTAGCAACAATGTAATTAGCATAATCAGCATACCAAGGAGTAGTACGAGAAGCATTAACGACCGCTAATTGTTCATCAGGAAAGCTATCATAAATAGGCAGTGGGTCATCAAGAACATTCTCTAACCTAGACAAGTTGTCTGCCACGGGGTTCTCAGCTCCCTTTCTATCGATAATATGCAAATCAAATTCTTGGAGCAAGAGAACCCATCTAATGAGTCTAGGCTTAGCATCTTTCTTTTCCATAATATATTTAATAGCAGCATGATCAGTGTGAATAGTAACTTTGGAATCAAATATATAAGGTCTAAACTTATCACATGCAAACACAACTGCTAAGAATTATTTTTCAGTAGTAGCATAATTTCTCTGGGCAGTATCAAGAGAATTACTAGCATACTGATAACATTCAATTTCTTATCAACTCTTTTCCCTAGAACAGCACCTCCAACATAATCACTAGCATCACACATAATTTCAAAAGGTAAATTCCAATCAGGTGGCTGAACAATAGGTGCAGTGGTCAAAGTTTTCTTAAGTATTTCAAATGCTTCTACACAATCATGATCAAAGAAAAAAGGAATATCTTTTTGCAATAAATTAGTCAAAGGCCTAGAGATTTTAGAAAAGTCCTTAATGAACCTCCTATAAAAACCGGCATGACCAAGGGAACTTCTTATACCTTTTATGTCCTTGGGACATGGCATCTTTTCAATAGCATCAACTTTAGCTTTATCAACTTCAATACCTCTCTCGGAGATCTTGTGCCCCAAGGCAATGCATTCATTAACCATAAAGTGGCACTTTTCCCAATTCAAGACGAGACTAGTGTCTTCGCATCTCTGCAAAACTCGATCAAGGTTGCTCAAGAAATCATCAAAGGAGGATCCATAAACGGAGAAGGCATCCATGAATACCTCACAAATCTTTTCACAAAAGTCAGAGAATATAGACATCATACATCTTTGAAAGGTAGCAGGTGCATTACATAAACCAGAAGGCATACGTCTATAAGCAAAGGTACCAAAAGGGCAAGTAAAAGTAGTTTTTGATTCATCCCCCGCTGACACAGGTATTTGAGAGAAACCAGAATAACCATCTTGAAAGCAGAAATGTGTGTGTTTGGATAGTCTTTCTAGCATTTTCTCAATAAAAGGTAAAGGGTAATGATCTTTCTTAGTAGCCTTATTTAATTTACGGAAATCAATTACCACCCTATAACCTGTAATAATTCTTTGCGGGATCAATTCATCTTTATCATTAGGAACGACAGTAATACCTCCCTTTTTAGGAACACAATGGACAGGGCTTACCCAATCACTATCAGCAACGGGATAAATTATACCTGCCTCAAGGAGTTTTAGTATCTCCTTTCTTACCACTTCTTTCATCTTGGGATTCAGTCGTCGTTGAGGATCTCTAACTGGTTTCGCACTGTCCTCCAAATTAATTTTGTGTTGGCATAAAGTGAGACTAATGCCCTTAAGATCATCCAGAGTATATCCAATAACAGCGCGGTGATTCTTCAGAGTTTTCAATAATCTTTCTTCTTCTTGCTCTAAAAGGTTAGCACTAATAATAACATGATATATTTTCTTTTCATCAAGATAAGCATACTTAAGATTATCAGGTAAAGGTTTGAGTTCAAACACGGGATCACCCATGGGTGGACGGGGATCCCCAAGATTTTCAACAGGAAGGTTGTGTTTCAGCATAGGTTCCTGTTTAAGGAACACTTCATCTATTTCCCTTCTTTCCTTCATAAACATATCATTCTCATGGTCTAGAAAATATTATTCTAACGGATCAGTAGTAGGCATGGAAATGGAAGCAAGACCAATAATCTCATCCTTAGGTAATTCTCTATCACGAGGTTGTCTACGAAACTTAGCAAAATTAAACTCATGAGACATACCCTCTAAGCCAATTGTGACAGTATCCTTTTCACAATCAATCCTAGCATTAACTGTATTCAAGAAGGGTCTACCAAAAATAATGGGACAAAAGTCATCTTGTGGGGAACCAAGAACAAGAAAATCAGCAGGATATTTAACCTTCCCAGACAAGACTTCAACATCTCTAACTATCCCAACTGGTTTAATGGTGTCCCTATTAGCAAGCTTAATAGTAACATCAATGTCTTCTAATTCAATGGGTGCAATGTCGTGCATAATTTCTTTATATAAGTCATAGGGTATTGCACTAGCACTAGCACCCATATCACATAAGCCATGATAACAATGATCTCCTATTTTAACAGAAATAACAGGTATGCCTACCACAGGTCTATGTATCTTAGTATCTGGCCTAGCAATATTAGCAGTCTCACCACAGAATTAAATAACATGCCCATCTAAATCATCATCCAAGAGATCTTTAACCATAGCAATACTAGGTTCAACTTTGATTTGCTCAGGAGGTGTATAAGTCCTAGTATTACTCTTACGAACAACAGTCGAAGTTATAGCATGATCCATTATCCTAACAGGAAAAGGAGGTTTCTCAACATAAGTAGTAGGGACAATAGGATCACTATAGGTGACGGTCTTTTCTTCAACTGTAATAGGTGCAACTACTTTTACTTCAACGGGAGGATTATATTTAAACCACTTCTCCTTAGGGAGATCAACGTGAGTAGCAAAAGATTCACAAAAAGAAGCTACTATCTCAGAGTCAAGTCCATACTTAGCCCTAATCCACGAAAAGCATCGGTATCCATAAAAGATTTAACACAATCGAACTTAGGTGTCATACCTGACTCATTACCATCGTCGAAACCCCAATCTTCAAAGTTGCGTTTAATTCTTTCCAATAAGTCCCATTTGAATTCAATAGTCTTCAGCATATAAGAACCAGCACAGGAAGTATCGAGCATGTTGCGATCATTGAGAGAAAGCCGAGCATAAAATTTTTGAATAATCATTTCTCTGGAGAGCTCATGATTGGGGCATGAATATAACATTGACTTAAGCCTCCCCCAAGCTTGAGCGATGATTTCTCCTTCGCGAGGCCAGAAACTATATATGTAATTACGATCACAATGAACAAGATGCATAGGATAGAACTTCTGGTGAAATTCCAACTTCAATCGTTTATAATTCCAATATCCCATATCATCACATAGCCTATACCATGTCAATGCATCTCCCTACAAAGATAAAGGGAAGACCTTCCTTTTGACAACATCATCGGGAATACCTGCAAGCTTAAATAATCCACAAACTTCATCCACAAAGATAAGGTGTAAATCGGGATGCAATGTTCCATCTCCTGCAAATGGATTAGCTAGCAGTTTCTCTATCATACCCGAAGGAATCTCAAAATAAATATTTTCAAAATTTTCAGTAGGTTGAGGAGCAACTCTTTGCTCTTCTGGTCGGGGTGAAGATACCCCGAACAGGCCCCTCAAAGGACTAGTTTCCATAGTGACAAGTAACAGAAAATTTCACCACACTATATAAATGTTTCCATACCAAGTTCCACTCACCAGAAGCACTACGCTCCCCGGCAACGGTGCCAGAAAAGAGTCTTGATGACCCAAAAGTGCAGGGGATCTATCGTAGTCCTTTCTATAAGTAAGAGTGTCGAACCCAATGAGGAGCACAAGGAAATGATAAGCGGTTTTCAGTAAGGTTTTCTCTGCAGCACTGAAATTGTAGGTAATAGATAGTTTTGTGATAAGATAAATTGTAACGAGTAACAAGTAAATAAAGTAAATAAAGTGCAGCAAGGTGGCCCAATCCTTTTTGTAGCAAAGGACAAGCCTGGACAATTTCTTATAATGAGAAAGGAGCTCCCGAGGACACATGGGAATTATCATCAAGCTAGTTTTCATCACGCTCATATGATTCGCGTTCGGTACTTTGATAATTTGATATGTGGGTGGACCGGTGCTTGGGTACTGCCCCGACTTGGACAAGCATCCCACTTATGATTAACCCCTATTGCAAGCATCCACAACTACAAAAGAAGTATTAAGGTAAACCTAACGACAGCATTAAACATATGGATCCAAATCAGCCCCTTACGAAGCAACACATAAACTAGGGTTTAAGCTCCTGTCACTCTAGCAACCCATCATCTACTTATTACTTCCCAATGCCTTCCTCTAGGCCCAAATAATGGTGAAGTGTCATGTAGTCGATGTTCACATAACACCACTAGAGGAAAAGACAACATGCATCTCATCAAAATATCAAACAAATACCAAACTCACATGACTACTAATAGCAAGGCTTCACCCATGTCCTCAGGAACAAACGTAACTACTCACAAAGCATATTCATGTTCATAATCAGAGGAGTAATAATATGATTAAGGATCTGAACATATGATCTTCCACCAAGTAACCAATTAGCATCAACTACAAGGAGTAATCAACACTACTAGCAACCCACAGGTACCAATTTGTGGTTTTGATACAAGATTGGATACAAGATATGAACTAGGGTTTTGAGAGGAGATGGTGATGGTGAAGATGTTGATGGAGATTGACCCCCTCTAGGTGAGAGGATCGTTGGTGATGACGATGGTGATGATTTCCCCCTCCCAGAGGGAAGTGTCCCCAGCAGAACAGCTCCGCCGGAGCCCTAGATTGGTTTCGCCTCGTGGCGGCGGAGTTTTGTTCCGTAAACTTGCCCACAAAATTTTCCAGGGTAAAAGCCTTCATATAGTAGAAGATGGACACCGGAGGGCCACCAGGGGTCCCAAGAGACAGGGGCACACCCAGTAGGGGTGGGCGCGCCCCCCACCCTCCTGGCAAGGGTGTGGGGCCCCTGAGGTGTTTCTTCCGCTCAATAATTCTTATTAATTACAAAAATAAGTTCCATGGAGTTTCTAGATTTTTTGAGCTGTGCAGAATAGGTTTCCAATATTTGCTCCTTTTCCAGCTAGAATTCCAGCTGCCGGCATTCCCCCTCTTCATGGTAAACCTTGTAAAATAAGAGAGAATAGCCATAAGTATTGAGATATAATGTGTAATAACAGCCCATAATGTAATAAATATTGATATAAAAGCATGATGCAAAATGGACATACATGGCAATCCCTACTCCTCATGTTGACATCAATTGATGGGCATATCCATAGCCCGTTGATTATCCTCGTCAATGTGAGACTTTCTCCTTTTTTTGTCTTCTCCACACAATCCTCATCATCATATTCTATTCCACCCATACTGCTATGTCCATGGCTCACGCTCATGTATTGCGTGAAAATTGAAAAAGTTTGAGATTATTTAGGTACGGAACAATTGCTTGGCTTGTCATCGGGGGTGTACAAGATGGGAGCATTTTTTTGTGACGAAAATGAAGCATAGCCTAACTATATGATTTTGTAGGGATGAACTTTCTTTGGCCATGTTATTTTGAGAAGACATGATTGCTTTGATTAGTATGCTTAAAGTATTACTATTTCTTATGTCAATATGAACTTTTATTTTGAATCATTTGGATCTGAACATTCATGCCACAATAAATAGAATTACATTGAGAATTATGCTAGGTAGCAATCCACATCAAAAATACTGTTTTTATCATTTACCTACTCGAGGATGAGCAGGAATTAAGCTTGGGGATGCTTGATACGTCTCCAATGTATCTATAATTTTTGATTGTTCCATGCTATTATATTACCCGTTTTGGATGTTTATGGGCTTTAGTTTACACATTTATATCATTTTTGGGACTAACCTACTAACCGGAGGCCCAGCCCCTATTGTTGTTTTTTTGCCTATTTCAGTGTTTCGAAGAAAGGAATATCAAACGGAGTCCAAACGGAATGAAACCTTCGGGAGCGTGATTTTTGGAACGAACATGATCCAGAGGACTTGGAGTGCAAGTCAAGAAGCAATCGAGGCGGCCATGGGGGTGGAGGGCGCCCCCCTACTGGGCGCGCCCCTTGTCTCATGGTCCCCTTGGGCGTCCACCAACCTACATCTTCCTCCTATATATACCCACGTACCCCGAAAACATCAGAGGCGACCACGAAAAACTATTTCCACCACCGTAACCTTCTGTATCCGCGAGATCCCATCTTGGAGCCTTTGCCGGCGCTCCGCCGGAGGGGGAATCGACCATGGAGGGCTTCTTCATCAACACCATAGCCTCTCCGATGAGTTGTGAGTAGTTTACAACAGACCTTTGGGTCCATAGTTATTAGCTATATGGCTTCTTCTCTCTCTTTGAATCTCGATACCCTGTTCTCCTCGATCTTCTTGGAGATCTATTCGATGTAACTCTTTTTGCGGTGTGTTTGTCGAGGTCCAATGAATTGTGGGTTTATGATCAAGTTTATCTATGAGAAATATTTGAATCTCCTCTGAATTCTTTTATGTGTGATTAAGTTATCTTTGCAAGTCTCTTCGAATTATCAGTTTGGTTTGGCCTACTAGATTGATCTTTCTTGCAATGGGAGAAGTGCTTAGCTTTGGGTCCAATCTTGTGGTGTCCTTTCCCAGTGACAGCAGGGGCAGCAAGGCACGTATTGTATTGTTGCCATCGTGGATAAAACTATGGGGTTTATATCATATTGCATGAGTTTATCCCTCTACATCATGTCATCTTTCTTAATGCGTTACTCTGTTCTTTATGAACTTAATAGTCTAGATGCATGCTGGATAGCGGTCGATGTGTGGAGTAATAGTAGTAGATGCAGGCAGGAGTCGGTCTACTTGTCACGGATGTGATGCCTATATACATGATCATGCCTAGATAATCTCATAATTATTCGCTTTTCTATTAATTGCTCGACAGTAATTTGTTCACCCGCCGTAATACTTATGCTATCTTGAGAGAAGCCAATAGTGAAACCTATGGCCCCTAGGTCTATCTCTATCATATAAGCTTTCAATCTACTTTTATTTGCATCTTTAATTTTCCAATATATATAATAAAATACCAAAAATATATTTATTTTATCATACTATCTCTATCAGATCTCACTTTCGCAAGTGGCCGTGAAAGGATTGACAACCCCTTTATTGCATTGGTTGTGAGTTCTTGTTTGTTTGTGTAGGTGCATGGGAATTTTGAGGAGCCTCCTACTGGATTGATACCTTGGTTCTCAAAAACTGAGGAAAATACTTATGCTACTATTGCTGCATCACCTTTTCCGCTTCAAGGAAAACCAACACAAGCTCAAGATGTAGCAGTTGATGAACTGCTCGACGAACTGGGAGGTGCAGCCTACTTTTCCAAGATAGATCTCCGTGCTGGTTACCATCATATTCGCATGCACGAGGAGGACGAAGAAAAAATGGCATTCAAAACACACCACAGGCATTATCACTTCAGAGTGATGTCGTTCGGCCTCTGCAATGCGCCGGCTATGTTTCAGTGCCTCATGAACTTGGTGTTCGGCCGACATGTCCATAAGTTTATCATCATATTCCTCGATGACATACTGGTCTTTAGCTTGGATCTCCAAAAACACGAGGAGCACCTGCGCATCATCCTGAACCTGCTCCGCGAACACCAGTTGTACGCGAAGGCCTCCAAGTGCTCGTTCGCGCAATAGAAGATCGAGTACCTGGGGCACGTCATCTCCAAGGACGGTGTGGCCACTGACGCAAGCTAGACCACTGGCATGAGCTCCTGGCCCATGCCCACCACGCCCACCGAGCTATGCGGCTTCCTCGTCCTAACCGGCTACTATCGCAAGTTTGTGCCCCATTATGGCATCATCACGAAGCCGCTCATGCGCCTGCTCACAAAGAAGGGATTTCTCTAGGACAACAAGGCGCAGGCAGCATTTGAGATGCTCAAGCAGGCCATGGTGAGCACGCCCGTGCTCGCTCTCCCCGACTTCAAGCGCCCATTCGCCATTAAGATGGACGCGTGCGACACCGGAGTGGGAGCATTTTTGGTCCAAGACGGGCACCCCGTCGCGTACCTGAGCAAGGCCCTCGGCGTGTGCAACCAGAAGCTGTCGGCCTACAAGAAGGAGTTTTTGGCCGTCATGATGGCCATCGACAAGTGGCAACCATACCTCCAGTGCGCCCCATTCGAGATCCTCACCGACCACAAGGGCTTGTGTTCGCTTGGAGACCAACAACTCGTCACTGATCTCCAGCGCAAAGCAATGTCCAAGATGGTGGGGTTGCAGTTCACGTTTCGCTACAAGAAGGGCACGGATAATGGCGCGGCCGATGCGCTCTCCAGGGTGGGGCATCTTCTGTTGTTGGACGCTCTGTCCGTGTGCCAACCTCAATGGCTGCAAAAGGTGGCCAATTCGTACGAAACGGACGCCGATGCGCAAGAACTGCTCGCCAAGCTCGCGCTCTGCGACACCGACGACTAGGGCCGCACTCTGTAGCAAGGCGTGATCAGGCAAGGGGGACGACTGTTGATTGATACGTCTCCAACGTCTCTATAATTTATGAAGCATTCATGCTATTTTATTATCTATTTTGAATGATTACGGGCTTTACTTTACACTTTTATATTACTTTTGGGACTAACCTATTAACCGGAGGCCTAGCCCATATTGCTGTTTTATTGCCTGTTTCAGT
The DNA here is from genome assembly GCA_021437245.1 of Aegilops speltoides. NCBI lineage: Eukaryota > Viridiplantae > Streptophyta > Magnoliopsida > Poales > Poaceae > Aegilops > Aegilops speltoides. Next base: position 35,084,579 of record CM038146.1, on the reverse strand, counting down.
ATTTCGAAGAAAAGGAATATCAAACAGAGTCCAAACAGAATGAAACCTTCGGCAGCGTGATTTTTGGAACGAACGTGACTCAGGAGACTTGGAGTTGAAGTAAAGGAAGTTTCGAGGAGGCCACAAGATAGGGGGCGCGCCCACCCCCTGGGCGCGCCCTACCCTCTCGTGGGCCCCTCGAGGCTCCCCCGACCGACTTCTTTCGCCTATATATTCCCATATACCCTAAAAACATCGAACAGAAGATAGATCGGGATTTCCGCCGCCGCAAGCCTCTATAGCCACCAAAAACCTCTCGGGAGCCCATTTCGGCACACTGCCGGAGGGGGAACCCATCACCGGTGGCCATCTTCATCATCCCTGCACTATCCATGACGAGGAGGGAGTAGTTCACCCTCGGGGCTGAGGGTATGTACCAGTAGCTATGTGTTTGATCTCTCTCTCTCTCTCTCTCTCTCTCTCTCTCTCTCGTGTTCTCTCTATGGCACGATCTTGATGTATGGCGAGCTTTGCTATTATAGTTGGATCTTATGATGTGTCTCCCACTCTACTCTCTTGTGATGAATTGAGTTTTCCTCTTGAAGTTATCTTATCGGATTGAGTCTTTAAGGATTTGAGAACACTTGATGTATGTCTTGCCGTGCTTATCTGTGGTGACAATGGGATATCACATGCCACTTGATGTATGTTTTGGTGATCAACTTGCGGGTTCCTCCCATGAACCTATGCATAGGGGTTGGCACACGTTTTCGTCTTGACTCTCCGGTAGAAACTTCGGGGCACTCTTTGAAGTACTTTGTGTTGGTTGAATAGATGAATCTGAGATTGTGTGATGCATATCTTATAATCATGCCCACGGATACTTGAGGTGACAATGGAGTATCTAGGTGACATTAGGGTTTTGGTTGATTTGTGTCTTAAGGTGTTATTCTAGTACGAACTCTTGAATAGATTGATCCGAAAGAATAACGAGGTGGTTTCGTACCCTACCATAATCTCTTCGTTTGTTCTCCGCTATTAGTGGCTTTGGAGTGAATATTTGTTGCATGTTGAGGGATTGTTATATGATCTATCTATGTTATTAATGTTGAGAGAACTTGCACCAGTGAAAGTATGAACCCTATGCCTTGTTTCCTACCATTGCAATACCATTTACGCTCACTTTTATCATTAGTTACCTTGCTGTTTTTATATTTTCAGATTACAAATACCTTTATCTACCATCCATATTGCACTTGTATCACCATCTCTTCGCCGAACTAGTGCACCTATACAATTTACCATTGTATTGGGTGTGTTGGGGACACAAGAGACTCTTTGTTATTTGGTTGCAGGGTTGTTTGAGAGAGACCATCTTCATCCTACGCGTCCTACGGATTGATAAACCTTAGGTCATCCACTTGAGGGAAATTTGCTACTATCCTACAAACCTGTGCACTTGCAGGCCCAACAACGTCTACAATTTAGTTTATAAAAGGTTGCAATTGCTGGGGAGGTGAGTGCTTGAAGGTTGTGTAGTAGACATCAAGCTCTTTTCTGGCGCCATTGCTGGGGAGGTGAGTGCTTGAAGGTATATCTTTAGATCTTGCAATCGAATCTTTTTGTTTCTTGTTTTATCACTAATTTAGTTTATAAAAGAAAAACTACAAAAAAATGGATTTGAGTTTGTCTCATACGCTTCATCTTTTTAATATCTTTCATGAGTATGATGGAAAGGAAAATTGTGCTCAAGTGCTAGAAGAAGAATGCATTAAAATGTTTGGTACTAGATCTTTGTATGATGAGCATGATTGCAACGTTGTTAGTATGAATTCCCTGAATATCCATGATGCTAATGATATGCAAAGCCACAAGCTTGGGGAAGCTATGTTTGATGAAGATGATATTTTTGTCCCCCAAGTTTTGATGAGCAAATTTATTGTGATGAAAGCATGCCTCCTATTTATGATGATTATATTGATGAAAGTGGGTTTGGAAGAGTGTCAACTTTAGGAAGTAATGATCCTACTATTTTGGTGGATGTTGAATATTGTTGTGATAATTATGAAAGTGGATTTGGAAGAGTGGCAACTTTATTTAGTGATGATTCCACTATCTTGGGAGAGGTTTCAATCGATTATGATGAGAACGAAGTTGCTACTTATGATGATTATTGTGATGAAACTTATGCTGTAAAAAGTAGTGATGATTATATTTATAAAACTTGTCATGATTATGATTACCCTTTTTCAGAACATTACTCTTTTAATGTGGAAACAATTTTTAGTATTCAAGTCTCTTATGATACTCCCACTATTCCCAATGAGAAGAATTTTGCTTATGTGGAGAGTAATAAAATTTCTATGCTTGTAGATCATGAAAAGGATGCTTTAGGTGTTGGTTATATTGTTGAATTCGTTCATGATGCTACTGAAAATTATTATGAGGGAGGAACATATGCTTGTAGGAATTGCAATAATATCAAGTTTCCTCTCTATGTGTTGAAAATCTTGAAGCTATGCTTGTTTTACCTTCCTATGCTAGTTGATTATTGTTCTCATAAGTTGTTTGATCACAAAATCCCTATGCATAGGAAGTGGGTTAGACTTAAATGTGCTAGTCATATGATTCATGATGCTCCCGTTATGTTTCAATTCTTATCTTTTTTGTGAGCATCATTGCCATCATCATGCCTAGCTAGAAAGGCATTAAAAAAAGCGCTTGTTGGGATACAACCCAATATTTATCCTTACTGTTTTTGTGTGTTCACATGATTATGCTACTGTAGTAATCATGTTTTATAGCTTTTGTTTCAATAAAGTGCCAAGTAAGACCTTTAGGATAGCTTACGGTGATAGTTGTGTTGATCCTGCTGAAAATCAGAAACTTTTGCACCCAGTAAATTAGTTTTTTAAATTCATAGAAATGCGATATTGATCTGATTCTTTTTGCTATGGATTGGTACATTAATTTATTAGGACTTCCTAATGTGGTAGGATTTTTTAAGTTCTAGAAGTATACGTTTGATACAGATTACTACAGACTGTTCTGTTTTTGACAGATTCTGTTTTCTATGTGTTGTTTGCTTATTTTGATGAATCTATGAGTAGTATCGGAGGGTATGAACCATAGATAAGTTGTAGTACAGTAGATATTACACCAATATGAATTTATAATGAGTTAATTACAGTACCTAAGTGGTGATTTTATTTTCTTATACTAACGGAGCTTACAAGTTTTCTGTTGAGTTTTGTGTTGTGGAGTTTTCAAGTTTTGGGTAAAGATTCAATGGACTATGGAACAAGGAGTGGCAAGAGCCTAAGCTTGGGGATGCCCATGGAACCCCAAGATATTAAATAATAGCCAAAAGCCTAAGCTTGGGGATGCCCCCAGGAAGGCATCCCCTCTTTCGTCTTCGTTCATTGGTAACTTTACTTGGAGCTATATTTTTATTCACCACATGTTATGTGTTTTTCTTGGAGCATCATTTTCTTTTGTTAGTATTTGCTTGCTGTTATTTATAATAATTGTTTGCATCTTTAATTTCAATAAAAAGTCAAGGATAGCCTTTACCATGCTTATTTTGCTAGTATACATGTTGCTGTTTGAAAACAGAAAGTTTACCACTGTTGCAAAAATTCCCTATAAAGTCAGAGCATGATATAATGTTAAAACTTTTTTTCATAATAAGCTCTGATAAATTTACTACAGTGGTAATTTTATTTCATAATTTTTGGAGTTAGGGAAGTATTGATACTCTTGCATTCTTTATAGACTGTACTGTTTTGGCAGATTGCTTTTATGTTTGCATTGTTTGCATATGTTTGCTTGTTTAATGATTATATTTGAGGACAGGAGTATTAAATATGCAGAGACATTTAGTATGCAACGTTGAATAAATAATTTTAGTTATTTGTTACACTAGAAAATGATAAGGTTTTGCATTGGTTTATACTAACCTATCTCACGAGTTCTTGTTGAGTTTGGTGTGGATGAAGCTTTTGATAAAAAGAGAAACCATGATATGAGAGAAATTAAGGAGACACAAAAGTTCAAGCTTGGGGATGCCCAAGGCACCCCAAGATAATATTCCAAGAAGTCTCAAGAATCTAAGCTTGGGGATGCCCCGGTAGGCATCCCACCTTTCTTCTTCAACAACTATCGGTTAGTATCGGTTGAGCCTAAGTTTTTGCTTCTTCACATGAATTGTGCTATCCTTGCAATGTCATTTCATTTTGTTTTGCTGTTTGAATAGAATACCAAGATCTGAAATTCTTTAATGAGAGAGAGTCTTCGCATAGTTACACAATTATTTAGCTACTCATTGATCTTCACTTATATCTTGTTGGAGTAGTTTGTCATTTACTCGTGTGCTTCACTTATATCCTATGAGTAAATTGTTGAATGAGTTGAATGCCATAAATCTGAAATTATACATGTTCCATTTGCTTATCCTATGGGGAGTAATGACTTCACATCTAAGAAGTAGAGGTTGTAAATTCATTGAAGGTTAGCAAGCATCGTATTGGTCATTTGAACAATTCATGAAAGAATATTGAATGAAGAGAAATTTCACATATAAGTATACTATCCTAGACATCTTTTATAATTGGGAGCACTCATTAAGTATGACATGCTAAAGAGTTGATGTTGGACAAGGAGGACAACGTAATGGGTTATGTTTTCGCACATCTCAGTTAAAGTATATTGTTATGGATCATTCAAACATATTGAGCTTGCCTTTCCCCCTCATGCTAGCCAAAATTCCTTGCACCAAGTAGAGATACTACTTGTGCTTCCAAATATCCTTAAACCCAGTTTTTCTATGAGAGTCCACCATACCTACCTATGGATTGAGTAAGATCCTTCAAGTAAGTTGTCATCGGTGCAAGCAATAAAAATTGCTCTCTAAATATGTATGATCTTTTGGTGTGAAGAAAATAGCTTTATACGATCTTGTTATGGAAGCAATAAAAGCGAAGGACTTCATAATAAAGGTCCATATACAAGTGGCATTATAAAGTGACGTTCATTCGCATTAAGATTTTGTGCATCCAACCCTAAAAGCGCATGACAACCTCTGCTTCCCTCTGTGAAGGGCCTATCTTTTACTTTATGTTTACTTTTATGCAAGAGTCAAGGTGATCTTCACCTTTCCCTTTTTCATTTTATCCTTTGGCAAGCACCTCGTGTTGGGAACATCCTGATATATATATCCAATTGGATGTAAGTTAGCATGAACTATTATTGTTGACATCACCCAAAGGTGAATACGTTGGGAGGCAACACTATAAACCCCTATCTTTCTCAGTGTCCGATTGAAACTCCATAACCTTTAGTATTGCGTGAGTGTCAGCAATTGTAGAAGACTATATGATAGTTGAGTATGTGGAGTTTGCTATTCCTGAAAATAAGATGAATTTCAATTGTTTGATGACTGAGAATGAAGTTTGCTAGTTTTCAAGAAAGTTTATGGTCTATGCTTTGACATGTGAATTGCTTGTTACTTTATTGTGAGAAGTTTCATGAGATGAACTACTGTTATGACATATTATCATGCAAGAAAAGGTGATTGAAATTATCATTGATCAAACTTGTGCACCTTCTAGCATTCACACATCATAAATTCTTTCTTTTATCATTTACCTACTCGAGGATGAGTAGGAATTAAACTTGGGGATGCTGGTAAGTCTCCAATGTATCTAGAATTTATGAAGCATTCATGCTATTTTATTTTCTGTTTTGAATGATTATGGGCTTTACTTTACACTTTTATATTACTTTTGGGACTAACCTATTTATCAGAGGCCCAGCCCATATTGTTGTTTTATTGCCTGTTTCAGTATTTCGAAGAAAAGGAATATCAAATGGTGTCCAAATGGAACGAAACCTTTGGCAGCGTGATTTTTGGAACGAACGTGACTCAAGAGACTTGGAGTTGAAGTAAAGGAAGTTTTGAGGAGGCCACAAGATAAGGGGCGCGCCCACCCCCTGGGTGCGCCCTACCCTCTCGTGGTCACCTCGAGGCTCCCCCGACCGACTTCTTTTGCCTATATATTCCCATATACCATCAAAACATCGAAACAGAAGATAGATCGTTAGTTCGGCCGCCGCAAGCCTCTATAGAACCAAAAACCTCTCGGGAGCCCGTACCGGCACCCTGCCGGAGGGGGAACCCATCACCGGTGGCCATCTTCATCATCTCGGCGCTATCCATGACGAGGAGGGAGTAGTTCACCCTCGGGGCTGAGGGTATGTACCAGTAGCTATGTGTTTGATCTCTCTCTATCGTGTTCTCTCTATGGCACGATCTTAATGTATAGCGAGCTTTGCTATTATATTTGGATCTTATGATGTTTATCCCCCTCTACTCTCTTGTGATGAATTGAGTTTTCCTCTTGAAGTTATCTTATCAGACTGAGTCTTTAAGGATTTGAGAACACTTGATGTATGTCTTGTCGTCCTTATCTGTGGTGACAATGGGATATCACGTGCCACTTGATGTATGTTTTGGTGATCAACTTGCGGGTTCCGCCCATGAACCTATGCATAGGGGTTGGCACACGTTTTCGTCCTGACTCTCCAGTAGAAACTTTGGGGCACTCTTTGAAGTACTTTCTGTTGGTTGAATAGATGAATCCGAGATTGCGTGATGCATATCTTATAATCATGCCCACGGATACTTGAGGTGACAATGGAGTATCTAGGTGACATTAGGGTTTTGGTTGATTTGTGTCTTAAGGTGTTATTCTAGTATGACCTCTTGAATAGATTGATCCGAAAGAATAACTTTGAGGTGGTTTCGTACCCTACCATAATCTCTTCGTTTGTTCTCCGCTATTAGTGGCTTTGGAGTGAATCTTTGTTGCATGTTGAGGGATTTTTTATATGATCTATCTATGTTATTAATGTTGAGAGAACTTGCACTAGTGAAAGTATGAACCCTATGCCTTGTTTCCTACCATTGCAATACCGTTTACACTCACTTTTATCATTAGTTACCTTGCTGTTTTTATATTTTCAGATTACAAATACCTTTATCTACCATCCATATTACACTTGTATCACCATCTCTTCGCCGAACTAGTGCACCTATACAATTTACCATTGTATTGGATGTGTTGGGGACACAAGAGACTCTTTGTTATTTGGTTGCAGGGTTGTTTGAGAGAGACCATCTTCATCCTACACCTCCTATGGATTGATAAACCTTAGGTCATCCACTTGAGGGAAATTTGCTACTATCCTACAAACCTGTGCACTTGCAGGCCCAACAACGTCTACAAGAAGAAGGTTGTGTAGTAGACATCATGGATCGGCGCCAACACAGCGCTCCAGACGAAGCTCATCGCCGCCCTGCACCACAGCATCGTCGGGGGTCCCTCCGGCACCACTGCCACCTACCACCGGGTGCGCAAGTTATTCGCCTGGACCGGCCTGAAGCGCGCTGTCGAAGAGTTTGTCAGGCAGTGCAGCATCTGCCAGCACCCGAAGCATGAGCAAACACATCCGGCCGGCAAGCTACAACCGCTCCCAATTCCACAAGAGCCCTAGCAGGAGATCACCATGGACTTTGTCGAGGGGCTGCCAAAGTCTGATGGTCGTCGTCGACCGGCTCACCAAGTACGCCCACTTCGTCCCTCTCCGCCACCCCTTCAACGCCGCTCAGGTCGCGAGATCCTTTTGGGACAATGTCATCCGTCTCCAAGATGTGCCGCACTCCATCGTCTCCGACCCCGACAAGGTGTTCAGCGCAATGTGGCGTGATACGTCTCCAACGTATCTATAATTTTTTATTGTTCCATGCTAATATATAACCCCTTTTGGATGTTTATGGGCTTTATTTTACACATTTATATCATTTTTGGGACTAACCTACTAACCGGAGGCCCAGCCCATATTGTTGTTTTTTTGTGCCTATTTCAGTATTTTGAAGAAAAGGAATATCAAACGGAGTCCAAACGGAATGAAACCTTCGGGAGCGTGATTTTTGGAACGAACGTGATCCAGAGGACTTGGAGTGAAAGTCAAGAAGCAGCCGAGGCTCCCACGAGATAGGAGGGCGCCCCCCCCCTATAGGGCGCGCGCCCTGTCTCATGGGCCCCTCGGGCGGCCACCGACATACTTCTTCCTCCTATATATAACTACGTACCCCGAAGACATCCGAGAGGCGGACGAAACACAATTTCCACCACCGTAACCTTCTGTATCCGTGAGATCCCATCTTGGAGCCTTTGCCGGCACTCTGCCGGAGGGGGAATCGACCACGGAGGGCTTCTACATCAACATCCTTGCCCCTCTGATGAGTTGTGAGTAGTTTACCACAGACCTACGGGTCCATAGTTATTACCTAGATGGCTTCTTCTCTCTTTTTGGATCTCAATACAATGTTCTCCCCCTCTCTTGTGGAGATCTATTCGATGTAAACTCTTTTTGCGGTGTGTTTGTCGAGATCCGATGAATTGTGGATTTATGATCAAGTTTATCTTTGAATAATATTTGAATCTTCTCTAAATTCTTTTATGTATGATTGAGTTATCTTTGCAAGTCTCTTTGAATTATCAGTTTGGTTTGGCCTACTAGATTGATCTTTCTTGCCATGGGAGAAGTGCTTAGCTTTGGGTTCAATCTTGCGGTGTCCTTACCCAGTGACAGAAAGGTTTGCAAGGCGCGTGTTGTATTGTTGCCATCGAGGATAACAAGATGGGGTTTATATTATATTGCTTGAGTTTATTCCTCTACATCATGTCATCATGCTTAATGCGTTACTCTGTTCTTATGAATTTAATACTCTAGATGTAGGCAGGAGTCGGACGATGTGTGGAGTAATAATAGTAGATGCAGGCAGGAGTTGGTCTACTTGTTATGGACGTGATGATTATATACATGATCATGCCTAGATAATCTCATAACTATTCGCTTTTCTATCAATTACTCGACAGTAATTTGTTCACCCACCGTAATACTTATGCTATCTTGAGAGAAGCCACTAGTGAAACCTATGGCCCCCGGCTCTATCTCTTATCATATTTGCTTCCAATCTACTTTTATTTGCATCTTTACTTTTTGCATCTATATTGTAAAATACCAAAAATATATTTATCTTATCATACTATCTTTATTAGATCTCACTTTCGCAAGTGGCCGTGAAGGGATTGACAACCCCTTTATTGCGTTGGTTGCGAGTTCTCAGTTTGTTTGTGTAGGTGCATGGGACTTTTGAAGAGCCTCCTACTGGAGTGATACCTTGGTTCTCAAAAACTGAGGGAAATACTTACGCGACTATTGCTGCATCACCCTCCTCTTCGAGGAAAACCAGCGCAAGCTCAAGACGTAGCAAGAAGGATTTCTGGCGCCGTTGCCGGGGAGGCTTCCACCAAGTCAAGTCAGGATTCAACCTCCCGCCAACGTGCGATTTCTGGTGCCGTTGCCGGGGAGGTCTTCGCTCAAGTAAAGACATACCAAGTACCCATCACAAACTCATCTCCCTCGTATTTACATTATTTTCCATTTTCCTCTCGTTTTCCTCTCCTCCACTTCACCCTTGCCGTTTTATTCGCCTTCTCTTTCCCAGTCTCCTCCTCTCCGTTCCGTTTGCCTTCTCGTTGCCATGGCTGAATCAAAAATAATTATGGGACCTTTCCTAGGTACTAGTACCTTGGATAACCCCTCTATCCTCTCTAAGCTCATGAATAATGATGCAATAGAAAGACCCACCGGGGTCTCCAATGAGAGCTTGAATAATTTTAATGAGGATGACTCTAGAATTTTTCGCTATTTACTTGATGAGTCTTTAAAAGATGCTTGGGTTAGGTTATTAAGGATTCGGGCTAGATATGTGCCACAATATCAAATTGAAGATTACTTAAAAAGTTTCTATGTTGGCTTGCCCGCTTCTTTTAAACAAGTTTTAGATTCTATTTTTGAAGGAGGTTTTCTTGAAGGGGATGCTATAGACTCTTATGAAAAAAATGAAAACTATATTTGGGCACCCTATGAACGATAAGGTTGAATCAACTACTCTTTTGTGCTTGTATCAAAATGAAATTATTAAAGAGATGAAGTCTAGTTTAGAGGCAAACTTCCGTAACGTACTTAATCTTACTTCTTCCGTTAATGGCCATGTGCTTACCTTAAATGGAAGAATGAATGCCATAGAAAGGAGATCCTCTTCTCCGAGTGCCAAAGATGGCACTAGTTACATCTATCTTCGCTTTTATGCCTAGCTAGGGGCATTAAACGATAGCGCTAGTTGGGACATTTACATCTATGCCCCTAATTTGCGCCCACTTTCAGATTTACCCCTAATTTCAAAGCCTGCTCAAATTTGCCCCTCCGCCGTTTGGTGCACTTACAGAAATGCCCTTCTGTGCCGTTACCGTCCGGTCAAAGCTGGTCAAAGGGCATTGACCGTCCTGAAAAAAAATAGCAAAACAGTTCTAAAAAATCTGAAAATTTGTGAGATCAAAGATACTCAGGTTCGCAAGGTGCGTGCAAATTTTCGTGTTGTTTGGGTATTCCAGGAGCTCGTGTCAAAGGAAAAACAATAAATATGTAAGTCTGTGAACAGTAAATTCAAAAAAATAGCAAGAAAATTCAAAAAAATATGAATTTTTTTGGCATCAAAGAGGCTATAGTCTACAAGCAACGTGCAAATTTTTGTTGTGTTTGGACATTGGAGGGGCTTGTGGAGAAAAAAACAAAATTTGGCTCGAGAAAAAACTTGGGAAAAAATGACAATTTTGTTTGTTCTTGCTAGAGCTGCTCGCATGTCATTTGATCACAAAAACTTGCAAGCACCTTGTGCACCCAAGCCTCTTTGATGCCAAATTTTTTCATATTTTTTTGAATTTTCTTGCTATTTTTTTCAAATTTACTGTTCACAAGTGTGCATATTAAATGTTTTTCCTCGCCACGAGCTCCTGGAATGTCCAAATAGCACAAAAGTTTGCACGCACCTTGCGCACATGAGTATCTTCAAACTCACAAAATTTTAGATTTTTAAAATTTTTTTTGCTATTTTTTTCAGGACGGTCAAAGTTGTTTGACCGGACGGTAATGGCGCAGAAGGGCATTTCTGTAAGGGCACCTAACGGCGGAGGGGCAAATTTGAGCAGGCTTTCGAATTAGGGGTATATCTGATTAGGTGGTTCGAGTTAGGGACAGAAATGCAAATGGCCCTTTTTGTTTTTGCTCCTGTTTAGTAATAAATCTTGCATCTACCTTCTGTTTAGATGTGTTTTTATCTTTTAATTAGTGTTTGTGCCAAGTAGAACCTATAGGATAACCTATGATGATAGTTGATTTGATTCTGCTGAAAAACAGAAACTTTGCACGCACGAATATAATTTTGTTAAATGACAGGAACGTGCTTTTGCATTGATTCTTTTTTCTGCTGATCAATAAAAAAATTGTCCAGGACTTCCTATTTTCGTAGGATTTTTAGAGTTCTAGAAGTTTGCGTTAGTTACAGAATTCTACAGGCTGTTCTGTTTTTGACAGATTCTATTTTTCGTGTGTTGTTTGCTTATTTCAATGCATCTATGGCTAGTAAATTAGTTTATAAACCATAAGGAATTTGGAATACAGTAGGTTTAACACCAAAATAAATAAATAATGAGTTCATTACAGTACCTTATGTGGTGGTTTTGTTTTCTTTCACTAACAGAGCTTATAAGATTTCCTGTTGAGTTTTGTGTTGTGAAGTTTTCAAGTTTTGGGTAAAGCTTTTATGGACTATGGAATAAAGGGTGGCAAGAGCCTAAGATTGGGGATGCCCAAGGCACCCCAATATATTCAAGGATAGCCAAAAGCCTAAGCTTGGGGATGCCCCGGGAAGGCATCCCCTCTTTCGTCTTCGCTCATTGGTAACTTTACTTGGAGCTATATTTTTATTCGCCACATGACATGTGTTTTGCTTGGAGCGTCTTGTATTATATTTAGTCTTTGCTTTTTTTAGTTTACCACAATCATCCTTGCTGTACACACCTTTTTGGAGAAGCCTATTTGATTAGAATTTGCTAGAATACTCTATGTGCTTCACTTATATCTTTTGAGCTTGATAGTTTTTTCTCTAGTGCTTCACTTATATCTTTTAAAGCACGGTGGTGTCTTAATTTTGAAAAAAATATTAGTCTCTCATGATTCACTTATATTATTTTGAGAGTCTTTTAGAACAGCATGATATTTGCTATGGTTACAAAGTTGGTCCTAGAATGATGAGCATCCAAGTTGGGTATAATAAAAACTATCATAGAAAGTGAATATGATGCTATGATCAATTTGATGCTTGATAATTGTTTTGAGATATGGAAGTAGTGATATTAGAGTTATGCTTGTTGGGTGATTATGAATTTAAAGAATGCTTGTGTTGAAGTTTGTGATTCCCGTAGCATGCACGTATGGTGAACCGCTTTGTGATGAAGTTGGAGCACAATTTTATTTATTGAGTGTCTTCCTTATGAGTGGCGGTCGGGGACGAGCGATGGTCTTTTCCTAGCAATCTATCCCCCTAGGAGCATGCGCGTAGTGCTTTGGTTTTTGATGACTTCTAAATTTTTGCAACAAGTATATGAGTTCTTTTGACTAATGTTGAGTCCATGGATTATACGCACCCTTTCACCTTTCCATCATTGCTAGCCTGTCTTGTGCCGCGCAAATTTCGCCGGTACCATACACCCACCATATACCTTCCTCGAAACAGCCACCATACCTACCTATTATGGCATTTCCATAGCCATTCCGAGATATATTGCCATGCAACTTTCCACCGTTTCGTTCATATGACACACATTACTTTTATCATATTGCTCTTTGCATGATCATGTAGTTGACATTGTATTTGTGGCAAGGCCACCTTCATAATTTTATGTCGCTCTTGATTCATTGCATATCTCGGTACACCGCCAGAGGCATTCATATAGAGTCATACCTTGTTCTAGCTTTGAGTTGTAATTCTTGAGTTGTAAATCCATAAAAGTGTGATGATCTTCATTATTAGAGCATTGTCCTAGTGAGGAAAGGATGATGAAGACTATAATTCCCACACAAGTTGGGATGAGACTTTGGACTTTACAAAAATAAGAAAAGAGAAAGGCCAAAAAGAAGAAAAAGAAGAAGGCGAAAGAAAAAAAAGAAAAAAAAGAGAAAAAATGGAAAAAATGAAATGAGAGAAAAGTAGAGAAGGGACAATGCTACTATCTCTTTTTCCACACTTGTGCTTCAAAATAGCACCATGATCTTCATGATAGAGAGTCTCATATGTTGTCACTTTCATATACTAGTGGGAATTTTTCATTATAGAACTTGGCTTGTATATTCCAATGATGGGCTTCCTCAAAATGCCCTAGGTCTTCGTGAGCAAGCGAGTTGGATGCACACCCACTTAGTTTCTTTTGTTGAGCTTTCATATATTTATAGCTCTAGTGCATCCGTTGCATGTCAATCCCTACTCACTCACATTGATATCTATTAATGGGCATCTCCATAGCCCGTTGATACGCCTAGTTGATGTAAGACTATCTTCTCCTTTTTGTCTTCTCCACAACCACCATTCTATTCCACATATAGTGCTATGTCCATGGCTCACGCTCATGTATTGTGTGAAAGTTGAAAGAGTTTGAGATTATTAAAGTATGAAACAATTGCTTGGTTTGTCATCGGGGTTGTGCATGATTAAATACTTTGTGTGATGAAGATAGAGCAACAGCCAGACTATATGATTTTGTAGGGATAACTTTCTTTGGCCATGTTATTTTGAGAAGACATGATTACTTTGATTAGTATGCTTGAAGTATTACTATTTCTTATGTCAATATGAATGTTTATTTCGTATCAGTTGGATCTGAACATTCATGCCACAATAAAGAAAATTACATTATAAATTATGCTAGGTAGCATTCCACATCAAAAATTTCCTTTTTATCATTTACCTACTCGAGGACGAGAAGAAATTAAGCTTGGGGATGCTTGATACGTCTCCAACGTATCTATAATTTTTTATTGTTCCATGCTATTATATTACCCCTTTTGGATGTTTATGGGCTTTATTTTACACATTTATATCATTTTTGGGACTAATCTACTAACCGGAGGCCCAGCCCATATTGCTGTTTTTTTGCCTATTTCAGTATTTCGAAGAAAAGGAATATCAAACGGAGTCCAAACAGAATGAAACCTTCGGGAGCTTGATTTTTGGAACGAACGTGATCCAGAGGACTTGGAGTGCAAGTCAAGAAGCAGCCTAGGCTCCCACGAGATAGGAGGGCACGCCCCCCCTATAGGGCGCGCCCCCCCTGTCTTGTGGGCCCTCGGGCGGCCACCGACGTACTTCTTCCTCCCATATATACCTACGTACCCCGAAAACATCCGAGAGGCGGACGAAACACAATTTCCACCATGGTAACCTTCTGTATCCACGAGATCCCATCTTGGATCCTTCGCAGGCACTTTGCCGGAGGGGGAATCGACCATGGAGGGCTCCTACATCAACATCCTTGCCCCTCCGATGAGTTGTGAGTAGTTTACCACAGACCTACGGGTCCATAGTTGTTACCTAGATGGCTTCTTCTCTCTTTTTGGATCTCAATACAATGTTCTCCCCCTCTCTTGTGGAGATCTATTCGATGTAAACTCTTTTTGCGGTGTGTTTGTCGAGATCCGATGAATTGTGGGTTTATGATCAAGTTTATCTATGAATAATATTTGAATCTTCTCTGAATTTTTTTATGTATGATTGAGTTATCTTTGCAAGTCTCTTCGAATTATCAGTTTGGTTTGGCCTACTAGATTGATCTTTCTTGCCATGGGAGAAGTGCTTAGCTTTGTGTTCAATCTTGCGGTGTCCTTCCGCAGTGACAGAAAGGGTTGCAAGGCACGTGTTGTATTGTTGCCATTGAGGATAACAAGATGGGATTTATATCATATTGCTTGAGTTTATTCCTCTACATCATGTCATCTTCCTTAATGCGTTACTCTGTTCTTATGAGCTTAATACTCTAGATGCAGGCAAGAGTCGGTCGATGTGTGGAGTAATAGTCGTAGATGCAGGAAGGAGTTGGTCTACCTGTTATGGATGTGATGCCTATATACATGATCATGCCTAGATAATCTCATAACTATTCGCTTTTCTATCAATTGCTCGACAGTAATTTGTTCACCCACCGTAATACTTATGCTATCTTGAGAGAAGCCACTAGTGAAACCTATGGCCCCCGGGTCTATCTCTTATCATATTTGCTTCCAATCTACTTTTATTTGCATCTTTACTTTTTGCATCTATATTATAAAATACCAAAAATATATTTATCTTATCATACTATCTTTATTAGATCTCACTTTTGCAAGTGGCCGTGAAGGGATTGACAACCCCTTTATTGTGTTGGTTGCGAGTTCTCAGTTTGTTTGTGTAGGTGCGTGGGACTTTTGAGGAGCCTCCTACTGGATTGATACCTTGGTTCTCAAAAACTGAGGGAAATACTAACGCTACTATTGCTGCATCACCCTCTCCTCTTCGAGGAAAACCAACGCAAGCTCAAGACGTAGCATGGTGCGAGATCCTCAATGCCGCGGGCACCAAGCTCCTGTACTCCACGGCGTATCACCCCCAGACGGACGGCCAGACGGAGCCCGTCAACAAGTGGTTGGAGATGTATTTGCGGTGCTCTGTCCACGACACACCCAAGCAGTGGCGCCGGTGGCTCTCTGCAGCAGAGTTCTGGCACAACTCGTCACACCACGCCTCCCTCAACTGCTCCCCGTTGAAGGCGCTGTATGGCAGGGAGCCCAACCTCGGCGGCATGCCAGCGGTCAACTCCAACATACCCGCGGATGCCCCTCTCGATGAGATCGACTGGGTAACGCAAACGGAGTTGCTGCGCGCCCAGCTCGCGCGCGCCCAGGGGCGCTTCAAGAAACAAGCAGATCACCACCGTGCCGAGCGCGCCTTCAATGTGGGTGAGCAAGTCCTCCTCAAGATTCAACCGTACGCCCAGTCCTCCGTCGCCAACCGCCCTTGTCGCAAGCTGGCGTACAAGTTCTTTGGACCCTTCACGGTGATGGAGCGCATCGGCACGTTGGCGTATCGTCTGAACTTGCCGCCGGACAGCCGTATCCACCCAGTCTTCCACGTCTCGCAACTCAAGCCGTTCGTCGCCGACTACACTCCGGTCTTCGCAGAGCTGCCCAAGATACCCGACCTCACGACCGCGGACCGCGTTCCGATCGCCATCCTGGACCGCCGCATGATGAAGAAAGGTGACGCCCCTGTCGTCCAAGTAAAGGTACAGTGGGGCTCCATGCCGCCGTCATCTGCGACCTGGGAAGACTACTACGTGCTCCTGCAGTGCTACCCGGACGCTCCCCTTTGGACAGAGGAGGATCAAGCTGCTCAAGAGGGGGCAAATGTCATGCCTGCAGATCAGCCTGCAGCGGACTAACCAGTGCAAGTGCAGCTAGCCACTTGCAACGTCCAGGTCACCGTGGGGGCCCGTGGCCAAGTGTATTCGTGTGTGTTAAGCCAAGTGTTAGCGTGTGTGTGAAGCCAAGTGTTGGCCTACTTGTAACCGAACGACGGAACGGAGACGGCATTGAAAAAGTGAATGAACTACTTTCCCCTCGTCTCGTCTCTCGCTCTCACCTAACCCTCTGTTCTTCCTCATCCCAACCCCCTTCTCCACTCTCCCCCAAATCCCCAAGATTGGGGCGTGACACCAAGTTCTAGCCAGAGCCCGGATGGGGATAGGAACCAGAAGGACACCAATGCCTGGATGATTTGCTCGTCCTTGGCCGCAAGCTGGTAAGAGAGATTCGTTTTCCACCCATCCTTTGGTGGTGGGGATATAACCCCACGGTGTGACCCACCCACGAGGGGCCGACTTACACTGTTGGTGATTCATAAATGAAAGGCTAAATAGTCCTAAGAAGATAACATATGAAGACTGAAGGCAGCTTACAAAGCGGGCCTGTTGAAGACCCAAGACCTGGAGGTGGTGCTATAACCCTGAGATGTGAGCCGCCCGATGGCGACTTGCCTAGCAAGGAAAGGCAACTTAGAACCTGAGTATGTCACATTGTGTGATCCGACTTGGACTCTTGCAAGACCAGGGCCTCGACCTATGTATATAAAGGCGACACCCTGCGGCGGCTTAACTCAAGTTAGAATGAATCGATAGCTAGGTTAAGCGATTCCACTCCCTTGTAATCGACACTCAATCAATACAACACAAAGCATGACATAGGATTTTACCTCATTGGTGAGGGGCCGAACCTACGTAAACTTGCGTCTCTCGTCCCGCTCAACCCCTTCAAGCTAATCATCATAGCCATGGCCTCACACTTAAGTCCTTTCACAAGGACATTTGCCGTGACAAAACCACGACAATTGGCCGCCATCGTGGGGCCAGAGCATGGTGGTTTGAAGTTCTTGAAGGGAACTTTCCCAGGGATCGACGGATACGCCATTGGCAGGATGACCAAGAGTCGTCGCGGCAAGCTCTACATCGATGACGTTGGCTGGGGCCCCGAGGCCGACTCAATCGAGTACGGGTACCGGGTCCCCTTCGGCGGAATTCAAGTATTCATCGGCAAGATCGGCGAGTCTGAGCATGAGCCGGACACCTTCACCGACCTCTTAGAGTCGGCTTGGCATGCACAACCCGCCCGGGTTCAACCCAGTCGAAAAAACGTCTTCTTCGGTTTCACGCAAGGGTTGGAGCTTGCAGAAAATTCTGCATCTGGTGGGGAGACTCGTTTATTCAGATGGTGAGTCCTCAGTCAGAGAAACGGAATCAATCTATCAGCTTCAAGATGGCGGTCTTGGGGGTTATTCCGATGGCAACAGTATTCTGGACCCCTATGAGTTGCCGTGCAGGGCCGCTATTTTTATGGCTGGTACACAGCCGGTTATAAACTCGTCAACAACTGTGGCTATGACATTAGGATCAACTATGGCTGCGACGACTGGGGCTAGTGGCTTAGTTATACCGCATACTAAATTTCTGTCAGCTCTTTTGGCCTATTAGAACACTTTGCTTGCGACAGAGCTAACTGTGGTTAATCAGGCAGAGTACAATGCAGATATTGGAAAGATTCAGGCGGAGATCGCTAAGGCCAAGGAGGATGTCAACGCAGAGAATGCTAGGATGGCAGAAGAACGGGCTTAGATCGCGGCTGAGTTAGAGCGAGTAAGGGCGGAGGCTTGGCGCTTAAATCTAGATCAGAATGCCTTTAACACATTTCTTTGTATAAGAGACCAGACTCGTCTGCCTCTGCATTATGAGCTTATGAATCTGTTTAACACCCCTGGAGCAGGTCCAAGCACTCCGGGCCCTCGGGTAAATCCTCAATTCAACCCAGGTGGGCCTGGAAGTGGGGAAGAGGCTCAGCCTCGACAGCCTAAGTCGGCACGGAGGGATGAGCAGATGCCTAACCCGCCCCAAATCAAATGCCGCCTAAACATTTCTTGACACCACCATCGGGGCATTTTTCTAACCCAGTGGATAACATGATAGCAGCGGCAACACGGCTGGCATCTATTCCAATCGAGGGTGAGTTGCCGGTTGCGGTGGAGACCCGAAATGCAGTGGAGCTTCTTCAAACGGCTATAGCACAGCAGGCGGCTTATTCATACAGTCGTGAGTGTGTTCATTTGACCTCTCGCCCAAGTCAAAGTTACAGCAGGCGGTTTCTAGGAGCAAACGGCGTCGTAACCCGCCCCGTGACGATATCCAACCCCTCTTTCATGGTCTTGGATGCAGAAAATTTGACCCGAGTTTGTTGCTGCATGCCCTCAGTTTGTTGGATGAATCTTCTCATCTTCCTTTCTCTGATTTGATTTTCTTCTCGGCCTACTTCTTCTTGGTTCTTCTCAGGCAGATCTGGCAAAAGCTGCCTAGCCGCAGAACAGGCGTGGCACAAACTAGGCTAGCTTTATTTTTTCTTTCTCATGAAGAACACGTGCCAACACTAGATGCGCTGCATTGGCTCTGTAAGCCCACACCAAACGGCCATGGACACTTGATATGCCCTGCAAGGCCCAAATGCCCTAGGTTTAAGCCCCTATAAATTGGGTGTACCGCCCGTCAAGTGAGAAACGAGAATAGTGCCAACCCGCCGCCGCCACCGTTCCCAGCCCCCGCCGACCAACACCACCAAGTATGCCTCCCACTCCACACCTCCTACCCCCGCCCCATCTCACACCAACTACCCAGCGATCACTGATTGCTCCTTTTTTATCCTCATGGATCACCGACCAGCCGCTGCCGTCTACGAGAGGAGGGCGATGGCCGACACCAACCGTTGCAAGTGAGTGGCCTCTCTTTCCTCCCCCAATGCCCCCAAATCCCAGCATTCCTCTTCTTCTGCTATACTCGGGGCCTGTGCTACTTTTCGTTCCCTTGCGCGGCTAGATCTTAGTTTTGTTGCCCATTTGATTTCTTTTCTCATGATTGCTCTTGCTCTGGACCGCAGCTTGAAGGAGGTCGCCTTCGTCAAGGTGAAGCACGACAAGTCACAGAGGGGCAGCGTGGTAGGGGACAAGGAAGGTGCGCTCCGGTTCCCGGTCTACGACATGCCTCACAGTGAGAGATGCTGCTTGTTCGTCAGATTCCCATTACTGGCCTTTTTATGGGTTGTGTTTGATTCTTGATGCGCTTGTTTTTGTTGTAATGTGCAGACATCCAGTTCGATCCCGAGGCGGCCTCAGCCCAGAACATCAGCGGCGGTGTTTGATTCCTCCGTCGGCCACCATGGGCGTCAAAATCACCGCATATCTTCGCCGCAAAGTTTCAGAAATTAGAAGATGATGAGGAAGAGGTGCGGGGATGGAAATAGATGGATCCCAAGCCCTCCATTTACATCAAGTGACCCAGATAACCACTGCTCGGTTAAAAGTTGAATATAATTTATACTAAACCTTTGTACTTATGATTACATTTTTAATGCGTATAATTTTCTTAGTTGACATATATTCAATGATTAAATGTATGTATGATGTGATAATATATTCAATGATTAATCCAATGCTATTAATTTGTCATTCTCAACGTTAATAACTTTTTTAGAAACTTCGTCAAAGTTTACAAAGTTTGACTCAAGATAAAGCTAATATGCAAAATAAATAAATAAACAAAGGGAGTAATAGTTATAGTCATCCTTTTTTATACAATTATTATGTGTATCATTGTAAAATACATGTGCTAAACTTAAATAGTTTTGTAATAAAAGCCTTCTTGAGTTATTTTGACTTTAAATTATTGTGTAACACAAACCTTCAAGAATAATTTTGACAAATGTATAAACTACATAGTATGAATTGTGTGTGTGTGACCACATCTTTAAATGTCATGGTACAAATCTCTAAAGCATAACACCAAAAGAGTATCTCAATAGTAGTTTCTAGTGTATGATTAACTAAGCATATTTATAGAAAATTTCTAAATTATAAGTTGAACTGTTGGTATTAATTCATATTTCATGGTGAAATGTGTCTTGTAAATTACCAGGGTTTCAGGAATAAAGTTGAATGTATCCATGCTATGTACTTTCTATTGAAATAACATCACTTGTAATAAATCACCTCACACATAATAATGTTGTGGATTTTACTATTTCTGTGGACATCCGACTTGATTATGTGTTATGCTCGTGGGCAATGTACTTGATACCATATGGTGTATTTTCTCCACTTTTAGATCGTGAGCTACCTTTTCTTTTGCTTCTTCGACTCCCTAGGCCAAGCATATGCAGGCTGTGGGGCGGAATATCTCCCTTGGAACCCACTCTCCCATTTTTTTATCATTATTCTCCAGCACAGTCAGACCATTCACCTTTTCTTCATTCTTCTCCATCGAGTCATGTTGTATGGTCTCTCCTCCGCGAATAAGTTTATGATGAGCAGAGTCCAACCCCTGCTTGTCACTCTACCTTGTCTTTCCCACCATTGTTATTGAGCTGAGAACGACACATAATAGCTTTTTGGGGGGATTACTAAGTTTGTTGATCAAACGAAATGTTCATAGGGATGCATAATGGGTCATGAGTGCCAAGCCACATGTGGCGACCCTGATCAATCGAATGAGAAAACTTAACAATATTACGAGCTTCTACGTTTGGCTCTCTTTCTTCAAAACAAGAAGATGGTTAGTAAAGTCTGCTTCCTAACGATTATCTCCTAAATGATGAATATGTTCTTTATTTTTTTTCAACAACTTGTTTGCAAGCGCATGCCCGATCCATTCAACTAGACGGAAAACAACCCATTAGCCCAACTTAGAGTGTGAGCTTGTCCTTATATGTAATCTGAGAGGGAAGGCCAGCAATCAATTATTGACATTGAAAACTCATTTCAGTAAATCAAACTTTCTTACAACTTGACCGAGTTTATCAAGAGATTTTTTTTGTGAGGTTAAAGTGAGTGTTATTCCATAACAATCGGGTTACAATATCGAGACAACAAGTCCTCACAGAATAGAGGGCTCGAGTTCAACCATACCGCAGAAAAAGCTTTGGTACGGCTATAATGAGCCTGTTGATGTACTACCCTATTCTGATCTCTACTAATTTTAAGGGGAACAAACTCTCGATCAACCATAAGAGATTTAATCTATACAGCTAAGTGTGCATAGGATGACCTAGACGAGGTGTCTCTCACGAGGGCACCTGCCGACCACGATGTTGTGCATGTCACAGATGGGATCAAGACCTCCAAGACGGCGCCCCAAAGAGGGTAAGCGACGTTGGAGATGCCGCCGCCGCCTGATCCAACCAAGATCTTGACTTTCGCTCGTAGATCTTGACCTGAGAGATGAGGATGCACAAATCACCACGAAAGCGCCTCCAAGGAAGAAAGTGACGCTCACAGGCGCCATCGCAGCCGGCCGGCAAGCACCGGCCAAGCTTTCGCCCGGATTAGCAACACCACCGCTCCCATGCGGTCGATCGACGCCAACAAGCACGACCACTGACCCGCGCACCTCTACACAACAACCGCGCCATCGCCACACAGGGACCACCATCACATTTCGCTGCCGAGCCAAAGCTGCCTAGAAAGGAGAGACGATCCTCCCTCCACCAAACACACCGCGGCCGCCGCGTCGCCCACATGAACACCTCAGCCACCGACACATCAACCACCGTCTCCGGGCCGCTGCCCGAAGTCTAACACCGCCAAACCAGGCCCAGGGACAGAAGGGCGCCACACTGCGTTGCAGCCATCGTACCACGCGGAGGCATGGCCGTAGTAGCAGGAAACCACCGTTGGCCGGCCGAATCCAACCCCGCCAGGCCAGATCTGGCAGTGGCCAGCCCTCCTGTAGACCACTATCGCTCCATCGAGGCCCCAGGATGCCACGTCGAGCAGAGCCGGAGACCTAGCCCGAGAGCCGCTTGAAAGAAATATCCCTAGAGGCAATTATAAAGTGGTATTTTAATTTTCCTTATTCATGATAAAGGTTTATTATTCATGCTAGAATTATATTGATCGGAAACTTAAATACATGTGTGAATACATAAACAAATACGTATCCCTAGTAAGCCTCTACTAGACTAGCTCGTTGATCAAAGATGGTTAAGGTTTCCTAACGACAGACATGTGTTGTCATTTGATAAAGAGACCACATCATTATGAGAATGATGTGATGGACAAGACCTATCCGTTAGCTTAGCATAATGATCGTTCAGTTTATTGCTATTGCTTTCTTCATGTCAAATACATATTCCTTTGACTATGAGATTATGCAACTCCCGGATACCGGAGGAATACCTTGTGTGCTATCAAACATCACAGCGTAACTGGGTGATCATAAAGATGCTCTACAAGTATCTCCGAAGGTGTTTGTTGAGTTTGCATAGATCAAGATTAGGAGGTGTCACTCCGAGTATCGGAGAGGTATCTCCGGGCCCTCTCGTTAATACACATCATAAGCTTGCAAAAAAATGACTAAGGAGTTAGTTACAAGAGGATGTATTACGAAATGAGTAAAGAGACTTGCCGATAAAGAGATTGAACTAGGTATGAAGATACCGTCGATCGAATCTCATGCAAGTAACATAACGATGGACAAAGGGAATTGTGTATGTTGTCATAATGGTTCGATCGATAAAGATCTTCGTAGAATATGTAGGAGCCAATATGGGCATCCAGGTTCCGCTATTGGTTATTTATCGGAGAGGTGTCTCGGTCATGTCTACATAGTTCTCGAACCTGTAGGGTCCACACACTTAACGTTCGTTGACGATATAGTGTTATATGAGTTATATGTTTTGGTGACCGAATGTTGTTCGGAGTCCCGGATGAGATCACAGACATGACGAGGAGTCTTGAAATGGTCGAGAGGTAAAGATTGATATATAGGATGATGGTATTTGGACACCGGAAGTGTTTCGGGACATACCGGGAAGGAATCGGGTCACATAAAGGGGTTCTGGGCACCCCCCCCCCCGTGGGAAGATATGGGCCTTATGGGCCAAAGGAGGGGACAGACCAGCCCATAAGGGGGCTGGTGCGCCCCTCCCATGGATGGCCGGCCCTAAGGGGAAGGAATGGGGAGGGGTGGCCCCTCCTGCCTTTTCCTCCTCAGGAGAGAAAGGAAAGGGGGGCGCCACCTCCTTCTTCCTTCGTCCCGCACTCCAAATAAGGAAAGGGGGCGCAGCTTGGGAGAGAACCCAAGTAGGATTCCCCCTACTTGGGCGCCCCCTTGGCTGCTCCTCCCTCCGTAACAGCTATATATATGTGGGAGGGGGCCCCCTAGCGCACAACAGACAATTATCTAGCCGTGTGCGGCGCCCCCCTCCACCGTTTACACCCTCGGTCATATTTTCATACATAGTGCTTACACGAAGCCCTGCGTGATATGTCTCCAACGTATCTATAATTTTTGATTGTTCCATGCTATTATATTACCCGTTTTGGATGTTTATGAGCTTTAGTATACACTTTTATATTATTTTCGGGACTAACCTATTAACCGGAGGCCCAGCCCAAAATACTGTTTTCTTGCCTATTTCAGTGTTTCGAATAAAAGGAATATCAAATGGAGTCCAAACGGAATGAAACCTTCGGGAGAGTTATTTTTGGAACGGAAGCAATCCAGGAGACTTGGAGTAGACGTCAGGGAAGCTTCAAGGAAGCCACGAGGCAGGGAGGTGCGCCCTACCCCCCTGGGCGCGCCCCCACCCTCGTGGGCCCCTCGTGGCTCCCTTGAATGACTCCTTTCGCCTATATATATCCATATACCCTAAAAACATCGGGGTACACAATAGATCGAGAGTTCCGCCGCCGCAAGCCTCTTTAGCCACGAAAAACCTATCGAGACCCTGTTCCGGCACCCTGCCGGAGGGGGGATCCCTCACCGGTAGCCATCTTCATCATCCCGGCGAGCTCCATGACGAGGAGGGAGTAGTTCACCCTCGGGGCTGAGGGTATGTACCGGTAGCTATGTGTTTGATCTCTCTCTCTTGTGTTCTTGACTCGGCACGATCTTGATGTATCGCCAGCTTTGCTATTATAGTTGGATCTTACGATGTTTCTCCCCCTCTACTCTCTTGTGATGGATTGAGTTTTCCCTTTGAAGTTATCTTATTGGATTGAGTCTTTAAGGATTTGAGAACACTTGATGTATGTCTTGCATGTGCTTATCTGTGGTGACAATGGGATATTCACGTGATCCACTTGATGTATGTTTTGGTGATCAACTTGCGGGTTTCGCTCGTGAACTTATGCATAGGGGTTGGCACACGCTTTCGTCTTGACTCTCCGGTAGGAACTTTGGGGCACTCTTTGAAGTTCTATGTGTTGGTTGAATAGATGAATCTGAGATTGTGTGATGCATATCGTATAATCATACCCATGGATGCTTGAGGTGACATTGAAGTATCTAGGTGACATTACGGTTTTGGTTGATATGTGTCTTAAGGTGTTATTCTAGTACGAACTCTATGATAGATTGAACGGAAAGAATAGCTTCGTGTTATTTTACTACGGACTCTTGAATAGATCGATCTGAAAGAATAACTTTGAGGTGGTTTCGTACCCTACAATAATCTCTTCGTTTGTTCTCTACTATTAGTGACTTTGGAGTGACTCTTTGTTGCATGTTGAGGGATAGTTATATGATCCAATTATGTTATTATTGTTGAGAGAACTTGCACTAGTGAAAGTATGAACCCTAGGCCTTGTTTCAACACATTGCAGTACCGTTTTAGCTCACTTTTATCATTAGTTACCTTGCTGTTTTTATATTTTTAGATTACAAAAACCTATATCTACCATCCATATTGCACTTGTATCACCATATCTTCGCCGAACTAGTGCACCTACACAATTTACCATTGTATTAAGTGTGTTGGGGACAAAAGAGACTCTTTGTTATTTGGTTGCAGGGTTGTTTGAGAGAGACCATCTTCATCCTACACCTCCCACGGATTGATAAACCTTAGATCATCTACTTGAGGGAAATTTTCTACTGTCCTACAAACCTCTACACTTGGAGGCCCAACAACGTCTACAAGAAGAAGGTTGCGAAGTAGACATCACTGCGGAGATAGCTTCACCATCACCATCACCACGCCGCGTGATGCTGGAACTCATCCACTACCTCGCCGTCTTGCTGGATCAAGAAGGGGAGGATGTCATCGAGCTGATTGTGTGCTGAACGCGGAGGTGTCGTACGTTCGGTGCTCGATTAGTTGGAACGTGAAGAAGTTTGACTACATCAATCGTGTTGTCAAATACTTCCGCTTACGGTCTATGAGGGTACGTAGACACACTCTCCCTTCCCATTTGCTATACATCTCCTTGATAGATCTTGAGTGTGCGTAGAATTTTTTTATTTTCCATGCAACGTTTCCCAACACCGCTAGTGTCGAGATCTAGACCGCTACACCATCTCACACCTACCGCTGTCATCATATCTTTTAAACCCAAACTCCAATTTCAACATGTTATATATGAAATTTGATTAGAAAAATGTGTAGAATCTGAATATGTTATCTTATGTATTAACTAATTCAAAAATGCTATTTAGAATGTAACCTAAATCAATGGCACATGATCCGTCATTTCTTCGAACTGGCGTCGATTCGTATTGCAAATGAACATGCCGCACGCATTGCTCTGTGCTGCTTTGCAAGGATCGAGTGAGGGAAATGATTACAATGAATCAATTATAATCCGTAGGCATGTTGTACTTCCACCAGCTTCTCTCATTGTACATCTCCCATGATCGAAAACACTACGTACGTTCTTTTTTGGCGAAATCCACACGCGTACTTACCAACGGACTACACAATTCTTTTTTATAGTGAATACATAGAAAAAAATTATAGCATATGCATACACTTATAAAAATTATGAACATCTGAAGTCCATGAAGATTTATTTTGAAAATTTCCAAACAATTCTGGGCAGCCTGTTTTTTAAATTACGTCTTTTATTTTTTATTTTGGTTTTCCATTTTATTTTTTGTACCCTAAATAATTTGGACTTCAAACAAGTGCTGCAAATTAAAAAAATGGGAATTGTGAAATAAAATATTTAATAAATCATTAAATGTTTGTAGATTCAAAAACATTCATGATTTTTTTAAAAATGTTGCTTATTCAAAAATGTTTGAAGTTATGAAAACAAATGTTCAGGATATCAAAAATGTTCATGATTTTTCTTAAAAATTAATGTATTAAAAATATTAACGAAATTGAAAAAAATTCACCAATTCAGAAAATGTTCATGAATGGAAAAATATCCTAAAACTTCAAAAACTGTTCGTGACTTACAAAATAGTTTATTCATTAATAAAATGTTCGCTGATTCA
Source organism: Aegilops speltoides (assembly GCA_021437245.1). Taxonomy (NCBI): domain Eukaryota; kingdom Viridiplantae; phylum Streptophyta; class Magnoliopsida; order Poales; family Poaceae; genus Aegilops; species Aegilops speltoides. The sequence continues at coordinate 35,057,793 of CM038146.1, read as the reverse complement.
AAAAATGATCATTAAATCAAAAAATGTTTGTTAAATCAAAAAAATGTTCGTGAATTTCAAACATTGTTCCACCAATTTCCAAAACATTGTTTGTGCATTCTAGAAATATCTGCTGATTCAAGAAAACTGTTAGAAATTTTCACAATTAAAAAAATGTTTGCAAATGTTATAAAATGTTCATGAATACAAAAAATGTTCTTGATTTTAGGAAATGTTCGAAAATTTGTAGAAGTGTTCGTGAATTTGAAACAGTTTCATTATTTCAAATGTGTTCACGCATTTAGAGAAATGTTTATGATTCCACTAAATTGAGTGATAGCGTACGTCGGTGATGCAACAAAATGTGATCATGACCATTGAAAACTATGATATATTTTCTTCTCACAGTACAACGCACGGGCCCTTTTGCTAGTTGACGATCAAAGTTCCTTGCCTCTGCATCCAAGGCAAGAAATATTTTAGGATTCTGGCCGAAACTTAATTTCATGACATGGAAGGCTCTTTGCTGCATTTTTCTGTGGTTTAATTTCTTTCATTCAGCAGAGATCCCATGTTAGGCAAGATTGCAACACATTGTCCCTCCGCTAGTGCTAGCTGAGAGACCCCTGCTTTTTATTATGCCTCATGAACTACTCAGGGTGTGTTTGATAGGATGCATGAGGTCAAAAGTTCTCAATCCACCCAACTTTTGCCTATTTGATAGGTACATGGGCCCATCTGGACTATGCCCATCTCATTGAAAAAGGGGCCCTCAGCCATGCCCATCTCAGGCACCCCAGAGAGGGTGCATGGAGGCAGCCATTCTCACCCCGATCCTCGTCCCCACCCACCAGACCATGTCTATATATATATAAAAATTTTCAAAAAATGTTCATAATTTCAAATTTTGTTTAAGCTTTCGAAAAGTTAAGAATTTCAAAATTTTCTTACATTTTGAAAAAACTTCAGAATTGCAAATTTTGTTTAAATTTATGAAAATGTTCAGAATTTTAAATTTTGTTTAAATTTTCAAAGAGTGTTTAGAATTTCAATTTTATTCAAATTTCCAAAATGTTAAAAATTTCAATTTTAAAATGTTTAGAATTTAGAAAAATCAACAACAATTGTTCAAGATTTCAAAATTTGTTAATCTAATACAAAAAGAATTTTAGTTTTAAAAATATTAAAAATCAGAAATTCAAACTATGTTTAATTTTAAAAAAATTCATAATTTCAAAAATTATTTAAATTTGAAAGGAATTGTTTAGATTTTGAAAAAAAAACTTTGATAAAAGTTCAGAATTCAAAATATGTTTAAATGTTTGTCACATTTTCCAATTTTATTCACCATTCAAAAAAGTTATTAGGAATAAAAAATTGTTCAGCATGTCTGAACACATGCATGCTACCAAATAAAGTCTCAGTTCAACATATCTCAGCGCATACACCGCTGCCAAACAACAGCAAATGCATGGACTCAACATGTCTACACTCAGCATGTATGAGAGGACAACAACTAGACTAGGTCCATACATGCTACCAAACACACCCTCACGGATACAGTGGATTCCAGGGTAAATTTGTGTCTCATAAACGGATAAACCTCAGAGAAAGAATTGGGGAGGGGATCTAGAGCCGGCGGAGAAACAGTTGGATGTTACTACTTCAGGGCTACCAGTAATTCTCTTTGTTTAATAGCACGGTACTATACGCATCGCAGACATGATAACTTAGGTACAAATACCGCAGTAACTCTACCCGAAATAAAAGATGTTGAAAACAGACCATGTTAACTTCTATGTAAGTAGCATGGTAATATACACAGTGTAGGCGTGATAACTTACGTACAAACACCACGCCAACTAACTTTGTCCGCCGGATTTTATTGTTGAAAATATACCCTCAATAACTCATGTGCACTTTCGCAAAGAAAGGCAACTTATGTGTAAGTGAACAACAACAACAACAACAACAACAACAACAACAACAACAACAACAACAACAACAACAACAACAAGTTCCGGCACATGGAGAGGCTAGAGGTGAAACCCATAAGATCTCGCAACCAACTCATGGCTCTGGCACATGGATAGCAAGCTTCCATGCACCCCTGTCCATAGCTAGCTCTTTGGTGATACTCCAATCCTTCAAGTCTCTCTTAACGGACTCCGCCCATGTCAAATTAGGTCTACCCCGCCCTCTCTTGACATTCTTCGCACGCTTTAGCCGTCGACTATGCACTGGAGTTTCTAGAGGCCTGCGCTGAGTATGCCCAAACCATCTCAGACGATGTTGGACAAGCTTCTCTTCAATTGGTGCTACCCCAACTCTATCTCGTATATCATCATTCCGGACTCGATCCTTCCTCATGTGGCCACACATCCATCTCAATATACACATCTCTGGCACACCTAATTGTTGAACATGTCGCCTTTTAGTCGGCAAGTGAAATGGTAATACACACTCAGTATTTTCTTTATTTTATTTTTTTGCATGGAATACACACTCAGTATGTGTGTTAACTTATTGACAAACATCATGGGTAATTTTGATCACAAAAAAAGGTTGTTGAAAACATACCCACAGTAACTTTACGTAAACAAACCTGATAACCCTTTTATGGCCCTACCCTCCACCAACGATAATATTTTGCTGCTAATCACTTGGTGATGGTTTCCCTGCCAAGATTTCAGAAAACTAGGTATTGCCTTCAAACGACCCACAACGGAATGAGCATGAGGGACAGACGGGCGTAGACCGTCATATTCAGACAGAGCAGGAAACAAAGAGATGGGGGGACGAACATAGATTTTCGGTGCAGTCTATACAGTAACATAATAAAAGAAAATCAGAAAATTTCAATTCCTTTATTACTACATACAACTCCCTCCACTCACAAATATAAGATATTTTGGATATTTTAAAATGGACTACATACATACTAAAATGAGTGAACAAGTACACTAAAATGTGTCCATACAGATCAATTCAGAAAAAAAGTTAGAACATCTTATATTTGTAAACAGAGGGAGTACGTCTGAACATTGAATAAGAAACGTATAAAGGTGCATCTGTGTTCCAAAAGAGTGCTGATAGGCACCAATACTCTCTTCCAAGGAAACCTCATAAGATGTTTTGAACAGAAAGGTTTTTGTTTAAGTAGTAGCTCTCTCCTCATAAGAAGGCAGAGTGTTGACTTGCCTAACCAGTCTCACTATACACGATACTCCCTCTGCACAAATAGAAGTTGTTTTGCATATATATTTCAATATGGACTACATATGTACTGAAATGAATGAACAAACACACAAAACGTGTATATGTACATCCGATCCACAACTAGAACATCATATATTTGTAAACGGAGGGAGTACAATATATTGATATACACTTTGTACGAAGGAAAGCATGATGTAGATTATTTGAAGGCATCAATACTCGTATCACGTAGAAACATAGAATAATTTAGCAGCCTAAAATCCATTTAAGTTCACAACTTTGCTGCTGGTCACCATATTCACAAAGATGTTCCTGGCATATGTATTCATTTAAGTTCACAGAATGCACATTCTGCGGAATATGTTCCCCTTGTAAATTAGTACTCATAGTGAAGTTGTTCATATCAAAGTTTAGTCTTATTGTTGGCTACCTAAAAAGGCTTTGCTCAGAACATACGTGTTCAGTTAGTATGCTTATCTATGTGTATGAATTATTTTGGTGTTTGGAGTTTATATACGGATAGCTTGGGATGAGCATGCCCTGGATCATCACTGTGAGAGAATTGGGATAGCAATTTGCTGGCAAATTAAAGATTTGTGCTCTTTGCCATGGCCTTAACATGTTATTTTTTAGTGGGCCATCTTTTGATGCTTATAGAATTTTCGTAGCATTTCAAATTTGTGTGCATGCCCATTCGACCAGAGAAAAAAAGATTTACATTTCCATCGATTGCATGAGATGTTTGGTGAAAGCCTTTCCCATCTTCCCTAATCCACAAACCATCAGCTTGCGAGCCAGTCATCGATAGCTACAAGTGTCTAATGGAGTACTTTCTATACAATTGAATTCTACATGCACGCTTATTGATATACTCAATATCTTATTACTGTAATTGTTGCAAGGTTTCAGCGATAGATTAAATCCAGGTATACAGTACTAAATGCAGGACCACTGAAGTCATGCAACGAGCCACATTGCAATCTTGCACGTTAAAGGAAGCTTCAGAAAACAGAATACTGAGGACATTGAATCAAAGGGTAAACAAAAGTGCAACAACGGTAACACCGGATTACAGAGTTCAGCAACTCTTTTCAACTACATAGAGTAAGTAGGGCATCACCTTAAAGAAAAAATGCAGAGGATAGGTCACCAGCAATTCCACACCTTTGCCAGTCTCTCCTCCTGCTGAAACTGGGCAACAGTACTGCTTTGAATTTACGGGGAGACAAAAGTCTAACAGCGGTAACAACCGAATTACGCAGTTCAGTAGCTCCTTCCATCATGGTGATGCCATATGATTCACATAAAACAATAGATCACTGTAATCCAATGTCACTCATTGATTTCAATTAGGACCGGAAGTGAACCACGGAATGAAGATCCATTCCCAGTTCCTCTATAACATGTTGCCTCTCCTCATCAGTCCGTGGATACCTTGTCTTGGGATCCGAGTCACTACAGCACTTCCACACCATCCTGTCATGAAGAGATATCTCCTCCATCTTCACCGCAGCTACCATGACACGCCTGAGGTATCGAATGAAGTTATCATCGGCTTGGAAGCCATAGATGGTGAGCTTGGCAAGATTCTTATGCTTGAAATTGGAAACAGATGGCTTCCACTCTACGTTTCTGTTGTCGCAGTAACCACTCGCCTTCCGGTGCTCCTTGTCTGTCACCATGATGCACCAATGATCCCATACTGTGATGCATAGCTCCTTCAGGACGGGTGCAGCTTCAAGAATGAACATTGTCCAAGCAATATCACATCCTTCAGGAAGGTTTTCCAGATTCACAAGCCGCAGTTTGCCAAGAACAGGCGTGAGCAGTTTCGGACATTCTGGTAGAACCCAAATCTGGGAAAGAAGAAGCATATCAAGAATAGAGTGCAAGCTGCACACAAAAACAGCGTTCTAGGGTACTAGAGAAAAATCACGAAAGTCATTACTGTCACATATAACCATATCATAGCCTGGGAAAGAAGAAGCATACTAAGAATTGAGTACAAGCTGCAAATAGTTTACATTCTAGGATGGCAGAGAAGATAACGATCATATAGTGTTGAAATAAGGCAGATGCAATTGAGTACCTTTTCACTTCGAAAATTCAGATGCAGTTCGCTTATGGAGGGGGAATTAGCAAGGAGCTGGCTCAACTCTATACACCTGTCTGAGCGGACAGCAATTTTCGCGAGGCTTAGCTTTGAAAGCTGCGGGACGAAACCTAAAGACAGGGGCTCATCGTCGTAAGAGCACCAGTTATTATAGGTCACTTGTTGGAGTTCCGGTAGCCAGTTGAGCACAACTTTCTCGAACTTCCCATAGTCGATCTCGAGGTCAACGAGTTGAGCATGTTCTAAACACAGCACAGAACGGATCCCTGAGTCACAGTAGGACAATCGCAAAGATTTCAACCGCTTGCAAGTGGTCAGGACGTTGGGGATGTCGCCTTCACCAAATCGCATATTTTGCAGCCATAGGCGCGTAAGGCCAGCGAATGCATCCAGACAATCAGCAAGGATAGTATTGAAGCGTTTGGCAAAGTCGACGAGATCGGCAGGTGTGCAATCCGCGCAAGCCTTCTCCGTCATGAACTCAATTTCAGCTTTCTGGACCTTCTGGGTTGCCATGGCGTGGGCAAAAGATTTGCCAACAGAGAGAACGTCATAATGCCTCAAGACCATTCTCACATTAAGCTTGCGGATGGTGATTCCTGGGCTCCTCATCCACAAGATGTTATCAGTTACCTTAGCGACAGCACCATTGATTCTGGCCACATCACGGATGCCAAATTCACGGGAGCTATCGGGATGAGGGACGAGGGAACCAACATCGATAACAATCTGCGAGAGCATGGCGGGGAGCTTCAGCATTCGCTTCGAGAGGATGCAGGCTCTGAGGGCGTCAAACGTCTCCACCCTCTCCAGGATGTTGAGCAGAAGATCATTGGGCAGCCTGCTAAGCCTGTCTCCGTTTGCTTTGCAAGCAGCGTCTTCGTTGCAAGTTGCTTTCTGCATTGGATTTAGCAGGGGGAAAAACAAGAAAACACTAAATCAGCCCTGGAGGATGAATCGAATCGAAGTGAAGGACAGACAAAGAACTTACATTGCGGCCGCGGCGACCCTTCTTGTTCTTCATGGCTGATCCGCTAAAGTAAAAGAAGTGGCCTTTCAGGGATGTGATTAATGTTGCTCCTTTGATGGGCGACTCCTCCCACTCCTCTGTTTATCCAGGCCGGCGGATTAATCGCCGTCTCCCATCCAAAAGGGAGGAGATTATTAGAGGAGAGGGAGAATGATCCCGGTTACAACTTCTCGGCACACAGATTAGTAAAAATTGCTGTGCGCTTGGAAACAAACCGAAATCAATCTCCTCTCTGTCCCGACTGCAGATGGAAAAGGACTCTTCCGCCTCCGGCTCCCTTGAGATAATGTCGCAGAAAACGCAACAAGACATAACGACGCGGTTCTTCGGTCCCCTGGACCTTGGAGCCCAGCTGGCGGCGGAGGTGGTGGCGGCTGCAAGGGCGCGGAGGAGCAGGGGGGGTTGGGTGTCGGAGGGGATGGCGGCTTCCACCTGCAGGACCGGAGTGCGTGGGAGGAGGGGATCGAGTGGAAACTGGAAAGAGATGGGATCGTTAGGAGGTTTCCTGTACCTTTTCTTTTTTGATTGAGGTAAAGGTTTTCTATCCAAGTTTTAAATAGCCCGCTATAGCTCCGCTACAGCACGCTATAGCGTTTACAAAAGGTCCGCCGCTAAGATGCTTAGCGCGCTATTTAAAACTATGTTTTCTATGCCTGAATTGGTCGGCGGCGCGGACACGTAGGTGCGCCAACGCGACCGGCGCATTTCAGACTTGACATTTTTCGGTGGCTGCTACGAATCAGCCGGATGATTTCCGTATGAAATCATCCGCCTAGCCAACCGTCCGATTGGCGCTAGCGATGTTCGATCCTAGGATTTCTGGAGCCCATCTTCGATCCACAGCGCGTCCCCCTCTGCAGCGAAGGTGCATTACCCTGTCGTCAGTCCATACCCACGCCTCTTCTGAAACACAACGATGGTCCATCGAAAGCAACGGATGGCATGTGTGCCGCCGACCTCGCAACCCTCGAGCAGCCGGAGATGCTGCATCGTAGCTCCAAAAAGACTCGCCGGCAACACGCTGTAGCACAGTGCCGAGACTCACCGGGGGCCTGCACGGCACCATGGTAGCACCGAGGGCTGCAAATAAAGCTTTAATGCAGCACCGACGACACCCGGGCGAAGCTCCACTGCAGCTCCATGGGAGCAGAGCACCGTCGACGCCCGGTGAAACTCCATTGCAGCCCAACGACGCTCCATTGCTGCTCTGGTGGAGCTTCAATGCAGCCGCGACGAAGCTCCAACGTCCCCGACGATGCTCTACTTGCAGCCGCGGCGAAGCTCCATTGCAACCGCGACAAAAGCTCCAACACCCCGACGGTGCTCCATTGAAGCTGCGGCGGAACTCCGATGACCCTCCATTGTAGCCCCGGCCCCCGGCGCACTCATTGCAGCACCGGCGATGACGGTTGATGCTGCGACGCAGCAGGCGACGGCAATGGCGAAAGCTGCGACACAAAGCATGACAACGACGGCGGAAGCTGCCATATAGCGCGGGGATGTTGCGATGTAGCTCCGGTGGCACTTCAATGCAGCCTCGGCGGCTCGAGGATGCATCAGGCAACGGCCGACGGGCGTCACCTTCTCTGCTTCGGTGCTCCTGCTTGCTTTTTCTCTGCAGCTTGACGAAGGACAGAAGGGAAGGGGAAAAGAATGGGGTGGAGGATACGCTTCGTGGGAGAAGATAAGGTGGAATCGATTGGAGCGGTGGCGGGGCCACAGCGACATGTGTTGCACAGGGAGAGCGGCTTACGGGAGAGAGTTTTCATCCGGCTTATTCTAAGTGTTTTCCTTAGGAAAATCTTAATCCAAATAAAACATTTTTAAGGAATATCTTTTATATTCCACTTAAAATTGGTGCATCATATTCCACCTTATCCGTGATCACCGGGGATGTTGCGATGTAGCTCCGGTGGCACTTCAATGCAGCCTCGGCGGCTCGAGGATGCATCAGGCAACGGCCGACGGGCGTCACCTTCTCTGCTTCGGTGCTCCTGCTTGCTTTTTCTCTGCAGCTTGACGAAGGACAGAAGGGAAGGGGAAAAGAATGGGGTGGAGGATACGCTTCGTGGGAGAAGATAAGGTGGAATCGATTGGAGCGGTGGCGGGGCCACAGCGACATGTGGTGCACAGGGAGAGCGGCTTACGGGAGAGAGTTTTCATCCGGCTTATTCTAAGTGTTTTCCTTAGGAAAATCTTAATCCAAATAAAACATTTTTAAGGAATATCTTTTATATTCCACTTAAAATTGGTGCATCATATTCCACCTTATCCGTGATCACCGGGGATGCTGCAATGTAGCTCCGGTGGCACTTCAATGCAGCCTCGGCGACTCGAGGATGCATCAGGCAACGGCCGACGGGGTCACCTTCTCTGCCGGTGCTCCTACTTGCTTTTTCTCTGCAGCTTGACGAAGGACAGAAGGGAAGGGAAAAGAATGGGGTGGAGGATACGCCGTGGGAGAAGATAAGGTGGAATCGATTGGAGCGGTGGCGGGGCCACAGCGACATGTGGTGCACAGGGAGAGCGGCTTACGGGAGAGAGTTTTCATCCGGCTTATTCTAAGTGTTTTCCTTAGGAAAATCTTAATCCAAATAAAACATTTTTAAGGAATATCTTTTATATTCCACTTAAAATTGGTGCATCATATTCCACCTTATCCGTGATCACCGGGGATGCTGCAATGTAGCTCCGGTGGCACTTCAATGCAGCCTCGGCGGCTCGAGGATGCATCAGGCAACGGCCGACGGGTGTCACCTTCTCTGCTTCGGTGCTCCTGCTTGCTTTTTCTCTGCAGCTTGACGAAGGACAAAAGGGAAGTGGAAAATAATGGGGTGGAGGTACGCTTCGTGGGAGAAGATAAGGTGGAATCGATTGGAGCGGTGGCGGGGCCACAACGACATGTGGTGCACAGGGAGAGCGGCTTACGGGAGAGAGTTTTCATCCGGCTTATTTTAAGTGTTTTCCTTAGGAAAATCTTAATCCAAATAAAACATTTTTAAGGAATATCTTTTATATTCCACTTAAAATTGGTGCATCATATCCGTGATCACCGGACCAGTAACAAAATCTGGGGCGTCCGAACCACAAATAGATAGTGGTGTCGCAACAAGGAAAAAAGTCAATTTTAAACTTTGAATTTGTAGAGGTCTAAATCAAACCGTGGCAAATGTCAACGGGGATTCGTTCAAAAAAAAAATTACAAAGGGCGCACACCCTGCTCCCCGTTGCACCGGCCGATTTAGTTATTTTTTCGTTAAAACACACAAAATTAGCGTGCGGGGGTGCCTCAACAGAAACACCACTTTTTGCTGATCGATGCAGCAAACCACCAGGACACTACATGCGTTGTGTTCACTTGCTCCCTTTTCCCTCCTTTTCTTCTTTCTTTTATTTTCTCCTTTTTCTTTTTATTTTCATTTTCTGTATTTTTCTTCTTAAATTCGTGAACCTTTTTTGAAATGGCCGATTTTTTTTAAAAAAAATGCATATTGTTTTCAAATCCTGTAATTTTTTAATGTTCAAATTATCTTATAAAGTGTATAAAAGCCGGCGGCCATCTTAGTAGCAAACAAAAAAAGAACCTTGCGAACCAGATTTTCAAAAGAAAAAATTCATTAATTTTGAAAAAAGGGTTCACGGATTTAGAAAAGGTTCTATGATTTTGAAAAGAAGTTCATGGATTTTCAAAAGAAAATTCCAAGGATTTGGAAAAAAATCACGTGCTTTCGCTGATGGCAGCGAGGAATGGGCCAGCCCATTTGGAGCTATTGTATTTCAGGCGCGTAAAAAAAATCAGAAAAAGTACTACGGGAGCGAGTCAAACTATGGCTATGGAAATGCCATAAGAGGTAGGTATGGTGGCTGTTTTGAGGAATGTATATGGTGCGTGTATGGTATCGGCGAAAGTTGCGTGGCACAAGAGAGGCTAGCAATGGTGGAAGCGTGAGAGTGCGTATAATCCATGGACTCAACATTAGTCATAAAAACTCATATACTTATTGCAAAAATCTACAACCCTTTGAAAACAAAGTACTACGTGCATGCTCCTAGGGGGATAGATTGGCAGAAAAGACCATCGCTCATCCCCGACCGCCACTCATAAGAAAGACAATCAATAATAAAATTGTACTTCAACTTCATCACAAAGCGGCTCACCATACGTGCATGCTACGGAAATCACAAACTTCAACACAAGTATTATTTAAATTCATAATCACCCAACTAGCATGACTCTAATATCATCACCTCTATATCTCAAAACAATTATCAAGCATCAAATTGATCATAGCATCCAATTCACTTTCTATGATAGTTTTTATTATACCCAACTTGGATGCCCATCATTCTAGGACCAATTTTATAACCATAGCAAATACCATGCTGTTCTAAGAGACTCTCAAAATAATATAAGTGAAGTATTAGAGACCAATAATTTCTACAAAATTAAGCCACCGCCGTGCTCTAAAAGATATAAGTGAAGCACTAGAGCAAAAATTATCTAGCTCAAAAAATATAAGTGAAGCACATAGCATATTCTAATAAATTCTAATCAAGTGGGCTTCTCCCAAAAGGTGTGTACATCAAGGATGATTGTGATGTTTAAAAAGCAAAGACTAATATCATACAAGACGCTCCAAGCAAAACACATATCACGTGGCGAATAAAAATATAGCTCCAAGTAAAGTTACCGATAAACGAAGACGAAAGAGGGGATGCCTTCCGGGGCATCCCCAAGCTTAGGCTTCTGGTTATCCTTGAATATCTTGGGGTGCCATGGGCATCCCCAAGCTTAGGCTCTTGTCGCTCCTTATTTCATAGTCCATCAAATCTTTACTCAAAACTTAAAAACTTCACAACCCAAAACTCAAGAGGAAATCTCATAAGCTCCGTTAGTGCAAGAAAGAAAAACCACCACATAAGGTACTGTAATGAACTCATTATTTATTTATATTGATGTTAAACCTACTGTATTCCAACTTCTCTATGGTTCATACCCACCGATATTAGCCATAGATGCATCAAAATAAGTAAACAACACACGAAAAACAGAATCTGTCAAAAACAGAACAGTCTTTAGAAATCTGTAACTCTCGAATACTTCTAAAACTCTAAAAATCCTACCAAAATAGGAAGCCCTGGAAAATTTGTCTATTGATCTACATCAAAAAGAATCAACGCAAAAACACGTTTCTGTGAATTACTAAAATTATTTTCGTGCGTGCAAAGTTTCTGTTTTTCAGCAGAATCAAATTAACTATCACCGTAGGTTATCCTATAGGTTCTACTTGGCACAAACACTAATTAAAACATGAAAACACATCTAAACAGAAACTAGATGAAATATTTATTACTAAACAGAAGCAAAAACAAAAAACAAAAATAAAATTGGGTTGCCTCCCAACAAGCGCTATTGTTTAACGCCCAAGCTAGGCATAAAAGCGAGGATAGGTCTAAGTAGTGCCGTAATAATAAGATAGATCACGAAAACTCATCTTATATTCTCTACATTCAGCAGCAAGTTTTCTTTGAGGCAAACAAAAGTAATCAAAAGGGCTGAATTTAATGGGACAACAGTCCCAAGATCAATCCCAGGAGGTATAGGTTCCTCTTTTGGCCCTTCATAATGCACAACCAATTCATCATTATAAACATTCTTTTGACAGAACCTTTTGAGTCTACACTCAAGAGAGTATCCTAGCTCATTATTTCGAATCGCAAAATCATTATTGAGTTCAGAAATTTTATCAACTAGAACCGTGGTAGGAACCCTTTTTCTAAGGTTGTCATTAAAAGCAATATAGTCCAAAGATTGGAAACACATAATTTCCTCTTGATCGAAGAGGATCGCCTCTATGGTGGGACAACCGGCGTCCACCCTATAGTGCACAAAAATTTCTTTGGCTTCTTTTATTATAAATCTAAACTCATGTGCCAAAAAGATAGTAGCTGCGCGCTTAACAGAAGAATGCTCAATATTAGAAAATTCTAGGCAAATTCTTTGTATGCAAGGATGCATGTGCATAAACTGTCTTTCAAGTTCAACTATAAGCATGGCGATAGCATCCGCAAGACTACTAGTTCTATGCAAGATAGAACTACCCATAGACGGTAAAGCACCGGTACAAGTAAAGAAATCTTGAATAACCCCTTTTCCAATAATATTACCACTACCGATTCGAAACTTTTTAGTATGCAAGATAGGGGGTTCTTCAGCAGGAGCATCAGAATTTTCCATGTCATCATTATTGTCCATATCGATGATAATCTCCCCAATTTCAGACATAACGGCAGAAGAAGCGAGGAGAAAGAGAAAGAGGGAGGCAACAGAAAGGGAAGGCGAATAAAACAGCAAGGGTGAAGTGGGGGAGAGGAAAACGAGAGGCAAATGGCAAATAATGTAATGCGAGGGAGATGAGTTTGTGATGGGTACTTGGTATGTCTTGACTTGAGCGAAGACCTCCCCAGCAACGGCGCCAGAAATCCTTCTTGCTACGTCTTGAGCTTGCGTTGGTTTTCCTCGAAGATGAATGGGTGATGCAGCAAAGTAGTGTAAGTATTTCCCCCAGTTTATGAGAACCAAGATATCAATCTAGTAGGAGGCTCCTCAAAAGCCAGGCACCTACACAAACAAACAAGAACCTCGCAACCAACGCAATAAAGGGGTAGTCAATCCCTTCACGACCACTTGCGAAAGTGAGATCTGATAGAGATAATATGATAAGATAAATATTTTGGTATTTTTATGACATAGATTAGAAAGTAAAAGATGCAAACAAAAGTAGATGGAAAACTTATATGATAAAAGATAGACCCGGGGGCCATAGGTTTCACTAGTGGCTACTCACAAGATAGCATAAGTATTACGGTGGGTGAACAAATTACTGTGAAGCAATTGATAGAAAAGCGCATAGTTATGAGATTATCTAGGCATGCTCATGTATATAGGCATCATGTCCGTGACAAGTAGACCGACTTCTGCCTGCATCTACTACTATTACTCCACACATCGACCGACTCCTGCCTGCATCTAGAGTATTAAGTTCATGAAGAACAGAATAACACATTAAGAAAGATGACATGATGTAGAGGGATAAACTCAAGCAATATGATATAAACCCCATCTTTTTATCCTCGATGGCAACAATAAAATACGTGCCTTGCTGCCCTTGCTATCACTGGGAAAGGACACCGCAAGATTGAACCCAAAGCTAATCACTTCTCCCATTGCAAGAAAGATCAATCTAGTAGGCCAAACCAAACTGATAATTCGAAGAGACTTGCAAAGATAACTTAATCACACATAAAAGAATTCAGAGGAGATTCAAATATTTCTCATAGATAAGCTTGATCACAAACCCACAATTCATCGGATCTGGACAAACACACCGCAAAAAGAGTTACATCGAATAGATCTCCAAGAAGATCGAGGAGAACTTTGTATTGAGAATCAAAGAGAGAGAAGAAGCCATCTAGCTAATAACTATGGACCCGAAGGTCTGTGGTAATACTCACAACTCATAGGAGAGGCCTTGGAGATGATGTAGAGGCCCTCCATGGTTGATTCCCCCTCCGGCGGAGCACCGACGAAGGCTCCAAGATGGGATCTCGCGGATAAAGAAGGTGGTGGCGGTGGAAATAGTTTTTCGTGGTGCTCCTGGATGTTTTCGGGGTACATGTGTATATATAGGAGGAAGAAGTAGGTCGATGGACGCTCGAGGGGCCCATGAGGGTGGGGGCGCGTCCACCCCTAGGGGGCGTACCGGGCACCCTTGTGGCCGCCTCGGTTGTTGCTTGATGTCCACTCCAAGTCCTCTGGATCACATTTGTTCCAAAAAGATCGCTCCCGAAGGTTTCATTCCGTTTGGACTCCGTTTGATATTCCTTTCCTTCGAAACACTGAAATAGACAAAAAAACAGCAATTCGGGCTGGGCCTCCGGTTAGTAGGTTAGTCCCAAAAATGATATAAAAGTGTAAAGTAAAGCCCATAAACATCCAAAACAGGTAATATACTAGCATGGAACAATCAAAAATTATAGATACGTTGGAGACGTATCACCTGGAAGTAGTGGCGCAGCTTGCACGAGGTTACCAGGAGCGCGAACAGGATCTTCTGAGGCATGGGGTACCGTGCCCTCGTATCCCGCAGCACCATACACCGGGTGCTCGACGAGGCGGGAGAGCTGACGAAGTCTTTGGCTTCCGGGAGCTGAGGTGTCCCTGTTAGGGCTTTGGCTTCAGGGGCTTGGTGGTCCGCTGAAGCAGCTGCTGCTTCAGGAGCTTCGCCTTGTTGTCGCGCCGCTTCGTCCGGCCTGGTGGTTCCCCTTGGCGGGTCCTTGATCTGGCGCTCTTCTCTGAGGGCCACCAGCGCTGCGCTGGCGGAGTGGGGTGTGGCAGACAGGTAGAGCGCCAAGGGCTCGAGGGGCCGAGGCGTCACCATCACTGGCGGGCTAGTCAGGTATCTTTGAGGTCTTGAAACGCTTGGTCAGCTTTCGGAGTCCACTCGAATGGGCCCTTTTTCTTCATCAGCTTGAAGAACGGTAGGGCACGCTCTCCCAGCTTGGAGATAAAGCGACCCAACGCAGTCACACGACCATTAAGCTTCTGCATCTCCTTGAGGGTCTACAGTGGGCTCATGTCTTCAATTGCCTTGACCTTCTCTGGGTTCGCCTCGATCCCTCTGTGGGATACGAGGAAACCCAGCAGCTTGCCCGAAGGGACACCGGACACGTAGTTCTCCGGGTTGAGCCGTAAGTTCACCTGGCGTAGGCTTGCGAAAGTCTCCTCCAGATCTTGGATCAAGGTTCTCGCCTCCCGAGACTTCACCACGATGTCGCCGACGTAGGCCTCCGCGTTTCTCCCGAGCTGCCGCTCTAAGGCGATGTGCATCAGCCGCTGAAAGGTCACGCCCGCGTTGCGCAGTCCGAAAGGCATGCAAGTATAGCAGCACACCCCACACGGGGTCAGGAAGGCGGTCTTCTCCACATCTTCTACCGCCATCTTGATCTGGTGGTAGCCCGTGAACGCATCTAGGAAGCACAACAAATCACACTCTGTAGTGGAGTCGACGATCTGGTCGATGCGTGGAAGCGGGAACGGATCTTGGGGCCAGGCTTTGTTGAGGTTTGTGAAGTCGACACACATGCGCTCCTTCTCGCCTTTCTTCGGCACAACAACGGGGTTTGCCAACCACTCCAGCTTGCGGGTTTCTTGGACGATGAAGGCCTGCCATCAGGACCGGGAGCTTTAAGATCGCCTATACTCTGTAGGGCTTCAAAAATTTCCTCTTTGGTGTACTCCTTCTGTAGAATCTCATTCATATGGGGAGTCACCCGCCGGTCCACCAACTACAAGAGTTCATCTTGGCGTGTACCTGTGTGGGAAGTAAAAAAGATTTAAAAATTAATTAGTCGCCACCTCCTTCATCTCCTCTACTCCTTCTACTACAGAGCCATCCTCCCTTCTTAATCTTCTAATCCTATTTCTTCATTTTCTCTCCGATACCGAGGCGTGAAAGACTTTTGTGTTTCTGTCACCACCTTTCATCCAACTAACATGAGCTCGCCGCTTCCAATATAACTCTCTCTGCTCTTCTAGACGGTTTAGTTTAAATCTCGGGACCTCCTCTCGCCTCACTTGCTCCTCACTAATATCTTTCCTTCTTTCCGCCTCAAGTTGTTTTTTCAGTCTGTGTATTCTCTTGTCAAGATCCCTGAGTATATATCTGCTCCAATCCACCAGCTGCCTCATGACACCCTTCACCGCCCCCGACACCTTCTTCCCCTCTCCACTCACCACCGCTTCCCATGCATTTGTGATGATTTCCCTACAGCTTTCCTCCTGTACCCAACGCGCTTCAAATCTGGGCGACATATTATTAGTAGGCGTGCGCGGCCAGAGGCCGCCCCTGCCGTGTCGATGATCACGGGCCTATGGTCCGAATGATATGGGTCTCCATTTGGTACCCGGAAAGCAGGAAAACAACTGCACCAAATCTGAGTTGCCACAACTCTGTCAAGTGGTTCCTTTCTATAATTTGCTGCTGTGTGACTGTTGTTTCTCCATGTAAAAACATCGCCAACAAACCCGGGTCCCCCAGCTCACGGACAAGAATTTGGCCGGCCCACTTTAACACAACAAGAATTCGTGAAGTCTAAAAAATGTTCGTGCATTCCTAAAATTGTCCAGTAGTGTATCCTATTTTTGTCACAAATTCAATTCTTAATTTTTTTGTAAATTTAAAATTATATTAATATTTTTAAAAATTGTAAGTGATTTAAAAAAAATCACATTTGTCAAAAATCGTTCGGAGTTCCAACAGCTCTCCACATGCTATGAAAAGTCTTTCGAATGTTCAAACTATGTCACATCTTTTAAATAATGTTTTTTAATTTCTTAAATTGTTTCATAAACAAAAAATGTTTTGGATTGTCGGCTGCGGACTGGACCGGGCTGGCCCACCAGGCATGAAGCGAGTTTTTTTTCATAATATGCAATGTAAAAATTTGTCCTTTCTTTTTCTTATTAATGCGCAACAATATAATAATTCAAAAATAGAAACAACTGCTTTGGAGTTGAACTTTGTTTGGAATTTTGAAATTCTATTTGCATTTTTGAAAATTGTAAGTGATTTCAAAAAATCACATTTTTTTAAAAAACAATTCGGAGTTCCAACTGTTCTTCACATGCTATGTGAAGTGATTAAGATGTTCAAAATAGTGTCAAATTTTTTAAATAATGTTTTTGTAATTTCTTAAATTGTTTCGTAAATAAAAAAGGTTTCGGATTGTCGGCTGCGGACTGGACCGGGCCGGCCCACCAGGCATGAAGCGAGTTTTTTTCTTAATATGCGACGTAATAATTCGTCCTTTCTTTTTGTTAACACGCAACATAATAATAATTCAAAAATAGAAATAGTTGCTATGGAGTCGAACTTGGGACCTGCCAGGGTTGACCGCATTCCACTAGCCACTACACCAGACAACTATGACTGACATAATCAGAAGCTTAAAATATTTAATCTGAAAGCAAAGCGTCGAACTTTGTAAATAATTTTTAGGAGCAAACAAGTATTGAAAACGTATATTTTTTCTAAAATATTCGAACATTTTATAAAGTGCGAGCATTTTTTGAAAATTTCAAATACTTTTAAAAAACCAACAAATCTGAAAAGGCAAACACTTTTTGAAAGCTGAACAAAATTTTAAAGTGCGAACATTTTTTGAAACATAAAAATTTTCTGAAGCCTGGACAAAATTTCAAAGTGCGAACACTTTTCGAAACATAAACATTTTCTGAAACCTGAAAATATTTTGTGACACCTAAAAAATATCACAAGTTTTAAAAATGTATGGGCCAATTCAAACAAATATTTCTACAATGAATAGTAATATTGGTGTGATTCAGAAAAATATTTCGTACACTCAAAAAAAATGTAACATTTCAAGAATGTTAACGAGTTTCAAAAAATGTGTGTACAATATAAAAAAAATGTTTGCCTGTTGCAAAAAATGTGTCATACCCTTAACAGATTATACATGGCATGTGTTTGAAAAAAGTGTATACAAATTTAAAAATGTTGAACCATATAAAAGAAAAGAGAACGAAAAAAAACAAAGTAGTGCGCGAGCGTGAGTGTCTACGCTAATGGGCCAACCCAATTCAGCAAATACTCGCTAAGTCCCTTCAAGGTTCGCAATAGATCGGGATTAGAGAGTTTGGTGTGCTGATTTCAGGGATTGAGAGTTCAGGGTTTGATTTAGCTTTCGCCTATAAATTCAACTGCGAATTGAGCTAATTCCAGTTTTGATTTGCCACCTACTTGTTTCATGGCTTTAATTTGAGCCACCCTATTACGAGAGGACCGGGAAGGACACACCTCTGGTGTACCAGTTATCGTGCCTACGGTAAATGTTGGGTAAGACAAGATACAACTGTTGGGAAAGGTACATGATCAATAGAACCTGACTGGATCCGGGCTGAGATAGTGGCGTCCATTCCTAACCAGTTCTGAAAAGGTTTGTTTTCGACTTTTAATTTCCCATAAAAAGCAACCGAATAGGCTAACAATGACTCAAAAAATAGTCCCAGTAGGCCAAACAACACGTGGGCCTACATGCCTGGCGTGCTGACGGGCTGGCCCGATTAGCAAAGGGGTTGTGCTTGGGCCTGAGGGCGCAACACGCATGCCAGCACAACATGACCCATTCAGTAATCGGGCCTTGGTGGGCTATGTCGTGCCCGGCATGATTAGTACAACCGTGTTGTGTCAGACCCTTTAGCAAGTTGTGGGTTCTACCTAAAAGTTTTTTATCCTAAAAAAATCCTAAAGTTTTTTGTACTAAAAAAGTGTTTTCCCTTTAGGAAGGCTAGCTTTATTAACTTGTCATAACTAGTAAATGCGCATGTGCAATGCATGTTCATATTTGGGAGAAAATTAATTGAACGTTGATATTGGGTAGGATATCAACTTCGCAACAATCATGTGATTAGCACATACATTAATATTTGATATATGATATTAATTGCACATTAAATATGTTAAGCGCTCATCATTGAAGCAATCTAGTTCGTTGGATCGACATGTTCACATTATCTAATAGTTTACCCAGGAAACTAGGGGCACCATCCCAAGTGCTAGAGCAATATAAAGATATAAATGTTTACATCATCTACTAATTTAGCGAGGAAACTAAGGGCACCATCCCAAACGCTAGAGGATTTATTAAAAAAACTAAATTAAGCTAGCTCACGAGCAACACTCTACTACAGCGTTTCAGGTTGACCTTTCGGTACCTATAGCCAAGTCCAAAATTTTTGCATATGTTCGCCTCCACCTCCCACCACCACCCCTCCATGCTGGTTTTTCACCCTTCCACAAAAAAATGTATCGACTCACCCGATCCTCCTTGCTCTTTTTTTGGCAGATGTCGATTCAATTCAATCGCATAAATACTAGGTAATTCAGGTTTAAAAAATCACACCATATATGTGAGATCACTTTCCTAAAAGTCAGATAGAAGATCTTTTGCAATAAACTGTGAAAACAAAATCGGATATTTCTCAATGAAAAATCGTTAATCCCATGTACTTGCCCAATTTTCAAAAAAAAGGTAAGTGTAAGCCGACCGTAAGGCCACAACTTAGAGCAATGGCCTCTTAAGCGCATCTTAACCTGGAATAAGCTTTTTTTAACAAAAATTGGCCAGAATTTGGCTGTTTTTCAATAATATGCACAAAAAAAGGAAACATAGCACATAGATAGCTGAAAATCTGAAATATCATATAAGGTTGTGGTTCAGTGGTTCACACATCATAACAAATAGCCAAATAACACATAAGGATAAGGTTCAGTGGTTCACACAGCAATGATAAATGCATAATATTTTCTTAGAATGATTGTATCCATACCAATATAAAAAGACCCAAAAGGGCCAGATCCAACCGATCTCGGCCATCGAACTAAGTCAATCCAACGACCTATACTGCTCCAATGGCGAGCGTTAAACGTGTTTAACATGCAATTAATATCATATCAAATATTGCACTAATCACAGGATTAACACACAAATAATAGCATACCTAATATCCGCGTGCAATTAATATATTTCCTAAATATTACGTGTGTTACACGTGCGCATTTACTAGTAAGATAAAGGGGCCAAATGGTAGCAACCAAGCAGCAGCTCACGCAGCTACGACAACAGCAGCCAAACAGTAGCCCTTGCCCAAGTAGTAGCTGCTCAAGCAGCCGTTCATGACTTCATGGATGAGTCATCACCCACATAAGTGCGCCCAATCACCACTCCATCTTCATCATCCTCGTGCTCTATGTCCTCCCTTCTGAACATGCCTCCTCTAGTTCTTCTTCATCTGACTCAAACTCTTCATCATGGAGATATCTAACTCTTGCACTTCGACGAAGCTCAAGTTGTTCACTATTTCCCATAGCCTTTTCAATTATACTCCAATGTATGCCATCTGCTCCCTCATGTCCATCCGGAAACACCATGAAAGCATGATCATCTCCTCCCTCAAACAAGAAGCCTTGTGCTTCGGATGCATCGGTGCTTAGGAGAACATCAATGTTCTTCCTCTGCTTGATCTTTTTCTTCTTGGATAACAGGCTTGACTTGAACTGGATGTACACAAGCTGATTGAGGCAATCTGTTGTAAGTCGATTTCTCCTCTTGGTATGTATCTACAAGTGCCAATGCTACTAGTCAGGAACTAGTTATTAGGAACTTGACAAAGCATTAAGACAAATTCTGTTTTGGAGACTAATCAACTCAAAACAACTCCAATTAGTCTCATAGCCAGAAGAACTTGAGGTCAAAGAAAGGATCCCCATAGCCATGTCTCTCCTCCATACATTCTCCACCAAGCCACTAGGAAGAGGAATTTCATAGTCAGGAACTAAATAATACTATAGGAACTTGAGTATTGGACAAAATATGCAACTATGTGAAAGTTGTGCAAGTAATGACTAACCAGGATTCTAGTCAAAGTTTTGGCAAGTCCTAGCAAGCTTGTTTGCAAAGGATCCATCTCTGCTTTGGAACCTGCCTATTTCATAGTTCACAGTTTTGTCTTGAATGCTTTCATCACCATGATAAAATGTCCCCACACAAGAATAAAAGGCTGTATTGATGTCAGCAAAATCAAATACGCTTTCATCTGCATAGTTGTAGTGTGGATTCAGCAAATATGCACTCAACTGCAGTGGGGCATCAAGGATATCTTTCATCTTACTTTGAACTATAGCTAACATATCTTTGTAGCGCGCCTCGACACTGCCGAAGGCCTCTTTGACTTCTTTCTTTGCCTTCACGATCTTTCCATACACAAAGCCCATTAAGGGTCGTGCATCACCATCAACCAACCAAAGGACCTTCACCAACGACTCAAGCACCTTGATGCAAAGATTCACACCCTTCAAGAAGGGTTTGTTAACAAATATGGCTATAGCATCCTTGTGTTTCTTTGAGCACATATCCTCGATCTTGTCCCACTTAGAGGATACCACCATCTTCCATAGTGAATCAACCTTGTCTGCAAGGCTTTGTAGAGTGAGGAATTGGGAAGAAATCTGGTTACTCATGTGCTCGAAGTCCTCAGCCTTATGATTTCTCTCTTCTTGGTGAAGGATATCATGCACTCTAAGGTGTGATCGTGCCCATACACAAATATTGTGAAAGCCTTGGCATGATCAATTATCTTCTCGAACTTAAGTTGTCAATCCTTTGACGCATCAAATTGACAGTGTGAGCCGCACACGAGCTCCAAAATATCTTCGACCTCTCGTTCCTTGAGTTCACTCCTGGTTCTGATAACCCACAAGTATAGGGGATCGCGACAGTCTTCGAGCCCAAATTTATTGATTCGACACAACGGGAGCCAAAGAATATTTGTAAGTATTAGCAGTTGAGTTGTAAATTGAACCACACCTGGAGAACTAAATATCTGCAACAAAGTGTTTAGTAGCACAATAGTATGATAGTTTGACAGTAGTAGCAATAGTAATGGCAAAGGTAACGGCAATAGTTTTGTAGTGATTGTAACAACAGTAGTAGTAAAAGTAAGTTAGCAAAGATCAATATATGAAAAGCGTAGGCATTGGATCATGATGGATATTTGTGTTGGATGACATTCATCATGTAACAATTACAACCTAGAGTGATACACAATAGCTCCAATTCATCAATATATTGTAGGATGTACTTCATATATAGTCATACGTGCTTATAATAAGAACTTGCCTGACATCTTTTGTCCTACCCTCCCGTGGCAGCGGGGTCCATAAGGAAACTAAGGGATATTAAAGCTTCCTTTTAATAGAGAACCGGAACAAAGCATTAAGTGAATGCATGAACTCCTCGAATACAGTCATCTCCGAAGAGTATCCCGAACAATTGTCAGTATGGTGTCTACGGATCAGAACAACAACAAGTGCATATGACTAGCAGATAGGATCAAGAACTCAAATATATTCATGAAAACACAGAGGGTTCAGATCCGAAATCATGGCACTCGGACCCTAGTGACAAGCATTAAGCATAGCAAAGTCATAGAAACATCAACCTCAGAACATAGTGGATACTAGGGATCAAGCCCTAACAAATTGACTCGATTACATGATAAATCTCATCCAACTCCATCGCCGTCAAGCAAGCCTACGAAGGAATTACTTACTCCCGATGGTGAGCATAATGAAATTTGCGATGAAGAAGGGTTGATGAAGATGATGGCGATGAATCCCCCTCTCTAGAGCCCCAAACGGACTCCAAATCAGCCCTCCCCATGAAGAACAGGAGGTGGCGGCGGCTCCGTATTGTAAAACGTGATGAAATTTCTTCTCTTATTTTTTTTCTCGGGGAAAAGGAATTTATAGGCTTGAGATTAGGGTCAGCGGAGCCATGTGGGCCCCACAAGGCATCAGGGCGCGCCTGGGAGGGGTGGTCGCGCCCTGTTGCCTTGTGGGCATCTGGTAGCCCCCTCGAGTGGATCTTTGCTCTAGTATTTTTTATATATTCCATAAAAATTCTTCAAAAAGTTTCGTCCAATTCCGAGAACTTTTATTTCCGCACAAAAACAACACCATGGTAGTTCTGCTGAAAACAACATCAGTCCGGGTTAGTTTCATTCAAATCATGTAAATTAGAATCTGTTGAAAAAATAGATGCGACGAAGACGTATCGGGTTCTTGCATACTCAAACTTCACCAAAGTCTCCCGGATATCATACTCACTAGGTGGGTCTAAATCTTGGCCAAATTGACCAATGGCCTGAACCATGTGCCTAAACTCATCATTGTCAATTGCGTTAAATTATGTTGTTACATTGCATATAAGAGATACACATCTTAGCATAGGAGGCCGACAAACAATCTACAATTCAATTAAAAAAATAGGGCAGCAAGATCTTTCCATGGGTATACACCCATCTTGCAATGTACTCAGGTGCTAAAAGTGATCTCTCCTTCCATGTTGCCCTGTTAATCTTCATTTGCTTGAGTCTTTCTTAATTCTCCATTTAACTTGGGGTAAATGGTACATGTCCACTTATCTATAAGAGTAACACATTAGGTTGTGAGCTACCAATACAAGTGAGTTCATCATCATCTCGAGCTTGACCTTGAGGAGTGGATGATGCATCAATAACAACAACATCTCTCACAACCTTATCATGCTCGTACTTCTTTTGCTTCTTTGATACCTTTTTCTTCAAAAGCTTTTAAGCAAGGTTCTTTAGCTTCTTATGGGCACCGCAGACAGGTCCTCACCGTATTTGGTTTTGCTGCAATGTGTTGCTTCAGCTGGTAAATACCTCCCATGAAAATCACTCTCTGAAGGTTGTTAGGATCAACCAGCTGACTGTAGGCCCAACCCATATCATTGAAACTCCTCTTGAGAATCTCTGCTCTCTCTTCTGCTCCCGTTGTTGCTGCACTAGCATCATATCCATACTAGAACTAGACTTAGGGATGAATGGAAGCAATATGAAATAAATAGCTGATGAACTGAACAACAAAGCAATAGTTTGCTGCAGTGTTGCATGCCTACCTATCAAACCTATGGACGAGGAAGAATAAGAACTGAAGAAAAAGAAAGGAGGATCTATGGATCTGTGGATCAGGGGAGGAGAGGAGAGGAGGAGATCCTCACCTGAACTAGTATTAGTGGACGTCCAGGAGGAGGAGTTGCCGGCGTCCAGATCCAGTAATTGCCGAGAAGGAGGAAGAACACCAGAGGATCCGCCGCTGGATGCAGAGCACAAGAAGCAGCCACAATGCTATCTTCTTTCCCCTCCTTTCAGCCAGACCTTATATAGCCCCTTCCCCCCGCATGTGTCTATTTTAGCTCCCGCCGGAATTTTGGTCCGCTTTCTTCGCTTTTCTGTCACTTAAGCGCGTCTAGCGCACGCTCAACCATCGCTCAGTGCTAAAGCTTATAGCTAAATCACGCTTTTTTCGGTCAACGCTAAAAGTTACGCCTAGGCCCGAAGCGAAGCTTTTAGCTGTCGCTCAGTGCTTAAGCACCACCCAAAAACGCTTTCTTGAACATTTCTGGCCATTTATTAACTGTCGGTGTAAAAACCGGCGGCTCTCGGGTAGGAGGTCCCGAACTATGCGTCTAGGCGGATGGTAACAGGAGACAAGGGACACGATGTTTTTACCCAGGTTCGGGCCGTCTCGATGGAGGTAAAACCCTACTCCTGCTTGATTAATATTGATGATATGGGTAGTGCAAGAGTAGATCTACCACGAGATCAAAGAGGCTAAACCCTAGAAGCTAGCCTATGGTATGATTGTTGTTCGTCCTACGGACTAAAACCCTCCGGTTTATATCGACACCGGAGAGGGCTAGGGTTACACAGAGTCGGTTACAATGGTAGGAGATCTACATATCCGCATTGCCAAGCTTGCCTTCCACGCCAAGGAAAGTCCCATCCGGACACGGGACGGAGTCTTCAATCTTGTATCTTCATAGTCTAGGAGTCCGACCAACGGTGATAGCCCGGCCATCCGAACACCCCCTAATCTAGGACTCCCTCAGTAGCCCCTGAACCAGGCTTCAATGACGATGAGTCCGGCGCGCATATTGTCTTCGACATTGCAAGGCGGGTTCCCCCTCCGAATACTTCATAGAAGATTTTGAACACAAGGATAGTGTCCGGCTATGCAAAATAAGTTCCACATACCACCGTAGAGAGAATAACATTTACACAAGTTCAATCTGCTGACGTATTCCGTGGCGTGACATCACACCACGGCCAGGCCTTTATTCGAATCGTTTTTACTGTTCCACCTCAGCGTGTTTAGCGAAGCAGTTTCCTTGGCACGTCTTGTGAAAGTAGAGATCGTGTCCCCTTATTCCGGGATTCTCATCAATACGGGCGTGGGTAGCCCAACCGCGCCATTGATTACGGCACTTGGGAGATAAGCGAGTTTTACCAGGCCGGTGGGGACGCATAGTTTCGTCCGTCCATATAAGGGGATAAGGATCCACCTTTTTACCTACACCTTCTTCCTCCTTTGCTTATCCATTTCCTTTTCGAGCTCCGGTGCCCAGTCCGCACATCTCGCCTCAACCTTCCCCAGCCATGTCCGGAGCGGGAGGCAAGTGGATGGCCTCCTCCGTCACGGAGGGGCACGTCGAAGGCTACGAGGCGGATACTTGTCCAGCGACATCGCGATCGGCTCCCGACAAGGGGCAGCTCATCCCCACCCGGGCCCCATGAGAGGTGGTGTTCCTCACCCACTTCCTCCGCGGACTAGGTTTTCCACTTCACCCATTTGTCCGGGGGCTCATGTTCTACTATGGCCTGGATTTCCACGATCTGGCCCCGAATTTCATCCTCAACATCTCGGCGTTCATCGTCGTGTGTGAGGCCTTCCTCGGCATCCAGCCCCACTTCGGCTTATGGCTGAAGACCTTCAATGTCAAGCCGAAGGTAGTGGGCGGCTGCCAAGCGGAGTGCGGAGGTGCCATGGTGGCCAAGATGCCCAACGTCCTATGGCTCGAGGGCTCCTTTGTGGAGACCATAAAGGGGTGGCAATCGGGGTGGTTCTACATCACCGAGCCGCATGACCCTAAATGGGTAGCGGCCCCCGAATTCCGATCTGGCTTCCCTACACGGCTCACCTCTTGGAAAGAGAAGGGCCTATCATGGGGTGATTCGGAGGAGCAGACCGGACTCCAATCCTGTGTCCAAACCTTGGTGAACAAGAAGCTCAAGCTTGTCAACGTAGTCCAGGTCATGCTCATCCGCCGGATCCTCCCGTGCCAAAAACGGGCCTTTAATCTGTGGGAGTTTGATCCGGCACAGCACCAAACCTTGAGTAGGCTCTTCGACACTACATACAAAGATGCCTGGAAGGTGCTGTTCAAGGGCGCCGAGACTCCCGCATCCGCTACCAAAGATCGCGGATTCAGCTCGCAGCGTCAAGCCGGTGAGTAAGCTATTTTACCCTTTACAGGACACTTATTTTCCATAGTTTGACTCTATGCGGGATCTAAACTCCCTTTACCTTTGACAGGCCTGGCAAAAGACGTCTGGGCAGGTTAACTGTCCGGCTCCCTTGCCAGAAGACCGAGCGGACGCCCAATTAACGGGGCTGCTGGCTCCGACACCTTACGTGGTGCCGGAGAAGAAGGCCAAGAAGAAGGCCACGGGAACTCGAAGGAGTTCCCGGCGCCAGGTGTTGTCAGACTCATTGTCCGACGACTCCGAGGCAGACTCCTCCCGCGAAGATGGGGAGGAGGAAAAAGAGGCTTCTCCCCCAGCGGGGGGAGAGAAGAAAAGGAAGGCCTCCCCATCTGGGGAGGCTGGAGGGTCCAAGAAGGGAAGGACCCTTCCTCCGGACTACTCCCCCAACGCCGACGATGGCGAAGAGGAGTGGCCACCGAGGGCTAAGCCCCTGGCGACATCGTAAGTGTCCGGATACCAGAATAATTCATGGCATTTTGTTTGTCACATAGAATCTCCTAACGCCGAATACAACCCTGCAGCCCGCCCAAGGACGGGCTCGATATTTCAACGAGCGGCTCCCTGGCTCCGTCGGACGTGAATAGCACTTCACTTCCGGCTGCCTCCTCTCCTCGCGCTGCTGATGACGCCGAGGTGGGGTCCCAAAAGGGGCCTGGCCAGGAGGAGGAGGAGGTCCCGGAGGTGCCGCAAGGCAACCTCCCGGACTCTGGGCACGAGGGGGATCAACCCCCAAAGGGTTCTGAGTTCGGCCCTGGGCCGATTAGTGGTTCCGGAGTCCGGTGGGCGGCCCCTTCGTAGGAAGGGCGAGACTGCGACACTGGTGACCTTCGTCCAGCCGGAGGCACCGAATAATTTGCTGGAGGCGCTCAATGGCGCCTCCATCAACGAGGAGCACCGCACTGTTATGAGTGCGGTGATCCGAAGTTCGATCCGCCAAGAGCGGGCTGGTCAAGCTTATACCAGCCTTCTAACAGGCTTTGAGGTATGTAATTAAGATGTGTAAAAATAGTACCGCATAGACAGTATCCCCTGATGCTCAGTTTGGTGTTCGGAATGAAAAGCCGAACTGAGGATCTTAAAGATATACGCAGGAGTCTAACATAAGCATGTCAATATGGCAATGCAGGCTGCGTTGCTGACCTCTGCCGCACTGACTGCGAAGGTCAATGTATTGAACCAGAGCCTCGAGCAGTCCGAGAACGAGCTCGGACTTGCCAAGAAGCAGCTCGAGGACAAGGAAGGTAAGTAATACCTTATTAAAGTAATGCCTTATAGAAAGGATTTGGTTGCAAAAGATGACAGGAATAACGTGAGTATTGCAGGGGCCATGAACGAGGTGGCGACCCTGAAGGAGGCGGTGTCCAAGGCCGAAAAAGTGCGGCCAGGGAGTGCACCGAGCGAGAGAAGCAGGAGGCGCGGGTGGCGGAGGTGCGGCAAGAGCTCCAGGCCGTCGTGGAAAAACACGAGAGTTTGGAGCGTGACTCGAAGACTCGAGAGGCCGTGCTCGCCTTGGCTCTTGAGAGTGCCAAAGCCGCTAAGGCCAAAGCCCAGAAGGCCCTCCAGGAGATTGAGGCGATAAAAAAGATAGCGGCGGTAAGGCATTCTTCATGCAAAGCAAGCATGTAAAAGTGAATTATCTGTTACTTACCCAAATTCGGAGCTCTGCAGGAGCGTTCATAGATCTGCCCCGTAATGTGTCCGATGCTGCCGCGTTCTACCGAGCCGAGGAGGGGAGCTCGACGGAAAAGGTGTTCTGGTCTCAATATCTTTGAGGCGGACATCCGGTGCCTGGCGACCAGTGAAGCAGCTGGTCGAGCTCCACAAGGTGGCGAATAGGCCATGAAGGTCTTCATAGTTAATTTGTGGCCTAAAGAAGCCATGCACAGGAGCTACTTGATGCAGTGCGGCGGCTGGTGGGCCTTTGTCCATGGATTGAAGTCATCAAGCGTTCTGCGCATTGAAGGTGCCCGTCGGGCCCTTGCCCACGCTTAAAGTGCTTTGGGCAAGATGGGCCGAGAAGCTTGTGACAGACGCGCCACCGCCGGGCAAGGAGTATCGCACGCCGAGATGTACTATAAGGGTGTCTGAAGGGTGCCCGCCTTATAGCGGGTGAGTGCTCCAAAGATGTAATTTTTGAGTAGACTCGCATTTGTTATCCTGTACGCTGAAAACTTTGTTCATATGCGCTAAGCAATGCTTGTTAATTTAAAATATTACCTTCTGTGCGGCTTTTTATCAAATTTGAGAGATGGCAAGTCGTTGGCTTCAGCCCCCATGCCACGAGTGCTGGGGTGTTCGGGATAAACTTGAGCGCTCTTGTTCCCATTCTTGGGTCCTTCGAGGGAGGCGCTCAACATAACGAATAAGGCAACCGGACTATAATGCTTGAACACTCCCACTTAGCCATAGAATTCTATAATTTTAAATTTCGGCGAAGCCCCTAGTGTTCGGAAGACCGAATTCGGGGCGCTATCCACGCCTAGGCCGGACAAAGCCGACTCCTCGCTCTAAGCGGCATAAGTCTTTAGGGACTTGAAAAACCTCTCGAACAGCGACCGGCTCTCGCCCCATCATGACGGTCAGTTTTAGCTTTCTCCACTGAGGTGCTCAACCCAGCTCAACCGGGGCACAATCGCAGTGGTTCTCCAAGCGCTACCTTAGCTGATATAACGGAATGTAAGGTACCAAAACATGGGAGCCGGGCAAACCCAACTATTGACCCAAGACAAGATTCGGAGCCGATGCATATAATGCTATAAGTTCGGGGTGCCGCACTTGTTAAAGTGTTCGGACTTATCACACCATATTTTGGGGTACTTAAGCCCCTGGTGTATTTGGCCGTACCAAAGCGTACGGATGCAACATGTCATAAGTGAACATATATAGATAGAAAAAGGAATGCAATAATAGGCAAAAAGCGATGCATTGTTTATTCAAAAAAATACTGCAATGAAAGCAGAACGATACAAATAGTGCGATAAGCAAGGGATGTGACTATTTAACATGTGCCCCTCCAGGGGTAGGCTGCGGGATGGTATGTAAAACAGGTATACTGCTCGTAATAGAGACCACCTGGACACTCGACGTAGCTTTTCTGCTTCCCTGGCTGTTGCATCGTGAGTTCGGCAATTCTACTACCGGACAGGGCTTCTGGAATCCTGAGAATAAAAAAAGAATGACACAATTGGGAGCCCCTGGTGCGGTTGAGCCGCTCTCCGGGCATGCCGTGGTCGTGCCCCTACCCCTATGCCCATGGTATCTCCAGAGTGTAGTTATGTACGCGTGGTACTGGTCTCGCGATTTCGCGAGGGCTGGGGTTGGGGCCGCATTGCTACGCGTGCTCGGAACGTGCCAGGCGGTCTTATTGTAGGTTACTCCGGGCGCGCTTGACGTTGTCTGGACGTTTAGTAGTCGGACTCGAGAATTGCCTTAAGAGGCTGCTTTCTACTTCCGTCGTGAGGGCCGCCGTATGCTCCTCCGTTCGGAGAGAGCGTTCGGTATTTCCGTTGACCCTGATTACTCCTCGGGGGCCTGGCATTTTGAGCTTGAGGTATGCATAGTGCGGCACCGCATTGAACTTTGCAAATGCGGTTCGTCCGAGCAGTGCGTGATAGCCGCTGCAGAACGGGACTATATCAAAGATTAATTCCTCGCCGGAAGTTATCCGGGATCCGAAGACCACTTCAAGTGTAAGCGAGCTCTGTCTGATTGGCCTCTACACCTGGTATGACGCCTTTAAAGGTCGTTTTTGTAGGTTTGATCCTTGAGGGGTCTATGCCCATTTTGCGCACTGTATCCTGGTAAAGCAGGTTCAGGCTGCTGCCGCCGTCCATCAGGACTCTAGTGAGGTGAAATCCGTCAATGATTGGGTCAAGAACCAATGCGGCGAATCCGCCGTGGCGGATGCTAGTGGGGTGGTCCCTTCGATCAAAAGTGATCGGGCAGGAGGACCATGGGTTGAACTTTGGGGCGAGTGGCTCCATCGCGTATACGTCCCTCAGTGCACGCTTCCGCTCCTTTTTGGGTATGTGGGTTGCGTATATCATGTTCACCGTCCGCACTTGTGGGGGAAAGCCCTTCAGTCCTCTATTGTTCGGCGGCCAGGGCTCCTCCTCGTCATCGCTATGCAGCCCCTTGTTGTTGTTTTCGGCATTTATCTTGCCTGCCTTCTTGAACACCCAACAATCCCTGTAGGTGTGGTTGGCTGGTTTTTCGGGGGTGCCATGTATCTGGCACGAGCGATCGAGTATTCTATCCAAATTGGACGGGCCCTGAGTATTTCTTTTGAATGGCTTTTTGCGCTGACCGGGTTTAGAGCCTCTGAATCCGGCATTGACTGTCGTATCTTCAGTATTATCGCCGTTAGTGCGGCGCTTGTGCTTATTGCGACGCGACCTACCGTTGCTGTCCTTGGTATCCGAACTACCAGGGTTTTTGGTCAGGTTTTCACTGCGAGCTAGCCAGCTGTCCTCTCCCGCGCAGAAACGGGTCATGAGTGATGTGAGGGCTGCTATGGATTTAGGCTTTTCCTGTCCTAGGTGCTGGGCAAGCCACTCCTCGCGGATGTTATGTTTGAAGGCTGCAAGGGCCTCTGCATCCGGACAGTCGACGATTTGATTTTTCTTGGTTAAGAACCGTGTCCAGAATTGTCTGGCCGATTCATCTGGCTGCTGAATTATGTGGCTTAGGTCATCAGCGTCTGGTGGTCGCACATATGTGCCCTAGAAGTTATCAAGGAATGCGGCTTCTAGGTCTTCCCAACAACCAATTGATTCTGCTGGCAAGCTGTTGAGCCAATGCCGAGCTGGTCCTTTAAGCTTGAGTGGGAGGTATTTGATGGCGTGTAGATCATCACCGTGGGCCATGTGGATGTGAAGGAGATAGTCCTCGATCCAAACCGCAGGATCTGTTGTGCCGTCGTATGATTCAATGTTTACGGGTTTGAAACCCTCGGGGATTTGATGATCCATTACTTCGTGTGTGAAGCATAGTGGGTGTGTGGCACCTCTGTATTGGGCTATATCACGACGCAACTCAAATGAGCTTTGTCTACTGTGTTCGGCCCAGACGGAATCGCTATATCCGGCATGACGGTTGTCATCACGTATCGTGGGGCGCCCACGTGATCCGTAGATCGATCTTATTTGTCTTGCCTTGTCCTCCAATATGTCTCGCAAGTCTGGCGCATTCCCCTGTGGCTTTATACTTTTCGAGCGACGCCGGGGTGCGGCTTTAGCGGAGGGCCTAGAGGCCTCTCTGTCGTGGCCACGAGGTGGCCGGTTGGCCGCGTCATGCGCTGGTGATGTAGGTTTGGGTGCTTCCTCCTCTAATTGGGGTAGCAGCCTGCGTTTTGGGTAGCTCTTGGAGGGGCGATCGAGTTTGTACTCTTCGGCTGCAAGGACTTCGGTCCATCTGTCAGCTAGCAAGTCTTGGTTAGCTCTAAGTTGCTGCTGCTTTTTCTTGAGGCTGCTTTCCGTGGCCATAAGCCTACGCTTGAAATGCTCTTGTTCGACGGGATCCTCGGGCACGACAAATTCGTCGTCGTCGAGGCTTGCTTCATCTTCGGAGGGAGGCATATAATTATCGTCCTCTACCTCTCTATCTGCCTCTCTATCATGAGGGCTGGCTTCTCCCTCCTCCTGTGCTGAATCCTGCTGGAGGGGGTTATCTTTGGCACTGTCTGGGGTGTTATTACCTCCCGTGCCGGAATCACCATTTTTGATGTGGCGGGATTTAGAGCGGCACCGCTGACGCTGGCGCTTGGGTTGTTCCTTGGAGGGGTCATCCTCCGTTGTTCCATTGCCATTCCCATCTTTTGGGATGTCCACCATGTATATGTCGTATGACGAGGTGGCCTTCCAGTGCCCTGTAGGCGCTGGTTCTTGGTTGTCTCCTGCATCGTCGTCCATACCGTCGATGTCTTGGTCGAAGTCGAGCATGTCGGTTAAATCATCGGCAGTGGCTACAAAGTGGGTGGTGGGTGGGCATTGAATTTCTTCGTCGTCGCATCCCAACCTTCGACCATAGTCGGCGGGCTCTCTGATAAAGAGAGAGACTTTAGTGAATTCAGGATGTCGCCAAAGGGCGAGTCTTTGAAAGATGTCCGCGCGATGAACTCCATAATCGGGCGCCCAATCGGATTTGATTGGGAGGCGTGGGAGGTTGAGTCCAAGAGGAGTCCGCACCTCGAGTCACGGGCTTTGCGAAGGGCGAGGATGGTGTTTGGCTCAATCGCCAGAGATCATAGCCCCGAGGCGGTGTCCGACCACTCGTCCTCGGCCGGCGGTCGGCTCGAACTAGGGTCGGAGCGAACACCGTCTGACCTCCAGTCTTGTCCGACGGCGAGCTAGATCATACCCTTCGAGACGGTCTGGCGCTTGGGCGTGGCTCGAATCCGTCGAAGATCAAGTCTCCGCGGATGTCACCGTGTAGTTCAAACTCCCAAATCGACTCGATGGCTGGGCGTAGCTTCGATCTGCTCCGGATGGCCAAGTGAATTGGCCCGCATGATGCAAAGCCGCCGAATCTGAAGATTTGTCCGGGAGAAAAGTCCACCTGGACCGCGTCGTTGTTGATGATCGAAGGAGCCATCGGGCCTAAAGGTGACGACACGGAGGGCTGTCAATGAAAGCACCAATGTCGGTGTCAAACCGGCGGATCTCGGGTAGGGGATCCCGAACTATGCGTCTAGGCGGATGGTAACATGAGACAAGGGACACGATGTTTTTACCCAGGTTCGGGCCCTCTCGATGGAGGTAAAACCCTACTCCTGCTTGATGAATATTGATGACATGGGTAGTACAAGAGTAGATCTACCACGAGATCAAAGAGGCTAAACCCTAGAAGCTAGCCTATGGTATGATTGTTGTTCGTCCTACGGACTAAAACCCTCCGGTTTATATAGGCACCGGAGAGGGCTAGGGTTACACAGAGTCGGTTACAATGGTAGGAGATCTACATATCCGCATTGCCAAGCTTGCCTTCCACGCCAAGGAAAGTCCCATCCGGACACAGGACGGAGTCTTCAATCTTGTATCTTCATAGTCTAGGAGTCTGGCCAATGGTGATAGTCCGGCCATCTGGACACCCCCTAATCCAGGACTCCCTCATTAACAAATCAATAATTCTCAATCCCGGTGCCATTCTTTTCCTTCCCCTTCGTTGGTCGAGGCCGCAACGTGCATGTCGCTCTACTGCATGTGCGTCTTGCAGATGTCGCCCAACACGACCAAGACGTGCGCGCAACAACGTCATGGAGGGGGCGCCACACTGCCCTGGTGCACTGGTCGTTGTGCTCCTCGTACCTGAGCCCCCGCGGTGTTGGATGCACGGAGTGCCAGAGTCGCTTGAGCTCCTACAACTGCTCCTCCATTGTGTGCAACTCCAACTCCAGCGCCTCAGCGTCTCCCTTTCCATTGACAAGTTCGTCTTCACCGAGACGCACTCGAAGCACTTCAAGTTCCGTCTCCGCCATGAGGTTCTCTCTGGCGACGTCGCGCTGGAGTGGGACCACACCATCGAGTTCTCCGTCCATGACCGCCTCTATGACCCCTGCGCTCAGGCCTGCGCCGGCCCAGACCTGGACCAGTGGAGAGCCATCGTACAGGTGCGGCGGCGCACCTCGCACCGGCGCACGTTGCCCACCTCGAGTAGTGGCTGGCCGCCCATTGCGCGGCCGACCAGGCGGCTCACGTCGACCTCACCGGCGGGATCGACTTCTTCGCGTCGGGTCTTACGCCGCCTGCCTCGTGGTCTACAAAGGTAACTGAAACAAAATTAGTTTTTAGTTCTACTTTAATTTGTTTATATTGATAAATTAATTGCGCCTTGGTTTTGACATTTTATTCGTCGACGGACCTAACAAATCTGAACCGAGGTAGTATTGTAATTTTCTTGGCACATTAATGTCAATATTGTATTTGTAAATATATATCATAGCAAGAAAATGTAATGTCGATAAATTTGTGTTGAAAATCTTTTTCTATTGGGGAAGACATATGGGAGCCTGAGCTCATGTGCACCCGCATTGTTTCTAAAAGAATAAATAAACCTTTTGCATCCTGGTAAAATGAATAACTTTTAGCCCCACCTGTTCCAAAGACCTTTCGCAGAAGATTGATTCGCTTACACGTGGGACCTAGATGGTGTATGGCCCATGTGTCATTGACCTGGCAATACCTACTCTTGAGTTAGATGATCGTATCGGGACACAGCCATGTGCCTGCAGGCCCAGCATCCAGGAGAGCCGCCCGCTCACTCCCCGAAGAGCCACTCTACTCGGTCAGCTGGATTTGCAGCTAGCCCCGGCCATTAGTGTATTCGGCCAATTTGGAAACTAGTGAATTTTGTGGGAAATCGCCGAGTACGAATCAAATTATGGTGGACGGTGACGCGATGTTCTATACCCCCTCTCTCGCATCTTGGAGGGAACCGGATTCTCTAACATCCTCAAGGGATGTTACATAAGCTACAATAACCGTGACATCCCTCCTTTACATTCATATAGTTAAGTCTAAAATAATTATAATTAATTTGCAAATTACAAATCTACTAAATACATTTACAAAAATTACAAGAAACAAAATTATGATGCAATATAATTATTTTTTAATTTATTTTTATACATACTACAGTAAATCCGCACAGTGGTTGCGACAGTAATCTGACATTACTTCTTCGTTTTACACATGCATTTGACTGTAGCTTTGTGACATCCCTTGAGGATATTAGAGGATCCACTTTCATCTTGGAGCCCTTCCACAGCCATGAGCTCGAGCCAGAGCTCATCCTCCATGGTCAGCCATGAGGGGCACGAAGCCCCAACCGGGGCTCCTGCTCTGTTGCCCATGAGCGGAGAGAAGAAAGGCCGAGCCAGGGCTCCTCCTCCATGGCCTGCTTGGGCCATGTGGAGAACCAAGGTTTAGCCAGAGCCCGGATGGGGATAGGAACCGGAAGGACACCAAGGCCTGGATGATTTGCTCGTCCTTGGCCGCAAGCCGGTAAGCGAGATTTGTTTTCCGTCCATCCTTTGGATTTTTGTAATGGTCTTCGATGCAGAACATTTGACCCGAGCACTGTTGCACGCCTTCACTTTGTTGGATGGACTCCTCATCCATTACTGTCCCCTGCCTTTCTCTGTTTTGATTTTCTTCTCTGCCTACTTCTTGGTTCTTCTTAGGCAGATCGGGCAAAAGCCGCCTAACCGCCGCACAGGCGCGGCACAAGCTAGGCTCGATCGCTTTCTTTTTAT
Source organism: Aegilops speltoides (assembly GCA_021437245.1). Taxonomy (NCBI): domain Eukaryota; kingdom Viridiplantae; phylum Streptophyta; class Magnoliopsida; order Poales; family Poaceae; genus Aegilops; species Aegilops speltoides. The sequence goes on along the minus strand of CM038146.1, from coordinate 35,022,212 downwards.
TTTTGATGGACACTTGGTACACCCCACAAGGCCCAAATGCCCTAGGTTTAAGCCCCTATAAATTGGGTGCGACGCCCATCCGGTGAGAAACGAGAATAGTGCCAACCCACCGCCGTCGCCGCCACCGTTCCCAGCCCCGGCGGACCAACACCAGCTAGTATGCCTCCCAGTCCACACCTCCTACCCCGCCCCACCCCACACCTCCTATCCAGTGATCGTTGATCACTATTTTTTTGATCCGCAGGGATCACCTATCAGCCGCTGCCGTCTACGAGAGGAGGGCGATGGTCGACACCAACAGAGGAGGAATTCTTGTTACTACTTCTCTCTTTGGGAACAGCATCAAATGACATAGCCAGGGTAGCCTTTGCAAGTGAGTGGCCTCTCCTTCCTCCCCCAATGCCCCCAGATCCCGCCGTACCTCTTCTTCTACTAGATCCGGGGCCTGTGCTGCTTTTCGTTCTCTTCTGCGGCTAGATCTTGGTTTGTTTCCCATTTGATTTGGTTTATCATACTTGCTCTTGCTCTGCACCATAGTTTGATGGAGGTCGCCTTCGTCAAGGTGAAGCATGACAAGTCGCAGAGGGGCGGCGTGGTGGGGGACAAGGAAGGTGCGCTCGGCTTCCCGGTCTACGACATGCCTCACGGTCAGAGATGCTGCTTGTTCGTCAAATTCCCATCCCTAACCTTTTTGTTGGGTTGTGTTTGATTCCTGATGCTTGTGTTTTTGTTGGATTGTGCAGACGTCATGTTTGATCCCAAGGAGGCCTCAACCCTCCCGGTCGACCTCAAGAAAGACCTAGGATGTGTTTGGTTCCTGGGATAGCCTCGCGGGGACAACGATAGCCCAGTTTTTGAGGGATAACATGTGTTTGGTTCGTGGGCGAGAAGGGATATGGACAACCAGATTCCTTGAATATTCGTGGAAAATCCGGCTCCGGACGTATGTGAGATTCTCGCGGATATCGGCAACCACCGAGCTCGCGAATCATTTTCTTCACTGCATCTCACCCTCTCCCTGAAACAGAAGCTCCTCGAGCCCCTCACGTGCCTCTTCAACTCGGTTCGATCTGTACCCCAAGCGACGAGGCTGCCGGCGCCGGCACCGGCTTACGGCCTAGAGCAGCGAATGCCCGGCGGCATTATGTTGACTGGAGATTGGCACACGGTGGCCGGAGCGAGAGTCCGGTGAGGCAGGCCGGCGAGCACGGACAACGTAGACCCGTGCTTGAGTAGGGCGAGCATCGGCGACGCTAGATGATGTTTGAGTAGGCAGCGCTGCTATTGCTCGAGGAAAGAGCGGCTGTAGACAAAGGCGAGCGTGCGCGGCCGAAGCTTGACGAGGGCGGCGTCTGTGCTGTGTGTGCCATGATATGAATGGATGCGTGTGCTGTGCATGCTGTTGTGCACTGTACCGACGCATGGGGTGCGTGCTCCTGTGTACTGATTAGTTGGGTGTCTTTTGTTGCAAGTTCTTGTGCACTTAGGGCTAGTTTGATTTGTGACCTGACAAAAATCTGCCTGGCCTAGACAGTGCCTGAACCATGCCTGGATAGCGTTTGGTTGGTGTCCAGAATAGTCAAACACTAGCCTGGCCTGGAACACCTAGTGTAGTCATTAGCCTGGCTCAAACACCAGAAAAATTCATTAGCCTGGACAAGGCGTGCTGGATAGCTCCGTGCGTGACCAAATTTCGTGCCTGACAGGCCGATGGGAAAAGATGGATTCTTGCCTGCTAGGCAGTTGCGCGCATGCGGCATTTGGTTACTACCCTGCCGGTGGCCTAGCCTGAGACAAATGCTTAAATATTAAATGGGTAGATTGGATGGCTGAGTTGACTGAAAGTACAACATAAGGTACTAAACAATTGAAAACATTGTGTGCCTGGAGCTCGGGCCTCCGATTCCATCGGCCTGAAACAGGCCAATGAAGCTGCCTGTGATCTTGCCAGGCTAATGAACTGCATGTGAGCTCCAGGCCAGGGAGATGTCCAAAACTTTAGGCACCAACCAAACAAACTTCAAACACAACTCAAGGAGGTTGTCAGGCCAGGCAAGTCTCGTCAGGCCTCCAACCAAACAGCCCCATAGCTCCTAGGCTAGCCTGGCCAGTCAATTTTTTCTAAGTTTCCAGCCAATGTCCAGGCTCCAGTTTCTCCCAGGCATGCACGCCAGGTTTCGATCCAAACTAGCTCTAATCCTCTCAGCCTTTTTGCATTCTGCTGCAGAAGATTTCATGGTGACAGGGAGTACAAACTTGACGCAACACCTTCTATTCTTGATTTCTCTTCAAACCAAACACTTCATGGCTATCCACAATCATATTTTATCCTTGGAACCAAAAAATATGGACTAACCATACCCACCCAATCAAACAAAAAAAACGGATATCCATAGCCAGCTGGTTGGGGATATCCATAGCCACCCTAGATTGTCCCTTGAACCAAACACCCCCCTAGCCGCCCAGTACATCGGCAGCGGCGGTGACACAGACATGACCCACCTGATAGCTTTGTTGACGTCCGACACAAGCCTTGATTCCTCCGTCGGCCACCGTGGGCGTCGAAATCACCTCAAAAATTAGAAGATGAGGATGAAGAGGCGCGTGGATGGAAAGAGATGGATTCCAAGCCCTCCATTGACATCAAGTGACCTAGATAACCACTGCTCGGTTAAAAGTTGAATATTATTTATATTAAACCTTTGTACTTATGTTTATATTTTCAATGCGTAAAATTTGCTTAGTTGACATAATTATCCATGCAACATTATTGCTAAGTACTCAATATGTTTTTATTTACTCTTCGTATTAGCTTTGTCATAAGCCAAACCTTACACTCTCCGTATTAGCTTTGTCATAAGCCAAACCTTATAGAGTTTGACCAAGTTTATAGAAAATATTATTAACATTTACAATAACAAATATATTCAATGATGTGAAAATATATTCAATGATTAATCTAATGCTATTAATTGGTCATTCTCAACGTTAATGACTTTTTTATAAACTTGGTCAAAGTTTACAAATTTTGAACCAAGATAAAGCTAATATGCAATATAAATAAAAAGCAAAGGGAGTAATAGTTATAGTCATCTTTTTTATACAATTATTATGGGTATCATTGTAAAATACATGTGCTAAACTTATTTTGTAATGAAAGCCTTCTTGAGTTATTTTGACTTTAAATTATTGTGTAACAAAAACCTTCAAGAATTATTTTGACAAATGTATAAACTACATAGTATGAATTGTGTGTGTGTGTGTGTGTGACGACATCTTTAAATGTCATGGTACAAATCTCTAAAGCATACCACGAAAAGAGTATCTCAATAGTGGCTTCTAGTGTATGGTTAACTAAGCATATTTATAGAAAATATCTAGATTATAAGTTGAACTGTTGGCGTTAATTCATATTTTCAAGGTGAAATGTGTCTTGCAAATTTCTAGGGTTTCAGCAATAAAGTTGAACATATCCATGCTATGTACTTTCTGTTAAAATAACATCACTTGTAATAATCACGTCACACATAATAATGTTGTGGATTTTACTATTTCCATGGACATCCGACTTGATAATGTGGTATGCTCGTGGGCAATGTACTTGATACCTTGTGGTGTATTTTCTACACTTTGAGATCGTGAGTTGCCTTTCTTTTGCTTCTTCGGCTCTCTAGGCGAAACATATGCAGGCGGTGGGGGCGGAATGCCTCCCCTGGAACCCACTCTCCCGTTTTTATTATCATTATTCTCCTGGATAATCAGATCATTTACCTTTTCTTTATTCTTCTCCATCGAGTCATGTTGTATGGTCTCTCCTCCGCGAATAAGTTCATGATGAGTAGAGTTCAACCCCAGCATGTCACTCTACCTTGTCTTTCTCACCACTATTATTGAGTAGAGAACTACACATAATAGCTTTTTGGGGGGATTACAAAGCTTTGTTGATCAAACGAAATGTTCATAGGAATGCATAACGGGTCATGAGGAGTGCCAAGCCACATGTGGTCACCCTGATCAATCGAATGAGGAAACTTTTTTTTTTGCGCTGATAGAAGAGTTTTATTCCAAAGGTATAGAGTTACAATCGCGAGACAAGAGATCCTCAATACACGGCGGACCTCGTCCAAGCCATACAGCAGTTGTACACTCTGTACGACTATACAGGGCCAAACGATCTGCTACCCTATTTTGCACACGACTAATCTTCGTAGGAACATAAACTCTATGTACCATAAGGTGACGAATCTCAGCAACTAAATGCCCATAGGCAGATCTAGATAAACTGTCGCCCGACAGGGTAGAGAGGGCGACGGATGAGTCCGACTGGATATGACAGGTAGCTCACAATGTTGGATTGCTAGCGCCATACCTTGCATTAGCGCATGCAGCTCCGCTTCCAACGCTTCGTTGCAGTTAAAAATGCATCGGTATGCTAAGAAGATAACGCTCCCATCATGATTCCGCAATATCATTCCTGCCGCAGCTGAGCCATCGGTATGTAGATAGGCACCCTCAACTGACAGGGCCACCTTCCCCGGTGGTGGCTTCGGCCATGGTTGAACTATGGCCTCCTCCCGCGCCGCGGCCGGTACATCCCGCCCCAACGGCATTTTCCCTTTGATAATCTCCTCTGTCGAAAACTTACTGGATAGGTCTAAGGACTGCATGTAGCGAGACCGTTGTAGACACCGGAGGTACTTCCTTGCCATGAGCCACATCTGAGCGGAGAGACCAAATGCGCCAGATCAACATAACTACACAATCCCTCATGAACTCATCACAGTTTGTCAACAAGTTTAGTAACCATTCCTGCCATGTGTCCTGCAGAAGTTCCTGGCGTGGTAAATTCCATACCGTCCTTATCTGTCGCCAAACCGCCTGCGCATGATCGCATGTGACAAGGGCATGGAAACTGGACTCCTCCTCGCTCGCACACAGGGGGCAAGTGTCTCTTGTAGATATATGCTGATACTTCTTGCAAGAATTTGTTGCAAGTGCACCCGAGACTACTTTCCACGCCAAGATCCTCATCTTTAGGGGAACTTTGGCTGCCCAAATACATTGCCACACCGGCCGTTCCCCCGAAGGATTGTTGCTGGATGTAGGTGCCCTCTCCGGGGTGACGCCAAGAGTAGCAAGCCGGTATGCACTCCTCACCGTAAATTGTCCGCTTCTTTTCGGGAACCAGGCTATGAAGTCTTGACCATTTCTCGGTGAAGTACGGATCTTAAGAATTTCTCATATGTCCATGTCCCAAAAGTGTTCTCTCAGCCTTTGTTCATCCCAAGCACCGTGTTCATTCAAGAAATCCGCCACCCAGTTGAGTCTGCAATTACGTTTTGGTGTTATTGGCCGAAAATTATGACCCCTTGGGATCCAAGCATCTCTCCAAGTTCTTATCAGCGTCCCGTCACCCACACGTCAAATAATGCCTTTCTTTACCAGCTCAAGACCATGTACAATCCCCTTCCACACTACGGACGAGCTGGTTGGAAACACCGTATCCAACAGATTTACCATGGGGATAATATTTTGCTCTGAGCAGTCTTGCACACAGGCTATTTGGTCAATCCAATAATCGCCAAGCCTGCTTAGCCAGCAAGGCATGGTTGAATGCTCTCATGTCCCGAAATCCCATGCCCCTCATAGACTTGGGGACCACCATCTTCTTCCAACTAAGTCGGGCCATTTTCCTCTTGCCTTTGTCCACACCCCACCAGTACTGCCTCATCATAGACAGACGCCGGCAGTTTAAAGACACTCATCACAAATGTAGGGATGGCCCGTGCAACAGCTTTGATCAAAATTTCCTTGTTTCCCACAGAAACAAATTGTTCACTCCAATCAATCAACCTTGCTCGCAATCTCTCCTGAACCGTTTCAAATTGCCCTCTATGCACTATTCCTTCTGGCACTGGTCCGGTTCCTACAATATTATGAGCTTCTACGTTCGACTCTCTTCAAACAAAAAAGATGGCTAGTAAAGGTCCGGTTCCTACAATAATCTCCTAAATGATGGACCTGTTCTTTATTCTTTTCGAAAACTTGTTTGCAACCGCATGCCCTGTCCATTCAACTAGACGGAAAACAATCCAGTAGCCCAACTTAGAGTGTGAGCGTATCCTTATGTGTAATCGAAGAGGGAAGGTCGGCAATCAATTAATCTTGACATTGAAAACTCATTTCAGTAAATAAAACTTTTTTACACTCGACGGAGTTTATCAAGAGAAATTTTTTTTACGAGGTTAAAGAGAGCGTTATTTCATAATGATCGGGTTACAATCTCGAGACAACAAGTCCTCAAAGAACGGAGGGGGGCCCTGACGGTGACAGGAGTATATGTTTTATCTTGTATTTGTATGAAGTAGTAGTATTTTGAAGTAGGTCCGCCTACTCTCCGATGGCCTTAGGGCCATGGGGGCGCAGTGGATCTCGGCAAGGGTCGGCGGGAGGGCTCCGTTTTTAATCGTTTCTTTCGGTTTGCTAGGGTTTGTGTCACCTTTCGGGAAGGCGAGAGGCGGCGGCTCCTCGAAGATGGAATAAAGGTCTCCCGCCTAGCCCCGTTCCGCGATCGTCTAGCATCGTTGGTGGCGATAATGGAGGTGTGTCTCGGCGGATCTATCTTTGGTGGATTTGCTCGGATCTCGTCGTTGTTCGTCTCACGTTCGTGTGTCTTGGATTGGATTTTTCGACCACGTTATTCTTCATCTGCGGCGGTTCTTCGTTTCAGTGCGCTGGTCCTCACGGGGCCTTAGCACGACGACTTCCGACCGTCTACTACAACAAGTTGTGCCCGACTCCGTGATGGAGGCGATGATGGCGGCGCGCCTTCGGCCGCTTGATCTTGGTAGTTGTCGCTAGGTGGTCTACGGATCTGGATGTAATTTCTATTATTTCTGGTATTCGTTGTACTGCCATGATTGAAGATGAATAGATCGGAAATTTTCTCGCAAAAAAAAAAAAAAAAAAAAAATTTCAAAAGGCTTGACTTGACTCGCTTAGGATCCCAGCCACTCGACTTGTCGTGTGGAACCCCCATGCCGCTCCGGCTCCACCATCTTTTTCTTTTTTGGTGCCGTCCACCATCTTCTGGGCATATACTCTGTCTCTGTGTCGCCACGGAAGCTCCACCGTCCCCTGTTTCCCACCCCCTCCCCTGTCCCATCCGGCGAAACACGCCAAGCACGCGCACCGAATCCATCGCCCGAGCAAGCGAAGCAGACACCACCTGTCCAGACCGCCGCCCACCGTCTCCCAGGAGCTCAGAGGCGCCAAGAAGAACCGCACGGAAGCAGCCGGAGCAAGCGGCACCTGAGCCACCGGATCGATGGCGATGGCCGGCGGAGCCCCGCCGGCGCCGCTGCCGGTGGTGGGGCACCAGTTCTGCGCGCCCTACGTGGTGCCGCTGACGGTGACCAAGAAGGCCCTCAGCCTCTCCGACGGCGACTTCGCCATCACGGACGCCAACGGCGCCGTCGTGCTCAAGGTCAAGGGCGCCATCTTCAGCATCCGGAGCCGCCGCACCATCCTCGACGGCGCCGGGCTGCCCCTCCTCACCATGCAGGAAAAGGTCCCTTCTCCACTACAGATTTGCTCCTTTGTCTGTCTGTCCATCTCCCTCCCCCGGCCTGGCGCCGCTGAAATTTCCTCGATCCGTAGACATGTCCGCAAGTTCTTTGCGGAATAGGATCGTTGACCCGTAGACAAGGGTGAGCTGAGTCGTTGCAAATTGGTATAGTCCTGCTATTTATTTTTTATTTATTTTAGCTGGGGGAGGAATAGTCTTCTGACCTCTACATCATGCTCACGAGTCACAACCCAAATTATTGCAGAATCATTACAATGAAGTAGCACAGGAAAACGACGTGTATTAATGACGTTGACTAATTCCAAACTTCTACTGTTGATCTAGTGTTGAGCTTGATGTGTGACAAGGAGTCATGGACTTTTTGATCCAGTGTTGTTCTTGCCAGCCTGAACTATTCGGCCTTGTGTGCAACATAGGAGTATTGGGATAACTGGGACACTGATTAGGAGGTCCCAGGGAACGCTCTCAGAGCCATTGGATCCAGATCATGCGGATGGCAATTTTTTAAACCGCTGGCATTCTTTTACGTATATAGCAATTTTCTCTCCTGATCATGGCAAGTCTTCCAAACTTGCCATGGCAATTTTAGTTGAAATTGCATGGAATTCTAGCGTTCAATGCGAAAAAGCCCCCGGGGAACATTTCCCGGATATTGCGGTCCATGAGTATTTCCCTTCTTTCTGTTTTGTCGAGACAATGGAGTAGCAAAAGGAACTTTCTTGGCGAACTACATATGAATAACGGCTTTGCTAAAAATCAGTCGACCGAGACTTCGCGAAGTCTCAGTCGATACTACAATCCGTTGATCTTGCATTGAGATTTGTGCAAACAATTTTTTTTTCAATTTTTTTTCTTCTTGCATACTACATTGCTTGACTGAGACTTCGCGAAGTCTCAGTCGACTGAGACCTAGACAAACCCTATGAATAAACCATTAGTACAATCTGAATTTGATGGCTTGATTTTAGACAACACATGCTGCTGTGGCTGTAGTCGTTAATTTTCTTTTTTTTTTCGGGGAGGCTGTAGTCGTTAATTGTGGTTGTATAAATCACTTGATCAGGTGTTCAGCATGCACCACCGATGGGAGGTGTTCAGAGGGGACAGCACCAACGCAGGCGACCTGCTGTTCAGCGTGAAGACAACTTCGCTGATCCAACTGAAGACGGAGATGGACGTCTTCTTGGCCGGGAACACCGCGCAGCAGGTCTGCGACTTCAAGATCAAGGGCAGCTACTTCGACAGGTCCTGCGTCTTCTACCTTGGTGACTCCAACACCATGGTAGCTCAAGTAAGTGCTTTTCTGATCATGCTGTGAAGTTTCACAACTTCTTTATCTAGCAAACATATTTATGTAACCGATTAAAATCTAACGCTGCAGATGAGCCGTAAGCTGACTGTTTCCAATGTGCTGCTGGGGAGGGACACGTTCAGTGTCACCGTGTTCCCGCACGTCGACTACGTGTTCATCGCCAGCCTTGTTGTGATCCTGGACGAGGTTCACAGGGACAAGCGCGACGATTGATGAGTGAGCTAGATGGACTCCCGGATCCTGAGCGTTCCTCGGAGTTCTACAGATGCCGTGTCATCTCGAGCTGCTGCGGTGTTGTCACTAGTGTTGTCTGATCAAGGGTTGCATCTCTTGTAGTATTATGCTAGCATGGTGAAGCATGCTAAATTGTGATGTTGTGCAATAAGAAATGTGTATGCAACTTCAGTTTGATCCCTGGCCTGCCATTGTATTTACAGCATGTCACGATTGACCGTTTGTTTGTGATGAAATGTTGAGCCTGTCACGGTTTATGTCAGGTTCGAAACAAGTTTATGATCGTTTTACCCATTGTAGCACCTCAGAAGCCTCTTTAGAGCATGTCCAACGCCTCAAACCGCCCGCACACGTCTGGACAGTGTGGTCCAGACCCCGGAAACCATCCAACGCGGACCTGTATCGGTCCGCCGGACGGTCTAAACCACGTTTTTACCGCAAACCGAAACCAAACGGTCCGGACCACGTTTTTACCGCAAACCGAAACCAAATGTGAGGGCCTTTGCGGGAATCCCGACATCCAAATATCTGACCAATCAAAGGCACCACGCACTGAACTTGCCATCGATGTTTACTTTAGTGCCCAATCTTGAAAAATATACCAAGTGGTTTGAAAACTTGGCACATGCATGCAAATACGGTTCAAATGTCATCTGTATACCCCCAAGACGCTGATGAGGTGTACCAGCAAGGCATGTAGCCCACTGTCAGCGACTATACCCGTGTGGTCACTGCCTTTTCTTTTGGAAAAAGACCTGGCCGCTAGGACCCATCTGTCAGCGCATAGTACAAAAAAAAAAAGGGAACGAAATAGAAATTAAAAAACTGCACACACTGGGACTAAAAAAAGCAACTTAATGACAAACTGGCCAGTCCACACCGAACAAACTTGATGACAAGCTGGCATCACCACACTAAGTCTATCAAAAAAACTGTTTGCGGGAACTAAATAGGCTGTACCCAGTGCGGCCCATTATCACATGTTACTTCTTTTTTACAAATTTGTACAAGTTATTTAAATTACAATCATCCCTCAATTCTTTTTAAAATTATAACCCCAAAATCATGAGTTAGGTTCAAATATTCATGTTTTATAAATAATGTACATAGAAATAAATTAAGTTCTTTTAAATAGCCACGTATTATTTGAAAACATATTCATATAATTGAAATAATATTTGTGAACAATAATAATATTTGTAGAATTTTAGAAAGTTTGAATTTTTAATAAAAATATTAACGTAATTTTAATATCTTGACATATTTAAATAGATGCTCATATACTTTTAAAATATTAATTTTTGTAAGATATACATGTATCCGTTTGTGGATGTAAAATCTCGAGGCATAGTAGGCTCGTATTCATTTTTCCATACCTCATTTTATATTTATTTTCGTTTAAAACACATGAACACTTTTTAAAACATCATAACCATTTTTCTTAAAGCATGAAAACTCTTAGATAATACATCTACTTTATTAAATACATTAATATATACACAGGTTTAAAGTTTTGTTAATACTTACTTAAATATGTTAACATTTTTTTAAATTACATGATATTGTGTCATAATTTAAATAACTTACTTAGGCATGTCCCTGATATTATGGTTATAATTTCATTTTTTAGGGGTAGTTATAATTTAAATAACTTCTAATACAATTTTCTAAAAACAACTAACATGAGACAATGGGCCGCCCTGGGGACAGCCCATTTAGTTCCCGCAAACAGCCTTTGTGATAAACATTTAGGAAAAACCTATTTGACGCATTCTGCATCAAACAGTCATCGAAACGCACAGGCGAGACAACTTAGCAAGCTATTTCTGCCGGCCCATCCATCACTAGCTTACGTACAGCTTTCACGTACCACTTTTGGGAACCTTCTAGAAGATTCCCAGACGGTTTTTTTCTGGTTTGGGGAACCTTCTAGAAAGTTCCTGAACATTTTTTATTTTTCCTTTCTACTTTTTTCCTGCTTTTTTTTTCTTTTCCTGTCCTTTTTCTGTTTTTTCTTTTCTCATTAATTTCTTTCATTTTATTTATTTATTCACCAAATTTTCTGAAACCTCAAAATGTTCATATTTCTTAAAATTTGTTCATTTTTCAGATTTTGTTCAGTAATTCCAAAAAGTTAACTATTTCAAAATTTGTTCATTTCTTTACAAAAAATGTTTAAAAATGAGAAAAAGATTAAAATTTCAAAAACGTTAGTCTTTCCGAATTTGTCCACTTATTTTCAAAAAATGTTCGACAAATCAAAGGAATATAAAATATTCCAAAAAAATAAGTTTTAAAGTTTTTTTCGCAAATTCAAAAAATGTTGCTGTATTACAGAAAATGTCCCTGTTTTCAAATTTAGTTCTCAAGTTCGAAAATGTTCTTTTTTCAAAAAAAAAGAAATTGCAGATTAAATTTTTTTGTGGGAATTTCATAAAATATTTTCCTTTTCAAAAAAATGTCCTGTTTTTAAAATATCTTCACAAATTCAAAAATATTTATGTTTTTAAATTTTGTTCGCACATTAAAAAATGTTTTGGCAATTTTCCTAAAATGTTTCTGTTTTTCAAAAAATGTTCTTGTTTCAAAATTTGTTCTCAAATTAAAAAATGTTCATATTTTCATAATTTTTTCATAAATTAGAAAAATATTTTGTTCATGTTTTTGGGAAAATGTTCGCATATTCAGAAAGTTATTGGTAGTTTCGGAAAATGTAGTCGCTTTCAATTTTGTTGCTCGTGCTCCGTGGCGAACCACGCATCCCAGTTCGGCAAATACACCGTGTAGGCTGGGTTGCTGTGGGGGTCGGTCGGGAGTTCAGCACAGTGGCAGTGGATCTTCGCCAGCCGCTCGCGACATGAGGCCGGCATGGCTGGCATCTGAACCCTATCATGGTTGAGGTGCCACCCATGCGTCAGGTTCACGTCAGGCCACGACACCGGCATGCCATGCTCCTAAAAGTGTTGTCGATGGTGCATCGGCACGTAGGCGAAAGCGTGGTCGGGGCTCAACGCCTAACGCCGCCATGGTGAAGTTGGTTGTGCGACAGCGCCCCGATGAAGAGCCGGCCTTGTGGTCATGCTTTATAAGGCATGGTTAGGGGTAGCCATTCTCATCTACTCCCGTAGAAACCATACTCTTGATAGACTCATACATCAATTCCATTGTAACCCTTCTCACGAGGTGCTTAACCATTAATACAAATCAGAGCCGGCCCCGGTATTACCTCAACACGAGGGCTTGAATCTGGGTAACTTCATCGTGAGATCCCCGATCTAGTACTTTCAGTCGCGTTAGCCACACTACCGGAGGTACTGGCGGTTTTCTGTACCGTCAGCCGGAGACTGAATCCAGATTGTCGAAGGTATGGGTGGGCGGGTTGTCATAGTCCGACATGGCGGACGTATGGACTCGTCCACCACCACCCCCACCAGCCCCTATTTTGTTGCCGAGTTGTGGGGTTTCAAACATCCGGACCGGTTCGGACAGTTTTTGTGACCTTCGCTGGATGGTAAAATGTGTTTGGTCCGAACAATCACGGGCAATTTGGTGATCAGTGTTTTACAACAGTGTGATGTTTGTAATCATAAAGAAAAATATGGGGTAATTTAGAACTAATTTACAGCATACCATATACTTGTATTTTATTTTAAATTAAATAAAAAAGAACTTAATGCAGTTTTTTTTTGTTTTTCTATAAACAAGATATTTTTGGGCTTCAATGGCACATTTTCACTTTCACTTTCCCCATTGTGGCTATGGCTACCCTAGACTCCGCCGCCGCTTCCCCCATGAGCGCCATGGCGGCCACCTTCCACCTTTCCCCATTGCGGCTGCACCCCACCCTAGACTCTGCCGCCGCCGCCGCCCCCATGAGCACGCAGGACGGCGAGATGTCGGCCACCCTCCACCACCGCCCCCGCTCGCCGCTGGAAGACGAGGATCTGCTCCCCGAGATCCTCCTCCGCCTCCCGCCGCTGCCCTCTCTCGCGCCTCGCCTGCCGCTGCAGCTGGCGCGCCATTGTCTCCGATCCGCGACTTTCTCCGCCATCGCCATCACGACACCACCGCCGCAGCCCTCCTCTCCTCGGTTTCTTCCGCAACGACCTGCGAGGTATCTCCTACACGCCTGCCATGGAGGCCCCCGACCGTGTCCCCGCCGACCGCTTCTCCGCGCATCTCGACGACGTCGGCTACCGCTTCCGTCTCCTCAGCTGCCGCCACGGCCTCGTGCTCATCTCCCACTCGTCGCGGAACCAGGTCCTGGTGTGGGACCCCGTCACCGGCGACCAGCACCCGAAAATATATTTTAGAGCAGGTGCGCCCCGGCCCGCTTATCTGGTGCACACATACACCTCGCGATATGTGCCAGCCGCTACCGTAAGATCGCCAGGCCACGGTTATATCGATCGGGTTAGCCGGTCCTTCGTCCGTGATCTCGCCTACTACATAGCTTAGGGTACCGTTCATCAGCTAGAAACGAGACAAACAGCTATGGGACACGGCCCGTGACTCTGGTCTGGATGCGCGCCCCCTTGTATCTCTATCTCTAGGAGCAGGCTAGCCGGCGGGGGAGGGGGATTCAGCAGGGGCAGAGCGGCCGAGGGGACCCGATCCTGAGCGAGACGCAGGAGGTTCTGGTGCGGCGAGGAGGCACCGGGACGGGCAGGCCGCCGGGGAAACCCAGCGCCGGGCGGCAGCGGGCACCGCCGCCCTTGACATCTCCCCCAGCCGGCCATTGTACGGATCTATCAAAGGTAAATACCTCGCTTCAGCCGTGCGCATGGTTTCTCTGGTTGTCGGGATGTACTTTGCCATTGGGCGCATAACAGGATGGATCATTCATGGATCTATTTGCGCTGTAGGTCAGATTGGAAACGGGGTTGGGGCAGCAATAGATCTCAGGTGTTCATCTGTAATCCGTCATCGCCGCCGGTGCTATCCCGCTCCGGGGCACCGCCGCTGGGGAGATCCTGTGCCGTCTGGTATTGTCCTGATCCACCCAGGTGAATATGTGATTTTTTTTGTCTGCTCATCCCCCTTTTGTTGTCCGTATGTAGTTTATTTGGGAGCACTACACCCAAATCATTGTTTGGTTTTGGGCGCCGTCCGGAAATTGGTGATTAACCCGGATGTCTGTGTTTTGCAGGTCAAAGTACGCAAGCAAAAGGGTTAGCAAAATCTGTATTGTGTTCCTGATTTCGCCGTCATCATGCAGGTATCTGTTTCAGTCATGCAGAATTACGCCCTTCGTTTTTTTTTTGTCTGGAACGGCGGTCTGGGGAGGCAAATGTAATGGGTAGCAACACCAATTGTCGAGTAGGAGTTAATTTGGTATTTTACTGTGACGCGGATGTCACGGTTTTGGGTGAATCGAAGTACATGAATCAAATTATAGATTAATTTATGTTTAGATCATATGGGATGCACCAGCATATAAGTTTGCAAACTGTCACAGTATCGAAATCAACACATCTGGGTCGTTTTCGAAGGAGTTATAAATATAATCATTGCTTTGTTTGTGCAGAATCACATCAAGCTCAACAAGCTGCCCACAATTCTGGAAGAAGATGAGTATTAACTTGTTTGATGCGAACATAGTAATATATGGGTCAGATTAAATAAACTAACATTGCTTTTGTTGCATAGGATTGATGGTAAATGAACTTCTGCAGGAAATTCGTTGGTGACCAAGCCAGTCATGATATACATGTGGTGACTGCAGTGGTGTAGATAGTGATCTGACAAAAAGAAAATGAAACATTTTCAGTAGTAAGTTTCTTTTTTCCTTTTTGTCCAGTGAATTGACTGATGGTATTTGTCCTTCATATCCAGGTCGATGAACGATCTTTGGCGCCATATTACCTTTTATGACATCTTGCATCTCAAGAGGAGCAATGCAAGGAGGCCGCATCATTTTATCAAGTCTATCGATGAACGAATAAGAGAGCAGAGTATCTTGGGGCACATCTTGTATGGGGGTGCTTGTTTTGGGCTGATACTGATTTGGGTTGGCTAGATGAATGACTTATTGTTATGTAAACCCATGTAACGAACTCAATATAGGGTACAATTGCATGTTGCGGACATAACCATTATCGTATTGGTTGGTACTTATGACTGAACAGTTTGTGTTTTAACTATTTGAAGTACTTTTGAAATTAGTTTGTAGCGAAAGGTATGATGATATGCAAACGGTCATCCACATTTTCATACATCAGTCAGTCAATGCGCGTCGTGAACCAAAACAAACATGAGCATGGTACGTATTGGGATGAAACATGTGCCTGGCCCATGTGAATCTTCCGGCGCGGCCGCGTATCATAATCATGGTAAGTCCCAGGTTGAATAATGTGCCTGGCACATTTGCAGCAGTTTCAGGACCAATGATGTGCCTGGTACATTTGCTACATGCTGGCAATCATGTGACCTCCTCCGATGGTACACTCACGCTCCTGTACAAGGCACAGGATGCAGGCGCATGGTGGAGTTTCAATGGCGAAGTGTTATGTGTGAGGCCCATCAATCATTCCCATGTGCCAGGCTCAAGATACGTATTAGGACAGTAAGGATGTGTGCATATTATCCGCATGATCTGCCGCGCCATTGTTCGGTAAAATCCAACAGGGACAGCTACTTGAGCACAAATTTTTCCTTGATATATCATCGGCTTACAAACTACTGTATTTGTACATATAATGTATGGTCAGGTCAATTTGGTTTTAACGCACGGTACATCAGACTCTTCAAGGCGGAACAGATGACACAGGAGATACCATGAATTCTGGTCCTTCTATCTCCATGATCAGTGGCGAATCTACAAAGAAAATGGAGGGTGTGGGCTCAAAGTTTATGCGGAGAAAACTAAATGCTCTCTTGAAGAAAAAAACTGAATTATCTCCTAATCTGTTTGTGCAAATAAACTGAAAATTTCTCAGATTACTACTGGAAAGATGTAGTATTAACTCGAATTTTATTTCAGTCTCTTCTATTCTATACTCGGAGCACAATTATATACAGGAACAATAGGAAGTGTATTTGGAAAGATGGTCCCTCGAGATCTCCACACACGGCAAACGGGTTTTTGCAATCAGGGCACTCCATGGCCTACAAGATAAGAAGCAAAAAGAGCGATGTTAATCCGAGTTGATACATTTACACTTTTCCCACAAATTACCATGTACAGCAACAAATCTGTGGACCACGCTAATCCTTTTCCCTAAATTAATAAGTGTGCTAGAACGTATACGTACTCACAGCAGCCTTACGAATGTGCATATCTTCCAGATTATTCATTGCTGCCATAAGACATTTGGGGAAAATTGCTAACCATGAGGATTTCACACATTCAGGGTGAACTGAAGTTTCAGACATTAATAATCAGCATGTTCCATAGCCCATAGACGGCCAACGGCAGCGCAATCCATGTGACTCGTTTTGCTTTCAATAAGATCAACGGCCTTCTTCGGAATCCTCTTTTTTCACATGCAAACAACAACATTCAGAGATGAGTGATCAACCATTTACAAAATCCAACTGACGAAACAACATGATTTGACAGGATAATAGAGTTATATTCACTAACCATGTAGCCATCTCTAATGTCAACAGCAGTCATTTTTGTGTACAAAGATGCAACATATATCTTCCAAAGGGGTGAAAACACGTTTGATCATCTTTCTCATCACTGGATATTCCAACTGTATCCCCCTAGTGTACACACACTGGTCGGCGAGCTCACGATTCACGAGGGATAGTCCATTCATAGCTGGCCAAAACCACAAGTTTTATAAGCCATGACAATCCATTCAGAGAATCTAACATGCTGATTAAAGAGTGATAACTCAGAGTCTCAGACTCGTAAATTCGAGGGGCTATTCTTACCTATATAAGGAAGTGGGGTTTGCCGGAACTATAATGTTTTCAGAATCATTAGCAGGTACTTTTGGATTACAAGCTGGGCCGTAGGCGCACTGAACAAATGAGAACAGATTTTGGAGAACATGCATGCATTTGACATTGAACTGATTTGGATCCGAAACACCGAGATCCTTAAAACGTACTTGCGGTCTGTCGTCCCATCTGGGATAGGCGCAGTATTCGGGATGCTTGAGTGCCACATTAGATCCGCCTCCAGCCCCCTCCATTGATCTACCTGCCTGAGAGGACTGGATCGCCGGCGGGCGGGTTGGATCTGTGATCCGGCACAAAAGCCATATGGAAAGGGGATTCAGATTCTCATATGGGAAACCGATTAAGGCCCACCCCGGATGAGCACTACGAAGAGAAGTGCAGGTTGCAGAATCAATACGTACCTGTCGCCGTCCGCCGGAGTGGTTTCCAGGCGGCCGAGCGCCGGCGCCGTCGAATGGCCTCCTTGTACCCAATCCATTAGAGCGACAAGTCAAAGAGCGGTGTAGAGAGAGACGTGAGTCGTATTCACGGGTTCGCGTCGGTATGTGCGGGGGAGGTGGAAGACAAAAAATCGCAGAGCCTATATGATGGAGCTGTACCCTATGGCGACAATGACCGTAGCAGCCAGCTGCCACCGTAACAGGTACGCTAAAACTAGATTCTGGGACGGGCATCTCGAGGTACAGCGCAATGATTCGACAGCCAGGATAACGCGGCCCCGGCGCAGCTGCTCAAAAAATCCGCGTCCGACCAGCACCGCATTGCCGCTCCCCTGGGGTTCGACATGAACAGTACCCCGATGGACGGGGCGGTGCTTCGCGCTGCTGGCGGCGTCCACCACTACCAGGTGGTATTGGTAAGCTATAAAAGGAAAGATGCACGAGTGATCGTCGCCATTTACTCGTCGGAGACAGGTGTATGGGGCAATCTCATCCAAACACCGGTTCCACGCAAGGCCATGGATAATGAAGGCATGCCCGCTGTGCTTGCCGGGGATTCCCTTTACTGGCTGCTCCCTGGGGATGGTATAAGTGTAATTCTCGAAGTCAATTTGGATAGCCAGAGACTAGCTGCGATACGGGTGCCAACAAATATGTTTGCCAAAGGTCAGCACTTGATGGTTATGCGAGCAGAGGGTGGCGGTTTGGGCATACTCTCTGTGAAAAATTATAGGATGGATATTGTTGTTGTTGTATCTATTGTATTGATCCCACCCTCATATGGGGTATATATAGAGTACAATATGTGAGAGAGACTTGGAGTAGGGGACAAGTTGTACATGGTTTAAACCAATCCTATCTCTAACTCCTAATCTCTAACTTAAACATAATTATACTTCTAACATTCCCCTCGGTCATAGCGGGAGTGAAGCGAACGATTGCATCGAATTTGAAGTCTCGCTTCGCCGTCCTCTCTCGCTGCACCATCATCAAGTCGTCTCGATGGTGATGGGTCGACACCTAGGGCGGTGATCGCGTCCCCTTCGGTGCCTTCCTGTCTTCTCCTCTATTCCTCCCAGCCACAGCCGGGAGTGTCGTGGACATAAGTGACGAGGCGGACTTTGCTGACCGGAGTTGTTGCCGATGAGTTGTTTGAGACGTAGCCATTAATATCGAGGTAGCCGATCATGGTGATATAGCCGTGGTCGAGGTAGTCGTGGTCGATTATGTGGTCGTCGTGGATGATGGAGCCGCACAAAGCCGGAGGCGCAAAAAAAAAGCACTATGACGAAGCTGCAGACGTGGACGATGCACCTTGCGGATGTCAGAGAGTGCCGTCGGGCGATGAGTCCACCAGTTTTGCCAAGACCGGAGGAAGCCCATCGAGCACACATCGGTTTTGCCAGAACCGTGCGGCCATGTAGGGTCGTCACTGTAGTGACACAGTGTCGATGCAGTCGTGTCGTCGTGGATGACGCGGTCGATGCCGTCGTCGGGACGCGGTCATTGCCGTCGTCGAGGTCGCGTCTTGCGTAAAAGTCCGCCGAGGACGCTAGGTGTCCATCTTGTGGACGAGGCGGCGGCAGTGTGTTGACGATGATGGTGATGAAGACCACGTTGATGAAGACCATGGCGATGAAGTGTCGGCGTTGGCGTAGCAGCGGCGTGTCGATGATGATGCGTCGCCTGAAGGCGTCCCTCCGCGGCGACGAAGTGTCGATGCCGTGTTTTGCCGGAGAAGTCAAGAAGGATTGCATCTCTCTCCACACCGGCCTGACATGTGGATGATGCAAGTCGTGATCGCTTCTCGTAGATGCACTTGACGAAGATTTTTTTTCTTGGGCGTGATGTAGACGTACAGCTCGATGATGTGGCGTGGGTCGGTGTAGATCGCTCGGCGAAGATAGCTTGGTGCAGCGGTTATGGACGTGGCTCGAAGATTGTGGCCGGCTTGATGCAGGTTTGCCGGCTTGATGCAGATGTAGTGTAGGACGACGTCGATGCAAGATTGCTAGGTGAGCCGTCCGCTGAACCTTGACGTAGTCTTGGGCTCTTGGCCACACGTACGTGTAGAACCCTCCTTGACCGATCAGTACCTGCATACATGCGTCTGAGATAACATGCGAGTTAAGTCCCTCACGTGATCGGAACGCCCGTCGCCGCGTCCGCGTGTGCAGCCACCTGCGTCGCTGGGCGCTCGCAGCCGCCGTACCGAGCGAGCCATGCAGGACATGGTGCTTGTCGATGCAGATTGCGTTGGGAGGTGTCGGGCCGATGCGTGGCTCGAAGTCAAGGGGGGGCGTCGCTCGTGGCCAACCCTCCTGGCCTGCGCTCGTCCTCGCGTGCGCGCGTATGAGCACGCCCGTCGCCGCATCAGCGTGTGCGGCCGCCTGCCCATCGCTGGCCGGAGCTTAAGGTCGGTGCAGATGTACCCTTGGTGCCGAATACGCTGTGTCCGCCGCATGTGGATGTAGTCGATGAAGCCGCTTAGATCAGATCGGAGCGCCCCGCTCCGGAGTTGGCTCGTTGTGCAACGAGAGGATGATCGATTTGCCCGACCTGTCTCTTGGCAGCGGCGGTCACGTGCGAGATCGGCGGCGCTGCCGCCTGCACCGCTTCTGTTGGATTTTCTTCACCGGAATTTGAGGGTTGGCGAGTTTATTTGGTGGCTAAAAAAAAAAAATCTATCTAATCTAATCTACCAAGGGAATCGATCTACTGATGATGAACTCAAAAATTGGATCTAAAGCTACGAGACCGATCTAATCTTTGGTTGATCGGGTGCCGCGCCCCCGGGGAGAGGAGATTAATCTCCCCGGGGGCGGCGCGCTGCGGAAGTAGCGGAAGGTCCTAGGATCGGCGTCGTTAGACAAACCGCTCTAATACCATGTGAAAAGTATGAGATGGATGAATATTGTTGTTGTTGTATCTATTGTATTGATCCCACCCTCATATGGGGTATATATAGAGTACAATATGTGAGAGAGACTTGGAGTAGGGGACAAGTTGTACATGGTTTAAACCAATCCTATCTCTAACTCCTAATCTCTAACTTAAACATAATTATACTTCTAACACTCTCCCTGTCAGAATTCACGGCCGAGTTATGGAAGAGGAATACCGACTGCGATGGTGTTGCTTCATGGGTGCTGGGACAAACTGTTGAACTGGACAAGCTACTTCCCCTGAATTCGGATAAGACATGCAACATATGGATGCTAGCTTACGCTGAGGAAAATAATGTGGCTTTCTTGCGTACAGTTGCCGGTATCTTCATGGTCCAGCTTGAGTCATTGCAGTTCAGTAAACTTCCTGAAAGCAACAACGCTATTGTCTGTTATCCATTTGAAAGTGTCTATGCTGCAGGTAATAGCATGCCATCAGATTCTGGTCATAACAAAATCATGTCTATTTTCAGTAATTGGTTGATGGCCTTACACATCCATTTGTTAATTAAGCTAACAATTTTAAGTAGTGTCATATTAAGTGTTTCTTTTGCTGCTTGATGACCTGTTCAACATATGGCGGATTTGTTATGCAGTGCTTCTATTCTGATGCTTGTGTGGTAGATTTATTTGATGGTTCTGGTCTGGATTCACATATGTTACTGGTTGCTAATCTGCTAGTGTCCTTTATGCTTGTGGTGTCACCAGTTCATCATTATGTTGTTTGTCAACAAATATGTAGCATGCAATTTCACGTTATCACGTATTGGTATTTGTTGAACTATGTGGTTCAAGTCAGAGATAGCGAACTGTCTTTATCAGTTTATTATATGAATATCTATTCAGTAATATGATGTACACGAAGACTGGAATTTTTTTCCTGTAATTACTGAACTAGATTTCACTATTGCTGCCTGTTGACATATTCAGGAATTGAATACTGGTAGCATTAGTTCTGTGTTATAGTTTTTTCTTATGTTGAAAACAACTGCATGAAAACATAGCTTGAACCAACTGAAATGTCAAATAGTGCTCAATAAGTATATCTGGACTTATATTTGTTCATTTGATACTGTTATTGGGGCTTATATTCTTTAATTGGTAATGATGAATTTGTTGTAAATGAATGCATAATTTTTAATCTCATCTCCTGTTGGAGATTCCTGCTGCGAGTGGCAAGTCCATTTGTACCAATGAACCGCAAAAAATGTTTTCATTTCATTTCTCAGGCTAAATATATTTAAAGATAATCTCTTCTTTTATAGTCAGGATCACGTTGGTTGCTATGATTTATTGGTATGAGCATATTTTACTGTTTTTGGTATGGCGTATAACAATTTTATTAATTCTGGATAACATGTCTATTCTGATCAGCTATTAGCCTGAGTGTGTGTGTCCTTCATTTTCACAATATTAATCTTAATGTACTCTTTTGTAATATTGAAATTTGACAGGCTGTGTTATTTTCTTTATCTATTCCTAGTGTCGTGTCAGAACTGAGTTATTTTCCCCAAATTACAGTTGTGAGTTATCCAAATATCTTGTTGATTCCACCTTGTATCTATTTAGCTTTCCATTTGAATGTTATTGGTTGTTTGACTTTTCATGATTACCGAAGCAGGCATTGGTGGTGCCATGTAGCTGATCAAGATGTGCTAGTATGATGTACTGGTTGAGCTGGCAAGCTTATCTTCTGAATTTATGTCGAGGTATGTGAACTGTTCTTTCAAAAAAAAAAAGTACTTCTTTCCATTGTACTGCCATTCCCCAAGTACTAAATTGCAAGTGAGGGCTCTGAATTTTTCTCTACAATCCATTCCACAAATATCGAATCGCAAGAGAGGGTCTGAACAATCCTTTGCTTAACTGTTGCCCAGCTGGCCACCTCCGGCCATGCTTCCTTCATGGCTGGCTACATCTTGTTTCTTATCTCCAGACACTGCTTTCTAATCCCTTCCTCAGCATCTCTTTATTCTCTTCCTCGTGCCCTCACCCACCTACATTCTCTTTTCTCTGCTGATGCTTTAAACAACTCTACTGGAGGTGTTCTTTCGCTTGCATTTCCCTTCTATCAAGCTGCCTTTCTTTCAGTTTGCCACCTCCTTGGTACTCTCCAAGTTCCCTCTGCTAATGCAGGTTCTTCTCCTCTAGCTTCCTATATGACTGATGACTCAAAACCCTTCCCCCATTTGTGCAGAAGTTTTTTCCTACTCAATCATAGATCATAATGTTGTCATGTTAGGTGGTAGCAGAATAAAATACATCCTCTTTCGTGCGTCATGGATTTTTTATTTTATTTTTTGCGGTTATGGATCTATCTGGTCGCAGTGTAATTTATACATTTTCCCCTGTTAAGTGACTGCTAACTGATGATACCTGAGCATTTGTTCCATTCTTCCTTTATTTATATCGGTTTATAGCTATGCCATTTCACATTGCTGATTATTTTGGACTGATAATTGTGACAATTTTTGAAGAGCATGCCTTCGTGAATTGTTGTACTACTATTCATCTTTTTGCTTGCAGTTAAAGTTATTACAGTTTTATGGACAATTAGTATAGTTTTAGGCCGTTTGCTTAAAAATTGTCTCAGCATATCTCTCATTGTCAGTCTAACTTGCAACATGTAATTGGCCATTGTTTGGTCCAAACTCCAAACTATATATGCAGCTATGCTTTCTGGCAGTTTTGTTCTTCAATTTGATGACAGTAGATGTTTAACTGACTAGATTCAACATGATAACTGCTTTCATCACGAATTGCACTTTTACTAACATATTATCATTAATAGTAATCAAAGTGTTGTTTTTAATGCTGCGCAAAGTTTAAAAAGAAGACCATCTATTTTGGACCGAAGGAAGTCTATCTGTCAATAAGAGATGCATGATCCCTTACTCGACACTTCTACTGCATGAATTTGATTAGGTTCATCCATAGTGACTAGCTAGCTTTTTGTGCATTGTTAATAAGAATGCCTGTGAGATGTTTCTGATTTCCTACTCCATGAACCCCTCGTATGCCCACTGATATTATGGCCTCTATTAGTATCAGCTAAACCCAATAACTGATATTCTAGCCTCTGTTTGTGATGTTGGTTTCGTTTAATAATGCTGTCATGATTCAACTTTGACTAATGTTAATTGCTTGAGTCATACAAAGTCGCAGATATAAGTTTGATGGCTTTTCCAAGTATGAAAATTTGTTTGACTGATGTCATAATTGCCATGCAGGTACCGGAGTTACGTTTTGGTGGCTGAGATGCAGAAGTGGCTTGTTTTGATGCGATGCACACAGAAATTTACCCTTTATGTAGGATGCAATGGTCAGCTGTGAAGTCGACTTGTACGGATTAATCACTTATTTTGCTCAAACCCGTCTTGTTATCGAACGCAGTCCATTGCCCAACTGACATGAAGACATCAGATTTGCTTGTACTAAACAGTACCTTTCAGTTGATCTTGCTTGCTTGCATTCCGTGTGTTCGTATTTTCATTTTCACAGTTTCTTGTGATTGATTTTCCATGTTGCATCTGGTGGGGAGAATTCCGCGTCAAATTTCTGCTTATGTCCCATTTTGTGTGTTTCTTTTTATCTGGTTCTGACTAATCAAAGTTGAGTTGCTTGCTTTCACCAGGATTCAGGGAGGCTTGGATGAGATTGCTAATGGTTGAGTTCTTTTATGTGTTAACCTCTTATGAAATGAACATGCCGCTTTGAGATCCGCAAAATTTCACACAAGGTAGCTGGCAACTGGTTTAAGGCTAGGAGTAACTTAGGTAGTAACATAACAAGCTCCAAAATAATTTTGCTTATGTGGCATATAGTTAATGAGGAGAGAGGTGTTTAGAGTAATATATCTCTCCGTCCCAAAATATAAGAACGTTAGTGTCAAAAATGTTCTTATATTTTGGGACAGAGGGAGTATGTTACTGTAACATAGCGCTCCCGAGAAAGAATGAGTTTACAAGCTAATAAATGAAGCCATCTATGACCCTACTAATATGTTACTTTGCACTATGAAGATAGTAACTTAGACTAGTGGCATATGCATGACATTATTATAAGTTACTCCTCACTATGGAGATAGTGAATGTAGCTGACACGAGGACATTAATTGATGGAGATAGTGAATATAGCTGACACTAGGACATTTATTGAAAACGACAGATGTCAGACCGAGGTAGTTGGCAACTGGTTCGGTGTGTATGGTAAACTAGTATGTGCCTGCCATTGTCAGGCATGCTTGAAGTTAGTGCGACTGACTGACCGACTGACTGGCTAGGTTAGTACTCCCTCCGTTCGGAATTATTTGTCGTAGAAATGGATGTATCTAGATGTATTTTAGTTCTAGATACATTCATTTTTGAGACAAGTAATTCCGAACGGAGGGAGTATTATATAGTTCATGTCCCTATCAGGTAGGAGTATTAATCTTAAAGTTAGTTAACGATGACTGACTGGCTGGGGATGTCCAGGACTCTGTTAATGTGTTTACTTCCTAGCCTTCTTCTCCAAGACAATGACTAATGTCTCGAGAAACTTGACATGAAAGTTAACTGATCCACAAGCAAACGACCTTGACTAATGGTGCTAAGCACTGAAGTCGTTACCGTGGTGTTTCAAAACATGAAGATAAAATAAGTGATCATGGTACATGTGTTAAAAATAGAGTAACTAGATGACACCCCGCGCGTTGCTGCGGGAATACATGCTAAAACTAAAAATAGCAATAACCATAATTGAACGTTTCTTCAAATAGATGTTCAAATAACAAAACATTCTTGAGGGAACTTACGTTTGGGGAGACCCTGAGGCATTAAGAACAAATATTGATACGCCCAAAATCATGGTTAGTAGTAAAGCACTGGTATGACAATATACAAAAAGTAAATTGCCATAGATATCACAGTCCGTTACAGTATGTATTAAGTACATGGACAAAACATTCATTAGGCAGAAAAAATATTGTGTCAAGAAATGGACATCTATACATAGATCAAACATGTCTCCACACAAAACACAAACTACGATTAATTTTAGGGCAACAATAGGCGCCGGTCAACCGGCCGAATTTCGGCCGGTCACCTGGCTATCGTTCGATTTCCACGCACGCAACCGTTCGATCAGCTTTTCCCCAACCGATTCAGATCAGGATCGAGCACGCGCGCCTCCCAGTTCGCCTTGGGCCGGAGTACGGTGACCATTCTGCAGCCTCCCGTCCCCTCCCGGTGACCTCGACGGCCACCACCTTCGCCGCTCCTCGCCGTAGTTCGTCGCCGTTGCCGTCGCAGCCCTAGCGCCACCGTATCGTCGGGACGCGCTGGAAGCAAAAAAGTTCTCTATGGCTGATTGCAGCTTTCCGCCGTCACGCAGCACCACGCGCTCGCCGTCCGGCGGCCTCGGGACACCATTGACGCTTGTAGCAAAAATACAGCGACACCCCCGTCGCCGCTGGGCTCAGCTCCCGACGGAGCATCGTCGTCGACTCGCCCCGTTTGAGATGGCCGGTTGCAGCATTTCGCAGATCGTTTCCAGCAAATGATGATCGCGTTTCCAGCTACGATGCAGAGGTGAGTCTGCAGGCTTCCGCTCCCGTCGTCAGCCATTATACGATTGCAACACCTCGCAGGTTCCAGCAAATTGGTTGGCTGCATTCTCGGCCCGTCACCGCATGTCGCGCGCCCGTCGCAGCTCTTCCCGTCGCCGGTTGTAGCACGCCGCACCGACGGTTCCAGCAAAAATGGTGGACGTAGCAACGCGCCCTGGTAGCCTTCCGCTTCGTCGTCGGCCAGTCCATGGTTGCAGCACCTCGTTTCGCCGGTTCCAGCAAATTGGTTTGCTGGTTCCAGCAAAATCGTTCACATCATCGCACGGCGCGCGTCCCCCTCGCAGCTCTTCTGGTCGCCGGTTGCAGCACGGTTTACCAACGGTTCCAGCTTCCTCAGTGGTCGGTTGCAGCATGCCCCAGGTCACATCTCTCCTCCGGACCGGTTGCCGTCTTGTAGCACAGCCCCCGTCAGAGCGCGCGACGGCCAGGACAGAGGAAGCCGACGGGGTGTGGGTGGCGCATGGCGAGGTCGTTGGGTGTCCTTGCAGCATACGGGGAAAACGCAGGGGTAGTGCGGCGGCAACGCCGATGAGCTGCTAGCAAACTGGCTGCTAGGCAGGCTGGATCGGGACAGGAGAAGAGATGGGGAAGCTACTGGCTACAGAGGAAGGGGAACGAGTGGCCAAAAAGAAAACGCTGCGGTGAAGAGATAAAGAAGATTTGGGAGAGAAAGCTGCGCATGGCCCCACGCACGTGACGCTCTGCGTGTGCCGGCTGAAAACTCAGCCGGTCGACCGGATACAAATGTTTCCCTTAATTTTAACACCTCCTTAGTGTGGTAGGGAGAAGGACCCAATATAAACATGTACGGATTAAAAATAACAATACCGTGGATCTCATTAGCAAGCAACAGTAGGGGCTGTAAGGAACGAGAGAGAGAGAGAGGGTTTGCGCTGCACACATTGTTCATTGACATTGCCACAATTTATACAAGTACAGTGAGAGGGATCAGCTAACAGAATAGCTAACAACCTGAGCTATACGAGGAGTAGTGGGTTAGTGGATAAGCTGATCCGTTGGATGCGCTAACAGAACGGCTGCCACGACAGAGAGAATGCGTGCCGTGACAACGGTCAGAGGACTGTTTCAACACCCCCTCCGCAGTCGAAGCTTCGCCGTCGATGATGCAGAGGCTGGACCGGAACTCCATGAAGAACGTGGTAGACAGCCCCTTCGTCATGATGTCGGCAAGTTGTTGCGTGGTGGGGACATGAAGAACTCGAACCTGTCCGAGCGCAACTTTCTCCCGTACAAAATGAATGTCAAGTTCTATGTGCTTTGTCCGCCGATGATGGCACCGGATTGGCAGACAAATAGACCGCCGACACATTGTCGCAGTAGACCAGAGTGGCACGATGAACGCTGCAGTGGAGCTCCTCGAGTAGCTGACGCATCCACGCGCACTCGGCGACGGCGTTGGCCACGGCGCGGTACTCGGCTTCCGCGCTGGAGCGGGAGACCGTTGGCTGGCGTTTGGAGGACCAGGAGACGACCAAAGGGCCGAGGAAGACGCAGTAGCCAGACATAGATCGTCGGGTGTCGGGGCAGCCCGCCCAGTCCGCGTCGGAGTAGGCGACGATGTCGAGCGAGGTCGAGCGATGCAGGGTGAGCCCGAGCGACGGTGTGCCACGGATGTACCGTAGAATCCGTTTCACAAGACTCCAGTGGACGTCGCGCGGCGCGTGCATATGCAGGCACACCTGTTGGACGGCGTACGTCAAGTCCGGGCGGGTAAGGGTCAGGTACTGCAGCGCGCCCACGATGCTCCGGTAGATGGCGCCGTCAGGAGCCAAAACGCCATCCGCCGCGGAGACCTTGGCCTTGGTGTCGACGGGGGTGGAGGCGACCTTGCAGTTCGCCATGCCCGCACGCTCCAGGATCTCCAGCGCGTACTTCTTCTGACACAGGAAGAAGCCATCAGGGCGCCGGGAGACCTCCACGCCCAAGAAGTAGCTCAGCGGCCCCAAGTCTTTGAGCGCGAACTCGGCGTGCAGACGACCAATGAGTCGGCGAAGAAGATCACCACTGGACGCCGTAAGGACGATATCGTCGACGTACAAGAGCAGGTACGCCATGTCGCCGGCATGCCTGTACACAAAAAGAGACGCGTCGGACCGCGTGGAGACGAAGCCGAGCTCGACGAGGTAGCCGGCGATCCGTTGATACCACGCGCGCGGCGCCTGTTTGAGGCCGTAGAGCGAACGTGACAGGAGACAGACGTCGTCGGGGCGGGCAGCGTCGACAAAACTCGCCGGCTGTTGGCAGTACACGCGCTCGGCAAGATGCCCATGCAGGAACGCGTTGGAGACGTCAAGAACGGCGAGCTGCAGGACGCACTGGATCGTGCCGGGCTTGACGACGGGCACGAACGTGTCGATGAAGTCGACGCCGGCGCGTTGGCGGAAGCCCTGGACGGCCCATCTGGCCTTGTACCGCTCGAGGGTGCCATTGGAGCCAAGCTTGCGGCGGAACACCCACCGGCCGCTGATCACGTTGGCGCCCAGGGGGCGGGGCACCAACTGCCAAGTATGGTTGCGCTGGAGTGCCTCGAATTCTTCACGCATGCCCGCGACCCAGAGGGGATCGCGAAGAGCCACGTGAACTGACGACGGGAGAGCGGTCGAGGACGACGAGGTGGACGCCGTGCAGACGTACTGGTCCGACGTGTTGGGGAACGTTGCAGAAAATTAAAAATTTTCCTATGGCTTCACCAAGATCCATCTATGAGTTCATCTAAGCAACGAGTAATGGGAGAGAGTTTGCATCTACATACCACTTGTAGATCGCGTGCGGAAGCTTGCAAGGTGATGATGGAGTCGTACTCGAACGTGATTCAGATCACCGATGTCCAAGTCTTGAACGGACAGCACCTCCGCGTTCAACACACGTGACGGGACGAGCGACGTCTCCTCCTTCTTGATCCAGCAAGGGGAAGGAGAGGTTGAGGAAGACAGCTCCACCGGCAAAGACGGCGTGGTGATGGTGGAGAAGCAAGACTCGGCTGTGGCTTCACGAGCTCTTACGGAGGAGGAGATGTGTTGGGAGGGAGGGCTGCGCCTTGGGAGTTGGTCCAGCAGCCCCCTCCCTCCCCCTTTATATAGGCCCCACAAGTGGCGGCCCCGAGATCCAATCTGTGGGCGGCGGCAAGGGGTGGAGTGCCCCCAAGCCGGTGGGCGCCCCACCCCTAGGGTTTCAACCCTAGGCGCAGGGTGGGCCTGGGGCGCACCAGCCCCTTGTGGGCTGGTTCCTTCCCTTGGCCCATGGGGCCCTCCGGATAGGTGGCCCCACCGGTGGACCTCGGGACCCTTCCGTGGTCCCAGATTTTACCGGAGACCCGAAACTTTCCGATGGTCAAACACCACTTCCTATATATTATTCTTTACCTCCGGACCCTTCCGAACTCCTCGTGACGTCCGGGATCTCATCCGGACTCAACAACATTCGTATTCACATACTAGTCTTCCTACTAACCCTAGCGCCACCGAACCTTAAGTGTGTAGACCCTACGGGTTCGGGAGACACGCAGACATGACCGAGACGACTCTCGGGCAATAACCAACAGCGGATCTGGATACCCATGTTGGCTCCCACATGCTCCTCGATGATTTCATCGGTTGAACCACGATGTCGAGGATTCGATCAAACCTCGTATGCAATTCCTTTGTCAATCGATCGTTACTTGCCCGAGACTCGATCGTCGGTATCCCAATACCTTGTTCGGTCTCGTTATCGCAAGTCACTTTACTCGCATCAGTAATGCATGATCCCGTACAACACCTTGGTCACATTGAGCTCATTATGATGATGCATTACCGAGTGGGCCCAGAGATACCTCTCCGTCATACGGAGTGACAAATCCCGCCTCGATCCGTGTCAACCCAATGATACTTTCGGAGATACCGTAATGCACCTTTATAGTCACCCGATTACGTTGTGACGTTTGATACACCCAAGGCACTCCTACGGTAACCGGGAGTTGCATGATCTCATGGTCGAAGGAATAGATACTTGACATTGGCAAAGCTTCTAGCAAACGAACTATACGATCTTTTATGCTATGCTTATGATTGGGTCTTGTCCATCACATCATTCTCCCAATGATGTGATCCCGTTATCAACGACATCTAATGTCCATAGTCAGGAAACCATGACCATCTGTTGATCACAACGAGCTAGTCAACTAGAGGCTCACTAGGGACATATTGTGGTCTATGTGTTCACACATGTATTATGATTTCCGGATAACACAGTTATAGCATGAACAAAAGACAATTATCATGAACATTGAAATATAATAATACTTTTATTATTGCCTCTAGGGCATATTTCCAACATCTCCCACTTGCACTAGAGTCACTAATCTAGTTACATTGTGATGAATCGAACACCCATAGAGTTACGGTGTTGATCATGTTTTGCACGCGAGAGAGGTTTAGTCAGCGGATCTGCGACATTCAGATCCGTGTGCACTTTGCAAATCTCTATGTCTCCATCTTGAACATTTTCACGGATGGAGTTGAAACGACGCTTGATGTGCTCGGTCTTCTTGTGAAACCAGGCTCCTTGGCAAGGGAAATAGCTCCGGTGTTGTCACAGAAGAGTTTGATCGGCCCGACGCATTGGGTATGACTCCTAGGTCGGTGATGAACTCCTTCACCCAAATCGCTTCATGTGCTGCCTCCGAGGCTGCCATGTACTCCGCTTCACATGTAGATCCCGCCACGACGCTTCGCTTGCGGCCGCACCAGCCATCGCTCCACCATTCAACATATACACGATCCGGTTTGTGACTTAGAGTCATCAGATCTGAGTCGAAGCTAAGCGCCGACGTAACCCTTTACGACGAGCTCTTCGTCTCCTCCATAAACGAAACATGTCCTTTGTCCTTTTCGGTACTTCAGATATTCTTGACCATTGTCGGTGTTCCTTGCGGGATTACTTTGGTATCTTGCAACCAAACTTACGGCAAGGTTTACATCGGTCAGTACACAAGATGGCATACATAATAGATCCTATGGCTGAAGCATAGGGATGACACTCATCTCTTCTTTATCTTTTGCCGTGGTGGGTGATCGAGCTGAGCTCAATTTCACACCTTGTAACATAGGCAAGAACCCTTTCTTGGACTGATCCATTTTGAACCTCTTCAAAATCTTATCAAGGTATGTGCTTTGTGAAAGACCTATGAGGCGCCTCGATCTATCCCTATAGATCTTGATGCCTAATATATAAGCAGCTTCTCCAAGGTCCTTTATTGAAAAACACTTGTTCAAGTAGGCCTTAATGCTGTCGAAGTTTTGTATCATTTCCCATCAAGAGTATGTCATCTACATATAATAGGAGAAATGCTACTGAGCTCCCACTCACTTTCTTGTAAACGCAGCTTCTCCATAAGTCTGCATAAACCCAAACGCTTTGATCATCTCATCAAAGCGAATGTTCCAACTCCGAGATGCTTGCACCAGTCCATAAATGGATCATTGGAGCTTGCATACTTTGTTAGCGTTCGAGGATCGACAAAACCTTCCGGCTGCATCATATACAGCTCTTCCTTAAGATGTCCGTTAAGGAATGCCGTTTTGACGTCCATCGCCATATCTCATAATCATAGTATGCGGCAATTGCTAACATGATTCGGACGGACTTAAGCTTCGCCACGGAGAGAAAGTCTCGTCGTAGTCAATCCCTTGAACTTGTCGATAACCCTTAGCGACAAGTCGAGCTTTATAGATGGTAACATTTCCATCCGCGTCCGTCTTCTTCTTAAAATCCATTTATTTTCTATCGCTCGCCGATCATCGGCAAGTCTGTCAAAGTCCATACTTTGTTTTCATACATGGATTCTATCTCGGATTTCATGGCTTCAAGCCATTTGTTGGAATCGGGCCCGCCATTGCTTCTTCATAGTTCAAGGTTCATTGTTGTCTAGCAACATGATTTCCATGACAGGTTGCCGTACCACTCAGTGCGGAACGTGTCCTCATGGACCTTGAAGTTCAAGAGTGACTTGATCCAAGTACCTTGATCATCATCATTGTTTTCCTCTTGATTGGAGTGGGCATCACAGAACGGTTTCTCGCGCCGCACCACTTTCCGCTCGAGAGGTAGTACTTCATCGAGTTCTACTTTCCTCCCACTTACTTCTTTCGAGAGAAACTCTTTCTCCGAAAGCATCCGTTCTTGGCAACAAAGATCTTGCCTTCGGATCTTAAGTAGAAGGTATACCCGACAGTTTCCTTAGGGTATCCTATGAATACGCATTTTTCCGACTTGGGTTCGAGCTTTCGGGTTGAAGTTTCTTGACATAAGCATCGCATCCCCAAACTTTTAGAAACGACGACTTAGGTTTCTTCCCAAACCATAATTCATACGATGTCGTCTCAACGGATTTAGACGGTGCCCTATTTAAAGTGAATGTAGCTGTCTCTAGAGCGTATCCCCAAAATGATAGCGGTAAATCGGTAAGAGACATCATAGACCGCACCATATCCAATAGAGTGCGACACGACGCTCGGACACACCGTTTACCGAGGTGTTCCAGCGGCGTGAGTTGTGAAACGATTCCACATTTTCTTAAGTGTGTACCAAATTCGTGACTTAAGTATTCTCCCCACGATCCGATCAGAGGAATTTTATCTTACGGTCACGTTGATTCTCTACCTCACTCTGAAATTCCTTGAACTTTTCAAAGGTCTCAGACTTGTGTTTCATTAAGTAGACATACCCATATCTACTCAAGTCATCAGTGAGAGTGAGAACATAACGATATCCTCCATGAGCCTCAACGCCATTGGACCGCACACATCGGTATGTATGATTTCCAACAAGTTGGTTGCTCGCTCCATTGTTCCGGAGAACGGAGTCTTGGTCATTTTGCCTAAGAGGCAAGGTTCGCATGTGTCAAACGATTCATAATCAAGAGACTCTAAAAGTCCATCAGCATGGAGTTTCTTCATGCGCTTGACACCAATGTGACCAAGGCGGCAAAGTGCCACAAGTATGTGGGACTATCGTTATCAACTTTACATCTTTTGGCATCCACACTATGAACATGTGTAATACTACGCCGAGATTCATCAAGAATAAACCATTGACCATCGGAGCATGACCATAAAACATATCTCTCATATAAATCGAACAACCATTATTCTCAGACTTAAATGAGTAGCCATCTCGTATCAAACGAGATCCAGATACAATGTTCATGCTCAAACTTGGCACTAAATAACAATTATTGAGGTTTAAAACTAATCCCGTAGGTAAATGTAGAGGCAGCGTGTCGACGGCGATCACATCGACTGAACCATTCCCGACGCCAATCGTCACCTCGCCCTTCGCCAGTCTCCGCTTATTCCGCAGCTCTGCTGTGAGTTACAAATATGAGCAACGGCACCGTATCAAATACCGGGAGTTACTACGAGTAATCGGTAAGGTACACATCAATTACATGTATATCAAATATACCTTTGGTGTTGCGGCCTTCTTATCCGCTAAGTATTTGGGGCAGTTCCGCTTCGGTGACCCTTCCCTTGCAATAAAAGCACTCGGCCTCGTGCTTGGGTCCATTCTTTGACTTCTTCCGCAGCAGACTTACGGGCGCGGCAACATCCTTGTCGTCCTTCTTGAAGTTCTTCTTACCCTTACCCTTCTTGAACTTAGTGGTCTTATTGACCATCAACACTTGATGTTCCTTTTTGATTTCAGCCTCTCACGACTTCAAAGATCGAGAACACTTCAGAATGGTCTTTACCATCCCCTGCATGTTGTAGTTCATCACAAAGCTCTTGTAGCTTGGTGGGAGCGATCGGAGGATTCTGTCAATGACCGCCTCATCCGGGAGGTTTATGTTCATTTGGGTCATACGGTTGTGCAACCCGGACATCTTGAGGATGTGCTCACCGATGTAACTGTTTTCCTCCATCTTACAACTGTAGAACTTGTCGAGACATCATATCTCTCGACCGGGCATGAGCTTGGAAAACTAGTTTCAGCTCTTGAACATCTCATATGCTCCGTGATGCTCAAAACGCTTTTGGAGCCCCGGTTCTAAGTGTAGAGCATGCCGCATCGAACGAGGGAGTAATCATCGAACGAGTCCGCCAGACGCTCAAATCGCCTTGCAGTCTTTGGGGAGAACAGTGGGTCACCTAACGGTGCTTCTAGGACATACTGTTTCTTGGCAGCTATGAGGATGATCTCGGGTTCGGACCCATCCGTATAGTTGCTGCCATCATCTTTCAGCTTGGTTTTCTAGGAACGCGTTGAAGTTCATGTTGACATTAGCGTTGGCCATTGATCTACAAGACATATTTGCAAAGGTTTTAGACTAAGTTCATGATAATAAAGTTCTTAATCAAAATTATGAACTCCCACTTAGATTTGACATCCCTCTAGTCATCTAAGTGTTACACGATCCGAGTCGACTAGCCCGTGTCCGATCATCACGTGAGACGGACTAGTCATCGTCGGTGAACATCTTCATGTTGATCGTATCTTACATACGACTCGTGTTCGACCTTTCGGTCTCCGTGTTCCGAGGCCATGTCTGCACATGCTAGGCTCGTCAAGTTAACCCTAAGTGTTTTCGCTGTGTAAAACTGTCTTACACCCGTTGTATGTGAACGTAAGGATCCATCACACCCGATCATCACGTGGTGCTTAGAAACGATTTAACTGTAGCAATGGTGCACAGTTAGGGGAACACTTCTTGAAATTTTGTAAGGATCATCTTATTTACTACCGCCGTCCTAAGTAAACAAGATGCATAAACATAATAAACATCACATGCAATTATATAGTTGTGACATGATATGGCCAATATCATCAAGCTCCATTGATCTCCATCTTGGGCTCCATGATCATCTTGTCACCGGCTTGACACCATGATCTCCATCATCATGATCTCCATCATCGTGTCTCCATGAAGTTGTCACGCTAACGACTACTTCTACTTCTATGACTAACGCGTTTAGTAATGAAGTAAAGTAGTTTACATGGCGTTCTTCAATGACACGCAGGTCATACAAAAAATAAAGACAACTCCTATGGCTCCGCCGGTTGTCATACTCATCGACATGCAAGTCGTGAATCCTATTACAAGAACATGATCTCATACATCACAATTCATCATTCATCACAACTTCCGCCATATCACATCACATGATCAATCGCTGCAAAAACAAGTTAGACGTCCTCTAATTGTTGTTGCATCTTTTACGTGGCTGCGATTGGGTTCTAGCAAGAACGTTTTCTTACCTCGAATCACCACAACGTGATTTTGTCAACTTCTATTTACCCTTCATAAGGGCCTTGTTCATCGAATCCGCTCCAACTAAAGTGGGAGAGACAGACACCATGAGCCACCTTATGCAACTAGTGCATGTCATCGGTGGAACCGGTCTCACGAAGCGCACGTAAGGTTGGTCCGGGCCGCTTCATCCCACAATACCGTTGAGCAAGAAAAGACTAGTAGAGGCAAGTAAGATGACAAGATCAACGCCCACAACAAATTGTGTTCTACTCGTGCAATAGAGAACTACGCATAGACCTGGCTCATGATGCCACTGTTGGGGAACATTGCAGAAAATTAAAATTTTTCCTACGGCTTCACCAAGATCCATCTATGAGTTCATCTAAGCAACGAGTAACGGAAGAGAGTTTGCATCTACATACCACTTGTAGATCGCGTGCGGAAGCTTGCAAGGTGATGATGGAGTCGTACTCGAACGTGATTCAGATCACCGATGTCCAAGTCTGAACGGACAGCACCTCCGCGCTCAACACACGTGCGGACGAGCGACGTCTCCTCCTTCTTGATCCAGCAAGGGGAAGGAGAGGTTGAGGAAGACAGCTCCACCGGCAAGACGACGGCGTGGTGATGGTGGAGAAGCAAGACTCGGCGAGGCTTCACGAGCTCTTACGGAGGAGGAGATGTGTTGGGGAGGGAGGGCTGCACCTTGGGAGTTGGTCCAGCAGCCCCCTCCTCCCCCTTTATATAGGCCCCCTGAAGTGGCGGCCCTGGATATCCAATCTCCGGGGCGGCGGCCAAGGGGGTGGAGTGCCCCCAAGCCGGTGGGCGCCCCACCCCTAGGGTTTCAACCCTAGGCGCTAGGGGTGGGCCTAGGGGCGCACCAGCCCCTTGTGGGCTGGTTCCTTCCCCTTGGCCCATGGGGCCCTCCGGATAGGTGGCCCCACCGGTGGACCCGGGACCCTTCCGTGGTCCGATTTTACCGGAGACACGAAACTTTCCGATGGTCAAACACCACTTCCTATATATTATTCTTTACCTCCGGACCCTTCCGAACTCCTCGTGACGTCCGGATCTCATCCGGACTCAACAACATTCGGTATTCACATACTAGTCTTCCTACTAACCCTAGCGCCACCGAACCTTATGTGTAGACCCTACGGGTTCGGGAGACACGCAGACATGACCGAGATGACTCTCGGGCAATAACCAACAGCGGATCTGGATACCCATGTTGGCTCCCACATGCTCCTCGATGATTTCATCGGTTGAACCACGATGTCGAGGATTCGATCAAACCTCGTATGCAATTCCCTTTGTCAATCGATGCGTTACTTGCCCGAGACTCGATCGTCGGTATCCCAATACCTTGTTCAGTCTCGTTACGGCAAGTCACTTTACTCGCACAGTAATGCATGATCCCGTACAACACCTTGGTCACATTGAGCTCATTATGATGATGCATTACCGAGTGGGCCCAGAGATACCTCTCCGTCATACGGAGTGACAAATCCGATCTCGATCCGTGTCAACCCAACAGATACTTTCGGAGATACCGTAATGCACCTTTATAGTCACCCAGTTACGTTGTGACGTTTGATACACCCAAGGCACTCCTACGGTAACCGGGAGTTGCACGATCTCATGGTCGAAGGAATAGATACTTGACATTGGCAAAGCTTCTAGCAAACGAACTATACGATCTTTTATGCTATGCTTCTGATTGGGTCTTGTCCATCACATCATTCTCCCAATGATTTGATCCCGTTATCAACGACATCTAATGTCCATAGTCAGGAAACCATGACCATCTGTTGATCACAACGAGCTAGTCAACTAGAGGCTCACTAGGGACATATTGTGGTCTATGTGTTCACACGTGTATTATGATTTCCGGATAACACAGTTATAGCATGAACAAAAGACAATTATCATGAACATTGAAATATAATAATACTTTTATTATTGCCTCTAGGGCATATTTCCAACACGACGGGTACCGGCTGCTGGGCCGATGGACTCCAGCACGGGCTCGAGTGACGACGCGTGACACGCCTGGAGCGGCAATGGGCGCCTGTGCCAGCAGAGCTACCGAGGGCGGGCGCCGCAGCAGAGCTGGCATGGCGACACCATAGCAGGTGCAGCGGCTGCCAAGCCCGCGGAAGAGGCAGCGTGAGACGCGGCAGAGCTGGCCGAGGCTGATGTAGAGCGAGCTTCAGCTGCTGCAACAGTAGAAGCGCCCGACACAGGCGAGCCAGCAGGCGGGCGCGACGAAGCCGGAGAGCGTCGGGGAGCCGGCGGCTGGCGGTGAAGACGCGCCAAGCGGGGCCGGCGAGGCGCGTGAGTGTCCAGAGGGACCACGACACGGGCCGGCGA
Organism: Aegilops speltoides; assembly: GCA_021437245.1. Taxonomy (NCBI): domain Eukaryota; kingdom Viridiplantae; phylum Streptophyta; class Magnoliopsida; order Poales; family Poaceae; genus Aegilops; species Aegilops speltoides. The sequence goes on along the minus strand of CM038146.1, from coordinate 34,984,548 downwards.
CGAGACCGGCGGGGAAGGCGGCGGAGCGGCAACCTGCTTAAACGGGAACACAAGCTCGTCAAAGTAAACATGCCGGGATATGATCACGCGGTTGGACTCCGGATCGTAACAGCGGTACCCCTTTGTGTTTGCTGGATATCTGAGGAAGATACATGGAAGAGACCGCGGGGCGAGCTTGTGAGTAGCGGTGGCCAGGACGTTGGGGTAGCAGCGACATCCGAAGACGCGAAGATCGGCAAAGGAGGGTGGATGGCCGAAAAGAAGATGGTAGGGGGAAAAATTGTTGGGGAACGTTGCAGAAAATTAAAATTTTTCCTACGGTTTCACCAAGATCCATCTATGAGTTCATCTAAGCAACGAGTCATGGGAGAGAGTTTGCATCTACATACCACTTGTAGATCACGTGCGGAAGCTTGCAAGGGGATGGTGATGATGGAGTCGTACTCGACGTGATTCGAATCACCGATGCCCAAGTGCTGAACGGACAACACCTCGCGCTCAACACACGTGACGGGACAGAGACGTCTCCTCCTTCTTGATCCAGCAAGGGGAAGGAGAGGTTGAGGAAGCTCGCCCAACGGCAGCACGACGACGGCGTGGTGGTGTTGCAAAGAAGATCTCGGCTGTGGCTTCGCCAAGCACTTAACGGAGGAGGAGAGGTGTTGGGAGGGAGGGCTGCGCCTTTGGATGTGTACAACAGCCCTTCCCCCACCCCTCTATTTATAGGGGAAGGGGCAGGGGCTGACCCCTCTAGATGGGATCTAGAGGGGCGGCGGCTGAGGAGGAGGCTTGCCCCCAAGCAGGGGCGCCTCGTGGTTTCCCAAACCCTAGGCGCATGGGCCCAAGGTGGGCGCCCAGACCTCCGGGGCTGGCTCCTCCCTTATGCGGCCCATGATGCCCTCCGGAAAGGGTGGCCCCTCCCGGTGGACCCCCGGAACCCCTCCGGTGCCCCCGGTACAATACCGATAACCCTCGGAAACTTTCCGGTGTCCGTATGACAACTTTCCATATATAAAACTTCACCTCCGAACCATTCCGGAACTTCTCGTGACGTCCGGGATCTCATCCGGGACTCCGAACGACATTCGGTAGTCACATACTAGTCTTCCTAATAACCCTAGCGTCACCGAACCTTAAGTGTGTAGACCCTACGGGTTCGGGAGACATGCAGACATGACCGAGACGACTCTCGGGAAATAACCAACAGTGGGATCTGGATACCCATGTTGGCTCCCACATGCTCCTCGATGATTTCATCGGTTGAACCACGATGTCGAGGATTCGATCAAAACCCCGTATGCAATTCCTTTGTCAATCGGTGCGTTATTTGCCCGAGACTCGATCGTCGGTATCCCAATACCTTGTTCGGTCTCGTTACGGCAAGTCACTTTACTCGCATCGTAATGCATGATCCCGTGGCCAACACCTTGGTCACCTTGAGCTCATTATGATGATGCATTACCGAGTGGGCCCAGAGATACCTCTCCGTCATACGGAGTGACAAATCCCAGTCTCGATCCGTGTCAACCCAACAGATACTTTCGGAGATACCGTAATGCACCTTTATAGTCACCCGATTCGTTGTGACGTTTGATACACCCAAGGCACTCCTACGGTATCCGGGAGTTACACGATCTCATGGTCGAAGGAAGAGATACTTGACATTGGCAAAGCTCTAGCAAACGAACTACACGATCTTTATGCTATGCTTAGGATTGGGTCTTGTCCATCACATCATTCTCCTAATGATGTGATCCCGTTATCAACGACATCCAATGTCCATAGTCAGGAAACCATGACCATCTGTTGATCACAACGAGCTAGTCAACTAGAGGCTCACTAGGGACATATTGTGGTCTATGTGTTCACACGTGTATTACGATTTCCGGATAATACAGTTATAGCATGAACAAAAGACAATTATCATGAACAATGAAATATAATAATACTTTTATTATTGCCTCTAGGGCATATTTCCAACAAAAATTACCACGGGGACGACACGGGCGCATGTTGAGAAGGTGCGTGGACGTGGCGAGGGCCTCTGCCCAGAACCGTGGAGGGGCGCCGGCATGGAGAAGCAGAGTGCGGACGCCGTCGTTGATCGTGCGGAGCATGCGCTCGGCGCGCCCGTTCTGCTGCGACGTGTACGGGCAAGTGAGGCGTAGGATGGAGCCGTGCGCGGCGGGCAGCATGTGGACGCCCTGGTTGTCAAATTCCCTGCCGTTATCTGTTTGAAGCCCGAGGATGGAGTGACGAAACTGAGTACGCACAAAAGCAAAAAACGAGGTGAGCACGGTGATCACGTCAGATTTACGGCGGAGAGGGAAAGTCCAGACGAAGTGAGAAAAATCATCAAGCAACACCAAGTAATACTCAAAACCAGAATTGCTCTTTATTGGAGATGTCCAGACGTCACAATGGAGTAGTTCAAAAGGGAAACTAGAAACGGAAAAGGATTCAGAGAACGGGAGGCGCGTGTGCTTGCCAAGCCTACAGGAGGAACATGAGTGTTTCTCTGTTTTATTACAACTGAAAGGGAAACTGCGAAGAAGCTGCTGCATAGCTGAAACGCCGGGGTGCCCAAGGCGTGCATGCCACAGGTCGAGACCGACGGAGAGCGCAACCGGAGTGGGGACAGCAGGCGACGCCCGGAGCGGGTACAGGTCGTCCGGGCTATTACATCGGAGCAGCATCGTCTTGGTCTGGAGGTCCTTGACAGAGAAACCAAAGGCGTCAAATTCAACTGTAACCGGGTTCTGGCGAGTGAGAGCACGAACAGAAACTAAATTGGTAATGAGATGCGGTGAGACAAGAACATCATATAAGCGAATAGGAGCACCAGAGGAAGGGAGGGAGAGGCCACCGCGGTGGGTGATGGGGAGAGAAGAGCCGTCACCAACGATGATGCGGGTGGAGGTGGGAAAGGGACGGGAGTGGGAGAGGATACCAGGATGCGACGCCATATGAGAGGAGGCCCCGGTGTCCATGAACCGATCGCCGTTCCTGTGGTAGGCGCCGGCGGCGGGCTCGCCAAGAAGCGTCCGTCGATGGGAGGCGGCGCCGGCGCCACGAAGAGGGCGGTGGAGGAGGACCCCGCCAGCCGGGCGCGGCGAGAAGCGCCGATGACCAAGGGCCGCGGGCCGAGGATGCCGGATGCGCGCGCCGCGTCGGGGCATGGCGTGCATGCACCACGCCCGTCGAGGTTGACCCGCCGAACCACGGCGCCGGTGCAGCCGGGCGGAGCTGGTGGGCGAGGCCCGGCCAAGTCCGGCGGAGGAGCGGGACGTCCGTCGTGCCGCGCTTCTTTTCTGCGGTGTTGCGGGTGGAGACGCGCCGCCGGGGCGCGCGCGCGCGGGACGGGTTGGGCGCGGCCGGAGCGCGTGTGGTGCCGACGGCCAGGGCTGTCTGGGCGCGTTGCAGCGAGGCGTGCCGCATGCGCCGTTCCTCGAGGCGTAGGTAGTTGACGGCGCACGCGAACGTTGGCTCCGTCAGCATGTTGAGGTTGGAGGCGGCGTTGGCTTAGTCGGGAGCCAGCCCACGAATGAGGTTCGTGAGCATGGTGGCGTCGGAGACGACCGCGCCCACGTCGCGCAGCTCGTCGGCGAGGACCTTGAGGCGCAAGCAGTAGTCGAACAGCCCATCCCATCCTGCGTCAGGCTGTAGAACTCGGTGGTTAACAGTACCTGGCGCTGGAGACGATTGTCGAGGAAGAGCTGGCAGATGGAGGTCCAGGCGCCCAGCGCGGTGTCGTTGTCGCGGATGATGTGCGAGAGAATCTCGCGAGACACCGAGCGATAGAGCCACTTGACGATGGTTGCATCCACAGCTAGCCAGTGGACATCATGCTGCATGGCCATGGCATCCACCGATCCGTCGACGTGGTCGCGGATGCCGAACTCGCGGAACGTCAGAGAGAAATACGTACGCCAGGTGGAGAAGGAGGGAGTGTGTAGGTCGAGGGTGATGGGGATGTGGTCATGAATTGGGACATGGCGGAGGGCTGCGGCGGTGGGTGGCTCAAGGACGGCGAACGGGTTGAGGTCGCCGGAAGCAGAGGACGCCGGGGAAGCCATGAGCAGGGAGAACGAGCGGAAGCGGGGACGATCAGTACTGAACGTCTGATACCATGTAAAGAACGAGAGAGAGAGGGTTTGCGCTGCACACATTGTTCATTGACATTGCCACAATTTATACAAGTACAGTAAGAGGGATCAGCTAACAGAATAGCTAACAACCCGAGCTATACGAGGAGTAGTGGGTTAGTGGATAAGCTGATCCGTTGGATGCGCTAACAGAACGGCTGCCACGACAGAGAGAATGCGTGCCGTGAGCCCGTGACAACGGTCAGAGGACTATTTCAACAGGGGCAATCAATGGACAATTGTGAATTTCATGGTGACGGATTAAATAGAGGAGAACTCAGTGTCACACGTGCTCGGTCAGTAGCACAGCATAGAGGCAGGACTTGTGGCTAAATCAAGATACATGTACGTGTCTTGATGAACATGGTATCCAAACAATTTAGCATTTCTAATCACCACCTAATTAATGTCAACCATTGCTGGAGCAAAGTCCATCTTACACCCCCTGGAAACAGAGTGAGAGGGAGAGGGGAAGAAGACGAGGGAAAGAACAGGAAAAGGTGCATCTCACTAATGTTTGCTTCTTTTCCCGCACGGCTCCACAAAGAAACGTTTGAGGGAATGTGTAGCAGGTAGTACGACGAAGGCATGGGACCTGCACGGAATATAAAAATAGAGTGTGAATTAAAAGAGCCTAGTTAAAAAATTAGCAAACAAAACATTTGAAGGGCAACATAAGGCATGAGCGACCAGAACCTGAACCACAACTACGCAAACAAAAAAAAAAGACAAAAAATAGAGGTGCCACTAATGGTACCCGGCAACGTCAAATCAGCATACCTTAACCACTATCAAATCGAACTACACGAGTATGACTCAAATCAAATTAGCTGAATAATGGTTAAGCAAAAAGGCAAAATCTGAAGGTGGAAGGATGAGTAGCTACAGAGCACCATGCCGGTTCACGCCAGGAACGGAACCACAATCGGCGAGATCCTAGAGAGACGGCAGGTGCGCCGAAGACCGGCGCTCATGCCGGAGGACCATACCACCTGCCGAGATTGCCTCTTTTCTGTTCTAACCGCCGCACCGTATTGTTGCCAAAGGAAAAGATTGGTCCTTTTATTTAGGGATTAGGGGGAGAGACCGAGAGAGACGGAGAGGGAGATGGAACGGAGAGATCACATGGGAAAAGATGGTTGTGCTTTTTTAATGAGACGATCAAGCTTCTTTGTGAGTTGAGATCGTTGGGTTCGTTCCACTGTGAGGGAGTTATTGCCATGCTAGAATCAGTGCATGCATGTATTGATTGGGGTTTATTGGGCATGCCTAGCGAGATGGAAGCTTGCATGCGGAAGATTATGCTCGCGGTGTGAATTCCCATCCGTGAAAGCCTAGGTGGCCAAATGATGACGTGGACTACCTGCATGTTAAGAGAATGCTTTGTAGTGGGGAGCAACTTTTTAAGAATGATAGAAGTTGTAACTCAAACCGAGATAGTTAGCAACTGGTTCGGTGTGTATGGTAAATGTTGTATAGCTCATACCAGGACATTAACTTAAAACAACCTATATCAGGATGAGATAGTTGGCAACTGTAGAGATGGTTAATATAGTTGACATCGGTACATTAATTTGAACAGTGGTAATGTAGCTGACATCAGAACATTAAATTTATTAAATTGGAATGACACGTGTTAGGACGAGGTGGATGGCAACGGTCCAGTGGAATTTGAAATGACACATGTCAGCAGAAGATAGGTGGCAACTGCTTCGGTAGCTTTCTTGATTTTCTTCATATTGTTTTCTTTTTCTCTTTTCTTTTTTTCTTTACCGGTAACCGGGTTTTTCTACACATGTCTAATTATTCTCAGTACCCAATGTAAATTCCTAGCGCAAATATTTTTTGATACACTTTCGACATATTTCAGATACGTTATTTACATTTAAAAGAAAGATGATCTCAAAAAAATGCCGTAATATTTTCCAAATACACGTTTTATACTTCTTAACGACAATAAACATTTTATAAATCTACATGAACATTTTTTTACATTGTAAAACATTTTAAAATTGTATACACTTTTTTCAAACACATGTCACATATATTCTTTTAAGGGTATGAAACATTTTTTTACATCACGCAAACTTTTTTCTACATTGTATACACTTCTTTTTGAAAATGTCACAAGAAATTTTTTGAAACTTGTGAACATTCTTGGAATGTTACATTTTTTAATGGACGAAACATTTGTTTGAATCACACGAATATTATTTACATTGTACATACATTTTTTGTAAATGCCACGTACATTTTTCTAAACCCGTGATATTTAGATGTCACAAACTTTTCTTTACACATTGTTCAGGTTTCAGAAAAAAGTGTTCGCACTTTAAAACTTTGTTCCGGTTTAAAAAAAAGTTTCAAAAAGTGTTTGGTTTTTCAAAATTGTTTTTTTTTCAAATAATAGTTTGTATTTGTTAAGTATTCAGAATTTTCAAAAGGTTCTCACACTTTATAAAATGTCGGACATTACCAAAATTGTTTATGTTTTAAATATTTGTTTGCCCCGAGAAAATGTTTTCGAAGTTCGACGCTTCGGTGTTTTCCAAAACACAACTTATTTACGAAATTCCAGAAACATCATTTGTGACACAATTTTTGAAAATCCAAAAAAATCATAGCATGTGAAAAACTGCTGGAATTCTGAACATTTTTTGACAAATGTGATTCTTTTGAAATCACAGATAGTTTTCAAAAAAATGTGAATAGAATTTAGAAATTCCATACATTCTTTTAAAAACACAAAAGGAAATTGAATTTGTGCCAAAAATAGAAAACAGGAACATTTTTGAACTTCTGATTTTTTTTATAAATACGCGAACATTTTTAAACTACACAAATTCGTGTTGTCGTATAGTGGGCCGGCCTAAATTCTCGTCCGCGGGAGTAGCAGGTTATGCCGGTCGGGATTGTAGTATTTCCAGTGTGCCAAACAGGTCTAAGGTCTAAAATAGACCGGGATTACAAGTTCGGAGTACCAATTTTTTGGATTTAAAGTTCAGGGTTTGATTTAGTTTCCGTCTACAACTTCAAGGTTTGTTTTGGACTTTTTCCCCAAACAAGTGCATGAGCTTATTCTTCCTAAAAAGGAAATGGGATGCTACGAAGATATCCGAGGTTTTCGTTCCTACGGACACCCAAGCAATCTTATCTATTCTGCTGCACACGTCATGTTGATGACTTCTGGACCTCGGCACATGAACGGAATGGTAGCTTTTTTGCCGTGAGGCTTGGTTAGAGGGCAGATGTGGTAGTTCGAACGCTGAAGGCGAGGAGAAAATGCGAACAAAATTTGGAATGTAGATGTTCCTTCCAAGATCAAAATTTTCTTGTGGAGGCTCTCTCATCAATCTTTGCCAACAGCAGATTTGCTCCATCATCGGAAGATGGCAACCAAAGCGGTTTGCGGACTCTGTGGATCAGAGCATTCTTGGCGTCACTCACTTTTGGAGTGCAACATGGAACGTTACGTATGGGCCCTCGAGGATGAAGAACTGGTGAAAGTATTGTTGCAAAACAGGGAGCATGATGCTCAGAGGTTTATCTTCTAACTGCTAGATGATCTCCCTCATACAGATTTCGTTAGAGTTCTTGTGACCTTATGGGCATTATGGCATGCACGTCAGAAGGCCCTCCATGAGCATTCATTTCAGTCACCTTATGCAACTAACTAGTTTGTCGGAAAATACATAAGGGGGCCTGAGGCCTGTAAACTGAAGAAACCCCGGGTCGCTCCTCAAGCAATACCGACACAATAACGAAAGTGGATCACATCTAGTGATGGAATCACTAAGATTTAGGTTGATGGGGCGGTCTCCCGACACTCACACGAGGGGTCCTACAACCCTGTGTGCAGGGATTCATCTGGTATATGTACCTAGGATCATCAGAGATAAAATGTGCATGTGTTACCGATCCTGCCACAATGGAGCCATTGGCTTGCCGTGAAGCTCGAGCACTAGCTCTTGATCTATCACTTGCTAATAATGTGCTCGCTTCGGACTGTCAAGGTGTGATCAAAGATATCCATAATAATTCAGGTGGATTATATGCAGACATTGTCAGGGAGATCAATATGACGTCCAGACAGTTTACCCGATGCTCCTTCATCTTCGAAGGAAGAGAAACTAATCACGAGGCACATAGCGTCGCTAAACACACTCTAGGCCTTAATACTCCAGACTCAAGTTGTATTCCATGAACTTGTTGATTGATTAATAAAGGGAGTGTGTTTAGATTAAAAAAAGTTTAGGCGAAACAAATGGTTTATTGTAGCGACTTTTAATTTGGCGTCACATCAAAGGAATTACATCAAATAGCTTGGCGACAGGAAAATGGAAACACGACGACGCATATTGGTGGCCGAGGACATCGACGATCTAGCTGTGTCGACTGTTTTTTTGTTTTTTGTTTACTTGATTGTTTGATGTCTTGTAAGCTGATCTTTCAGCATCGTGTACTCTGTATCTTTGCCGTTTTCTGTTTTCAGTGCGTCATTAATTTAGTACTCTTTCTAAAAGGCATAAAGAAAAGTTCAAAAGAGGTCATTTAGGTCCTACTGTACATGCATGTGCAAGAGCCCGTGGCTGATCTCAGAGCATGCCTTGACGGACTGAAGGACTCTTCGTCCACTCCTCGCCGCCCTGTCCTGTCCTGATCTGCTGATCATGGCAATGTGAAACGCAGACCATGACTCCCCTTCACTGCTCCTGCCTCCTGGTCCTCCTGCCTACCTGCCAGGTGGCAGCTAAACTAGGAGGTGTCCGACGTAACGGAAGGGAGAGAACAGGAGAGGCAGCTGGGAATACTGCATGTCGCCGCTATATTTCCTGCATGATTGCTGCGGAAACGCCAGAGTTTTACTGTACCTCGAAAAAAAAATTGTGTTAAAGGTTTATTTTTTTGCGGGGACAAAAATTATGTTAAAGTTAACAACATACCCCCATAAGGGTATGGTGTAGTTTTTTTTCACTTTAACCCTCTTTTTTTCATTTATTTATTTTTTCAGATTTTGAGTAAACGAAATAAACACAAAAATTATGATAATAATAATAAACACAAATATGGCGAACATTTGTACTCTTTCGTTTAGAGATACATGACTTTGGGGTATTCTATCTTTTATCTCTGTCCTTTTGTTCATATTCCTTTTAGTTACTTTTGAAATACATGAACATTTATTTCCATATGGGTGAACATTTTTCTTGCAACACATTAATGTTTTTGTATGCACATTTCTTCTAAATTTACCTAAATATTTTTTACACGTGTGAATAGTAAATTTATGAGCTTTCTAGCATTCTCCGGGGTGTCACTAAATTTTTAATGGAAAAAGTATTTTATGCGCTAATAAATGTTAATATATTCCAAATGCGGTAATAAATGTTAATATATTCCAAACAAATATTCATATTAAAATATTAAATCATTGCAGAAAGTGTTCATGTACCTTTAAAAATATATTTTATATGTAAAAATGTTCCAAATACATGTTCATATTAAAATATTAAATTATTCCAATAAATTGTTCATGTATCTGTAAAAACTGTACATGTATAAAAATAATTGAAATCAAATGGATTATGAAGTATTACATCATGAAAGAAAGGGAAAGATGAAAAAGGATAAAACAACACAATTAATTCATAAGAAAATAAAAATAAAGGGGAAAATAAATTTTAGAGAAATAAAAGTTAACCAACATAAAACTATAAAAACAAAAAGGAAAGGGAAAAAACCTAGTATTCTAGTTGCGTCTGGCAGTAAGGAAAATCTATGGGTAAGCAATATATGCTGCTCACGGTGAAGGGCATGTGTTTGTGTCTCAAGTTACCTCACCTAGGCGACATACATGTTTCTCATAAAGAAGAAAGCCAACACACGAGTGAGGGGTTTTGACTCCCAGGCTCACGTGAGTCTGGGAGTGGTTAAAAAAAATCTTTAAAATACTAAAGAAAACTGAAAAAAAATCTAACTTATTTTGTGGATAAAGATGACGAAGTGTGTGATGTCTATGTCAAATTTTAGAGCCACATTTGGATGAGCTCTGAGCAAAAAGGACAAACTTGAGGTCCGTAAAAAAGTTTACTGCTTGGACTCGATTTTATTTGCTTTGCTCTGAGCTGCTCAGAAGTCCAAATGCTTTTTGAAATTTGTCACGCACTCAATCATCTTTCTCGATAAAAGAATTGCAATTTTTTGAATTTTTCTAGTACTATTTATGAATTTACTGTTCATTGGATGTAGATGAGACCGGGTTCAGAATTGGATGTTCGGGCAACACACATGCTTTCCTTTAGTAGTACTTCCTCTATTTACTTATACAAGGTATGAAATATACGTTTTACATCTATACAAGGCTACTGACAGTAGTTGAGAAAAGAATTAATGATCTGGCTTGCAAAATAATGCATTAAACATTAGTACCCGTGGCCTTGTATATAAAAATGAAGGGAGCGGTAAAGATAACATTCTTTTATGACTAGAATAAAAAACATCACAAGAAAAAAAATGGATGGACGGAAGTTGGAAGGTATAATAATCTCTCATGCCGTTGCTCATGCCCTATCACGCACTGCAGAAAACCACGACATCGGAATTGGCAAAAAAGAAAAAATAGCCATCTGAACCGTTAAAAAACATCAGTCAATTTTTTCTTTAGTTACTGCTCTACCATCCAACGGCACAGGCAACTGTAATACCTTCCGCTCAGCGCTCACTTTCCACCGCGACTCGCCGCCTCCGTGCTCCCCCGGCGACCGGCGGACAACCGACCTAAGCTTAGAGCAACTCTAGCAGACCCCGCATCCTACCGGCCCGCAAAACGTGTTTGCAATTCGCGCAAAACAGCTTTTGCGGGCTGGCTCGGGCTGGCACAGATGCAGACCCCCCAAACGGATCCGTAAAAAAGTATATTCATGGAATATATTTTTTTGCGGGTCGGTTTTGGGGGGTCTGCTCTTTGTGCTGCTGCATCCCGCATATTATCAGCCCGCAAATATCAAATACAACATAATTTAATAATCGAAAACAAACTGAATTATTCCAATCAAACATAATACAATAATCATCCGCATTACAAATAATTATTCAAATAACCGTAGCAAACTTAAATAGTACAATACAAAATTTGTCATGAATACAAATACAAATGAATACAAAAATAAGTCACTGTCCAGCCCTCTGCCAATGGTGCTCAATGAGATCTTCCTGAAGTTGAAAGTGGGTGTCTGCATTTTCAATCTCCTTATATGTCCGAAGAAAAGCTCTAATGCGGTTTGGGTCTCTAGCTGGTTTGACACAGCTACCCACATTGTCGTAAAAGAATTCTAAGTTCAACCCTCTCTCATCTTCAAGAATCATATTGTGCAGGATAACACAGCATGTCATTATGTTCTTCAAGGTTTTCTTATCCCAAAAACGAGCAGGACCACGGACAATGGCAAACCTAGATTGCAAAACACCGAATGCTCTTTCAATGTCTTTTCGGGCTGCCTCTTGCACCCTTGCAAATTCACATTGTTTTTTTGTTTTGGGTTCTTTGATGCTCTTGACAAATGTGCACCAAGGAGGATATATACCATCTGCAAGATAGTACCCCTTTGTGTATTCATGCCCATTGATAGTGTAGTTGCAAGCAGGAGCATCACCACTAGCAAGCCTAGCAAACAAATGAGACCGTTACAACACATTGATATCATTGAGAGTGCCCGGCATACGAAAAAAGCAATGCCAAATCCATAAATCCTCGGATGCTACGACCTCTAGCGCAATTTGTTGCATCACGAGACTTGCCACAATACATTCCTTGCCAAGCCTTGGTGCAAATTTTCCAATTCCAATGCATACAATCAATGCTACCTAGCATGCCAGGCCAACCTCTCCTCTCATTAGATGCCATCAGTTTCTTTGTGTCATCTTCATTGGATGCCCGAAGATACTCAGCACCGACACGGATGATCACTTTCACAAATCTACGCACAGACTCAATAGTGCTATCTTCACCAAAGCGAAGATACTCATCTGCATAGTCAGCCGGAACGCCATATGCAATCACCCGCATAGCTGCGGAGATTTTTTGATATGCACCAAATCCCTTTAAGCCCGCCGCATTCCTTCTTTGAGTAAAATACCGGCAATTTGCCTCGCAAGCTTCAACAATTTTTACAAAGAGGGATCGGCGCATTCGGTACCTTCTCCGGAAGAGGTGCGGAGGATATGTAGGATACTGCGCGAAATAGTCTTGCATCAACATCTCGTTCCCAAGATGGCGATTCCGAGGAATGCACAAATGCCCGACAGTCGATCCTCGCCTCCTCTTCCAGTGCTCGTCTTCATACTCCTTCACGACAAGCGCCATGACTAATGTTTGCTGCCGAAAGTTCACAAGCATGCTCTCAACATCCGAGTCGACCGAATCGGACGAATCGAATAGCAAGAACTTCTCGAACGGGGTCAACTCCATCTACACGCACACCGGCACGTCAATCTACTACACAGCTCGCAAAAATCACAAAAAGGGACTAACCGGTGGCGGATGATCCCGGGCGGCGACGAGGGGGTGCGCTCGACGGTGGTCGATCCCCGGCGGCGGCGGCGATGGGGGGCGGCTCTTCTCGCCGGTTCCGGAGGGGCGGTGCAGCGGCTCAGTGCGGGAGGGTGTGGGGCGGCCCCGTGGCGCAATTCCGCCCGCAGATATGGCTGGAAGCGCCGGCGACGGGCGAGGCAGAAGCAAAGGGCGGGCGGCGGCGGAAGGAGGGGGAAAGCGCGCGGGCTGAAATGTCCCTCCCGCCAACTACTTCTCTCCGATGCAGGGCACCGCAGCCGCGAGGGGGAAACCCGCGTTTCCCCGGGTTGGCGTGGGGAATTTGCCGCGCCCCCCAAAATTTTTTGCGGGCCGGGGCGGGATGCGGGGTCTGGTCGGGCAGGCCCGTACCCGCAATTTGGGAGTTATTTTGCGGGTTGAGGGCGGATGCGGGGTATGTTAGAGTTGCTCTTACTCTTCTATGGGGCGCGACCGTCCACTTCGCTCGTCTCGGCCTTTTGCATACCGGCGCTGTTGAACCGCCGGTCGAAGCGATGGCTCCCACGCTGGCGCTTTATGCCTTTCGCCTCCCCCCTCCCCCCCTTCCTCCCCGATGGAACGAGTTTTCGCCCCCTTCTCTAAATTGACTGCTACGTGAATTCTCATCTCCATCCCTGTCTTCTGCGCTAGTGTTTTTCTCTCACGTTGCTGCCCTGTTTGCTGAAATGTCTTCCTGATGAGTGACTAGTTGTTTCTAATGAGGAAACAATATAGCCATGTTTAGATGGCACTGACTAAGTTTATTTATTCTGTGATTCTACATGTAGGTCCATTATTTCGTGTGGCACACTTAATTATTTCCTGTGTTTCAGGCTGATGAATATGGCCTACAAGGTCTCAAAGATCAGTTTATACATGGTACAACACTGCATCTCGTAATCTGTTTGTACTCTACATTACGCTACTTTATAATTTCTGTATACGGAATTGATGGACATGTGCCTTTCCTCCACTAAGCATTTCAATGTGGAGACCTATTTTCCATGTGTGGCCAAATACACTTCCCTATTTACATAACCATAGTTAAATTATATGCTGCCTTATTAGCAGACTTGAACTACAAGAAATATGTCAACTTGAGACCATCATTATTGGTCGCAGAATGATCATTATTTTTCATTTGTGACCTTTTTGCGACCAAAAATAGATGGTCAAAAAATGACCATCATAAACTGAAATTAATGACCATCTTTGTGATATGTAAAAGGTCGTTGGTTCCACAACCAAATTTTTGATCACTGGCAGCCTCCCTAGGCCACGTAGGATCCAGCGTGGCAAGCTGACGTGGATAAGAATCAGCCCGGTTCAATTTGGTGTTTTACATGGCCCGAGCCCATTAATTCAGCCTTTTTAATATTTATTTTTCCTGTTAATTTTCGCTAGCTACATGGGCTTGGGCCATTGATTCAGCCTTTTTGGCTTTCTGAGATGCAGCCTTTGCACATTCTATATAACTTCGGTTTTCAGGTTTTCTTTGTTTTCTTTACATTCAATTTTCATATTATTGTAGTCAAGTCGGTGCACATTGTCAGATTCTTCTAGGCACTAGGTCCCAAACATCAGGTTTTAATTTTTCACAACTTATAACTCAACGATATACCAATCAGAGAACACATTTAAAATATATTCAAATAACAGCCAAATCACCAATATACCAAACAAGTCTATTACATTCCATCAATCACAATATAACCATACAATATTACACCAATCACAATATAGCACTCTATAGATAAAATGCTCAACAAGTACAGGCACGTCTCCAACACCTTAGCGCCTTCAGCCTGCAAAACATCACATCCAGCCACATATTAACGATCAAATCAATTCACCCCTTGACGACAATAAAAAGCTGTGCTCATGTATGAACGAAAATAAAATAAACAATCTTTCAGGCCATAGCATGTGCTACAAAAATCTTAACAAATGCATAGATATCCACATGGAGCACACCCTACATGCACGAAGCATCAGGCATATGTTCAAGAAGATAAGTAACTTGAGATGGAAACAAGTACAACTAACAATCTGACATTTGTAGTAGCACCAGCATAAGAGCAAGACATGAAAGAATTTACAAGAACAGCACCCTGGGAGTCCAATTACATGTACATGAGGTACTGCTGCTAGTGTAAATAGAACCAACCAAGCTGCTGGTGTAGGAGCAGAGCATGAGTCCAACAGAGCATGGGATAGGAGCAGAAAAGAGGGAGCTAGGGGTAGGAGATGGAGCCAGCTCACCGAAGAACTTGGGAGTCCAGCTTGAGCCCTTGTTAATCTGCTGCTGCTCTGGTAGCTCTAGTGTGCGGGTATAAGATCAGATCCAACTGACTAGAAGCGGCCGTTTGTCGAGCGATCTTTCATTTCTGGTCTGCAACAAGAGGTAGATGCTAGAGATTAGCAACTGCTGCCAAACCCAATGTGACAAAGAGGTAAGAACTGTAAACTGGATTTATAAAAATTAACAATATAAGCAAAAGGCAGAGCCTGTGCAAGTTTATCAGGACAAACTGGATTTATAAACAAAATCTAATGGTATAAACAAAAGGCAGAGACTGTACTGTGCAAGTTTAGCACTATAAACAGAATTTATAAACAGAATTTTACAGCACGAACAAAATGCAGATATTATGTACTGACTACTATGGTTTAAGATGAATTTTGTTCAGTGCTACCGATGAATCTTGTGCTTGTTCTAGCCGAGGAGAACTGAGTAGTGAGCTATGTACAAACAAAAGCCGAGACTATATACTGGGAGAATGTATCTGGTGAAACGAGCGAACCAGTGCGCCGAGTGCACCAGCGACATATGGGCCATTGGATGCAAAAGACAGGGACCGGATCGGTTAGAAGATGGGCTTGCTGGTACATTTTCAAAACAGTCCTTGCAACATAGCTAACAAGCAAATTGACCTCCGCCCGCACTCAAGGTCGTCTCCCTCCCCTTCCATCTCCTGTACCAGCACAGCCGGCGCCGCGAGCTAGGGTTACGGCCCAGCGAGCTCAAGAACCAATCTCCCTCCCTGAAATCTTCACTGAATCCAATCGCCGCTCTCTCCCTCTTCTGTACAAAAGCGCCAGCCGCCAGGCGATTTTGGGTTAGTAAATTTCACTCAACCTCTCTCAATCCTGTACCAATCGAGCGCCGTGTCACTCAAATATCTGCATTTTTGAAATTTCTAGCAGCAGCATACGACCGGAACATCTGAAGAGTGCCCCGATTTCTGGCAGTGGTCACTTGTTGTGAGCGCAACGGCGACTCAACCTACCACCGCCACCGCCGTCAGCAGCACTAACCATCTGCAGCAGCTCAAGGATCTTGGTATGTTTGCTTCTTCCTTTATCCATTTGTTAAGGTTATTTTTGTTATTACAATTTCATCCACACCTTTCCCCCAATCTGCTTAAACCAGTGGCAGAGAGATAAGCATGAGCAATGTTGTTCTAGTTGACTGAAAAGGCATACTTTTGTTGATTCAGAATTGGAATAGTGTGTTGTGGGTACCAAATTAACATACGAGCAGTATATTTGTACAATCTTCATGTCAATTACAAGGGATGTCCTCCCTATTTTCATGCAGGTTAGTAACCCATGGCTTGCAGAATGTCGGTGTTCCTTATAATATATCTGCAAAACCTCATAGATTGGACGCTCCTATAATTGGTCACTAGCTATAAGTAGTAGCTGCCATTTTGTTTCTTGTGTTGTACGACTGACTGATGGTTGTTCTAAAATGACTGATCAACATTGCATGTTAAGTACTTACAGAAACTTTTTTAGCTGACTATCACCGAGCCAAAACAAATATGTATCCCCAATGTTGCATCACTTTTTTCTAGTAGTGAACTGTCATTTATATTCTAAAAATGTGATACTTTGGAATCCGTGTTTTATATGTAGCAACCCCTTTATAGAGGATAATACATCTTTATCTTCTATATCATGGTTTTATGGTTGTTCCAGAACTGACTATTCGCTACTATTCAGATTCAGGGCCATCTTTCCCGCTCCAACAATATTTTTGCCTTTGATAAGCATGGAAAAAAAATGCAAGCATCGCCTTCCTTCGCATCTTCACCAGGTTTCAAACCGATTAGTTGGAGGCATGAACTAGGAAATCAAAGAATCAGCCCATGCTGATGAACTATGGCTGGGTAATCTTCATAGGAGTCATCTTCATGTCTCCCAAGATGACAGCTGATGAAATTGATAATTTGACCTCTTGTGCTAGTCCCGATCTGGTTATCTCAGGCTTTGTTTTCTTTGGCACCATGTAATCAGCGAGAATGTACATTTGTTAGAAAAAATATGGCAAGCTTTTTGTACTTTAGATGTGTGGTTGTCATACAGTTTATGTGGATGCTTGTGTTGCATGGAAGAATCTAAAGAAAATGTGTTCAGAGATCTCTTGATAGCTATTGTTCTTGCATGGAAGACGTGATGAAAAGTAATTCCCAAGATGGTCAGCAAAATTATATAATTAGACTAGATGATGGTATACTTCCAGAAAATACACCCTGTAGCTTTTACAGATGAACTAATCTGATCCTAGGCAGGCTTCTCCAGAATCACCACAGGAAGCTCAAAATCACTCGAATTCCGTAAAAAATGTTGCAAAATAAAATCTCTTTGGTTCACTTACGAAACAACTCAACAGAAACAGTTATTTATGAAGTTGCTTCAGCTTTCTTATTGTACAAAGAAAATATTACATGGAAATTCTGGATTGTTTTGCCAAAGTCAGCAATGAGCAATCACGCAACAGTTACATAAGCTGCTACAACAGCACATCTACCAATTTTATCAGGTGCTATGCACAATTTAAAACAAAAGCTCGGTCAAATAAATATATAAATGAAGATGAGACATGCCTTCATGTACAATCTACAACAGATTAATGTTGCTACTTGGAAAGCAGTACAACTTTTTATACATCTAGAATGTTACATATTCTACTGCATTGCACATTTTGAGATTTCTCGAACTTTAGGCCTAGTGTCAGAGTTTTGATCAATTCATTATTGTAGAACCGGGATATCCTGAAAATAAGACATGGTATTATCGACCATATCTTGTATAATTATGGCAAAAAGTAGGCGTTCCATGGAAAAACAGGTAATCTCAGTCAACTTTTACAAATTACATCTCCAGTTTTGCATTGCATCACCAAACATAAATTGTACACTTATACACAGATCATGGTAACGGGTACCATAATAGGATTACATAACTTGTTGCATATATTTGGCATGGCAAATTCACTTCTTACATACGGCCATTTTGCACTGGAACAATCAAAGTGCGTAAATGACAGAGAAGCACAGACTTGAATGGATTGATTTCCACTATACCAAGTCTACAAAAAATGACTAAAAATAATTATTCCAACATCGCATCAGTGAGACCACCACAACTACTTATTTTTGTGATGTTCTTTGGCCCTGTAAAGAGTAACAAAACCATGTTAGTACAACTTTAGAAAGGGCATGAACAAAATTTTCATGGTTCGTTACTTTACCTCTTTTTCTTTTGGGTCACGGTCTGCTCCGAGCCCCTTTTCAATCTCTTACCGCTCCCTTTTGTTTTTGCTACATCTGGTGGGTGAATGTTGATCACAGTTGGGAATGATGTTCCAACGAAGGATTCAAATTCTTGAACTTTACTTTGCTCACTAATTGTTCCCTCCTGCCCCAATTGTGTGTAGGCATCACCAATAGCCTTGTGAAGATATCTCATCTTCACCTCACTATGTTTTGCGACATGAAGTGCCAAGCTGAAATTTGAACATGTTTTCGCGTACAACTTCTTTACGACAGGTGGAAGACATGTAGATGACCCTTCTAGCTCATGGCCGTTGGCATCATAGGCAAGGTGTCGTGCAGCCATTTTAGTCCACCTATGTAGCACATATTGAGTAGGAATTTCATTACAGCCCTCATTCTTTAGGACAACAATGATGTGATGGCAAATTATACCCAAGGATTCAAACATCCTACAAGAACAGTGTGTTTTCTTAGTTCTAGTGTTGAAACTAACTTGTCTAACCTTGCCACTGTTGCTGCTAATGCTGATGGTGCGGAGCTCACCAATCTGCGTGATTGTTTTGACATGACAATAATCCCTCGCTGCTAGCACCTGACTCTGAAATTCAGCAAAAACCTCATGAGTATAGATTTCTCTACCATGACTCTCGATACTCCAACAAGTCTTGAGTATAGGCAGTGTATGAAGGCTGGCATTATCTTCTTATAATTCTTTTTGTCGTTGTTCCTCTAAAGATGTTTCAAATCTGACCCAAAATTCAATCAAGGCAAGGTTCCGGTTAGTAAAGTGTCTGAAGAATGCATTCTCACTCTCAAATCTTGATGTGGTACGCAAGATTCCGCCAAGGTGGAAATCAGTAAAATATGCCGGAATCCATGATCGTCTAACTCATACTTGTCCTACAACCATGTATTATCATCTAGCCCGAAATCATTAATTATTGAACACCATTTTGACTCGAACTCATTTGGTGTCTCTGATCCCCAAACACATGACATAAACCGTTCATGGAAATCTGGACTATTTTTTAGGGTCGCACCAACTTTTTCCGTAAGCTTCATGAGGATGTGCCACATGCAAAGTCTATGTATAGTGTTTGGGAAAACATGTTCTATCCCTATTCTCATGCTTTGATCTTCATCGGTAATGATTAGCTTAGGTGCAACCCCACACATTGCTTTCAAGAAAGTCTTGAACAACCATATATAAGATTCTTGCTTCTCATTCCTTAAAAAAGCAGCACCAAATGTAAGACAAGATTTGTGGTTGTTAACTCCAGTGAAAGGTGCAAACACCAAGTCATACCTATTAAAGCGGTATGTGGAGTCGAAAGACACCACTTCACCAAACAATGAGTAGTTTTTTCTGCATATACTATCGGCCTAGAAAATATTTATAAGTTTATCGTTCTCATCGAGTTGGTAATCAAAGTAGAAGGCCGGATTGGCAGCTTGCTTATTCTTCATGATATCTACTATTATCTGTCCATCTGCTCCCTTAATTGCTCTTTTAAAATCACGGTGGTAGTTTTGTAAATCACGCTTTGTGCAACCTACATTTGCTTGGCCCCCCTTCTCTACACTAAGCAAGCGATATGATGCAGATGTGCCAACCAATGCCTTATGACATGTAAGTAATTTTGTCCTCAACTCACTACTTACTTCTCTATTTGACTTAATGAGATGTTTCTTACATGGCGAAATAAGTTGGTGCGTGTGCGATTGGACAAATCGGGCAACCTCGTATTTGCCGTCATCTTGCCTCTTGAATCCGATCATAGCCTCACAACCACACCTGCTTAACTTGAAGTTCCGTTTAGGCTTTATCCTTTCCTCATCTGTGGCCACCTTTCGCCAACCTTCCCTTGCACAAACAAACCTCTTCCACACTGGTACACCCTGATCATCTTTGTGTGTTGTCCATGTGCGGACCGAGAACCCAACCTCATGAGCATACATTTTATATAGTGCCATGCCCTCTTCCCAGGTGTCAAACTTCATGCCAATTACGGGCTTTAAGTTATCATCACACTCAGGCTCATATTTTGACCCCTAAAAATGCAATATAATAGCGGTTTAGTTCATGAACTAGAGCTCGTGCAATCGACGTGAAAAAACACTTACACAAAACGGAAGACTGGTAGTTCTTTTTGGCGTGTTGTAGGTATTTTCATCATTTCCCACCAACCGGATCATGCCCTACCAATTTGAGGTAAAAATCAATCAAGTCACAAAATAGTGTGCCATACATAACCAATGCAACACGTTAATTACCACGGCAGAGCTGCTGGCATCATCTTCAACTCCCATTGCCGTAGTTGACCCAATACTTAGAGCAGCACTTGCCATTGACTCCATGGTTACCTGTTTTCACAAAACATCACATACATGTCCAAAAGTACAGAACTGGAGTAACCTACAAGAAAGCAGCACTTATCAATATTTGAAGTCAGATAAAAGCAACAATGTGATTGCGAAAATACAAATTGGGGAGCAATTTTAAGTAGTAATGCTAGAGAAGGTTCAATCAAACATTGTTAAGGCCTTTCCATTTAACATGAACAAATTAAAATGGATACCAAGAACATCTTTAGTCGCTTCAGAACAGATCCCCTCGTCGATTTTGTGAAATACATATCAAGAACATCACATGAGCAACTAGTAATTAACACAATCTTGCCATGTATGAAGGCTCCCAGGTAATCGTTTGATCACATATCAAGTCTCTTCATCCACAAACCTTTTTATAAAATTAGCAAGCATACATGAAAATTATACACAAACCAGAACGGGTCCCTTCATCTATTTTTCCACTCTCGGCTTTAATTAGTGGCAATTTTTCCCCATTATAACTGCACATCAGACATCAATTTGGTGCTCATAATATTCAGTTTCCCAAATGCCACTAGATTCAACCAAACTAGGTACTGATGCACTATTCTATGATCTGAGCTCCCCCAATTTCATGTACTAGGATATACATCAACCAGTATAAATGAAAAGAAGAGAAAAGTCTATAGCTTACTTCTAGAGGTGTTGAACCGTGGTGAGAAGTGAGCTGCTGAAGCCGGACTGAAGGAGCAGCTGGGAAGCAGAGAAGTTGGACTGGGACTTGACTCTCGAGCAGAAGGGCTTGGCCGTAGGGGATCTAGCCGTCGGGCTTCAGGGTCACAGGGCCACAGGGGTGTGGATCTTGTGGGTCGCCGTCCTACTGAGAGCCCACGACAGAAGGGTGTCATCGACCAGGGAAGGGCATCCAGATTCTATCTTCTGCAAATCACAATAAACTCCAGTCACATTGTGTAGTATATCAAATATAAGCAACAATGCAACAGCTGAAACCACTACGCAACTAATTTGTAGGAAAGCTCATGATGTAATCAAACATTTACTTAAGGACTGGGTTATTGATTACAAGCTAGGTGAAATGCAAACATACCTATTGTAGTGATGGATCCCAATTTATTTAAATTAGAGTAGTTCGTCTAACTTGCACAATCCAGAGAGAAATATGTGCATGTCTTGGATTGATTAGGGTAGTCAACAGAAGTGATTTGCATGTTGTGTATGTAAATGTAAAGTTCTTTTAGGTACAGTACAAATGAGTACTCCTGCTGCTTAATGATGCATCTTAATTAACAGAAAATTTTTCAGTTAAGAAATGTATTAGTGTTGATCATGATCATGTACACTACTGAACAATGAAAAAGAGGAGAAGAGAAGAGAACAACATTAAATTCCTACACTACTAAACAAGAGCAGTACACTACCGACGCAAAATTGAGCTTTTTTGTGAAGAACCTACAATATATTTGTTGCAAAATTGGACCAAATAAATTTTCTAAAATATTAGGCCATATTTAATGTACAATTGATCAAATGGTTTGGTGTCAAAAACTTTGATCCACCACTCGTGAAAAAAAAATTCTACCAGTTCAGCTGGAACCGGGTCAAGTTTGAAGTGCAGCTACCTCATGGTTTGCTCTTTACTTTCTCCCAAATATATTTCCAGGTACAAAAGTATCTATTTGTTCAGAGATACTCCAAAAGTTTTCCAATATTCAAACCCTGCCTACGAACGGTCATACCCGCCGTTTTGACCGCATTTTGAAACCGACATGAATTTTTTAAAAAAAATCAAAAAATTGGAAAACCTTCGCATTGTGTCATTATATGTGACTAAGTTACCTGGAAAAATAATAAACTTGTAACACGACAATTATTTTTAAAAACTATTCTAAAAAATGAGCTATCATGTGTGAGAATTCGTGGCTTTCAAGTCATATCATTACTTTTATGGCCACATCATGGCATAGTTTGTTAAAATTATCTAATATTGTGTACAAGGGTGCATCTTGGAATGGCAAACAATGTTGACTAAGGAAGTTTTCATTTTCTTTGGACGGAAAATTCATTTTACATTTTTCGAGTGCCCAAAATGAGTTTTTTTGTGAAGGACCTACCATATATTTGTTGCAAAATTGGACCAAATCAATTTTTTAAAATATTATGCCATATTTAATGTATAATTGACCAAATGTTTGGGTGTCATAAGTTTTGATCCACCTCTTGTGAAAAAGACAAATTTTCGCAGATTCAAATGGAAGCGAGTTAAATTTGAACTGCAACTGCCTTATAGTTTGCTATTTATTTATTCAAAAAATCATTTCTAGGTATATAAGTATCTATTTAATCATAGAAACACCAAAAGTTTTTCAAGATTCAACCACTAGCTAGGAACGGTCATTCCCGCCGTTTTGACCGCATTTTGAAATGAGCATGAAAAATTCAAAAAAAATCAAAAAATTGGCAAACCTTCACGTTGTGTTTTTATATGTGACCAAGTTACTAGGAAAAATGATAAACTTGTAATACGATAATTACTTTTAAAAAGTGTTCTCAGAAATGAGTTATCATGTGTGAAGATTCATGGCTTTGAAGCCAAATGATCAAGCTTATGGCAACATTCATGACATGGTTTGTTTAAATGTTCTAATATTGTGCACAAGGGTGCATATTGGAATGTCAAACAATGTTTACCAAGGAAGGTTTCTTCTTCTTTGCACGGAAAATTCATTTTCATTTTCGAGTGCCCAAAATGAGTTTTTTTTGAACGACCTACCATATATTTGTTGCAAAATTGGACCAAATCTATTTTTTAAATATTATGCCATATTTAATGTACAATTGACCAAATGGTTGGGTGTCAGAAGTTTTAATCCACCTCTCGTGAAAAAGACAAATTTTCGTCGATTGAGATGGAACCGGGTCAAATTTGAACTGCAGCTGCCTTATAGTTTGCTATTTATTTAAAAAAAATCATTTGTAGGTACATAAGTATCTATTTAATCATAGAAACACCAAAAGTTTTCCAGGATTCAACCACTAGCTAGGAACGGTCATGCCCGCCGTTTTGACCGTAGTTTGAAATGGGCATGAAAAATTCAAAAAAATTAAAAAATTGGAAAACCTTCACATTGTGTCATTATGTCTAATCAAGTTAGTAGGAAAAATAATAAACTTATAATACGACAATTCTTTTAAAAAAGTGTTCTTAGAAATGAGTCAACATGTATGAAGATTCATGGCTTTCAAGTCAAAATGATCTATCTTATGGCCACATTCATGGCATAGTTTCTTCAAATGATCTAATATTGTGCACAAGGGTGCATCTTGGAATGTCAATCAATGTTGCCTAAGGAAGTTTTTCATTTTCTTCGAATTAAAAATTAATTTTCCATTTTTTGAGTTCCCAAAATTAGTTTTTTTGTGAAGGACCTACCATATATTCATTGCAAAATTGAACCAAACCAATTTTCTGAGATAATAGGCCATATTTAATGCAGAATGGACCAAATGGTTGGGTTTCAAATGTTTTGATCCACCTCTCCTAAAAAAAACAAATTACCGCCGATTCAGCAGGAAGCGGGGCAAATTTGAACTGCAGCTGCCTTATAGTTGCTCTTTATTTTTTCTAAAAATCATTTCTAAGTACATAAGTATATATCTAAAATGGGCATACTTTGTTCAACTACTAGGAACGGTCATGCCCGCCGTTTTGACCGCATTTTGAAATGGGCATAGTTTGTTCAAATGTTATCATATTTTGCACAGGCGTGAATATTGGAATTGCAAATAATGTTGCCAAAGGGAGTTTTCATTTTCTTTGCGCGAAAAATCTATTTTCCATTTTTTGAGTGACCAAAATTAGTTCTTTTGTGAAGGACCTAACAAATATTTGTTGCAAAATTTGACCACACCAATTTTATAAAATATTAGACCATATTTAATGTACAATTGACGAAATGGTTGGGTGTAAAAAGTTTTTAATCTACTTCTCGTGAAAAATAACAAATTTCCACAGATTCATTTTCCAATTTTCGAGTTCCCAAAATGAGTTTTTTTGTGAAGGACCTAATAGTTTGAACACATGTCTACATTTTTGACACAAATTTTACATATTGTTTATATAAGTTTAACATTTTTAAAGTACATGATTAACTCTTTTCATATATTCCAAACAAAAAACATCTTTTCATACATACATTTTGATGTCTTATATTTGTTTTTACACATTGTACATTTTTTGTATACGTATAAAACCTTGTTTATATATCGTTAAGAAAATTTAAAAACTTGATTAACATTTTGAGAAAATCTTGTTTTGTTATCTACTTTTCCTATATATATTGTAAAATTCCATATATACGTATCTATGACTATTTTTTATACATATCTAATCTTATTTATGATTATCAATTTTATATGCATGAAACTTTTCAAATACACACATTTAGTTTTTAAACACATGGTTACATTTTTTGAAATAGGCATAACATTAACATTTTTTGAAATACACATTAGTTTTCTAATTGCTAAGCTATATAGTAAGATTCACGAAGGAGTTTATTATTTTCCTATTCATATAATTTTATATTGTTTAATTGGTTTCAAGATTTTTTCTATAAGGAAAAACCTGATTTTTAGACAATAATGAAAACTTTTTTCCCACATAATTGACCATCCTTACCAAATGGTAATAATGAAAAACTTGTTATTTTCACATTTTCGTTGGGCTGAATATATGTTTTTTTAGTAATATGAGGGCATCCCACATTTCTTCCTGGATGGGCCGAGGCATACATGGCACACGGATTTTTTTTAAAAGGAGGTGGCCTCATTCCACCGAGGCCCAAGCCCACCTTGAGCGACACCTTAAGTACAAATGCATCCACGATCGCAACCTCATTACCATTTATATTGGTCGTAATCAGGTAGAAATAAGGTCGTCGACCATTCTTGTCTGCTTTATGACCATTTGGTGTAAGGCAATTTCAGGGTTTGAGCCCTTCCAAGCGAAATGACTGTGGATTTACGACCAATTCAGCTAGAGTCACTAAGAGAAGGTCACAAGTTGACATATTTCTTGTAGTGTTGTTATACTCTTAAAGCATTCCACTACCTTTTCGCCAGTTGGAAGACCAATTAATTCTGAGGCTGTATTCCTCCAAAGTAAAAGGAAATGTTAATTGGCTTAGCAGAGGGGTTTATTAGACAAAAATCAAAATTATAAAACAAGTTGGTTATTAGCTTTACATAATGAGAATATTTGTTGAAATCTCTATCTGTTGCCTTGTGTTCCTCAGTTATTTGATAAACTGAAAATAAATAAAATAGAGAAACATTGCAGACATCTCTATTGTTAGTTTATTGTTCTCTATTTTTGGAGGAGTAATGCTACACGTACAGAAGGCTACATGCTTTTACATAAAGGTGGGTTTTGATTGAAGATTAAGGGGGAGAAGGGGCCCACCCCATGAAAATCAGGGGGGAGAGGTTAGTTAGTTTTAAAAAATTCTAGTCAGCGTGCAAAATCATGTAAACCTTTCTATGTTTAGCATTATTGTTTTCGGAGGGTGGATCAGGAACTCCACTTGTGCGATATTAAGCTAAAACTTAGAACTAATGCTTTTGTACGCACATTTTTTCTAAAATGACCTAAATATTTTTACACATGTGAACAGTAAATTTATGAGCTTTCTAGCATTCTCCGGGGTGTCACAAAAATGTTAATGGCAAAAGTATTTAATGCGGTAATAGATGTTAATATATTCCAAAGACATATTCATATTAAAATATTAAATCATTCCAGAAAATGTTCATGTATCTTTAAAAATATTTTATGCATAAAAATGTTCCAAAGACATGTTCATATTAAAATATTAAATTATTCCAATAAATTGTTCATGTATCTTAAAAAACTGTACACGTATACAAATAATTGAAATCAAATGGATTATGAAGCATTACAACATGAAAAAAGGGCAAGATGAAAAAGTATAAAACAACACAATTAATTCATAAGAAAATAAAAATAAATAGAAATAAAGGGTAAAATAAATCTTAGAGAAATAAAAATGAACCAAAGCCAAAGGGTGTGTCTAGGGCACATCTAGATTTGCTCCAGTTATTGCACATCTAAGTTAGTGAGTCAAGCATAAAGAGGAAAAGAAAAAAAGAAAATATCCACACAAATCTCAACGTAAGGTCAATGACATAGGACTTAGATGTGTAATACTTATTGCACATCTAGATATGCTTTAGCAAAACTAATAAACGAAAAGGAAAGGGAAAAAAATTCAGTATTCTAGTTGCGCCCGGCACTAAGGAATATTTATGGGTGATCAATATATGCTGCTCATGGTGAGGGGCATGTGTTTGTGTCTCAAGTCCCCGCCGTGAGATAGCCTTCATTTTTTAATATGAGTATAGACACAAGCCCTCATATACACGCGCATACACTCATCTTTATGAACGCACACACGCATACACTCATCCTTATGAACGCACACACGCATACCCTACCTCTGTGAGCACATCTGAAAGACTGAGCTGACATATCATCTTGAGATTTACGAAGTAACCATAGACGCCTCGTCATCGACGCCATCGTTGAAAAATGTGAGTACATTTTTTTAATCATTGCTCTACCGTCCAATGGTAGATGCAACTGTAACAACTTCCGCTAAGCACTCCCTTCCCCACAGTGACTCGCCGCCTCCGTGCTCCCCCGGCGACCGCGGACAACCGACCTAAGCTTACTCTCCTATGCGCGACCACCGACCTCGCCCGTCACGGCCTTTTCCATACCGGCGCTGCTTTTCACCTTTCGCCTCCCCTGCGGCGGTGTGCTCAACGCCCGCCGCTGATCTCGCGTACCCCCGGCCGGTGACGGTGCGTTACTCGCTCTCTTCCTCCCCGATGGAACGAGTTTTCGCCGAGTGCGGGCTTACGGCGGCCGAGCACCAGGCAGGCCGGAATCATGGTCGTTCGAATGGGCTTTGGGATCTGAAATCAGTCACGCTGCTGGCAGGCTGCTGTCAGCCAAGGCCCGCATATACGGTCCGGGATACAGCTAGTTGCAGCGTAGGTGTACATGTTTGGCCCATCGTTGTTCGTTCGAATTGGCACATGAAAGAGAATCTCATCCTCCTCCCCCTGATGTTATCCTGAACCCCGTGGGAGAAGCGGCAGCCACAGAACAGCCCTGCCTCTCGGCCCCATTCACTCTCTCCGCCGGACGACGGCGGCGCCGGTGCTGTGCTGCGAGATGTCCAACAATGGTGTTGACTCCAATGGGTATGTGTATTCCGCCGCCCCCCTTTTTCCTTCCGCCCCCCTCCTTTTCTTCAGGTCATGGCCTGCTTAATCCCCATGGCTGATTTGGATAGAGTTGATTGAGGAGCTTGATTTTGTACAGGATCCTTGGCGTTTAGTGCTTCTCTCCATCCTGTGGAGTCGCAGGACTCCATGAATGTCATCAATGGCCAGATGGGCGACGGCGGCGCGACCGCACATCCACGTATAGATCCGCGTGTCTTTCCATTGATCTGAGTTCGTTTTACTGTGTCAAACCCTTTTCTGCAGGATGCGTGTTCATGCGGCGGAGCTGATTGGTGCTGTCCTACCGTGGAGTCGCAGGATTCCATGGCATCGCAGATGACCAGATGGGCAGCGGTGGCGAGGGCGTAGAGATGTATGGGAACACCGGCTTTGCGGCGTGCTCAGAAGCTATAAGCGGCTGGACAAGGAGGTAATTGTGGATTAAAAACTCTCTCATCTAGCATAGGAAATGGTTTAATTTTCGGGATAATGCTAGACTGCCATGGTGTTTTAGTCAAAGACGCTTCTTGTTCAAACCAGAAGCATCCGAATTTGCAAAACAGATAGCCTCTTTTGTGCCTTGAATTGCGAAGCTAACTGAGATTTCCTGGTTGTTTGTGTATAGTATACCTTTTTTTTTGGTCCTGAATTCTGAACTTTACTGATTTTTTTTGGTTGTGTGTTATGAGTTTAGTATACATTTTTTGGCCTGATTTCTTAACCATATCCGGGTATTGATTTTCCACAATCAGTGATGCACTCATGGTCATGTGTATTTATTTGTCTAGGTTACTTAATAGATTTAGTTATTTTTATCTGTATGCACCCATCAGTTAGTAACTGATATTTGTTGGCAGTGGTGCATTAATGCATTATGTTCTTTAACTGCTATACTGAAGCAGCGGATTGAAACATTTAAAAACAATCAGCTCGTAAGTAATTAACTAGGACTTGGTGGTTGTTTTATTATTATAGTATACATTTTTGGGCCTGAATTATGAATGTGACTGAAACATCCTTGTTTTGTGTTATTAGTAGAATAGTTTTCCCCCCTTAATTCTTAACCTAACTGAAATTTATTTGCTAGGTTGAGGTTCGGAAAAACACCTGTCGAGCATGAGTGGGGTTTCACTCTGATTTGGTTTGAACATTTCCTTTTCTTTTTTTGCAGAGTGGAGTTTCATTGAGAGCTAACCCGCCAATCGAGAGGCATGCCAGTAATGTTTACATCCGGATTATTTTTGATCAATTTAGCGAAGCTCTGTACAAAGCTGGTGCATATGTGTTGGACGAACTAGAACTGAATATATGTTAGCATTTGGATTTTACAGTGTCCAATTGCTAGTAATGTACAGATTTGCTGCAAGTTAATTAGTTGGTCTATAGTCTGGTTATCTGCCGCTGACTAATTATCTGAACATTCTTATGGTGTTGGCAGACTATTCGAAATTCTGATTTACGATGTGTAGCTTTGAGTGTTGCTAGCTTTTGTTGGAGATGGAATACCAAAGATCACTCTGAAAAGTTTGTTTCTTACAAAACCTTTAGGCCCTGAGTTGAATTTTGTTTTGTTGGCATAATAGATGAAAATGTAGCCTTGGCTTTATATTTTGGAAGTTGAAGTATAAGATTATATTACCTGCGTGGCTGATGCTTGTTGTGGCTACCATTTTCAGTATGCCTTACTCGCTAATGCAAATGTGCTAGGCGCTTTATTTATTTTTAATTTTAATTTACAGTGCTAAATAAATCCGCTAGTTATCATGCGAATCATGTTTTATAGTACTATGTGATTGTTTAACTGGAGCTCTTGCCCCGCTCCCTAGGGTTCCCGCCGCCGCCGCGGCTCCCATGGAGCCGCCGCCATGGCGCCGGAGCCCGCCGCCGCCGCCAGCCCCTCCCTTCCCCGTTCCTTCTCCTCCTCCTCCTCGCCTCAGACTTCGCCGCCCCGAGCGAGGCGGCCGGGGCCCCCGCTCCCGCCTCAGCGCCTCACAGATCCCTCCCCGCCGCCGTCGGCTGCGCCGCTGCCTCGGCCGCGTGATCTTGGCGGCGGCGGGCTTGCTCTCCTCTGCAGTCCTCCTCCTCGGCGGCGGCGGCGGGCGGTGGCGCTTGGCCGGTGGCGGTCCGGCGTCTGGTGTGGAGGCGGCGGTGCTTCGCTTGGTGGTGGCGCCGCCTTGGCGGCGTATGGTGGTCGGTGGTCTTTGGCGGCCGGGGCCGCCCCCGGTCAGATCTGGGCCCGTAGGGTTCTTCAGGTCCTGCTGGTCGGTTCGGTGCAACCGCGACGCTTCAGATGAGGAGGCTGGGAGCGGCTTGACTGGTCCGCGACGCGGCGGCGTTTCATTTCCGGCATGGAGGCGGAGCTGTCCGGGTTTTGAGGGCCCGGCCGGCCTGTGGGGCCACGGGCCCGGCAGCTCTCGCCATGGCGTCCGATCGGCTACCGCCCGGACGGTGGAGGTGGGGCCCTCCGTATGCCGATGGTGCTGCTGCCCTAGTCCCGCTCCTCTTCTCCGCCAGTGCAGACCATCTTGGCGGTCTTTGTGGTGAGACAGTGGGAAGCTTCGTGTTCGTGTTGGCGCAGGGTGGTGGTCGGTGCAGTGGCGAGCCCGGAGTGCCCGAGGAGAGGCTGGGATCGGGAGAAATCTTTGTTGGCTTGGCCGACACCGACGCGGTGGCGCTCGAGGGTGCCGCCGGACCTTCTTGAGGCGTCGGGGCTACCCTTCTCTCTCCTCGCCGTGTACCGGGAAACCCTTGGCGCAGCGTCGTCATCGTCGCGTCCCTTCTTGGAGGTGTTGTTGGGTACAGGCACTTCTGAGTCTCGGAGCTTGGTGGGTGATCTCCGGTGGACGCAGCGGTCACGAGGCTTCGTCGTTTTTGTCGATCCGCCGTTATCGGCATTCGTTTCTTTTCTTTTTTCTCTTTCCTTTCTTTTTGGGCGTGTTTGTGCTGCTTCCGCCCCAGCCCCTATCGTCGGTTGTATCGGTTGGTTGCTTTGTAATACAAAGCGGGGGGAAACCCTTTTTCGTCTGATTGTTTAACTGGACCAAACGGGTGGTACAGATTAACTGACTAAGCGTCCATTGGAGAGACTAATCTCATCGTCGCAGTGTATGGCACATTACTAGTAGAATCAGAACTTGTGGGGTGAGATGGACTGCTCCGTTTGCGTCAGTCTCGAGCGTGAGCTGATAGTACAGTTGAGGAGGGCGCGTCAGTTTTGGTCGTTTTTTCCTTTGAGAGAGAATTTTGATCGTTGTTAACACAGTGCACGCATGCCCATTGTTCATCTCTTTTCCGGCTGCTCTGCTCACGGGCATGTCAAAAACTGTAGGAGTGCACGCGTGCTCGACACGACACATTCGTGGGCTACCTGTACGAGGTGAAAGCTGATGGAAGCGCTACTGCCAAAAAAAATTCTCGTCGAGCCTGCCGCGCCACGCCGGGCAGCTGAGTGACAAGAATGCCAAACGTGCAATGAGCATGACCCTGCCGTCCGGAAATACTCGTTGAAGGAATGAATGTATCTAAATTTATTTTAGTTCTAGATTCATTCATTTTTATGCATTTCTTCGACAAGTATTTTCGGACGGAGGGAGTATCTCAACTAGCGATTGTTAAAAAAGACTGTTTACCCTATGACAATCCTCATCAACGAGCTCAAGTATCTCGGCTGGGTGGATTTTATAGCGTGTCAAACTGACAAAAAATATCAACAGAACAGCCATAAAAAAATTCACACGGCAGGGGTAGATGGCGACAACTGTGATTGAGGTGATGGCGTAGTAAATTCCCATACGTGACATGACTGTAAAAAGAGAACCAGGATGCGCGGCGGAAAGCTGATGTACAGCAGCGGGCATCACGCATAAAACCTGAACTGGCAAATGATATATTATATGGTTAATAGCGGCCGTCACATGTAAAACCTTACCTCGCTAATGCTAGTTACATCCGTGACAGCGTGGCACTATCGCGTCGTTGAGGTTGACTTGATACAATCATATGTTCCAAAAACGTTAAACTTCTTCTTTAGATCGCAAGCATCACATGACTTGCATCGTGGTAATGTGGGGCATCTTACTACAACAATCAATGGTCAAATCCATGGTCAAACCTGACAATTACTATAACAATCAATGTAACTTAGAGAACTGATAACAAGCGAACCAACTTGCGTGTTAGCTGGTCGTCGGTGTGCCACGTCGGCGGTTGAACAAACTTGTGGTGGTGACTCTGCAACGTTGCTCCAGTACTGACATGCACGTCGTACATGCCTCCGCCACACCAGGTCGAACATGTATAGATGCTGTTCGTACATGTCAGCTTCGCATCAGAGCCCTATAGGCTTTTGCATGTGCGTGGGGCCTGGTTGCTCCAATACGGGCCAAAAATAAATAGAATACGTGAGGGATACGCTGCCAGCGGGAATCCACATGGCGTCCTGACGGCCTCAATACCGGCCTGCCGGGAAAATATCTAGTGCTACCAAGGTCTAGGCCTACCGGCCTGCCTGGTGCGCGGCCGCCGTTCGCATTTTCCGGTTTTCGCCCTCTTTTCTAAATCAACTACAACCTGCTGCTACGTGAATTCTCATCTCCATCCCGTCTTCTACGCCAGTGTTTTTCTCTCATGCCGCTGTCCTGCTTGCTGAAATGTCTTCCTGATGCTGATGAGTGACTAGTGAGGGTGGTGGTTTTGGGAAAGTAGAATGCGAAAAACGAATGTCAGAAACAGTAATAACTAGGTTGTTTCTAATGAGGAAACAATATGACCATGTTTAGATGACACTGACTAAGTTTATTTGTTCTGTGATTCTACACGTGGTTCCATAAATTCCTCTAGCCATTTCCTGTGGCACACTTAATTATTTCCTGAGTTTCAGTTTCTTTTTTTTTTTTTTGCGAGAAAATTTCCGATCTATTCATCTTCAATCATGGCAGTACAACGAATACCAGAAATAATAGAAATTACATCCAGATCCGTAGACCACCTAGCGACAACTACCAAAGATCAAGCGAGCCGAAGGCGCGCCGCCGTCATCGCCCCTCCATCGCCGGAGTCGGGCACAACTTGTTGTAGTAGACAGTCGGGAAGTCGTCGTGCTCCACACGCCCACCAACGATGCTAGACGCATCGCCTGAGTTTCAGTTTCAGGCTGATGAAGATGGCCTACAAGGTCTCAAAGATCAGTTTATACATGGTACAACTCTGCACCTTTTCGATAAAGGGCATTCTTTATTGACTCGTAATGTCGCATCAAGCGGATACAAAACACAACGAGTACACACCCGGCCTCTGCATAACTAAGATGCACACAGCCAAAAAGAAGAAAAAAAGACCCAAAGGGTCAATGGGCGAGGCAAACGACCCGCTGCAACAAAACATCAACTACTACCACTGTCATTGGCAACACCCGAACGATGAGAAGGTTATCCTAACAGTGAAGCCTTCAACAAGGAAATGGTGCATGAACACCATCATTGCTGGATCAAACCACATAGGCTAGATCGTGAGTTTTCAGCCAGAAGACAAGGACCAGCTAAGCTCCAAACAGTGCCTTCAACAAGGGAGAGGAACCGCCACTGCCAGGTACAACCAGTAAAGGCTGGACCTAGGGTTTTCACCCCGGAACCTAGGACCTGGTATTCAAAGAGCACCACCATAGACGAAGTCCCTGTGTTTTCACCACCAACTTTCCATAGAAGAAGTCCTGATGCAATGTCTCGATCAGCACTGAAATTTCGGATCAAAGTGAACACCACACATCAGGCATTTATTGAGACGACAGATCTGAGAACACAGACAACGCCGACTGTGCTAGAATCAATGCCGATGTGAGGGCACACCCCAACCATCACTGGAGAACGATGAATATCTTCGCTGTCCGTCATGAGAATGGGAGGCGCACGGGGTAGCCTGGCACGTGAAGCTCAATGGCCAAGTCACACGCACCACCGCCGAGCATCCACCACTTCCCGCTCCAACGGATGCACCACCGCATATACCAAGCCGACGAATGACCACCAGAAATAGGCCCCGATCACATCAGCCAAACGGGGATGCCGTGAGAGAGCCGGCCATCACCGGATCAAGCCAGCCGAGATGCGCTTGATCAGCACCAGACCAAGACACAGCGCGAATCGCTGCCCAAACGCCCACAAAGGAGGCACGTCTCCTGAAAGCCGCCTGGTGAAGCAGAACTGAGACTCAGCCATCCGCCGCCTCAAGCACCTTCAGAGCACCGCTGCCAAGCCCTAGATCATGCCGATCCACGCAGCACCAGCCGCCTGCAAGCTACCACAGGCTAGATCCCGCCGGATCCAGCCCGTCGGCGACGCACACCTTCAGATCTTGGTTGAGACAGTTTCAGGCGCCGCACCACACCACCACCAGTACGGATCATCGGAGGACATAACCGGTGGCGCACATGGATGGTCATGCCTTGACATTGCAGCACCCACAGGGCACGAGATCCAGGCGCAAGCGTCCTGTTCTGGCGGCAGGAGGAGGCCAGCCAACCGCGGGAAGGGAGGAGAAAGTCGGACAGGAAGAGCCCCGCCGCCGCCGTCAGCTCCGACGGCCTCCTCCGGCGGAGGCGCGGGAAGGGCAGCGATTTAAGGTACCCTAGGGCTGGCGGCAGGGGTGGCCTCCGGAGTCGCCCTAGGAGCGACCCGGGAGGCGTTTTTCCATCCTACTACAACGCTGCACCTACTTTATAATTTCTGTATACTGAACTGATCGGCATGGGCCTTTCCTCCGCTAAGCATTTCAATGTGGAGACCTATTTTCCATCTGTGGCCAAATACATATGTCTTGCCTATTTACATAACCATCGTTAAATTGTATGCTGCCTTATTGGCAGACTTGTTGTACTCTTAAAGCATTCCACTACCTTTATGCCAGTTGGAAGACCAATTAATTCTGAGGCTGATTTCCTCCAAAGTAAAAGAAAATGTTAATTGGCTTAGCAGAGGGGTTTATTTGATAAAACTCAAAATTATAAAATAAAAGCTGGTTATTAGCTTTACATAATTAGATTTTTTTTGTTGAAATCTCTATCTGTTGCCTTGTGTTCCCACTAGTGGAAAAACAGGCTTTCCGTCCAGCCCATAAGTCGCGAAGCTGTAGGAACCGCGACCAATGGGACCTTTAGTCGCGGTTCTGGAGGTGAACCGCGACCAAAGGCTGGGCCTGGCGCTCGGTGGCCAGCTGGTGCACGTGAGGGCTTTAGTCGCGGTTGGCTGTGCCAACCGCGACTAAAGCCTTCGGCACCTTTTAGTCACGGTTTGCTGTGCCAACCGCGACTAAAGCCCCTCCCCTATATATACCCATCCAGCAGCCAACACTTAGCCATTTGGAGCCATTCTCTTCACAAGTGGGTGTAGGTTTGCTTTTGGTTCCTCTTATGCACATAAGGTGTTTGATGAAATGCCCCAAGAGCATGAAACAAACATGACATGAAGTGTTGGAGCCACACTCTTCGATCGCGGTTAGCAACTTGATGAACCTTTGATGTGTCAATATGCATGTGTGTAGTTCATAACAAATGCATGATGGTTAATTATATATTTTATATTATAATAATGCAGATGAATCGGCAATGGATGTACGGTAACCGACTCTCCGGCGAGTTCACTACGGGTTTGAAAGATTTCCTCGTAGTGGCTAATGCGAACAAGCGGGGGGGTTTTGTTATCTGTCCATGTGTTATCTCAGAAGAATGAGAAGGGTTACTCTTCCTCAAGAGTTGTTCACATGCATCCGCTTGAAGGGTTTCATGCCAAGCTATAATTGTTGGACCAAGCATGGAGAAAGAGGGGTTATAATGGAAGAAGATGAAGAAGGGATGATTTCATCGATGAAAGCTATCTTGCTCATTTCGGTGATACTTTCATGGAGGATGTGAAGGTGAAGGGAAGGTGAAGAAGAGGCACGTGATGATCCCCGTTGATGATCTTGGTCGGACCATTGCCGATGCACGAGACGCCGCTAAACCGAAAAGGAGAGGGAGAATTTGGATCGCATGTTAGAGGATCACGAAAGGCGCTATACCCGGATGCGATGATGGTCTCGAAAAAGCTGGGCTGCTAATCGGATTTGCTGAAATGGAAGGCGAGGTGTAGCTGACTTGGCATTTGAAAACTTGCTGAAAATGTTGAAGAATATGTTTCAAAGGATAACGAGTTGCCCGCCAAGACGTCGAAGCAAAGAAGGTTGTCCGCCCTCTAGGTTTAGAGGTTACAAGATACATGCATGCATCAACGATCGCATCCTCTACCATGTGAATACGAGAATTTGAATGAATGCCCGGTATGCCTTGCATTGCGTTATAAGATCGAGGCGATGACCACGGTGACGATGTTGAGGGCCGAAACCCGGAAGAGGGTTCCGCCAAGGTGATGTGGTATGCTCCTATAATACCACGGTTGAAACGTCTGCTCATGAACAAAAAGCATGCCAAGTTGTTGCGATGGCACAAAGAGAAACGTAAGTCGGACGGGAGTTGAGACACACCGCAGATGGAACGCAATGGAGAAAGATCGACGATGGTTCACAGATTTTGCGGTGACGCAAGGAACATAAGATTTGCTCTGGCACGGATGGCATGAATCCTTTTGGCGAGCGAGCTCCAGCCATAGCACTGCCCGTGACTCTATGCATCTACAACCTTCCTCCTTGGTTGTGCATGAAGCGGAAGTTCATTATGATGCCGGTGCTCATCCAAGGTCCGGCAACCCGGCAACGACATCGATGTGTACCTAAGGCCATTAGTTGATGAACTTTTACAGCTGTGGGGTGGTGTCCGTGTGTGGGATGAGCACAAACAAGAGGAATTTGACCCACGAGCGTTGCTTTTCGTAACCATCAACGATTGGCCTGCTCTTAGTAACCTTTCGGACTGTCAAATAAGGGATACAATGCATGCACGCACCGCTTACATGAGACCGAAAGTGTACATTTGCCAAATTGTAAGAAGAACGTGTACCTTGGGCATCGCCGATTTCTTCCAAAATTCATCCAAGAAGAAAGAAAGGCAAGCATTACAACGGCAAGGCAGATCACCGGCGAAGCTCGCGGAACGACCGGTGCCGAGGTATTTGATATGGTCAAGGATTTGAAAGTCATCTTTGGAAAGGGTCCCGCGGACAATCAGTTCGAAGGGAGCCGACGGGCACGCAGCCATGTGGAAAAAGAAATCTATATTCGGGAGCTAGAATATTGGAAAATCCTAGAAGTCCGCTCTGCAATCGACGTGATGCACGTTACGAAGAATATTTGCGTGAACCTCCTAAGCTTCTTGGGCGTGTATGGGAAGACAAATGATACAAAGGAAGCACGGCAGAGACCAGAACGTTTGAAAGACCACGATGACCGCATCCGGAATGGTTTCAAGGTCGTGCCAGCTACGCCTCGACCAAAGAAGAGAAGGTCATCTTTTTGAATGCCCGAGCAGATGAAGGTCCCGTCTGGATTCTCGCCCAATATAAAGGGAATAATAAACATGGCGGAGAAAAAGTTCCAAAACTCAAGTCTCACGATCGCCACGTGATTATGACGCAATTGCTTCCGATTGCTTTGAGGGGCTCTGCCGGAAAATGTTCGATTAGCCATTGTGAAGCTATGTGCATTCCTCAATGCAATCTCTCGAAGGTAATCAATCCGAAGTTCTACCACGGTTCTGAACGATGTGATCCAATGTCTTGTCGATTTGAGTTGGTGTTCCCGCCATCCTTCTTCAATATTATGACGCACCTCCTGGTTCACCTAGTCAAGAGATTTCCGTTCTCGGTCCTGTATTTCTACACAATATGTTCCCCTCGAGAGGTTCATGGGAGTATTAAAGAAATATGTTCAGAATCGTGCTAGGCGAGAAGGAAGCATCGCCAAGGGCTATGGAAATGAGGAGGTAATTGAGTTTTGTGTTGACTTTGTTCCCGACCTTAAGCCGATTGGTCTTCCTCGATCGCGCACGAGGGGAGACTAAGTGGAAAAGGCACGATCGGAAGGAAATCAACGATATGTATGGACGGCCATTCTCTCGATGAAGCACACCACCTTTGATCGACCAATTCCAGCTTGGTGGCTCCGTGCTTTGAGAAACACAAGAATATTTTACGCTTTCGGACAACCCGGGAAGCTGAATCTGGATTAGGAAGGCCCACATGGAGACTTTCGCAGTTGGTTGAGAAAACATTTAATGAATGACAATGATGTTGTAGATCAATTTGTACATGTTGGCCAAGACACCATCTTCGACTATAACGACTTTCCAAGGGTACGAGATAAATGGGAATACATTTTACACGATCGCCCAAGATAAAAAGAGCACCAACCAAAACAGTGGTGTCCGCTTTGATGCAGCAACCGAGAATGGGCAAAAGGTCACATATTATGGTTACATAGAGGAGATATGGGAACTTGACTATGGACCCTCCTTTAAGGTCCCTTTGTTCCGGTGCAAATGGTTCAAGCTAACAGGAGGTGGGGTAAAGGTGGACCAGCAATACGGAATGACAATGGTGGATTTCAACAATCTTGGTTACCTTGACGAACCATTCGTCCTAGCGAAAGATGTCGCTCAGTTTTCTATGTGAAGGACATGAGTAGCAAACCGAGGAAACGGAAAGATAAGAAAACGATCAAGACATCATGCGATGATTCAAAGCGCCACATTGTTCTTTCGGGAAAAGAAACATCGTGGGAGTGGAGAACAAGATAGACATGTCGAAGATTATAATATGTTTGCTGAAATTCCGCCTTCAAAGTGAACACCGACCCAAGCATTAAGTTAAATGATGAGGATGCTCCATGGATACGGCACAATCGTAAGCAAGCGGGGACACAAGGGAAGAATTGATGTGTAATAATTTATTGTACCAAACTTTGTATTTGGTCGATGAACTGAATGATGTATCAAACCTTTTGTCAAACCTTCAAGGATTAGTTTTATTTTTCTGATTTTTTGATATATAATTGTATTTTTAAGATTTTAAAATGAATTAGTTTTATTTTTCTCGATTTTAAAAGGAAAAAGGAAGAAGAAGAAAGAAGGAAAAGAAAAAAAAAGAAGAAAAAACAGAAGAAAAAAGGAAAAGCAGAAGAAAAAAAAATGCAGAAGAAAAAAGGAAAAGCAGAAGAAAAAAACAAACAGAAGAAAAACATAAGAAAAAAACAAGCAGAAGAAAAACAGAAGAAAAAAGGAAAAGGAAGAAAGGAAGAAAAAAAGAAGAAAAACAAGAAAAGGAAGAAACAAATGAAGAAAAAAAAAAGAAGAAAAAGGAAGAAAAAACAGAAGAAAAACAAGAATTTAAAATGAATTAGTTTTATTTTCTGATTTTTTGATATATAATTGTATTTTTAAGATTTTAATAACATAAATAAATAAGTAATTAGAAACTTTAATAGCAAAAATAATTATCATAAAGTAAAATAAATAAGTAATTAGAAACAAAATAAAATAAAATAAATAAGTTTTTTGTTGTAAGTAGAAACAAAACAAAATAAATAAAGCAAAAATGAAAACAAAAAACAGGCAAAAAATAAAAAATATGCCACCTACTGGGCCACCACGGCCTGAATACGACTAGAAACCCATTAATGGGCCAGGATTCAGGCCCGCAGAAGGCCCAATAGGCCCACTGGCTCATAGTAACAGAATAGGCCCGTAAGCCTGCATTTGAGAGGAGCTCGAAGTGGTGGCGCAGCCGCTTATAAACCCATCGTCGAAGCCTCTCGGCTAGCGAGTGGGACTAAACATCCCACCGCACCGCGCCAGTTCAAAGAGAGACCTTTAGTCGCGGTTGGGGAGGCGGGCGCGACTAAAGGTACCCTTTAGTCGCGGCTCCTCCCCCACCGCGACTAAAGGTTCGTTTATAATCTTGACTTAGCGATCGCGCCCGCCTCCCCAACCGCGACTAAAGGGTCTTTTCGCTGGAACGGAAGCGGCGGCAAAACCCTTTAGTCGCTGGCCGGGAGGCGGATCGCGATTAAAAGTACCTTTAGTCGCGCCCTCCTCCCCACCGCGACTAAAGGTTCGTCTATAACATCTGACTTAGCAGTTTTGCCTCCCATTCTCCTCTCTCTCGCCTTGAGCCTTGCCTTCGACGATCCGATCGACGCTGACGCCTGACGCTGCCTTGCCGCCGATCGGCGCCGACGCGACGCCGCCTGACCTGCAGCCGCCGCCGCCCGTCCCGATGGCGCCGCCTCGCTGCGTGCCGCCCTTGCCCGCCGGCCCGTGCCCCGCGCCTTGCCCGGCCCGCCACGCCTGACGCGCCGCCGCCCGTGCCTGCGCCCTTGCCGCCGCCCGCCGCCTGACGCCCGCCGCCACGCCACTGGCCTGCCTCCAAGCGTGGCATCCAAGAAGAAGAAAGAAGAAGAAAAGGAAGAAGAAGAAGAAAGAAAAGGAAAAAGGAAGAAGAAGAAAGAAGAAGAAAGAAGAAGAAAGGAAAAGGAAGAAGAAGAAAGAAAAGAAAAGGAAAAGGAAGAAGAAGAAAAGGAAAAGGAAAAGGAATTTTTTTTTTTTTTTTTTTTGTTCTTTTAATTTTAACTAGTTAATTAGTTTAACAAAAACGGTAAATAACTTAAAACCCTAAACCCCAAAAACAAAAAACAACAAGAAAACCGCCAAAGAAAAACAAAAGGAAAAAGGAAGAAGAAGAAAGAAGAAGAAAGAAGAAGAAAGGAAAAGGAAGAAGAAGAAAGAAAAGAAAAGGAAAAGGAAGAAGAAGAAAAGGAAAAGGAAAAGGAATTTTTTTTTTTTTTTGTTCTTTTAATTTTAACTAGTTAATTAGTTTAACAAAAACAGTAAATAACTTAAAACCCTAAACCCAAAAAAAAAAAACAAAGAAAACCGCCAAAGAAAAACAAAAAGGAAAAAGGAAGAAGAAGAAAGAAGAAGAAAGAAGAAGAAAGGAAAAGGAAGAAGAAGAAAGAAAAGAAAAGGAAAAGGAAGAAGAAGAAAAGGAAAAGGAAAAGGAATTTTTTCTTTTTTTCTATTTTTTGTTCTTTTAATTTTAACTAGTTAATTAGTTTAACAAAAGCGGTAAATAACTTAAAACCCT
Organism: Aegilops speltoides; assembly: GCA_021437245.1. Taxonomy (NCBI): domain Eukaryota; kingdom Viridiplantae; phylum Streptophyta; class Magnoliopsida; order Poales; family Poaceae; genus Aegilops; species Aegilops speltoides. The sequence goes on along the minus strand of CM038146.1, from coordinate 34,943,549 downwards.
AAACCCCAAAAACAAAAAACAATGTAAAACCGCCAAAGAAAAACAAAAAATAAAATGGAGGGGCGGCGAGGGGCGGCGGCGATCTTGCGCGGTGTGTTTTTTTTGGGATCGAGAGGGGCGGCGAGGTTATACATGTGTGTTGTCCTCGCCTCCCTCTCCGTGACGCCGTCGTCTGCCGCCCGTCTCGCGCTCTACCGCGACACCTCTCCCACCCTTCTCGCCTCCTTTTGCCACCGCCTTTCGCCACCGCCACCGCCACCCCCTTCTTCACTTAATTAATTTGTTTTTACTACATGTTTTCAGGATGACATAATGGCGGACGATAGAGTGACCCGATTATGGACAACTATGATCCGGACGGTGAAGCACATATGTTCGCATCATAAACGGCGATATTCAATATGTGCCGACCGGAGAAGAAGAAGATGATATCTCTTCTTATCTGAACCTTGACGGTGAAGATGAAGGCGCCGTCAAGAAGATGATGTCAAGAAACGCCGATAAACGCATTTATCTTCAAATGGAAGTAGCAACCACCTCCGCGCCGAGGTATATATATACATTGAGCCTCGGTGATACAAACTAACCGATTTGAATAAATATGTGTACTAACGCGACTCTCTTTCTTATTTTAGCCCTCGGCGGATCGTCAAACAATCAAGTACGTCGTCAAAGCGTGGCGCAACCAAGACGATGAAACCAGGAGAAACATGCACCATCCAGGTTGTCGACCGTGAAACCGGCAGGTCAGCTGGAGCCCCGCAAGAACGCCACCAAGTTTGTCGTGAATGCGGAGCCATTGTTAGAGACAACGCCTCGATCACCGCCCAGAGTGGAATGAGCCAAAGAAGGCACGAATTGATGGTTTCACTTTTGTCGATAAGAGAACAAAAAGATTGCTTCAAGAAGCTTATGGAACATTTCGCTCTACCTCCGAATACAACAAATTCGATGAGGAGGGTAACAAGATTGAGGAAAACAAGGAGAGGAGGAGGCTAGTCAAACAGTTCGCTCTTCATAAGATGGCCGACGATTCGGAAATTCAAGCAAAATCTAGCCCGTGACTTTGTCAAGCGAACAAGACTCCGGAGTTCAAAGGACAATATGAGAAACCGAAAGATGATTGGCCAGAATTTGTGAAGCAAAAGAAATCGGAGCAGTTCATTCAAATATCGAAACAAAATAAGGAAAATGCGGCTAAGAAGGAGTACAATCATGTTATGGGGCCAGGAGGGTATCGCATTTGGGTGCCTAGGTTCGAGAAGATGGAGAACGAGCTGAGGGCGCGAGGAATCCGCCCAGCACGGAGGGATGGGACCCAAGGGCCAAAAGCTGGTGGTACGGGCATGGGGAACGCTGAACCCGGAGATGGGGAGTGTGTTTACGTGGCAAATTAATTAAACCCACCCAAGCCCTTATTGACGCAATGAAGGATGCTCAACAGGGAAGATCAAGTTCAACAGAGAGAACGACGCTACCGACAAAAGCCCTCGAATCTCGAACACGGAGGACGTGTACGAGGCATGGGGCACATTCCGTGGAAAATAGGGTTCCCCCAGAACGATGACCCGTATGGTTACAGAAGCCGTAAGAGAAAGATGGATCGGGAAGCAGATGTTGTGGCACGGTTGGCATCGGAAATGGAAGTGATGAAGAAAACCATGAGTGTACTAGTAGCGAAAAAGATTCAGCTCGGTGCAGATGAAGATCATCCGGCGGATCTCGAAGCCAGCAGCGAGAAGCAGCGTGGCTTCCACGGAGGCCCCACCGGCTGGTGCAGATGCACCGACGATCGAAATTACTGCACCGAGCCTCGGTGGTCGAAATTACTGCACCGGAGCCTCCTCGCTACCCGTGGGCGATATAAAGGAGATGAAAGAATGTCATCTCAGATTATCCTATCGGGAACATGTCCGTGAAGGTAGCCATCGGCAGTGCTTTACCATGTTTACTCGAGCACTCCACCACAACAACCCCATTAAAGATGGCTATGCTCGTGTCACGGTGGAGGACATAGTCCAAGGGTTTGAGGACACGGAGATTGAAATTGCTACACCAAGGGGAGAAAAGACTTGAGATGTCAAGCGCCATTACATTCTATGGCAAAAGAAGTTTATCAAGTTTCAGGAGGAGGCGCAAGGACAACAAGTCCACCCCTCACGGTGGTGGTGGTGGCGGTGGCGGTGGTGGTGGTGGTGGTGGTGGTGGCGGTTCACCTACACCTCCGTCACATCAGCCGACGCCGCCCCCCAGTCCACAACGTCCGGCGGGTGATCATCCGCCGCCCCCCAGTCCTCGTCCGGCGGGTGATCAGACGCCGCCCCCCAGTCCTCGTCCGGCGGGTGATCAGACGCCGCCCCCCAATCCACCTATGGCAAAGAAGCAGAAGCAGTCCTGGATTATTAACCAGGACCCTTATGTACCTAAGACCACAAAGGTACCGGAGCCATCACTGAAGCCTCTCCCCACAAGGCCTTGGGAACGTAGTGCCGAGGAAGTCGACGCGGGCGCGGCTGCTGATTTGGAGAAATGGAAGGCGGACTGCAAGAAGAAAAGAGAGCCCGAGCCCAAGCCAAGATTTTTCGATGAGCAAAAGAAGTGGGCTAAGTCATTTTGAGCACACCGTCCCAAGCGCAAGAATCGCCACCGACTATGCACGTGAACTTCGCAGGCAGGCATTCTTGTTCAAGGAGAACAAAGAGCGGGAGAAGGCCGAAAGTAATAAAAGCGGGAAACAAGTTGCCCAGCTCGGGGAACAAAGTAAACAATCGATTGCCCCGCTTATAGTGGAAGCCTTCTGTCCGGATGCCCCCGAGATCATACAAGCTGCGGCAGCACAGGATTGATCAGAACGAAAGTGCGAGAACAAGCGCCAACTTAGGTATTACTCTTCGTGAACTATTAGACCTTGATGAGTTGCCGTGAAGGAGGTAGTAATTACATATGTCAAGAATGGGCCTCTCGTCGAGCTGCGCAGAAAAGGATCTACCGACCAAATGAAACGTCTGCTGAATTGGTACAAGGGTTACATAAAAATAAAAACGCCAAAGAATATATTTATGCGGAAGTTAGACATGAGCATTACTTCAAACATTACTATGTACAAGTTGAACTGAGTGAATTGTTCCAGCTTTTCAATCTGCGCGAGCTCGACAAATCTATCATCAGTTGCTACGCTCGTAAGTGATTTATTAATTTCTACCCCATCTCGCTCATATTGCCTGCACTATATATATGTCCTAACTATATTGTTGTGTCCTCTATTATACATGCGAATGAAGATTAAGGAATGCGAGTAAGGAACATCCATGATGTTGGGTTCATTGACCCACACATCGTTAATGATATTGTGTTGAAGCATTACCCCGCCGACGTGGAGGCAGACTGTGGCGTTTCTTACAAAGCAGGAACTCAAAAGTGATATTCTATTTCCTTACCATTTTGGGTGAGTGTTTCGTCTTGAGCACATTCTCTTTTGTTTACTCCATGCATGGTATGTGGCGGCTAATCGATGAGTTATGCATGACGTCTTGTGCATGTATCGTGTCCGCAGTTCCACCGGATTCTCGCTAGTAATTAAAGTTAACACCTCGTAATGTCTCGCCCACGACTCTCGGATAAGGATCCAAAGCTTTGGGCCGACATCGAAAAAATGCTGCGAAGTAATTATTTTCATTCATTTGCGCCTATATCGATCGGCCTATTTCGCTCATTTCCTAATATCAAGTAACTAATAACTCTCTTGTTCATTTAATTTTCTTTGCCTCATAGGGTTTGGAGACGGTTCGTAGATACAAAGGTCGGTGAATTCAAAAAGAGCTAGAATTCAAAAGGGTAAAGACTAAGATGGGGATATTCAGCCACCGCTGACCAATCTATGTGCATACTTTGTTCAGGAGATGATCCGAGATACACCTCTGAGCGGGTTGATCCGAGTGATACCAATGCTCAGAGGAATAACCTCCGTGGATGCTTAGTCCGTAAGCTCGCTCCGACCACTTCAAGAGGAACTAGCTGGATGGTTCTGCAGGAAGTCCTCCATCCTAAAGGAGAACACTATCACGAGGACGTAGAACTTTATATGGATTAAATCATGTATGGAAACTTGTTCAAAATTGTATATGGTCATCCGATGATATTGAATATATATTGTATATTCCTCTTGAATTCTTTTTGGTTCTAATTTCAAATTTATTTGAAATTGTACATTCATATGCATGTATGTAGTACCGTAGAATATATGAAACTCCTTCAAAATTAAAATAAAGCACAAAAGAAATAAAACAATACAAATTAAACAGAAAACAGGTTTAGGGGGGGGCTAAAACCCTAAACCTGCGGCGGCCTTTAGTCGCGGTTGGCCAGAAGAACCGCGACTAAAGGTCCTCCGCCCCGACGGCCGCCTGGCGCCCACGTGGACGGGCCTTTAGTCGCGGTTCTTAAGCAGCCGCGACTAAAGGTGGTGGGCTTTAGTCGCGCTTTGCTGGTCGCGGTTGCGCAGCCGCGACTAATGGCAGTTGCGAACCGCGACCAAAGGCCTTTTTTCCACCAGTGTCCTCATATATTTGATAAACTGAAAATAAATAAAATAGAGAACCATTGAAAAATATTCTTTTTATTGTTCTCTATTTTTGGAGGGTGGATCAGGAACTCCACTTGTGCGATATTAAGGTAAAACCTAGAATCGCATGGGTGGTCCCATGACCCGAAAAAGGAGGGCCAACCATGCGCTCTAGATCATAATTTGTGCGTGGTATGTGTTATGTTGACTCTTGACTATTTTATAGGATAAATAAAGGAAATTGTAGGATGGCCCATGCATCTAATACATCATCCCTTAAATTCGTTGTATCTACAACTGCTGCTGCTGCTGTGTACTCACTAGTCACTACTGGGCATGCATGCCAATGTGAACGGCAGAGCTAGCTGGAAGTTTTGATTGAATAGCGTTCTAAATGATCTTCATTTTGCGTTTATACCAAGAATTCTTTGGAGGTATTATTTTATTTGATTTTGTTTTCTAATGCATGTTGCAAGTCAAGTTTGTCACGCAAATCTTTGTCCAAAGACTTTTTTTTTCTAGAATGGCATGCATGCATATTGATAAAAAAAATTGGCTGTGTATAATCAGCTCTCCTCTACGAGAACATAGATACATAGAAAGTGTAGTTAATGCAATGGAGGTGCACATAGATGTGCATTGTTTATATCAGACAGGGCAAATTTGACTAATGTTGGTTGAGGTGGAGCAGAGTCTTGCGAGAATCTATGACTCACTGAGCCTTAATTTTCTTTCCTGCAGCAGTTGACTCCTCATACTGTTCTCTTCTGACCGGTAGAGTAGCTACAATTTCCTTGCACCTCACTGGCATTCTTCTTCCTCTTCCACACTATAAAGTCCCCCTGTTCATACTCCCTCCGTCCGGAAATACTTGTCATCAAAATGGATAAAAGAGGATGTATTTAGACATATTTTAGTTCAAGATCCATCATCTTTTATCTATTTTGATGACAAGTATTTTCGGACGGAGGGAGTACTACTTAAAACAAAATGACCACTGCTACAATAGTTGTCCGTTCGCCTTGACCGAACTCTCGTCTGAATGTGGCCGGCCGTCCTGGCAGGCGACTACGCAAGAGACCAACGAGAAGACTGGCCCAAAGATCAGTGACGGTAATGTGGTGTGTCCAGTTCACTCAGCAACAGCTCCTGATGCCGCGATTTCTTCACCGACGATGTTGCTTTTTTTCCTGGCCGCAGGCAGTTTCCCTGCAGATCCTGACGACTTGACCTCTGCTGCTCTGAGTCATATGTACACACATACACACCTGCACACTTGAGTATTAGTTTTGCACAGGTCTACTGAAAAACTTGCACATGCATGGCAAGCTTACATGACGCAAATACTGTGTTCGGAGCCAATATGATTTCGTTAACTACTGCAAGCGAGTTGTCTATATATACGTGCAGGCACATCGCCCATAGCAACCTAAGCTACGGCTAATTCCGCTAGCAAAAAGAGTGAAAATAGCAAGCAAGCGAGGCACAGGGGTGAGCTAGCTAGTAGAGTCCACTCCGCGGGCATGGCCATGGAGTTCGCCACGGGAGCGATGAGTGCCCTCCTCCCCAAGCTGGGCGAGCTGCTCCGGGAGGAGTATCACCTCAAGAAGCGTGTGAAGCAGGGGATCAAGGACCTCAAGGCCGAGCTCGAAAGCATGCAAACTGCCCTCGTCAAGGTGTCCAACGTCCCCTTGGACCAGCTTGATCCGCTGGTCAAGCTTTGGGCCAATGAGGTCAGAGAGCTATCTTATGTCATTGAGGACAGCCTCGACTCCTTCATGGTGTTCTTCCAGGGACTTGAGCCAACCAAGCCCCACACCAACTTTGTGGCTTTCATCAACAATATGCGCAACAAGATCACTGAGTTCAAGATGCGCCACAAAATAGCCAATGACATCAAAGACATCGAGAGCCAGGTCACGAAGGTGAAGGAAAGGTATGATCGGTACAAGGTCCACGGTGTTGCTGCTAATCTTGCCACAACCATGGTTGACCCTCGTCTATCAGTCATGTATAACAAGGTGTCTAACCTTGTTGGCATTGACAAGCCAATTGATGAGATAATGAAGAGCTTGTCCGAGGGCTGTCATATGGCCAAGAGATCAAAGCTCAAGACCGTCTCCATTGTTGGATTTGGAGGGTTGGGCAAGACAACTCTTGCCAAAGCGGTATATGACAAGCTTAACAAGAAATTCGACTGCGTTGCTTTCGTCCCAGTGGGTCAGAATCCTGACATGAAAAAGTTCTTGGGGACATCATTCATGAACTTGGCCTGCAAATGTGTAATGTTGCATCGGTGATGGATGTAAGGCAGCTCATCAATCATCTGCGCAAATTCCTTTTGAATAAGAGGTACACACTACTCCACCTTATGCTAGTCAATGCAGTCTTCATGTGACATATGCCTAATAATAGGTGTGTCACCATAATAATTGTGTTTAATTACCATCAGATTGCACTCACAGATGTCATCCAGTACTTTGTGGATTTTCATATATACAGATTAATTACATGATGGTTATTGTGGAGTCAACTCTCTCCATTTTGTTGTGTATATAGATAAAAGCATCTTGACTAGCCATCTGAAAATGATAGCATGTTTCATACTAGAGTTTAAGATGGCAATTAATATACAATATTTGGAAACCAAACTACCCAAAGCATACCTTAGAGCTCATACAACTTATAAACATAAGAAAATGATGGCAATTTTCTTCTTGAAGTTCAATACAGAAATGTTAATAAATCCTTCATTTGTGATTGCCTGGATAGGATTACTTGCCCTTTTGTTTTCCCACATTTACATCTTAAGTGCTCCTTTCGGGTCAGGACTTTTTTTATGTGTTTGTCATGCCTTTTTGGATCTTGAGATTAACATGCTGCTCCCGTTTTAGTGGATAGAACTCTACATATGGTTTTACTAATTCAAGGCTCTTGCCTTCCCATGCAAATAGGTACTTGATTGTTATCGATGATATATGGGATGTACAAACATGGGATTTGATTAAATATGCTTTTCCGCACAATAATCTTGGAAGCAGAATAATGGCAACTACTCGTATTTGTGAAGTTGCCAAAAAGTTGGTGGTATTTACAACATGAAACCGCTCAGTGATGATAACTCCAAAAAATTATTCTCCACCAGAATGTTCGGTGAGGAAGGTACCAGCCTTGATAACCAATTTGTTGAAGTATCTCATAAAATTTTAAGGAAATGTGGTGGTGTGCCATTATCCATCATTACAATAGCCAGCTTGCTTGCTAGTAAACAGAGGGAGGATTGGTCTATGGTTTATGATTCTATTGGTTTTGGGAATGAAGACAATGAAGTTGTTCAGAACACTAGAAAGATATTGTCCTTTAGCTATTATGATCTGCCCTATCACCTCAAGACTTGTTTGTTGTACCTAAGTGTCTTTCCAGAAGATAACTCGATCAACAAAAATACATTGATATGGCGGTGGGTTGCAGAAGGTTTCGTTAGCAATAAACAAGGGATAGGGTCATTTGAGCAGGGGGAGAGCTATCTGAATGAGCTCATAAATAGGAGCATGATCCTGTGGATAGAGCCATGCCATAGAGTCAATGTAGGCCGTTGTCGTGTTCATGATATGGTGCTTGATCTCATCCGTAGCTTATCAAGTAAAGTAAATTTTGTCACAATACATGATGCAGAGCATCACAGGAAATGTTTGACAATTAACAATGCTCGAAGATTAGCCCTCCATAAAATAATTATCGGGAACACCCTTAGCATGGAATTGGAACAAATGAGGTCATTTAATGCTAGCATGTGTCGTGATAGTAGGATGCCCTCACTTTTGAGGTTTAAAGTACTGCGTGTACTTGTTTTAGAGGAATGTGAATTTTTGGCGGGAGGTTGTCGCCTTGAGCATGTTGGAAAGTTGGTTCACTTGAGGTACCTAGGACTGTTCGGCACACCTATTGATGAGCTCCCAAGAGAAACAGGAAAGCTTATGTACTTACAGTCGCTAGATGTAAGGGAAAGTGGTATAGAAGAGTTGTCCCCGTCTGTCGGTGAGCTAAACAAGTTGATGTGCCTGCGTGCTTCTAAGGGCACAAGAATGTTGGCAGATGTAGGTAAGCTAACCTCATTACAAGAGCTGCGACTATTCTCAGTGGATAAGGTTCCAAACTTCTTCAAAGATTTAGGGAAGCTAACAGAGTTGATGGTGGTTGAGATCCATTTTAACAAAATGGATGAGAGGGCTCACAGGGCTCTTGTGAAGTCTCTATGCACTAGTAGAAAAGGGGGCAATGGTCCAGGCCGGTCCAGCCCATTAGTCCCGGTTCAATCCAGAACCGGGACCAATGGGGGCATCGGACCCGGTTCGTGAGCCCCGGGGGCCGGCCGGGCCACGTGGGCCATTGGTCCCGGTTCGTCTGGACCTTTTGGTCCCGGTTGGTGGGATGAACCGGGACCAATGATCCCCGCTCCTGGCCCACAACCATTCGTCCCGGTTCGTGGCACGAACCGGGACCAAAGGAAACCCCTTAGTCCCGGTTCGTGCGACCAACCGGGACCAATGGTGGTGCCTATATATACCCCCCCGTGCAAGAGCAGAGCACACCGCCTGCTTTTTTCCGCCGAGGGGAGAGGGCTTGGTGGTGCTCTAGCTCACCTCATATGCACACAAGGTGTTCGATGGAATGCCCGAGCCACACTACTTAAGGTTTCTCCTCTCCAAGCTCCATTTTCCTCCATATTTGTCTAGGTTTAGCGGTCCGTCACGCCCCATCCCCGTCTTCAACGTCGTCGATCACCCGCACCGATCTCATCGGCGGCACCACCGTGGTGAGCCTCTTGTTCTTATCTTCTTTCCGAAAGGAAAAATATTCTTATTTGTATGTTTAGATAGATATATACTTGTATAATTTTCTTACTTTTATTATTGCATCTTATATAGTGCGATGGTTTTGGTATCCGCCCCCGTCGGCCCTCGTCCTGTCTATGATTCGGATGTGGTATATATTATCTTTTCATAACTATTGGTTCATTTATTATTTATGACAATTATGCCGACCAACGTGACATAGATTTTATTCATCTAGGAGGTTGTTGAACCGAAATTCCAACCGACCCTATTGTCGAGAGGTTAAATTTAGTTGAAGAAGAAAACAATTTGTTGAAGGAAAAATTAGAAAAATTGAGGAGGAGAAGATGATATTGGAGTTGCATGTTATGGATGTCGCCGATGATCACAAGATCAAGATGGATGCAATGCGCTTGAAGATTAGAAAGATTAGAAAATATGCCATTCATACCGAGGCTTGGTATCATTATGTCGTTGGATCAGTTGTTACATTGGTTGCGATTATGATCGCATTTGTTTTCGCATTGAAATGTTTTACATAGTTTCAGTGTATGGTTTAATTAATTTAGATGCTCGCAGAGCTTTATGTTGTTAGATGAGAACTATGTATGTACTTTGGTTTTAATGTGATGATGAACTTCTATTAATTTGGTCACTTAATTAATTATCTATTCATGATCTCTAATGATTTTTGACACACTTAATTATATATAATGCACACAGATGAACCGCAATGGATGTACGGTTCAAGACACACCTCCGAGTACATTAAGGGTGCATAATTTTCTCAAGTGGCTGAGGCAAACAAGCAGAATGGTTTTATGTGTTGTCCATGCTCTATATGGGAATACGAAGTCTTACTCGACCGGAAAATCCTGCACACCCACCGCTTTACAAGGGTTTCATGCCACACTATAATGTTTGGACGAGGCACGGAGAAATAGGGGTTATGATGGAAGACGGCGAAGAAGAAGAGTACGATGACAACTATGTGCCCCCTGAATACGGTGATGCTCCAGAAGATCAAGAGGAACCAGACGATGTGCACGATGATGCTGCAACAGGAGAAGCTGCTGAAGATCAAGAGGAACCAGATGATGTGCCCGATGATGATGATCTCCGCCGGTCATTGTCGATGCAAGGACGCAATGCGAAAGTCAAAAGAGAAGATGAAGTTCGATCGCATGCTAGAGGACCACAAAAAGGGTTGTACCCCAATTGCGAAGATGGCAACACAAAGCTAGGTACCGATCGAATTGCTGCGGTGGAAGGCAGAGAATGTCTGTGCTCGATAAAGGATTTGAGAAGCTACTTAAAATATTGAAGAAGAAGCTTCCAAAGGATAACGAATTGCCCGACAAAGACATACGCAGCAAAGAAGGTCGATGCCCTCTAGGATTGGAGGTGCGAAGATACATGCATGCCCTAATGATCGTGATCCTCTACGCGGTGCGCATAAGGATCTGAACGCATGCCCGGTATGCGGTGCATTACGGTATAAGATCGACGAGATGACCCCGGTGATGTTGACGGCGAGCCCCGTGAAGAGGGTTCTGCGAAGGTGATGTGGTATGCTCCTATAATACCACGGTTGAAACGTCTGTTCGTAAACGGAGAGCATGCCAAGTTGATGCGATGGCACGTGAGGACCGTAAGAAAGACGGAAGTTGAGAGCACCCACGACGGGTCGCAGTGGAGAAAAATCGAGAGAAAGTATCGGGATGAGTTTGCAAGTGAGCCAAGGAACGATGGTTTGCTTTAAGCGCGGATGGCATTAATCCTTTCGGGAGCAGAGCAGCAATCACAAACACTCGCCCGTGACTCTATGTATGTATAACCTTCCTCCTTGGATGTGCATGAAGCGGAAGTTCATTATGATGCCGTTCTCATCCAAGGCCCTAAGCAACCCGCAATGACATTGATGTGTACCTAAGGCCATTAGTTGAAGAACTTTTACAGCTGTGGAATGGAAACGTGTACGACGTGGGATGAGCACAAACAGGAGGAATTTAACCTAAAGGCGTTGCTGTTCGTGACCATCAACGATTGGCCCGCTCTCAAGAACCTTTCAGACAGACAAACAAGGGATACCACGCATGCACGCACTGTTTACTTGACACCGATAGTATATACCGCAAGCTGCGGGAAGAATGTGTACCAGGCCATCGCCGATTTCTTCCGACCAACCATCAATGTCGAAAAAAGGCAAGCATTTCAAAAGCGAGGCAGATCACCGGAAGAAGCCCGCCATGCATCGGTGATCACGCACTTGCTATGGTCAATGATTTACACGTAATCTTTGGAAAGGGTCCCGCGGACTAGCTGTTCCGAGTGACGCCGAGGGACACGCACCCATGTGGAAGAAGACATCTATATTTTGGGACCTACCCTCACCGAAAGACCTAGAGGTCCGCTCTTCGATCGACGTGATGCACGTGACGAAGAACCTTTGCGTGAACCTGCTAGGCTTCTTGGGCGTATGGGAAGACAAAAGATACAATGAGGCACGAGAGGACCTGCAACGTTTGCACGAAAAAGACGGCATGCCTCCAAAGCAAGATGAAGGTCCTGCCAGCTATGCTCTTACCAAAGAAGAGAAGGAAATCTTCTTTGAATGCCTGCTTAGTATGAAGGTCCCGACTGGCTTCTCGTCGAATATAAAAGGAATAATAAATATGGGAGAGAAAAGTTTCGTAACCTAAAGTCTCATGATCGCCACGTGATTATGACGCAATCGCTCGGTTGCATTGAGGGGCTTCTACCGAAAACGTCCGATTAGCCATTGTGAAGCTATGTGCATTCCTCAATGCAATATCTCGAAGGTGATCGATCCGAAACCATACCAAGGCTAAGGAGTGATGTGGTGCAATGTCTTGTCGGTTTCGAGCTGGTGTTCCCACCATCCTTCTTCAATATCATGACGCACGCTCTTGTTCATCTAGTTGACGAGATTGTCATTCTGGGCCCCAGATTTCTACACAATATGTACCCCTTTGAGAGGTTCATGGAGTCCTAAAGAAATATGTCCGTAATCGCTTAGGCCGAAGGAAGCATCTCCATGGGCCATCAAACAGAGGATGTCATCGGGTTTTGTGTTGACTTCATTCCTGGCCTTAAGAAGATAGGTCTCCCTAAATCGCGGTATGAGGGGAGACTGACCGAAAAGGCACGCTTGGAAAGGACTCAATAATATGCAGGACGGATATTCTTGGTCTCAAGCCCACTACACAGCTTCTACGTAACTCTACCTTGGTGACCCAGTATGTCGATGAACACAAGAACATCTGCGCTTCAAACACCCGGAGCAAAGGCGACGATGGATTACATGTGAACACATCAGACTTTCAGCAGTTGGTTGGAAGCACGACGAGGTGACAGACTGTTTGTGAGGAGCTGTACTTGTTATCCAGGGACCATCTTTGACCGTATTGATTTGGAAAGGATACGAGATAAATGGGAATACATTTTACACGATCGACCAAGATCAAAAGAGCACCAACCAAAACAGCGGTGTCCGCTTTGATGCAACAACCGAGAGGGAAAGGACACATATTATGGTTACATAGTGGACATATGGGAACTTGATTACGGACATGATTTTAAGGTCCCTTTGTTTAAGTGCAAATGGGTCAATCTGTCAGAGGCGGGTATGTAGACCCACAAGACGGAATGACAACAGTGGATCTGAAAAATCTTGGGTACACCGACGAACCGCTCGTCCTAGCCAATGATGTGGCACATGTTATCTATGTGAAGGACATGTCCAAGAGACCGAGAAAGAGAAAAGATAAGGAAGCAAATACATCATACGATGAGCCAAAGCGCCACATAGTTCTTTCAGAAAAAGGGACATCGTGGGAGTGGAGGACAAGATGACATGTCTCAAGATTATGAAAAGTTTCATGAAATTCCTCCTTTAAAGTCAAGGCTGACCCCAGATCCCGATAAACGATGAAGATTATCCATGGTTACGGCGCAATAAGCAATGACACAAGCGAAGAAAAAGTGAAGACTTTCTCCGCAACTATTGTTCGCTTATGATACCATTATATTGTAACCGATGAGTATGATACCATTTTTCGTTTTGTACATGCACATGCTATGTGTGGGTCAATTTATGATACCATGCCAACTTTCAACTTTTTCAGAGTTCATTTGAAATGTCTTATGGTTCGCCCTCGTAATAATTAAAAATAGCAACAATAAGTATTTTGTTGTAAGTAGAAACAAAATAAATTAAATAAAGCAAGAAAGAAAACAAAAAAGTGTTTTCAAATTTGAAAATTAGTAATGGCACTAACAGAAAGTTTATAATTTTCCTAAAACTAGAAGCAAAAAGATTTAAAAATAGAGCAAAAACAAAAGAAAATAAATAATGCAGAAAACAAAACAAAAAACAACAATAAGTATTTTGTTGTAAGTAGAAACAAAATAAATTAAATAAAGCAAGAAAGAAAACAAAAAAAGTGTTTTCAAATTTGAAAATTAGTAATGGCACTAACAGAAAGTTTATAATTTTCCTAAAACTAGAAGCAAAAAGATTTAAAAATAGAGCAAAAAACAAAAGAAAATAAATAATGCAGAAAACAAAACAAAAAACAACAATAAGTATTTTGTTGTAAGTAGAAACAAAATAAATTAAATAAAGCAAGAAAGAAAACAAAAAAAAGTGTTTTCAAATTTGAAAATTAGTAATGGCACTAACAGAAAGTTTATAATTTTCCTAAAACTAGAAGCAAAAAGATTTAAAAATAGAGCAAAAACAAAAGAAAATAAATAATGCAGAAAACAAAAAAAAAAAACAACAATAAGTATTTTGTTGTAAGTAGAAACAAAATAAATTAAATAAAGCAAGAAAAAAATGCCACCCACTTGGCCGCCACGGCCTGAATACGACCGGTATCCCTATTTCGGCCAGATTCAGCCCAGAAGGCCCGTAAGGTCCAACAGCAACGGCGAGCAAGTAGGCCCATAAGCCTGCAGTTCAAAGGAGTTCAAGAGGGAGCGGTGGGGCTTATAAACCATCGCGCCCCTCTCAACTAGCGAGTGGGATTAAACTTTGGCCCCGACGCTGGCAGCAAGAGGGTTTGGTCCCGTTGGAGGCACCAACCGACTAAAGAGGCTTTAGTCCCGGTTGTAGCCACCAACCGACCATAGGTCGCAGCTTCCCGCCTTTGGGCTGCCGAATTGAGAGTGGTCCGGTTGGTGGCTCCAACCGACTAAAGGTAGCATTAGTCACGGTTGGTGCCACCAACCGACCACGCGCTTTGTATATAAGTGGCACTTTGCAGTTTTGCGTTCATCGCCACATTGCCCCGACGACGCCAACGATCGACGCCGCCAGTTGCCCCGACGCCGCCGCCGCCGCGCCGCCGCCGCCGCCGCCGCCGCTGCCGCGCCGTCGTCGCCGCCGCCCTCCCCGAGCTCGCGTCGTCGCCGCCGCCAGCTCTGCGCTGTCGCCGCCAGGCTCCGCTGTCGCCGCCGCCCATGGGCCTCGCGCCTCGCCGCCGTCGCCGTCGCCGTCGCCCGCCTCAGCGCCTCCGCCTGCTGTGAGCCGCCCGCGCACACCGCCAGGCTTTTTTTTTTCATTTTATTATTTTAGTTTTTTTCTGTTCATATAATGCATATATATGTGTATGTGTATGTATATATGTTCATATATGTTATGTATATGTTTCATTTTTATTAGTTTTTTTTTCTGTTCATATAATGCATATATGTGTATGTGTATGTATATGTTCATATATGTTATGTATATGTTTCATTTTTATTAGTTTTTTTTTTTCTGTTCATATAATGCATATATGTGTATGTGTATGTATATATGTTCATATATGTTACTAGCAAAAATGCCCGTGCGTTGCAACGGGAGAAAAAAATATCGCCAGTCCTACTTCTGTGATGTCTGAAGACCCCTCTTCTCTCTCACACACATACATGCACATGCATGTGCCTTCTATTTTGACATGACACCCAAACTCACGTCGGCCGTTTACCACCTGATCACAAATGTATCCGGGCATGGTCGATACCAAGGCGACGAGCTCATCCACAACACTGCCTGAACCACACCCACGCAAGGGAATGTTCATATAAAACATAAAAAAAACTATTTTTTTTAAAACGAGGCAAAAGACTTGCCATTTTCATTGATTAAGAAGAAGAGAATTGCCCGATTAATTGACAGAAAACCGGGCTAAAACCGTACATCACAACCCACATGATATGGGCACCACCGGCCTACCTGGTCACCGACATGGAACAAGACACGACGGCACTTGCCAACGGATGGCCACACACGCAAGCAACTGACAGCTCCGACTTTGACGACGAGCAACGCAAGGAAAATATGCAGGACTCGCGCCGACCATGCCCACCGCGAACGGCCACCGAAAGTGTCTCGCATCGTCATCACAGACACGCCCAACGCAGTTCGACTTCAAAGCAACCCAGAACCACGGAAGAGCACCTCGACACGCCGGAAGAAACGACCATCAAGACCACGCCGCGACCTAAGCTCCACTCAACGCCATCATCGTTGCCAAACAGAAACCAGCGCCCGCCTCAGCCTCAAGAAACCACGCGGCAAAGATGCCGCCATCGACGACGAAGATGCCATCATCCTCCAGACTTCGCCGAGCGGCCCGAGACGATGCCCCAAGGAGGAGAAAGCCGCCAAGACGCTTTCATCGCCCGATCCAGCGGATCTGAGGTTTCTCCGAGCCCAAGCCGTGGGGAGCAGGTGGAGCACCTCCACGACGACGCTTCTAAGAAAGACCACGGCACCTGCGGCGCCGCCGCCGCCGGCCGTGAAGACCGAGCAAGGATTTCTCCCGGAGATGTGCCGACCACCTGCCACCACCGACCGCCACCCACGAACCACCACCCCTGCCGAGGCCGACTCCGATCTAGCCACGGGACCCCTCGATCCGCCGCGTCCAGAAGCGCTCCGCCCCCTGACCGAAGCCGCCACCACCAAACCCGGGGCCGCCGCCCCGGCAACCACAGCCCACCACCGCCGACGACATCACCACCAAAGGAGCCTGACCAGGCCCATCGGTCCGGAGCCCACATCACCAGATCCAGAGGCAAGGGAGGGCCTGACCAGATCGGAGACCTCGCTCCGGGCCTCGCTGCGAGATGGCCGGCAGACAGAGAAGTCGCTGGGAAGCCGCAGCCTCGCGCAGTGCACTGTCCTCCGCCGTCAGATGTGGCCGGAGTCACATCGAAGGATGGGGAGAAGGGCGTTGCGGTCGCTGGGCTCCAACCACACTACAAGGCATGGCCACGCCGACGCCGTGCCGCAGTCGCGCGCCGCACCGCCAGCTCGAGCCACCGCCATGGGAAGCCGTCGTCGCAGGGGATCCAGATCCGCCACCGCCACCTGCCGCCGTCAGACAAGAGGGAGAGGAAGGGGAAGACCCCGCCGCCGCCGTCCGCCGCCCGGGCTTAGCCCGGCGGCCTCCTCCGGCGACGGCGAGGGGAGGGAGGCGCGGGGGCGGCCCGGCGGCGCGGACGAGGGCTCCGCCCGAGTCGCCAGAGAGGCGACGCGGGGGACGAGCGAGATAGTTTTGAGAAGTTATTAAAAAAAACTAATCTCATCGAGATAGACGTGAGGACCGCCCTCGGCAATCTACTCCCTGATTCGAGTGGGTTACTATGCCATAAAAATTCTCTCACAATCAATATTTCGACAATTTAGTAAAGAAAATTACTACATCAACCTTAAAATTTGGAAAAAAATATATTTAAAAAAGAAACATAATTAATAGTGAAACCTAATGTGTTAAATACTCCCTCCGTTCCTAAATATTTGTCTTTCTAGAGATTTCAACAAATGACTACATACGGAGCAAAATGAGTGAATCTATACTCTAAAATATGTCTATATACATCCGTATGTGGTAGTCTATTTGAAATCTATAAAAGGACAAATATTTAGGAACGGAGGGAGTATAACCTGATACACCTTTCCATCTATCAATGAAATAAAAAAATCTGCATTAACCTTAAATTTTGGAGTAGTATATTCAAAAAAGGAACACAATTAATTGCAACAGAAACCTAAATTGTTAACAAATCACCTAACACACCTTTCAATCTATCAATCAATGAAAAATAAAAGGATAAGTACACTTCATTTTTTAGGATAACTTGCTTATCTATGTATTCAAAAAACTCGGACATCCCCGAGGCAACGATCTGCAAAATACAGTCTGGTGGATCATCAGTCCACAAAATGTTTAGTTCCCTACAACCTCTCGAGCTAACCCGTGAGTAGCTCCATTAACGGAACGGCGCCCCAATCTAATCTTTGTATCTTGAAAGTTTGTAGGCATGTCTCCCTTAATCTCTTCAATGACCGGTCCAACGGCTGCTAGGTTCTTCTCCCTAGCGTTCAGCGCGCCCACCACTGTTATCCAACTCAACATGCAGCTTCTGCACATGCAACTCCGCAGCTAGTTGAACTCCATTCTGCATGCAAGGATTTCTGAAAACTCTGACAGACTCGAAACGGTGGCAGACCGCCCCTCGGAAGGCACCTGTGCGATCCCTGAGCAGCTTGCAATTTGCACATACATGCATGACATATCTCAGTAATTTGAAATGAGCCCAGTTTCATTGAACCGATGCTTGGCGCAAGGGACGCAGGAAGCAACGGATCCCCATACAACTCCCCTACTTCCAGATCGAGAGAACACGCAAGAATTAAAAAAATAGCACGAAGTTCATGGCATATAGAAAATTAACAGGTCGATATGGAGGAGGCGGAGCTTGGCCTGCCACTACGGTCGAGCTAGTTGGCTTGTTGATTCTCGCACCTCTCCTCAATTCCCTTTTTCTTGACCCCGATGAACAGCGCATGCATGAACTCATAGCCAGCTTCTGGGTACTTGCAAGTTTTCCACGTATATAAACTGGTGTTGTCGAATATAAAAGGTCGAGGTGGGACTATTCATAACGGACCGAACCCCACTATATAATACACAAACTTGCTTTAGCTCAATTGGTCGCTGCCTTATATTCTTGTTGGGAGGCGCTGAGTTCGATCGCATGTACTCATTTTTTTTTTCCTTTCTTTCCCAGAGTAGATGGGCCAAGCGCCAAATTTTTTGCTTCCCCAGAGTAGATGGGCCAAGCGCAGGCTGGCGCTGAAAATTCTTGATGAACGGAAGTCTGTATTGCTTTTGATGTATGTGCTATATATAGATTAGTACCACCTCGGTTAGAGAAAATATAAATCGTAAAAGCGTATTATGACTGGGCGGAAGCGTATTGTGACAGTGAATCCGGAGACCCAATCCGTGCTTTATTATTAGGGAGAGATGTATATGTTTCATTTTTATTAGTTTTTTTTTCTGTTCATATATGTGTATGTATATATGCGGCTCTGTTCATATGTGGCTATATATATGCAAAAGATAGATTTTTAGAAAAGTTCGTTTTTTTTTCTGTTCACAGATTTTTTTTGTTGATATTAATTATTGTAGAATATGCAAATGTTGGTATATTCATATGAACAATGCATTAGGCAAAACCTTTGTTTTTTTTTGGAATTTTCTATTTGAACATTTTTTTTAAAACAAGCAATACTAAAAGAATGAGAGGGAAAAGGAAAATAAGAAGAGGAAGAAAGGAGAAAAAGAGGAGAGGAAGAAGAGGAGAAATAAATAAGAAGAGGAAAAAAGAAGAAAAAGAAGAGGAGAAGAAGAAAGGAATAGAGGAGAAAGGAGAAATTCTATTTTTCTTCTTCTCCTCTATTCCTTTCTTCTTCTCCTTTTTTTTCTTCTTTTTACTTCTTCTTCTTCTTCCTTCTTCCTTCTTCCTCTTTTCTTCCTTTTCCTTAATTATTTTCCTTTCTCGAGGGAGAAGAAGAAAAAGAAGAGGAGAAGAAGAAAGAAAGGAAAGGAGAAAGAAGAAACTTAAACACGAGCCGATACCCCCTCCCCGATATGTATATGTATGTCGCGTCGTTGTCGATATAATTAACCCCCTCTAGATACAACTGCAGCAGCCCCCTCGGCCCTCTCGCTCGACCAAAACTCTCGAGGACACCCAAACCCTAGAGAGAAAACGATGTTGAATAATAATTGACATGTTGTCAATATTTGCGTAAACTATGGAGCACTCCGAGACGAAGAAATAGAAGCGATGTTGGGGAAATAATCGCAAATGGAAGTGATGATGTTGCGCCATTTCTCATCGACACCGCTGGTCGATGGATGAAGAAGAGGGCTATGATTATGATGGCTTCGACTCATTAATGCCGGTACAAGAGGAGGACTATGTTCATGATGGCTCCGTGACACAATGGAGGTACAAGACGAAGGAGACCGTGCGAGCCGAAGTCGCCGAACCGAGTCCGCCAGGTATATATATATTAGTTAAGCCCGTACGACAAGTTAATTGATGCATCCATTGTTTTGGTATATGTACACATATTAAGTACTGTCGTCTTTCTTCCTTATAATTTCTAGCCCTCCGGATCGAGCACAACTTCGCACGGAGACGAGGCCCAAGAAAAGTTGAGCTCGGATGAAAAGTTTGAGATCATAGAAATCGCGCCGACGGCGAACCGATTGAACCCAACCGGACAAAGAAGGCATTTTCGCTCGGGCGGGGTTCTTGTTAGGGATAGGATCCCGATCAGCATCCAAGAATGGTATAAGCTGCTAAGGATGAAGACGCTGAGGTGTCTTATGTCAATGATATGCGTAAAGAAGATCTTTGGAATGAGCTGAAGGCAAATTTCACCCTACCGCCAGAGGAGGATCCGGAGAAGCCAGTTAAAGAGCAATTAATCAAGTCTTGTGCTCTTAAGAAGATGGCTGGCCTAATGAGGAGGTGGAGGAAAGAGCTGAACCAGTTTGTCAAGAAAAAGAGACACCAGAATTCATCGGCAAATATGAGAAGATCAAAGATCATCGCCCGCATTTGTGGCCCACATGACATCGGAAAAGAGTAAGAAGATGTCGGAGACAAACAAGAAAAATGCTGCGAAGAAGACACTTCACCATCGCACGGGTCGTGGCTACCTCAAAGCCCGGCCTAAGTGGTCCAAGGCTGAGCATGATCTGCTTGAAAAGGGATCGAACTAGAGACGATGCGCTGGCCAGACCGCTGCGGACTTGGTTCTTCGGGCTGGCGGAACCTTGGACCCTATGCAGGCAAAGGTCGATGGACGAACGAGCAACGCAAACACCAGTCAAGAAACTTCGACAATATATTGATGCTGCGCAAGCGAGGGACGTTCCTTCCAAACAGGAGAAGGACGAGCTCACAATGGCCCTTGGGAATCCCGAGCACCCGGACGGACACGAGGCACGCCAGGCTCGCTTCCGTGGAAGGTTGGTTTTCCGGACGCAGGGGTTACAAAACCCACGAGAGGAGGAAGAAAGTGGAGCATGACCAAATGCAGCGCTGCTTGGAAGGGTAATGGGGCTAGAGGATCGAGAAGAGGAACGAGAAGCAGCAGATCGCAACAAACGACATGTCAAGCTTCCCGGTTACCCCGCCATCTCAGCGCAGAAGCAGCGTTGCTTCCACCGAGCTGCTTCAGCCGGAGCATGTCTTGACGGCTCCTGCCAGCTATCCCGTGGATGGTATCACGGAGTCTCAAAATTGCCACATTATGGCGCGATGCATGAATTTGAAGGTCAAGGCGGCTGTTGGCCAAGTTTATCCTAGTGGACCCGCACAACTTATCACCGCCACCGATTCCGTATGATTTGCTAAGGTGATGGTGGATGAAATAACGGAGGGATTTGAGGACCTCGAGCTTGAGCACCCTACCGGTGAAGGGGAGACTAGGCTGGGTTCTGCTCTGAAGACTCCATGCCTATGGCGGAAGGAGCTCATCGACCTTCTGAACTGGACGCCTCCGCCTCCTCCTCCTCATCCGGCGAGTCAGGGCACTCCGCCTCCACCGCCTCCTCCTCCGGCGAGTGACGATCAGGGCACGCATGGCGGCACTCCGCCTCCTCCACCGCCTCCTCCTCCGGCGAGTGAAGATCAGGGCACGCGTGGCGGCACTCCGCCCCCTTCTCCGGCGCGTGGCGGCACTCCGCCTCCTCCTTCTCCGCCTCGCCAGCAAGGGCGGAAGAGACCCGCCCCCGCCCCGGCTGCTCCGATGCGTCGTAGTCCTTCTCCTCCGCCTCGTAAGCAAGCACGAAGGAAGACAGACGCCGCAGCCGCCTCCGCCTGCTCCGCGTCTAGCAGCACAAGAAGAGAGAGGCAATACAGATACGGTCCACCTCTAAAGCCTGTAGAGAAGTTACCGTACGAGAGGAGCAAGGAGGAAAACGATACGATCGTGCAGACCCAAGTGAAGGAGTTCTTTGAAGGGGTTAAAGCAAAGATACATCCACCTCCGGAGGAGAAGGTCGATCCGTGAAAGCAAAGCGCACTCTCGATGCCCTGAGGAAACCACCAAAGTCTCCGCCGAGAACCAACTATGAGCGCATTACTGAACAGACATATCTCCAAGCCAAGCGGTCGGGAACTACTGTCAGTGATAAAAGGTCAAAAGAACAACGGGCAAAGGGGAAAAAATTGCCCAGCTCGGCGAACAAGCACAGCAATCGTGCCCCCCGCTGAATGTGTCTAATCCTCCGGGCACGGTGGCCGGTTATGGCAATCTTGGAGATTACCTGCCTGACGATGCACTTCCTGATTTCATGGAGGTGGACTTATTTAGATACGAGTACGGGAAGCCTCTCGTCAAAGATGAAAAGTCTCTGACAACAATGATGCGAAGATTCCACAGTTGGTACATGAAAACCTGCAGAGAGTCTGAGGGGACGAACACTTTGTATCTGAATATTAAAGAGGAGCACGACCTCGTTTCAAATGATCTGTTGTCTATTCCATTTGAGGAGTTCTTCGAGTTCTTCAATCAAAAGGCCCTCGATAAATTAATGGTCTTTTGCTACTGCCTGTAAGTACTATTTCGTCATTAGTCTCAGTATATATAGCTCGGCTCTTTCATTGCATGTATTTATAATTAATTATCCTCAATATATTATGCAGATTGAAGATCGTCGAGTGCAAAAAATGAAATCTATGATATTGGGTTCATTAACACAAATATCATAGATGTTTTTCTGGTTAAAAAGCGCGCCGAAGAGGCCGAGGACAACTTGCTACAATCATTGATCAAAAATCAAAACAAAGATACCATACTCTTTCCTTACCACGGCCCGTGAGTGTTACTGTCGTGTGCATATTCGGTTTTCCTTATTAGTCGAGCGAGGTTAATGTAATTGATGAGTTATGCTTGCGTGTAGGTACCACTATATTCTTCTGGAGATTAAGCTTGAGCGTGGACTAGTAACCGTCTTAGACTCCAGACGGAAAGATCCCAGCACCTATGCGGACATGACTGAAATGCTCAGCAAGTAAGTTCAATCGATCATTATCGCACCATATCGGCAACCTTTTGTTCATTTCTTGATATCTCAAGTAATAACAAATATTTTCTTTGTCTTGCAGGGTTTGGAAACAGTTCACCGCACAAGCTCCGGACTGCCAAGGAGCTGCGATATACATACCCGAAAGTAAGTACTATTGCGCGCATCTCCGTTGATTCTATAGCTATACTTTCATCAATGCCATTTATATAATGCTTCATTATCAGTTTGATTGACCTCTATTTCTCGTAAAGTGCTTGTGGCAGAAGGAAGGAATGATTTTGTGGATACTACGTGTGCGAGTTCATCCACAACGCGACATTGAAAAACAAGCGGGCTACTCTAGAAGACAATATGAAGTGCGTAAGCAATAATATTCGCAATTTCATTTTATTACACCATCATTTCTGTTGAGTTTCATTCATATATATGTATTAATTAACCTCCTTCTTCAAATTAATTAGACTTGGCAGATGCGGGATGAACTCCTACCACCAGACCGCATGAAAGCAATTCAAGAGGAATTGGCGGGATTCTTTCTTGAACACGCCATCAGTAAAGCCGAGAATACCATGTGGAACTTGAATTCAAATGCTAGTGGTTTGTAATTAAGAGATCTTATATAGATTGTACATGTATGTAGCCAGTAAAACTTGTTGTTCGACCAATCTCTCGTAGAAGGAGAGGTCGATCGATCACTTCTCTCGGTATGCATGACGAACTTCAGACTGAATGGTTCTCTCGATCACTTATGTATATTTACTACGAAGCGCCGAGCAAGCACGGACATAATTAAGAGAGGACACTTCTCTCTATTAATTAGCTAGCTAACAGAAACACCTAAATTAACCCCCAAAACCCCCAACCCCCTCCTTTCAAAAAAAACAAAAACCAGGCCATCGAATGCAGACACGTGGACGCCTTTTGGTCCCGGTTGAGCCACCAACCGGGACCAAAGGCCCTCGACTGGGCTCGGCGACAGGGCCACGTGGAGGTTTCATTGGTCCCGGTTCGTGTTTGAACCGGGACTAATGGGTTGAGGTATTAGTAACGACCCATTAGTCCCGGTTCCCGAACCGGAACTAAAGGCCCTTACGAACCGGGACTGATTGGTGGTTTTCTACTAGTGATGCAACCTCCGCAGAATCAAAACTCTGGAGATATATTGTGACTCGGTGGATATAGAGGAGTGGCCTCATCATGGCGGCTGGGAAGATGGGACGCCAGCACCTTATGAGATTCGTGAGCTGACACTGTCTGGCATGGTTTTACCAAGAAGGCTGCCGTGGATGGCTCCCTCGTGTGTTCCCCACCTATCCTACCTGTTGTTCACAGCTCAGGTGGTGGAACAACAGGATCTGCGGATCCTCGGGGGTCTGCCATCGCTTCGCTGCCTGTATATCTCGAGTGTTAACAACTGCCCTCTGTATACTGTTCTAGCAAGCGATGAGTTCCAAAACTTGAGATATCTGAGCACCAACATACTCCCTCTGTTCCTAAATGTAAGTCTTTGTAGAGATTCCACTATAAACCGCATACGGATGTATATAGATGCATTTTAAGTTTAGATTCATTTATTTTGCTCCGTATGTAGTCCATCTAGTGGAATCTCTACAAACACTTATATTTAGGAACGGAGGGAGTAGATATTAAGTGTGGGGAGGGAGCACTGCCTATGCTTCATAAATTGGTATGTGGCGCCAGCATAGGAATGGAAGATATTGGTTTGGTACCGGGCAGCATGCCTTTGCTGGAGAAAGTCACCTACTGGCTAAATTGCAAGAATTGCAACGGTGATGAGGTGGAGGAAACGGAGGCAAAGCTGTGGCACGCCACCAGGATCCACCCCAACAGTCCCGCCCTTGCAATACGAAGGCACAACTACAAGGATACTTCCTCTGGCACATACCAGGACCAACAACAGGGGCTGCCAAGGTTAATTATTCAATCACTCAAGCGTGTGATACGTGATGGTGGAGAGGTTTCGGCCACCGATGAAGAGGTATATATATGCACATAATCAAACATGCTTTTATACGATCCATATCTATGCATTGACACTAACAATTTCAGCCGGATGATGGTGGCGCGCGCAAGATAGCTCGTATCGTCAAAGAGGAGGCGGCGGCAGCGCCACCCATGCTTAAATCATGTTGTTCCATTAACAAGGTATCTACCCCACTCTGTCCGTTCTGTTCCGATAGACATCCATACGTTCTTGCGACTTCTCCTCTGGATAAACTAGTAGATCTGTTTATAATCTACCGGTACTGTATATATTTTTTATCATTACTTTTCGTTCCTCCTTGAAAAATAAGATTTTAATCCTTGTGGCTTTTTTCCTATCAAGACCGTTTGGATTATATGGTTGTTTGTTATCAAGTTCTTATCGATTGCTTCTATGTGCCCTTATTTAGTAAAAGCTTCAACATCTACTCCATATTCTGTATTTAGTTCTGGCAACATGGCAGGCTGCATCTTGCTTCTTATCTCTAGACCCTGCTTCCTAATCCCTTCCTCAGTGGCTCTCCATTCTCTTCCTCATGCCCTCACCCACCTACATTCTCTTTTATCTGTTGATATGCATTAAAGTCCTCTAATGGAGGTGCTCTTTCGCTTCTACTCCCTCCGTCCCATAATATAAGAGCGTTTTTGACACTACACTAATGTAAAAAATGCTCTTATATCATGGGACGGAGGAAGCATCTAGCTGCCTTTCTTTAAGTTTGCCTCCTTGGTACTCTCCAAATTCCCTCTGTTAATGCAGGTTCTTCCCCTTTAGCTCTGCAGATGACTGATGACTCGAAACCCTTCCCCCTTTTGTGCAAAAGTTTGTTCCAGCAAGATCATACTCCCTCCATTCCAAAATATTGGTCTTTCTAGAGATTTCAACAAGTGACTACATACGGAGCAAAATGAGTGAATCTACACTCTAAAATATGTCTATATACAACCATATGTGGTAGTCCATTTGGAATCACTAAAAGACAAATATTTAGGAACGGAGGAAGTAGATGATAATGCTGTCATGTTACGTGGTAGCAGAAATAAATACATCCTTTTACGTGCTTCATGGATTTTTTGTTGTTTTCTTGTTTTGCGGCTCAGTGTATTTTACACGTTTTCCCCTCTATGTAAGTTACTGCCAGCTAACGATACCTGAACATTTGTTCCATGCTTCCTTTATTTATATGGCTTATAGCTATGTCATTACAAATTGCTGATTATTTTGGGCTGATAATTGTGAGAATTTTTGAAGAGCATGCCTTCGTGAATTGTTGTACTACTATTTACCGTTTTGCTTACAGTTAAGTTATTCAGTTTTATGGACAATTAGTCTAGTTTTAGGCAGTTTGCTTACATATTGTCTCAGCATATCTCTCACTGCCAGTCTAATCTGCACATGTATGGAAATTGGTTCGACTGATGCCATAATTGCCCTGCAGGTATGAGAGTTACGTTCCGGCGGCTGAGATGCAGAAGTGGCTTGATTCATGAGATCCACACGGAAATTTACCCTCTATCTAGGATGCAGTAGTCAGCTGTGAAGTGGACTCGTAGGAATGATCACTTATTTTGCACAATCATGTCTTGTTATCTGTAGTCAGTTGGCCAACTGACATGACGACATAAGACTTGCTTGTACTCCCTCCGTTCCTAAATATTTGTCTTTCTAGAGATATCAACAAGTGACTACATACAAAGCAAAATGGGTGAATCTACAATTTAAAATCATCCGTATCTTGTAACCATTTGAAATGCCTAGAAAGACAAATATTTAGGAACGGAGGGAGTATTAATCAGTACCTTTCACTTGATTTTGCTTGCTTGCATTCTGGGCGTGTTCGTATTTTCACAGTTTTCTTTTGATTGATTTTCCATGTTGCATCTGGCGAGGAGAATTCCGCGTAAAATTTCTGCTTTTTGTCCCATTTTGTGTGTTTGTTTTTATGTCGTTCTGACTAATCAATGTTGAGTTGCTTGCTTCCACTGGGATTCAGGGAGCCCTTGAGTGAGATTGCTAATGTGTTAACCTCTTATGAAATGTTTGAGATCTGAAGAACTTCACAAATTTTATTGACTGGTTCGGCAATTACAGACGTTCAACATCATACGACCCCATGATCCACAGGCTATTCAGCTCCTTATTTTGCAGGTTGCTTGGCATTAAACCTGGCCCCACCTCTTGAAGCACTCAACTTTACAATCCGCAACGCCTTCCGCATCTGCAAAATGGCCAACGTGAGCACAAGATCATCAGCTAGAACAGACGATCCTTCTTTTTTTGCATTGTTAATAAGAATGCCTGTGAGATGTTTCTGATTTCCTACTCCATGAACCCCTCGTATGCCCTCTGATATTATGGCCTCTATTAGTTGTGCGATTAGCTGGAAACGTCTTGCCTATTGAGGCCGACGGTACGTGTTAATATAGCGGGGCGCACCTCCCGTACAGCACATACAAGGTTGTTTAGATTACAGGAGATATTGAGGGAGAAGGGATAGAACTTGAGGAGAAAGAAACAACTCAACTATGTCTATCTATATCTATCCTAACTACCTCCAGGTGCGGCTCAAGATGTATGCGCCAATATCACGTACCACCGTGCCATCAGGTTTGACACCCTCCCTTAATCACAACTTCATCAAGTTGAGATTATGCTTGAAGTTCTCAAAGCTCTTTGTAGGCAGTGGCTTTGTGAATCCATCTGCAATCTGATCTTTAGAATGCACAAACCGAATATCAAGTTGTCTTTGAGCAACTCTCTCTCTGACAAAATGAAAATCTATCTCTATATGCTTTGTTCTGGCATGGAACACAGGATTAGCAGAAAGGTAAGTAACACCAAGATTATCACACCACAAGCATGGAGCTTGTTTGCTCTTTACACCAAGCTCTTTCAACATAGACTGAACCCAAATGATTTCAGCTGTGGCATTTGCTAGTGCCTTGTACTCTGCCTCAGTGCTTGACCTAGAGACAGTAGCCTGTTTGTGTGCACACCATGATATCAGATTAGGTCCAAAAAATACTGCAAAGCCTCCCGTGGAGCGCCTGTCATCCAGGCAGCCTGCCCAATCAGAGTCAGAGAATGCACTGACAAGAGTAGAGGATGACTTGCTGAAATTCAGACCTATACTCAGAGTATATTTAACATATCGAATGATACGTTTTGCAGCTGTTAAGTGAACAGTGGTAGGTGCATGCAAAATTGGCAAACTTTGTTGACAGCAAATGAAAGATCAGGCCTAGTAAGAGTCAAGTACTGAAGAGCTCCTACTAGACTTCTATATTTTGTGCTATCTTCTGGACTCAAAAGTTTACCTTCCATAAGTGATAATTTTTCTGAGCTTGATAGTGGTGTGAGAGAGGGTTTACAACCTTGTAGTCCTGCCTTTCTGACCAAATCAGTGGCATACTTAGCTTGAGAGAGGTGAAGTCCATTTGAATGCTTCTTTACCTCAATCCCAAGAAAGTAGTGCAAGTCTCCAAGGTCCTTTAACGCAAAGTCTGCACTCAAGTCTTTTAACAGTCCTCTAATTGCTTCATCAGATGAACTGGTTACAATTATATCATCAACATAGATGAGAACAAATATGCATGTATTGGATCTGTTATAAATGAACAATGATGTGTCTGACTTAGAGGGAATAAATCCAAGTATTTGCATCTTATGACAAAGAGGTGAGTACCACGCCCTTGGAGCTTGCTTCAATCCATATAGAGCTTTATCAAGTTTGCACACATAGGAGGGAGTTTTCTTACTTTCAAACCCAGGATGTTGTTTCATATACACTTCCTCTTCCAGAACACCATGAAGAAACGCGTTCTGTACTTCAAGCTGCCTGAGACTCCATCCCCTGGAAACAGCAATGGACAAAACGAGACGAATAGTGGCTGCTTTTAAAACAAGACTAAATGTATCCTCATAGTCTATACCATACCGCTGTTTGAAGCCTTTTGCAACTAGTCTAGATGATGAGGACATGACTACCTTAGATAAGACCAAAAATATTGCATACATGCATATATTTCAGGTGATTTCTAGTGCAAACTATTCAATAATATATTTATGTTATCCAGAACAAAAATACTTCACATACTTTTGTGTTTTGTCTAATTGCAGGTGTATGGGACATTTGTACAATCCACATATGAAGATAAGGGAAAAGGAGAAGTTTAGGTGCTGTTCAAAAAGTCTTCTCACGTCACTTTTGGGCCAAGAGAAGATAGAGTCCAAGTCTCTCACGTTCTGGATTCAGATTCGGACTACACAGACATACCTGACTCAAAACGTCAACAACTTTTTCATACGGACTCCGAATTGGGTGATTCTTTTTTTGTTGTAAAGTAGATTTCATGCTCTTTCCAGCACAATCAGAATCACCTTAAAATCCGTCCGGAGCGTTGAGTTATGGACAAAACAATTTGACGCTGCACCAGAATCCGAGTCAAACTACAAGTCCAAAGGTGTTACGTCACCTCCAATTGGGCCCATTGGCCTTGTACGACCTAGGGTTGGTTTTAGGCTGCCTTGGGACGTCCTCCCACCTCCTTGGCCGCCACCCCTTGCTCCTATATAAGTAGATCCATCTAGTAGCTTTTTCCCAAGGCAGCCTAAAACCAACCCTAGGTCGTACAAGGCCAATGGGCCCAAGTGGAGGTGACGTAACACCTTTGGACTTGTAGTTTGACTCGGATTCTGGTGCAGCGTCAGATTGTTTCGTCCATAACTCAGCGCTCCGGACGGCTTTTAAGGTGATTCTAATTGTGCTGGAAAAAGCATGAAATCTACTTTCCAACAAAAAAAGAATCACCCAATTCGGAGTCCGTATGAAAAAGTTGTTGACGTTTTGAGTCAGGTATGTCTGTGTAGTCCGAATCTGAATCCAGAACGTGAGAGACTTGGACTCTATCTTCTCTTGGCCCAAAAGCGACGTGAGAAGACTTTTTGAACAGCACCTAAACTTCTCCTTTTCCCTTATCTTCATATGTGGATTGTACAAATGTCCCATACACCTGCAATTAGACAAAACACAAAAGTATGTGAAGTATTTTTGTTCTGGATAACATAAATATATTATTGAATAGTTTGCACTAGAAATCACCTGAAATATATGCATGTATGCAATATTTTTGGTCTTATCCAAGGTAGTCATGTCCTCATCATCCTCCCCTTCTTGAAAACAAAGCCGTCCTCGGCGTTGCTTAATCTGAAATGTGGCTAACAAAAGAGACAAGGTGTACATGTTGTATATGTATATGTCATCCATTTTACTTCCTCGATTTTTGCATATATGACACATGAATAGATGAGTAACTTGCATAGTTCATAAAATCTAAAGCCAAAAATTAGCACAAGAAGTAGAAGGCATGAAAATATTGCAACTCAGTTTGCACATATAAGTGAAGCTCTTATTCATTTCAAAAGATTGACAATGTTCATCATTAAACCATCCCAACATTGGTGAATAAACCTTACTTGCATCAAATTTACATGCTACAACATGCTTAAATAAGCAAAATGCAATAAGTCATTCAACACAGAATCATCACCAAGATTATAGGTCATATCAAAA
The DNA here is from genome assembly GCA_021437245.1 of Aegilops speltoides. Taxonomy (NCBI): domain Eukaryota; kingdom Viridiplantae; phylum Streptophyta; class Magnoliopsida; order Poales; family Poaceae; genus Aegilops; species Aegilops speltoides. Next base: position 34,913,164 of record CM038146.1, on the reverse strand, counting down.
TGATTAAACATTGATTCTTTTGCATCAATAGTTAATTCAATGGGTGCACTCAAAATTGTTGGTATTTCAGTTGTTTGATCACATGACGCATTCATGACAGTATCAAGATTCTCTAAAATAGGTGTTGTGCTCAAATCACCAGGTAACTCAACACATGATGCATTCAAGTTAACTAGGGATGCATCATTCTCATGTGAAGTTATATCATCAATACCTTTACTGTTACCTTGTCGCAAAGACGTAGCTGATGTAGGTACACACGTAGACAATGCACCATACTCTTGAGATGATGTCGCGCCACAATCCGAGGTGGGGCTTTCTAGTAGGTGCAACGGTGGAGGAACCAACCGACGGTGGTGAGCATGAACTGGAATAGTAGTTGTTGTAGTCACCCAATGCATCCTCCTCAGAACTGTCTCTCAAAGGTACAAGCACGAACATACATACCGATAATGCAACGAGGAATATACTGGAATCTTGCCTAAATATCATGGTTCAAACCACCAAAAAATCTATTCATTGTATCATCCTCAGATTCTTCTATGTCACAATGATGCATATAATATTTGAACTCTTGGTAGTAAGTATGAACAGTGTTATTGCCTTGTTTAAATTGTTCAAATTTGCGAAGCAATTCACGATTTATAGTAAGGAGGGAAAAATGTTTTCTCATTACATCTTTCAAATCTTTCCAAGTTGTGGGTTGGTTATCAATGTTTTTCTTACAATGCACACTCCACCAAACAGAAGCAAAACCAGTAAATGCTCTAGTGGCAGCTCGTACTCGCTCAAGTTCAGAAAAAACATGCTGACTAAAAACTTGTTCTACTTCAAGCTCCCAAGCTAGATAAATAGCAGGATTAAATCCACCCTCAAATGACGGTAAAGAGCTAACCTGGCCATGTGCTTGTGTGTGTTGTCCCAACTCTCGTGATGGTGAAGATGTGTTCGTCGTCCAAGAACTTCTATCTCCGAAACCTGTCATGATTAGTAGAAACAAGAAACAAAATTCGAGAATAATGTTCCTATGAACTACTAGGATGCGGTTGTAAAGTGCTCACAATAAAGGAAATATCAATATCTTACAAGTTCTTACCATGCGGCAGGTGGTGACAGGCAACCAGCGGTGTCAAGTAACTCTGAAGATTGTGTAAAGCGATTGCCAGGGGAACGTACGTATACACGGTGTAGAAATATGTGGAGCTGGGTTGGCTATATATGGTAGCAAAAATTTAGCAATAATCAATTCAAAGATGCAATGTTGAATAAACGCTCAACGACGGTACTGTGCTGGTCCTAGGCTAGACCGGACTAGAGACGCGAGCCTAGAACACTAATGAGGTCACGACATAGCACAACTAGCATCAATGAAGGATGCTAAGTAGCTCTTGACAGCAAGATATAAGTGAAGATCATAATGGTAGTGAAGATAATGATGAAAAACAACTACCAAGCAGGACATACAACAACTCTCTCTCCAACTTTCCTCTTGAAAAGTTTGAGCCAATTTTCTGATAAATTCTTTCAAAGAATGCTACTAACTCAAGCTTTCCAATGCAAAAAGAATCACTCAATTCTGAGTTGATATGAGGAGTCAAAGAATTCTAAAACCGGCCTGAAAAATTGGAACAAGCTGTGTTCACGAACTTCAGAGGGCAAAAACACCTATTTAGAAGCCGATTTTGAGGTGTCAAATATTGAACTAACTTCTGCAACTATTTAGATGCGGCTCGTCTCTAGCTTCAATTTGAGTACTCAAGGAGTCAAAACGGACTTCGTATGAGAAAGATACACCTGTTTTACTGAACAGTGCCAAAAACAGATTCTAATCCGAATTCAGGTACGAGATTGATTCTAGATAGATCCAATTTTTTTTCTTCCCTCTTTTTTTTCCTCACACTTTTTTTTCTTTTTCTTCTCTCTCTTTTTCTTTTTTCTCTTTTTTTTCTCTCTTTTTTTCTCCCTCTTTCCAAGACAAACTAGATAAGATGCAGATTGGATCAGGCGAAGATGTGAATGACCTCAACTATGATTATGACAATGAACAGCGCGTAGCACGTGGTGGAAATTAATAGATGGGGTGGTGGACAGCGGAAGGGATAATGATGCAGCGACGGCGTGACTAATGTGAACAGAACTCGAAACTCTAAAGGAACTAGACACTAAGACCAGCAACTGACACGGCGATGCAACCGATAATTCAACTATGCAAGCAACGAATAGAAAATTGCAAAGGCTCAGACTGGCTTGGATAAAGGATGAACAGATCTAACTTTTTTTGTGGCTTTTTCATGGACTATAGGTATGAATGACAGATGCGATCTAAACTATGAAAACTGTAAAATCTCACCGAGCAACCTGACTCGATACCACTTGATAGAGGCGGGGTGTCCCGATCTTCGATGAGATGATAACTATCGATTTGGTGGAGACGACTTTGACGATCCGACTACAAACGTGCACGACGTTGCGCCTTAGCAATTGCTAAACCAACTCCGAGAGGTTATTGACCACGCCGGAGCACAATCAACCTGACCACGAAGGTCTATTCCTGCAAGCAATCGAAGAACAAGCAAGAATATGATAAAAGCAATCTGAATATTGCGAGTATGTATGAAGTATTGATAAAGGTGGGGATCCGTAAGCGGTCTTGGTCTGGTCATTGGACACAAACGAAGTACACGAAGTTAGAATGGCTAACTTTTAACTAAACAAATCCCAAGCGAAAAGCTACTAGATGGATCTACTTATATAGGAGCAAGGAATGGCGGCCAAGGAGGTGGGAGGACGTCCCAAGGCAGCCTAAAACCAACCCTAGGTCGTACAAGGCCAATGGGCCCAAGTGGAGGTGACGTAACACCTTTGGACTTGTAGTTTGACTCGGATTCTGGTGCAGCGTCAGATTGTTTCGTCCATAACTCAACGCTCCGGACGGCTTTTAAGGTGATTCCGATTGTGCTGGAAAGAGCATGAAATCTACTTTCCAACAAAAAAAGAATCACCCAATTCGGAGTCCGTATGAAAAAGTTGTTGACGTTTTGAGTCAGGTATGTCTGTGTAGTCCGAATCTGAATCCAGAACGTGAGAGACTTGGACTCTATCTTCTCTTGGCCCAAAAGTGACGTGAGAAGACTTTTTGAACAGCACCTAAACTTCTCCTTTTCCCTTATCTTCATATGTGGATTGTACAAATGTCCCATACACCTGTAATTAGACAAAACACAAAAGTATGTGAAGTAGTTTTGTTCTGGATAACATAAATATATTATTGAATAGTTTGCACTAGAAATCACCTGAAATATATGCATGTATGCAATATTTTTGGTCTTATCCAAGGTAGTCATGTCCTCATCACTAGCCTTGTAGCGATCAATAGTTCCATCAGATCTCCTCTTGATCCTGAAAACCCACTTGCAATCAATCAAGTTTTTACCTTGCTGTGGAGGAACTAAGTGCCAAGTCTTGTTTTTCTTTAATGCCATGTATTCTTCATTCATTGCCTTTTTCCACTTGTCATCACGAAGTGCTGCATCAAGGGTTGCTGGCTCATCTGGTTCTCCTGTAGAACAGACCAAACCATATTTGGTTACATGTTTATAATTTAAAGGTTGAATTAACCCTTGTTGAAGCCGTGTTCGTCGTGATGGTGGTGCAGCAGAATCCGCAGCCACAGAGGATCCAGAGGGCCGCCTGGATAGATCAGCAACAGATCCCGAGGGGGATCCTGCCGCAGACCCAGCAGCAGCTGTCGCAGCCAGAGTTTTGGATTTCGTCCGAGAAAACCGAAATTCCAGCGATTTTCGGCCATCTCGTTAGGGCCCGGTAATAGGGTGTACCGGCCCAAAAAATTCGGCCACTTTTAAACTCACAGCCCAGCCCATGGTCTACTACAGCCCACATAAACCCCCCTGTGGTATAAAAGCACGAATTCATCTCCTCCTAACCCTAAAATTCACTTTTCCCGTCTCCATCCGATTGAGCGGCGGCTGTGGGCAACGAAACCCTAGCGAGTGAGGCGGGGGCGCAGTTCAGCGCCGCCTCCTCCCATCCAGCTCGTCTCCCTCCCTCCCAATCTCCTCCCTCATCTCCCTCCCTCCCAATCTCCTCCCTCCCAGTCTCTTTCCCGTCCATGGACGGTGGTGGCAGCGCCATGGAGCACGGCCGCACAACTTCGATGTCGGGGCAGGTGGGCTCGGGCATTGAACGGCTCCACGGGAGCAGCAGCATGCGGCGCATCCAGTCGGGCTTAGGCAAGGTGCCCGGCGCCGACGACGCTGCTGGTATCCGCAAGCTGGACATGGTAATCGACGCATCGTAACTATGTTCCTCTAATCTTGTAAATGCACGTATGCTGGCTCATCTTGCAAGATCTGTAGCTAGCTTTTCATTTGTCAAGATCTGTAGCTAGGTTCAGCATGCACACTTGCTTGATACAGGAGCACAATTGTGCATGATAGCTCACCTTGCCATGATCTGTAGTTAGCTGTACGTGCATGCTTATTTAGCAAGTGTTGATGATAGCACACGTAGGCAAGTGTGGATGATAGCACACCTAGGAAGGATTTTTTACTAGCTTGTTCAGTAGCATTGTTTCTAATATCTTGTACTATCTCCCTTGATTTATTCATGCTGTCGTCAACCCTGCAACATTACTTGATGAAGAAAAAAATCCCAATAAAATTTCAACAACACTAACTGGTCCATAAATCCACAGTTTTTTTGTATTGTATCAAGGTTCTCTTTCTGTGATTCACTCTTTGTTCAAGTGCTGACATACATGAGGACGCAAACAATGTGTACAAACATTTATATCTGCAAAACACAGCAAGCCATTTTACCATCAGTGGTAAATTTACAAATGCTGATCCGGATTCTGAACATGCTAGATAATGCCATCTTCCACACATGATAATATGTTCTCAACTTTGGTTGCATGCCATTGTTAAAATAGATTGCCATTTTTTGCAAATAAAGTTGATCTTTATCGCATGCTTGCTTCTCATGCTTGAATTTATAGGTGATGGAAGTGCACCCTTTGTTAGTAGGGTGAGCATCGATGAAACCGTATGAGGAAAATGTCAACCCGACAATGAAGATAACATTCGACGGGGAATGGTTCAGCTCCAAGAGAGACAGCTTGGAAAGGTCAATACCATGATCTGCATTTTCTTAATTTGCTTAACTTTTTGTATGGATATTGTGATACTTTTAGAGAGGAAACATTTAAATAAAAAATGTACTAATTATGTTTAAAGTTAAAATGGTTCTAATTCTGTTTGTTAGCTTTTACCTGATTTTGTTATGCATTAAAATTAAAAAATGTGGCAATTCCCTTTTTTCTGCCTTATTATCTTTTTACTTGATGTTATTATGCATTTAAAGTTGGAATGTTGTTTATTCTGTTGTAAAAATCATGCTAATCCTTGTTACTGTCGTGGTTCATTCTTTTTATTCCTTGCTCAATTTTTAGTCATAGTATGATGCATTTAGAGTTGAAATGTCCTTTTTTCCGTTGTAAACATTATGCTAATTCTTGTTACTTTCCTGGTTCATTCTTTTTTATTCCTTACTCAGTTTTTATTTTGTATTATGATGCATTTAGAGTTGAAATGTTGTTTAGTGTGTTATAGCTATATATCATGATGCATTGCTAACATGGTGCTTGAAATTTTGATATGTAGGGCTTGTAAGCAATGACATCTATTATATTTGGAACCATGGCCCCAAGTTTGGTGGGGGATTTGATTGTCGGTACTGCCCCCTAATCACTAGAGGAGGAGGTGCAACCCGCTTTAGGGAGCACCTTGGAGGTATACCAGGTGATGTGAGGGAGTGCCCTAATGTTCCAAGAAATATTCGTGCTGCAATGAGGGAATCCCGGGATAACTCAATGCGGAAGAAGAGGGAAAAGAAAAATCGTAGATTTCGTTTGGAAAGGGATATCATGGAAGGGTTGTACCACGGAGAAGGGGTGATAAATATTGAAGATGATGAGGAAGAGATCCAGGCCGCACTTCGGGAGACATTAAGAGACAAGAATGTCTCTCGCGCAGTTGAGAGGAGGCATGGGAGTGGCAGTGGTGTTCGTGTGTCTCTTGGGAAACAGAGTATCACAGCATACTTTGACAAGGAATTGTCGAGCAACAAAGTATCAATGCAGCCAAAGATCAGCACTGCTTTGAATGTTGAGTCAAAAGATGTACTTGGCCAAGCTTGGGCAAAGTTTTTTCATGCTAATGACATTGCTGGTCTGAAAGCAAATTGTCCCTATTTTCGTGCGGCTATCAAGATAACTCAAAACCTTGGCCCAGCTCCTGTTCCAACTGCCAAGGAGATTGATGGGATATATTTGGACAAGAATTATGAAGAAGCTGAGCAGTGGCTGAAGATGTTCAAGTAGGACTGGTGGAACTATGGTGTAACTGTGATGTGTGACTCATGGACAGGGCCTACTGGTATGAGTCTCATCAATTTCATGGTGTATTGCAATGCACGGATGTTCTTTCATAAATCCATTGATGCTTCTGGTCAAACTCAGACTGCAGGTTAGTTTTCTAACGATTGAAACTATGTTTACGCATGCTCATTCATTGTTAATTCTGACTAGCCATGCCTTGTTAGTTTTCTACATGATGTTATGATGCATTTATTGTGCATTTAGAGTTGAAAATCTGTTATGTTTGTTTATTCATGGTTGAAACTCTGTTATTTCTGTTTATTCATTGTTAAATCTGTATATTATGCTTTATCCTATTTTACTTGATATCACGGTGCATTTAGAGTTGGAAATCTCCTATGTTTGTTTATTCATGGTTAAATGTGGCTATTACTTGATATCACAAAAATTTACTTGCAATTAATTGGCAGAGTTTATCTATAGAGAGATCAGAAAGGTCGTTGTGGAAGAGATAGGTTTTGAGAATGTTGTTCAAATCGTAACCGATAATGGGTCAAATTACAAGAAAGCATGTAAAACTCTGGTAGAACAACCAGAGTTTAGTCATATTGTTTGGCAGCCATGTGCTGCCCACACTGTTAACCTCATGCTTAAGGATGTTGCTAAGTTTCGTGAGATTGACATGATAGTTAAAAGTGCTAAGCAGATCTGTAGATTTTTCTACAATCACAATAACCTACATGATAGCATGAAAAAGAACATTGGTGGTGAACTCATAAAACCGAATGCGACCCGGTTTGGAACGGTGTTCATGTTCTTGGAGAGTTTCCATTGTAAAAAAGATGAATTTAGGAAATGGATGGTGTCCGATGATTGGAAGGGAAGTACTTGGAACGGTGCTGCTGATTATGTGTTTGCTGAAGAGCTGCTATCTAGTAATATGTGGTGGGCAGCTTTAGAGTGGGTTCTTGCTGTGCTAGAGCCACTCTATAAAGCCCTTAGATATGCTGATACACAAAAGAGATGCACCCTATCTGGATTCAAGAAGAGTATGATGACAGCCATACAAAAGTTGGAAAGTCATCTTGGTGGTGGATCACAAATGTTTCATAGAGTCATGAGCAAGGTATCCAAGAGGATCGATGCTATGCAAGAAGGCACACTATTGGTTGCAGGTAGTTACAGAACTAACTAAATTTGTATTATGACGCTCTCTTTTTATGATTCTAACTTCTTTTGTTCTTCCTTCTCCTATGCAGCCGCTGTCCTTGATCCTTACACACATTATCAGATCAACATGAGCAAGATTATGGACTATGCTCTTGCACTAACAGATGCCATTGAGAAGATCGCAGACCCTGAGACCGCTGTTTTGGCCATTGATGAAGTCAGCACTTACAGGGAATGTCGTGGGAGGTTTGGCTCAAGGTTGGCACGTTCCTCTGCAGAGAAAATGTCACCAAGTAAGTTCCAATACCCCACTTGTAATATTCTCTATTACCCCAGTTTTGCAACTCAGTTCATCTCACTATGTTAATTTTATTTTAACTTGGCAGCTGAGTGGTGGTTCCAATTTGGAGGGGAAGTTCCTAATCTGCAGAAGTGTGCCTTGAGGATTATATCACAATGCGTTTCGTCAAGTGGCTGTGAGAGGAATTGGAGCGCTTTTGCTTTGGTCCACACGAAGCAAAGAAACCGTCTTCTATATGGCAAGCTGCACAAGCTTGTATCTGTGCGCTACAACTTGAAGGTATGAAATATGTTTTGCCCATATGCCATTATTCACCCATATGCCATGATTCACCTGCATACTGTTGTTTACTAAGCATTGTTTGAAATAAAGGATGTTGTTTACTAAGTAAATGCTACTATTTATTAAAGACTGTTACTAGGTTGTTATTTAAAGTAAATGTTGATGTTTACTTAGCAATATTTAGAGTAAAGGCTGCTGTCTAAAAAGCATTGTTTTATACATAGCGACTTTATCCATTTTATTCTTTGTTACTTCGTTGTCATTGACTGATTTTGTTTTCACATTTGGAAGATACGTGCTGAAGAAGAACAAGACCCGGTGAGAGAGAATGATAAGCAGAAGGAAGTTGATGCATGTGCAATGATGATGGATAAAACCATGTTTGATGCAACAAATCCTATGATGGAATGGTTGAATGAGGATGAGGAGCATGCAATCTTTGATGGAGTTGATGCTGCTAGCGCCGTGTTTGAGAAAATACGTTTGCTTAACTCAAGTAGGAAAGTTTCTCGTCTTGCAAGGAAGGACAATGGCAGGAAAAGAAAGAGGGTAGAGGAAGAAGAGGATGACTACCATGATAGTGAGGATGATGATGAAGAAAATGAGGAGCTGGACCTGGAAATTGATGATGATGATGATAGCCATGATGATGGTGCAAGTCAATCTGATGGAGGAGATTGGCCAATGCAAGTTGAAAAGGATTTAGCAAGCCAAGTTGGAAACAATGTTGAGGTAACAAGTGATGGTAGTTTGGTGAACCGTAGATCTGAACGGGTTAGGCAAGCCAAGAAGGTCAAGGAGGTCACCAGCCTTTACAATTGACAAGTAAGTTCCTTGTGATGACATCAATAATTTCCCATTTATGCACTTTCTTATATTCTGTCATAAACATGTGGTGTTTGCTTTAGTCCATATGATTTTATATGTTGTTTCAATTGGGGTTGCCATCTATTAACTGTTGTTTCTGCAATCTACTTGATGTTTATATAATTCACAATGTGTTAGTCCATATGATTCTATATGGTGTTTCAATTGGGGCTGCCATCTATGAGTTATTGCTGCCATCTACTTGTAATGTTTATATAATTCACAATGCTTTAGTCCATCTGAATTTATATGTTGTTTTAATTTGGGCTGTCATCTATGAGTTGTTTCTGCCATCTACTTGTAATATTTATATAATTCACATTGTTTCTGCCCATATGATTTTATATGTTGTTCCAATTGCGGTTGCCATCATTGAGTTGCTGTTTCTGCCATCTACTTGTAATGTTTATATAATTTACAATGCTTTAATTGCAAGGTTAAGCGGCATGGGAGCAAAAGAGCTTTTGGTTTGATGAAGACTAATGGGTGGATGAACAGGAAGTCTGAAGTGAAGGTCTCTGTTCGATTCAATACTTTTGGTGCAAGACTGAAGAGTTGAAGAACAGGAAGTCTGAATTGAACTTTCTGTTTGTATTTTGGGGTCGGCATAATTGAACTTCGAATGCCGTGTTAAATTCATTGTGGACTATAATTCTGAACCGTTATGGGTGTTTGTTTCGACTCTTGTAGAACTATTAAGTCGCATGTTACTCTTAGTATCTGAACTATCAAGTCACATGTTAATCTGGACTATCTTGTTGCTTTTCTAATGGTTGCTGCTCTCCGAATTGATCCATTATGCTATTGTCTGAAGGGTTGCAACTGGAGTGTTGATGTTCAGTCTGATACGTAGTGATTTGATGAATAGATTCAGCTGTTTGATTTTTACACGCATATTTTGCTAAAAGTTCTGAATACTTATCTGTTGTTCTGTTGTATTTCAAAATTTTAGGCAAATTTCGCCCATTTTTCGTTCATTTTTCGTTCATTTTTCGTCCCAAAATTCAAATTTTGTTTTACGATTTTCGTCCGAGATTTTCCGAAAAAATCCGAAAAATCCGAATTTCACCCATTTCGTCCAGGACCGGTAAAAATCAAAAAACGAAATCCGAAATTCTGGTCGCAGCAGCTCTAGCGCGCGCAGAACCGGCCGGATCTTCTGTGGCCGCTGGCTGAGGCGCCTCTTCAAGGATTGGCGCAGAAGATCCTGCGACGGGGGCCCGCTCATCATTGCGCAATGATGATGTCGTGGCGCGGGTCGGCGCACCGGTTGGCTGATCAGCGCCAGCGGGACCGGCTCCGGGTCCCATGTCTGCACTGGCCCGCCCGGATTGGCGCCGCTGATACGTGACAGGACGGGCGCCGTACCGCGTGCCGCCTGGAGGGACCCGCATGTCGGGGCTGGCCCGCATGTCGGTTGTGGAGGCGCGCGAATCTGGCAGGGCGGCGCATGCGCCTGCGCCTGGCGTCTCTGCGCCACCAGATTCCGAGGAGGATCTGGTCCTATGCTGTGCTGCCGATCCCGAGGTGGATCCGATCTGCTGCTGCGCTGCCGATCCCGAGGCGGATCTGCTTCCTGGCGCTTGGTCTCCTGCCACGGGACACATGAGATATGGCCCAAATTTTTCCCTGTTTTGATTATTTTCTTCACAACTGGCTCCTGTTTCATCAACACAAAGCTCATGCACGGTGTTAGATGAGTTAGTCAGCGAATGATCATCAATATTTTGTCCCCCTTGATCAAAACTAGTGAGATGAGGAGGTAGGAGGAGAATTTCTTCTCGAAGTAGTGCACCGGCGTTGGGGTGAAGATAGGCGAATGGAAACTTGGTTTCATCAAAAATGACATCACGGGAGATGTACACTCGTCCGGTGGAAACATCTAAGCACTTGACCCCTTTGTGCTGAGCACTATAGCCAAGGAAGACGCACTGTTTTGATCGAAACATGAGCTTTTGGTTGTTGTAGGGACGAAGGTTGGGCCAACATGCACACCCAAATACATGAAGGGACTTATAGTCTGGTTTGGTGTGGAGAAGTCTTTCTACTGGAGTTTCATTGTGAATGACACGACTAGGGAGCATGTTGATGATATGAACGGTAGTTAAAAATGCTTCATCCCAGAACTTTAGAGGCATGGAGGCACCAGCAAGAAGAGCAAGGCCAACTTCGACAATGTGTCGATGCTTGCGTTCAGCTGACCCGTTTTGTTGGTGAGCATGAGGGCATGACACTTGATGTGAGACACCAAGTGTTTGGAAGAAGGAGTTTAACTTTTCGTATTCCCCTCCCCAGTCTGACTGGACAGCGATGATTTTGCTGTCAAATTTTCGCTCAACGAGTGCTTGAAAGTTTTTGAACACTTGAAACACATCGGATCGTTTCTTTAAAAGATAGATCCAAGAGAATTTGCTAAAATCATCGATGAAGCTAACGTAGTAGGAATGTCTACCAACAGAGGTAGGGGCACGACCCCAAACATCAGAGAAAATTAATTGTAATGGTTTGGTATAAACACTGCTAGAAATAGGGTAAGGCAACTGATGACTTTTAGCTTTCTGACACGAATCACAAATTGTCTCATTATGACGCTCACCAACAAATGGGAGATTATTTTTCCTAAGCAAATTTTCAACTAAAGAAAAATATGCATGTCCTAAACGATCATGCCATCGTGTGGATGAAAGCTTGATAGTACCACAAGCATATTTATTTGGTCTTCTAAACTCCGGGATCAACGGATAGAGGCCACCAGGGCATCTACCTCGATAGAGAACCATCCTCGTTGCCTGATCCTTGATCAAAAAGAAGTAAGGGTGAAATTCAAGGAATATATGATTATCAAGGGCAATTCTATGGACAGAAAGAAGACTTTTGTTGGCACTAGGAACATGCAAAAATTTTCTAAGATGGATATTGCGATGAGGGGTACGAAATATTGAATGACCAAAGTGACTTATACTCATACCTTCTCCACTGGCAGTGTGGATTTGATCCTTGCTACGGTACTTCTCCTTCATGGTCACTTTCTCGAGCTTGTTGGTGATGTGGTTGGTAGCACCACTGTCGACGTACCAGTTCGTGTCGACACCATATGAGCCATCAGCCGCCGCAGCGACCTTTTCTTCATCTTGTGAATCGTAGTCGTCCTCCTCATACCTGTACCAGCAGTCCTTTGCTGTATGCCCGAGTTTGCCGCAGATCTGGCACCGAGGACTGTCCGGACGGTTCCTGCCGCCACCACCAGCTCCGCGTCCGCGGCGGCCTCGGCCACCAGATTGAGGTGGCGTGGCGCCACGGTTGCCGCCACCACTAGACCTGCCCTTGTTGCGAGGAGATCCACGGGAACGAGGGTCGCCGCCCCGCCCACGAGTGGCCGCGTTCGCGGAAGATTTGAAGCCGCCGCCGCCGGCCCCCTGGAAGTGAGCCATGCGCTGATCGAAGTTGGATAACATGGCAAAGAGTTCATCAAGGGTTACCCCGGTTACGCGAGCGTCGAGGGCAGAAACCAGGGGCTGATAGTCGGCGTCGAGCCCATGGATGAAGTAGGAGGCGAGTTCGTCGTCGGGGATCGCCTTGCCTGCGGCAGCCAGCTCGTCGGCGTAGCCGCGCATGGCGGCGAAGTAGGAGGCGACGGAGAGGTTCCCCTTCTGCGCGTTGATGAGGGACGTGCGTATGTTGTTGATGCGGCTGGCAGATTGGGATGAGAACATCCCAGCGAGCGTCGTCCAGAGCGCGCCCGCGGTGGTGACCGTGGTCACCGTGAGCAGCACCTCACGCGTCAGGTTATTCAGCAGGTACCCCCAAAACCTGCTGATCCTCCCGGACCCAGATTGGGTGGAGAGGATTGGGCGATGATGAGACCTCCTTACCGTCCTTGGTGGTGACGAGGAGTTTCTCCGGCTCCGGCTGGGTGCCGTCGATGTAGCCGTAGACACCGGCGCCGCGCAGCTGAGGGATGACTTGCGTGTGCCATAGCACATAGTTTGTGCGGGTTAACTTCTCGGTAACTTGGCCGCTGAGGTTGGTTTGGGAGCGCCGGAGGTGGAAGACATGGCTAGGGCTAGATGGAGTTTGCAGGGAGCTTCGATGGGAAAAGGATAGCTCTGACTACCATGTGCGATTAGCTGGAAACGTCTTGCCTGTTGAGGCCGACGGGTACGTGTTAATATAGCGGGGCGCACCTCCCGTACAGCGCATACAAGGTTGTTTAGATTACAGGAGATATTGAGGGAGAAGGGATAGAACTTGAGGAGAAAGAAACAACTCAACTATGTCTATCTATATCTATCCTAACTACCTCCAGGTGCGGTTCAAGATGTATGCGCCAATATCACGTACCACCGTGCCATCATGTTTGACATTAGTATCAGATATAGCCAATAACTGATATTCTAGCCTCTGTTTGTGATGTTGGTTTCGTCTAATAATGCTGTGATGATTCAAATTTGCCGATCTCCACAACAGTGAAACTAATTTTTATTGCTCGAGTCATACAAAGTCGCAGATATCAATTTGATGGCTTTTCCATGTCCTGCAGGTATCAGAGTTACGTTTCGGTGGCTGAGATGAAGAAGTGGCTCGTTTGATGCGATGCACACGGAAATTTACCCCTTATGTAGAATGCAGTGGTCAGATGTGAAGTGGATTTGTAGGAACTAATCACTTATTTTGCTCAAACCCGTCTTGTTATCGAACGCAGTCAATTGGCAACTGACATGGAGACATAAGAATTGCTTGTATTAATCAGTACCTTCCAGTTGATCTTTGCTTGCATGCATTCTGTGTGTGCTCATATTTTTACTGTTTTGTTTTGCTTGATGCTCCACGTTGTATCTGACGGAGAGGATTCCACATCAAATTTCTTCTCCTGTCCCATTTTGTGTGTTTGTTTTTTATCCGTTTTCTGACTGATCAATGTTGAGTTGCTTGCTTTCGCTGGATTCAGGAAGGTTTGTGTGAGATTGCTAATGTTTTAACCTGTTATGATATAAACATGCCACTTTGAGATCTGCAAAACTTCACACAGGTGATGCGCCGACGCGCGGAAACACAATTTATTGATTTGTTCGGCAATCACAGCCGTTCAACATGATACGACCCCATGATCCACAGGCCATTCAGCTCCTTATTTTGCAGGTTGCTGCTGGGCGTTAAACCAGGCCCCACCTCCTGTGGCACTCGTCCTTACAAGCCGCAGCGCCTTCTGCATCTGCAAAATGGCCAACGCGAGCACAGGATCATCAGCTAGAACAGACGATTCTTCTTTGTGTCAACAGAAAAAGGAGAGGCCATGTATATTGCATCCATGTTGAGGAGAATTCATCCATAAACGGAGCAGAAATGCAATGCAAGTAAGGTGACCCGTCGTCGTCTTACCGGTGGGCACCGCCGACGGGCCGCAGACGGAGTCGGTGCTGCAGACCCAGAGGCAGACGGCGCGGCTCTCGTCGGCGTAGCCGGTGCCTTGTTCCTTGCATTTCTGGACGCAGTCGACTTTGCAGATCCATCCGGTGCGGCTGCACCCGTCGAGGCAGGGCTGGTAGCAGTCGCAGAAGGTCTCGGCGGCCGCCCGCTGCTGGGGCGGCACTGACATGACGAGGAGCACGCACAGTGCGGCAATGGCGGCCGCCCTCTTCTTCACCTCCATGATCTCCTTTCCTTGGACGTGCAAGCTATGAGAAGGGAAGAGAAGGGTGGAGTGCGAAGTTGTGGCGGAGGAGTGTTGGGGTTCAGCCTTTGTCCCTTATATATATGGGTGCGTGATGTATGCATGGGTAGTGAGAAGATACACGTGGTAGTAAGAAGATACACGTGTTTCACGCCGGTGCCACGTTGTGTCAAATGTTTGACCCGGCTGACAACTGGTTTGGTGGGACGGTAAATGTAACTGGCACGAGGACCCGGCCAGGCTGTCCGAAAATAAATATAAGAGCGTTTACCTTTAGGAAGTAGTTGGCAAATGGTTCGGTGAGGATGATAAATGTTGCTCACACTAGAACATTATTTTAAAACAACACATGTCAGGACGAGATTTAGTTGGCAACTGGTTCGATGGGATGATAAATGTAGCTCACACTAGAATATCATTTTGAAACAACACATGTCAGGACGAGGTTTAGTTGGCAACTGGCTCGGTGTGGATAGTAGATATAGTTGACATCATATATTAATTTAAACGATAGTAAATATAGCTGACACCCGGACATTAATTTGAAATGAAACATGTGAGGACGAGGTTGATGACCAACAGGTTCAGCGGGGACGATAAATGTAGCTGGCACAAGGACATTAATGCAATGTCAGGACAAGATAGATGGCAACTGGTTAGGTAGCGGTGGTAAATGTAGCTGGCATCAGGACACTAATTTGAAATGGCACAAGTCACGACAAGGTAGCTGACAAATAGTTTGGTGAGGATGATAAATCTTTCCTACTTATAAAGGTTGGAGTCGATGGCGAGTTTACATGTGAGACCAACAATCTTCACAAATAAATAAATGTATTTCTATCCACATTGCCTATTCTTATACGTTTCATAATTTGAAATGTTGTGTCTGTCAAAGGACCTGCTATCGTCACTTGAGATTCTCTACTGCCCAGGTGTGGTCTTTTATTATATTTTTGCTCTTTTTAATAGTGACCAGTGAATAAAGGCTGCATGATGCCAACATATTTCGATGATTTCCTAAAATAGTGACCTAACTACTCGAATTCTAGAGTTTCATAGCAACGCACGGGTATTGGGCTAGTGAAAGTAAAAACACTAGTTAAGGGTACCCCTCATAAAGACCACTCCTACCTTCTCTGGTGGTGACAATTAGTACACTGTATGTGCGATATTTGTTTTTTTGCATGGTAATACGGGTCCCATTCATAAGATAAAGATCAAAGTAAACACATCAGGACCAACATGACAAAACTGAAAAGATAGCAGAATATCTCTGAGTTTGACACCAACGTCCATCACCTGCCTCCGGCACCACCACAACAGCTAGCGAAGAATAGAATGACGGGTCACCTCCTCATCCGAGCTCGACGCGGCTCCATCGCTGATATGCCGCTTTGTGGACCACCAAGGTGGCTCTCCAAAAGTGAAGCCATTGCCGTTGAACGAATCAGACCGGGGCAACACCCCAGACATGCCATCGAACTCCAGATTTGACACCCCACCACGACTAAGACACCGAAGCAGGAAACCACACCCTCCATCTATCAACCATGAACCCAGCACAAGTTTCATCTTCTAGATATCGCTGATGCAGACCACAATCTGCATCCGCTCCTGGACTATCTCCCAAGCTCCGCGCCGACGCTGGAGCAGACGTCGTCGCAACGGCGAAGCGCGAGGACACATGTCTACCACGAGGATGCTACCACCGCCACATCATCCTTACTTGCACATACTGAATTCAAAATCCATCCCCAACGATACGACCAATCGTCTCATCGGAGTAGGATCTGAAGAAATTTTATTTAGCGCCGCCATCCCCGTCGCCGAAGCCAAGACGATGAACAACCTACAAAACTAAGCTACTTTGCAGTAAAACTATCCACACGCGTGGATTCGGCGACCCTCTCACCTCCGACGATCGAGGTCATCGATGGAGGGGAGCCGCCGGAGAACGCTGGCGGAGCGTGAGTTCCTGGCGGCGGAAAGCTAGATCATGTGCGATATTTGTCACAACCTGAAAGTTTTGGTGTGATTTGTTTTGGAGGCACGGCCGGGTTTATTAGTGCTTTTTCCGTAGTTTTATTTTTAGAAGGTTTTATATATTGAACTGTGGTCCAGATTACGAACTGATTTTATGGTTGTGTTCCCATATCGAGATATTTGAAAGCAAATAGGTCTCGACAAACTTTTTATGGACGGAATATGTGACACTCGGATAATTAAGCTACAGTAACCTCTGCTAATGATACCACATCGCCACGACTACTGTTTTTAATCTCGCGATGATTCACATCCCGTTCGAATTCAAAATTCAAAATCAAGTTAAACAATAAAAGATTCAAACATAAAATCTAAAACGTTCTTAATGTTGCAAATAATCACTGAGTAGTTGTCATGTTGGAACCAACCTATTTTGGATTACCAAAGTGCCCCTAGAAGTTTATTTAGTGGTCCAGCAACTTTTAAAATTGGCCTTTTCAATTTCTAAAAATGGTTAGACAACTCCTTTTGGCCTCAAACTTTTTTTGACTCCTAGAAATAATGTGCTTGATTTATGTGACAAGTCTCATATCTAAAAAACTATTTTAGTCTTTCAATTAAATAGAAAACAGTAGCTAAAATTGAAACAGAAAATAAAATGTGAAAAAGGAAAAGAAACAACCCCAACGCTGGGCCAACCGGCCTAGCTAGCCAACCGGCCGGCCCAGCCGCCCCCCTCTCTGGCCTACAAGGCCACCCCTCGACCCAAACCCTAGCGATAAACCATCTGCCCCATCTCTCCCTTGTTTCCTGGTTCGCCGCCACCCACGACACACACGCACGCAGACGTGCAGAGGAAGGGCGCCCCTGTTCGATCCCCTCCTGTGATGTCCCTAGCCAGAGCTAGAAAGATCACATAAGAAACAAGGGGAAAAGTAGCAGTTGACCGAGAACGAAGGAGCTTGGGCAACTCAATTTCATTCATTAATTCGATAGTCCTTGCCGGGAGGTTACATGTGTACTTAAGCACTATACTTACAGCCGGGCTCCAACGGGACTCACGCACACACGCTTACATGCACGTGTTCGGCTGATGGGCCTGCCCTGTCATACACTGCCTTGTCAGTAGGTGGGGATGTGAGAATTGCCCCTCCCTGAATGGTAGCCTGGTCCCAGATTGGTGCTGCCGGAAAACGATTCTTTCGGACATAGTAATCCTCCCAAGTTGCATACTCCACTGGTAGAGAAGACCACTGGACTAGAATCTGAGTGCTTGCTGCATTTCCTTTCTTAACCATACGCGTGTCTAGTATAGCTTCAGGTTGTGGTGCACTGGCCTGCCAAACATCAGGGGCTGGCATGGAGACTGGAGTGTACTTGGAAAGAAAAGGTTTTAGTTGTGAGACATGAAACACTGGATGTATAGCACTTGATTCAGGTAACTCGAGCTTGTACGCCACCTCTCCTATCTTCTCCAGGACCTTAAATGGTCCGAAGAATTTGAACGCCAGCTTGGGGTAAGGGCGATTAGCAACCGAGGATTGTGAATATGGTTGCAATTTTAGGAGAACATCGTCACCCACAACAAAGGAGCGTTCGATGCGGTTCTAATCTGCATAAGTTTTCATCCTTTTTTGTGCCTTTACCAGATTGTCCTTAAGCAGTTTTGTGAACTTTTGGCGTTCAGCATCAACATCAAAAGCCGATGAAGAAGGATCCACATTCAAATTTGGTAATGCACCAGAATTTTGTTCCAAGCCATATAATGCCTTGAAGGGGGGAGAATTTGATGGAAGAGTGATAGGAAGAATTATACCAGAATTCCGACATGGGAAGCCATTGCCGCCATTTGGCAGGGGCGTCATGGACGGCACAACGGAGGTACTGCTCGAGGCATTGGTTCACCCTCTCTATTTGGCCAACGGTAGTAGGATGATTTGCATTGCTATAATTGAGCTTAGGGCCCACTGCAGTAAGCAAATTTCTCCAGAAGTTGCTTGTGAATATAGGATCCCGGTCAGAGACAATTGTTTTGGGAACACCATGCAATTTGACAACTTGGTCTGGGAACAGTTTGGCCACAGAAGCTGCAGTGTAAGGGTGACGTAGGGGTATAAAATGAGCATAGTTGGTCAATCGGTCAACCACCACCAGTATCACATTCATACCATTAGACAATGGTAAGCCTTCCACATAATCCATGGTAATATCATTCCAAGGTTTGGTACGAATAGGGAGTGGTTATAGTTTACCCGCTGGATGGCTATGCTCATTCTTGGACTTCTGGCAAGTTAGACATTGTTTGACAAAGTCCTCCACTACCATCTTAAGCCCATGCCAAAATAAAACTTTGCGCATCCTGGTAAGTAGCATGAATACCGGAATGTCCTCCCACCGGGCCACTACTAGGGAAAACCTTATACACAGAATCTTACGAGCATCGCACTTTAAAATAAGGCGCTACTGCTACTTAGCAGTAGCGCATGTCAGCAAAACGCGCTACTGAAATCAACATAGCATTAGCGCGTCAGTTGTAAACAACGCTATTACTATAATTGCCATGACCTTGCCGCCAAGATAGTTATAGCACTAGCGCCTTATTCTAAACCGCGCTACTGCTATTGATCTTAGCTGTAGCGCCTTTTGACAAAGCTTGCTATACTGCTAAGTTTAGTCCACTCCTTGCAACTAATTAAGTTTAGTCCCACCTCTCTCCGTGAAAGGGTGTTTACCACCTTAAACATGTTACTTCTCAAACTATCACAACCACTTGGTCTTCATTGAACTCTATGTGTAGAATTTGTGGCCGCAATATGAGTCTTCTCCGGTTCCTAAACGGTGAGGACTCATATTGACAATTCAGATTGTACACTAAAAGATTATTAATTGACGACCAATTTATTTTTTATGTTTATTTCTACATGCTTAGACTTAGCAGTAGCGCGTTTCCGGAGAAGGCGCTACTACTACTTAGCATAGTAGTAGCGCGTCTTACTAAAAGGCGCTACTACTATGGCATTTAGTAGTAGCGCGTTAACCTAATGCGCGCTTTCTGCTAAAGCCATCCTATCTTCCCCAACCGGCCGTCCTTCACTCTTCTCTCTCCACTCCACTCACTCTCCCTCGCACCCCGTCGTTCATCGCCGCCGCATTGCCGCCCGTTGCTGCCGCCGTCGCCCCCTTCCTCCCTATAGCTCCCTCCTACATCCCTCCCTCCTCCATCCTGCCGTCGTCGCCCCCTCCCTCCCTAGCTCCCTTCTCCATCCCCTCCCTTCTCCATCCTGCCGCCGTCGCCCCCCCTCTCGCCATCACCGCCACCGAGGTAGCTCCTCCTACCTCCCTCCTCCTCCCTCCCCCCTCCTTACCGCCTCTTCCCTCCTCCCCCTCCTTTCCGCTGATACGTCCATTTTGCATCATGCTTTTATATCAATATTTATTGCATTATGGGCTGTTATTGCACATTATATCTCAATACTTATGGCTATTCTCTCTTATTTTACAAGGTTTACCATGAAGAGGGGGAATGCCGACAGCTGGAATTCTGGCTGGAAAAGGAGCAAACGTTGGAAACCTATTCTGCATAGCTACAAAAGTCCTGAAACTACACGAAACAATCTTTTGGATTTAATAAGAATTTCTGAGCGAAAGAAATAGGCCAGGGGGCCCACACCCTGTCCAGGAGACAGGGGCGCGCCCCCCTATAGGGTGCGCCCCTATCTCCTGGGCCCCCTGGTGGGCCTCCGGCGTCCATCTTCTGCTATATCATCACTTTTACCCTGGAAAAAATCGTGGGCAAGCTTATGGGACGAAACTCCGCCGCCACGAGGCGGAACCTTGGCGGAATCAATCTAGGGCTCTAGCGGAGCTGTTCTACAGGGGACACTTCCCTCCGGGAGGGGGAAATCATCACCAACGTCATCATCAGCGATCCTCTCATCGGGAGGGGGTCAATCTCCATCAACATCTTCACCAGCACCATCTCCTCTCAAAACCCTAGTTCATCTCTTGTATCCAATCTTGTATCAAAACGACAAATTGGTACCTGTGGGTTGCTAATAGTGTTGATTACTCCTTGTAGTTGATGCTAATTGGTTTACTTGGTGGAAGATCATATGTTCAGATCTTTTATGCATATTATTACTCCTCTGGTTATGAACATGAATATGCTTTGTGAGTAGTTACGTTTGTTCCAGAGGACATGGGTGAAGTCTTGCTATTAGTAGTCATGTGAATTTGGTATTCGTTCGATATTTTGATGAGATGTATGTTGTCTTTTCCTCTAGTGGTGTTATGTCAATGTCGACTACATGACACTTCACCATTATTTGGGCCTAGAGAAAGGCATGGGGAAGTAATAAGTAGATGATGGGTTGCTAGAGTGACAGAAGCTTAAACCCTAGTTTATGCGTTGCTTCATTAGGGGCTGATATGGATCCATACGCTTAATGTTGTGGTTAGGTTTACCTTAATACTTCTTTTTGTAGTTGCGGATGCTTGCAATAGGGGTTAATCATAAGTGGGATGCTTGTCCAAGTTAGGGCAGTACCCAAGTACCGGTCCACCCACATATCAAATTATCAAAGTACCGAACACGAATCATATGAACGTGTTGAAAACTAGCTTGACGATAATTCCCAATGTGTCCTCGGGAGCTCCTTTATTATCATTAGAATTTGTCCAGGCTTATCCTTTCCTACATAAAGGATTGGGCCACCTTGCTGCACTTTACTTACTTTATTTACTTGTTGCTTGTTACTATTTATCTTATCACAAAACTATCTATTACCTACAATTTCAGTGCTTGCAGAGAAAACCTTACTGAAAACCGCTTATCATTTCTTTCTGCTCCTCGTTGGGTTCGACACTCTTACTTAGCGAAAGGACTACGGTAGATCCCCTACACTTGTGGGTCATCAAGACTCTTTTCTGGCGCCGTTGCCGGGGAGTGTACGCTTTTGGTGAGTGGAACTTGGTAAGGAAACATTTATATAGTGTGCTGAAATTTTCTGTTACTTGTCACTATGGAAACTAATCCTTTGAGGAGCTTGTTTGGGGTATCTTCACCCCAACCAGAAGAGCAAAGAGTTGCTCCTCAACCTACTAAACTTTATGAAAATATTTACTTTCAGATTCCTTCGGGTATGATAGAAAAACTGCTAGCTAATCCATTTGCAGGAGATGGAACATTGCATCCCGATTTACACCTTATCTTTGTGGATTATTTAAGCTTGCAGGTATTCCCGATGATGTTGTCAAAAGGAAGGTCTTCCCTTTATCTTTGAAGGGAGATGCATTGACATGGTATAGGCTATGTGATGATACGAGATCTTGGAATTATATGTGATTGAAGTTGGAATTTCACCAGAAGTTCTATCCTATGCATCTTGTTCACCGTGATCGTAATTACATATATAATTTCTGGCCTCGCGAAGGAGAAAGCATTGCTCAAGCTTGGGGGAGGCTTAAGTCAATGTTATATTCATGCCCCAATCACGAGCTCTCTCGGAAAATGATTATTCAGAATTTTTATGCTCGGCTTTCTCTTGATAATCGCAACCTGCTCGATACTTCCTGTGCTGGTTCTTATATGCTAAGGACTATTGATTTCAAATGGGACTTATTGGATAGAATTAAACACAACTCTAAAGATTGGGGTTCCGACGATGGTAAGGAGTCAGGTATGACACCTAAGTTCGATTGTGTTAAATCTTTCATGGATACTGATGCTTTCTGTGGATTTAGCTCTAAGTATGGACTTGACTCTGAGATAGTAGCTATTTTCTGTGAATCTTTTGCTACTCACGTTGATCTACCTAAGGAGAAGTGGTTTCAATATTAATCCTCCTGTTGAAGTAAAAGTAGTTGCACCTATTACAGTCGAAGAAAAGGCTATTACCTATAGTGATCCTATTGTTCCTACTGCTTATGTTGAAAACCTCCTTTTCCTATTAGGATAAAGGATCATGCTAAAGCTTCGACTGTTGTTCGTAAGAGTAATACTAGGACTTACACACCTCCTGAGCAAATTAATGTTGAACCTAGTATTGCTATGGTTAAAGATCTCTTGGATGAGGACTTAGATGGGCATGTTATTTCTTTCTTGGGTGAGACTGCTAATATTGCTAGACCTGATACTAAGACACGTAGACCTGTCGTAGGCATGCCTGTTATTTCTGTTAAAATAGGAGATCATTGTTATCATGGCTTATGTGATATGGGTGCTAGTGCTAGTGCGATACCTTATGATCTATATAAAGAAATTATGCACGATGTTGCACCCATTGAATTAGAAGACATTGATGTTACTATTAAGCTTGCTAATAGGGATACCATTAAACCTATTGGGATTGTTAGAGATGTTGAAGTTTGGTGTGGGAAGGTTAAATACCCTGCTGATTTTCTTGTTCTTGGTTCCCCACAAGATGATTTTTGTCCCATTATTTTTGGTAGACCCTTCTTGAATACTGCTAGTGCTAAGATTAATTATGAAAAGAATATTGTAACTGTTGGCATAGATGGTATGTCTCATGAGTTTAATTTTGCTAAGTTTAGTAGACAACCTCGTGAAAGGGAACCACCTAGTAAGGATGAGATTATTGGTCTTGCTTCCATTGTTGTTCCTCCAACTGATCCGTTAGAACAATATTTGCTAGACCATGAAAACGATATGTTTATGAAGGAAAGGGAAGAAATAGATGAAGTGTTCCTTAAACAGGAACCTATGCTGAAAGATAACCTTCCCATTGAAATTCTTGGGGATCCCCCTCCACCCAAGGGTGATCCCGAGTTTGAACTTAAACCCTTACCTGAGAATCTTAAGTATGCTTATCTTGATGAAAAAGAAATATATCCTGTTATTATTAGTGCTAACCTTTCAGAGAAAGAAGAGGAAAGATTATTGAAAACTCTGAAGAAGCACCGAACTGCTATTGGATATACTCTGGATGATCTTGAGGGCATTAGCCCCACATTATGTCAACACAAAATTTCAGTGGAGAAAGATGCCAAACCATTTAGAGATCCTCAAAGACGATTAAATCCCAAGATGAAGGAAGTGGTAAGAAAGGAGATACTAAAGCTCCTTGAGGCAGGTATTATTTATCCCGTTGCTGATAGTGAATGGGTAAGCCCTGTCCATTGTGTCCCTAAAAAGGGAGGTATTACTGTTGTTCCTAATGATAAAGATGAATTGATCCCGCAAAGAATTATTACAGGTTATAGGATGGTAATTGATTTCTGTAAGTTAAATAAAGCTACTAAGAAAGATCATTACCCTTTACCTTTTATTGATCAAATGCTAGAAAGGCTATCCAAACACACACATTTCTGCTTTCTAGATGGTTATTCTGGTTTCTCTCAGATACCTGTGTCGGCAAAGGATCAATCTAAAACTACTTTTACTTGCCCTTTTGGTACTTTTGCTTATAGACGTATGCCTTTTGGTTTATGTAATGCACCTGCTACCTTTCAAAGATGCATGATGGCTATATTCTCTGATCTTTGTGAAAAGATTCATAGGCACCTGGTACCTTTCGAGGTATTCATGGACGA
Source organism: Aegilops speltoides (assembly GCA_021437245.1). Classification (NCBI taxonomy): domain Eukaryota; kingdom Viridiplantae; phylum Streptophyta; class Magnoliopsida; order Poales; family Poaceae; genus Aegilops; species Aegilops speltoides. The sequence goes on along the minus strand of CM038146.1, from coordinate 34,888,942 downwards.
CTTCTCAGTCTATGGATCCTCTTTTGATGATTGTTTGAGCAATCTTGATCGTGTTTTGCAGAGATGGGAAGACACTAGTCTCGTCCTGAATTGGAAAAAGTGTTACTTTATGGTTAATGAAGGCATTGTCTTGGGGCACAAAATCTCCGAGAGAGGTATTGAAGTTGATAAAGCCAAGGTTGATGCTATTGAAAAGATGCCATGTCCCAAGGACATAAAAGGTATAAGAAGTTTCTTTGGTCACGCCGGTTTTTATAGGAGGTTCATTAAGGACTTTTCTAAAATCTCTAGGCCTCTGACTAATTTATTGCAAAAAGATATTCCTTTTGTCTTTGATGATGATTGTGTAGAATCATCTGAAACACTTAAGAAAGCTTTGATCACTGCACCTATTGTTCAACCGCCTGATTGGAATTTACCTTTTTAAATTATGTGCGATGCTAGTGATTATGCTAGGTGCTGTTTTAGGGCAAAGAGTCGATAAGAAAATGAATGTTATCCAGTATGCTAGTAAGACTCTTGATACTGCCCAGAGAAATTACGCTACTACTCAAAAGAGTTCTTAGCAGTTGTGTTTGCATGTGATAAGTTTAGACCTTATATTGTTGATTCCAAAGTTACTATTCACACTGATCATGCTGCTATTAAATATCTTATGGAAAAGAAAGATGCTAAGCCTAGACTCATTAGATGGGTTCTCCTGCTCCAAGAATTTGACTTGCATATTATTGATAGAAAGGGATCTGAGAACCCCGTTGCAGATAACTTCTCTAGGTTAGAGAATGTTCTTGATGACCCGCTGCCTATTAATGATAGCTTTCCTGATGAACAATTAGCGGTCGTCAATGCTTCTCGTGCTGCTCCTTGGTATGCTGATTATGCTAATTACATTGTTGCTAAATATTTACCGCCTAGTTTCACATACCAGCAAAAGAAAAAGTTCTTTTATGATTTAAGACATTACTTCTGGGATGATCCCCACCTTTATAAAGAAGGAGTAGATGGTATTATTAGACGTTGTGTGCATGAGCATGAACAAGAACAGATTCTACGTAAGTGTCACTCTGAATCTTATGGAGGACACCACGTTGGAGATAGAACTGCGCACAAGGTACTACAATCTAGTTTTTATTGGCCTACTCTCTTCAAAGATGCTCGTAAGTTTGTCTTATCCTGTGATGAATGTAAAAGAATAGGTAATATTAGTAGACGTCAAGAAATGCCTATGAATTATTCTCTTGTTATTGAACCGTTTGATGTTTGGGGCTTTGATTATATGGGACCTTTTCCTGCCTCTAATGGTTATACACATATTTTAGTTGCTGTTGATTATGTTACTAAGTGGGTAGAAGCTATTCCAACTAGTAGTGCTGATCATAAAACTTCTATTAAAACACTTAAAGAAGTTATTTTTCTGAGGTTTGGAGTCCCTAGATATCTTATGACTGATGGTGGTTCACATTTTATTCATGGTGCTTTCCGTAAGATGCTCGCTAAGTATGATGTCAATCATAGAATAGCATCTTCTTATCATCCGCGGTCTAGTGGTCAAGTAGAGTTGAGCAATAGAGAGCTCAAATTAATTTTGCAAAAGACTGTGAATACATATAGAAAGAATTGGTCCAAAAAACTTGATGATGCGTTATGGGCCTATAGAACTGCATACAAAAATCCTATGGGTATGTCTCCATATAAGATGGTTTATGGAAAGCGTGTCATTTACCTCTTTAACTTGAACATAAAGCATGTTGGGCTATTAAAGTGCTCAATTATGACTTCAAACTTGCCGGTGAGAAGAGGTTGTTTGATACTAGCTCACTTGATGAATGGAGAACCCAAGCTTATGAGAATGCCAAGCTTTTCAAAGAAAAAGTCAAATGCTGGCATGATAAGAGGATACAAAAGCGTGAGTTTAACGTAGGAGATTATGTGTTATTATTCAACTCTCGTTTAAGATTTTTTGCAGGAAAACTTCTCTCAAAATGGGAAGGTCCCTACATTATCGAGGAGGTCTACCGTTCTGGTGCTATAAAAATCAACAACTTCGAAGGCACAAATCCGAGGGTGGTAAGCGGTCAAAGAATTAAACTCTATATTTCAGGTAATCTTATCAATGTTGAAACTAATATTATTGAGACCGTAACCCCCGAGGAATACATAAGGGACACTTTCCAGAACATTCCAGACTCCGAAAAGGTATAGGTATGTGGTACGGTAAGTAAACTGACTCCAAAACAACTATAATGGCAATTTTTATCAGTTTTGGATTATTTAAGAATTTTAGGAAGGAAGTAGTCCGAAAGGGACACGAGGCCCCTACGAGAGTGGAGGGTGCGCCCCCCCTATAGGGCGCCCCCTGTCTCGTGGGCACCTCATGTGCCTCCCGGACTCCGTTTTCTTGCACGTTACGTATTTTGGTCGATAAAAAATCATTATATATACCCCCGAAGGTTTTGACCACCGTATCACGCAAATATCCTCTGTTTTCGTTCAAGCTGTTTCCGTTGCAGATTTAGAGCACCATGACTTCTCCCTCCTCCAACAACAAAGACAAGGATGCTTGGCTATTGAAGATAGAGCTGAAAAGAGAGGAACCAGAAGAAATCAACAAGGATGAAGGGATCAAGAAGGCCATGGAGGTTCAAGCTCCGGTGGTGAAAGAAGAAGACATCCCTCAACCTTTACCTAACCTTTTCACTCCAACAGAGATTGAAGCTTTCAAGATGATTGAGTTAGCTCGCATACAGAACAAGTATCTCACACAGGAGAATATCCTATTGAAGGATCATATCGCCGGACTCAAGGGCATTATCCTCAAGTTGGAGGAGCTTTTATGCTCGATGTGCGATTATCCACCGTCATCATCACCATCTTCTTCACCTGCGAGGATATAATCACATGGGTATGGGCACTCCCCTTTGCAACTGCCAAGCTTGGGAGAGGTGCCCCGGTATCGTATCACCATCACACTCCTATTTTTACCGCTTTATTTAGTCCGATCCTTTTAGTAGTATCTTGATCTAGTGGATTGAAATTTAGATATCAAGTAGTTTTGAGTTTTGCTTTGTGATCTCTTTATGTAATCGAGTCCGTGTGCTATCTATAATAAAGATTAGTGTTGAGTCAAGGGCTTTGCTATGTTGCTATGATCTTGAGAAAGTAGAAAGAATAAAAGAGTTCATATTGATCTTATGGATAGTGATAACTTCACACATAGAAAGTATGAGGCATAAAAATTGTTGAGAGTTGATGAACGTAGACTTGGTCATCGTTGCAATTAATAGGAAGTGATAAGGAAAGAGGGGTTCACATATAAATATAATATCTTGGACATCTTTTATGATTGTGAAGCACTCGTTAAGTATGACATGCTAAAAGAGTTGATGTTGGACAAGGAAGACAACGTAATGGTTTATGTTTTCCGACATCTCAGTTAAAGTATATTGTCATTGACCTTCCAAACATGTTGAGCTTGCCTTCCCCCTAATTCTAGCCAAATCCCTTGCACCAAGTAGAGATACTACTTGTGCTTCCAAATATCCTTAAATCCAATTTTGCCATGAGAGTCCACCATACCTACCTATGGATTGAGTAAGATCCTTCAAGTAAGTTGTCATCGGTGCAAGCAATAAAAATTGCTCTCTAAATATGTATGACTTATTAGTGCAAAGAAAATAAGCTTTATACGAACTTGTTGTGGAAGTAATAAAAGCGACGGACTGCATAATAAAGGTCCACATATAAGGGGCAATATAAAGTGACATTCTTTTGCATTAAGATTTTGTGCATCAACCCTAAACGTGCATGACAACCTCTGCTTCCCTCTGCGAAGGGCCTATCTTTTACCTTATGTTTTTACTTTATGCTTGAGTCAAGGTGATCCTCACCTTTCCCTTTTTATTTTTATCCTTTGGCAAGCTCCTCATATTTGAAAGATCAGTATATATATATCCAATTGGGTGTAAGTTAGCATAGGCTATTATTGTTGACATCACCTAAAGGTGAATACGTTGGGAGGCAACACAATAAGCCCCTATCTTTCTCAGTGTCCAGCTAAAACTCTATAACCACAAGTACTGCGTGAGTGTTAGCAATTGTAGGAGACTACGAGATAGTTGAGTATGTGAGCTTGCTGAAAAGCTCTATTATTGAATCTTTCTAATGTTACGATAAATTGAAATTGCTTCAATGACTGAGATTATGGTTTGTTAGTTCCCAATAAAGTTTTTGAACCATACTTGACATTGTGAATTGCTTGTTACTTGAGCATAGGAAATCATATGACAAAATCTATATATGTTGCTGTTATTAGAATGATCATGATGCCATCATGTCCATATTTTATTTTTATCGACACCTCTATCTCTAAACATGTGGACATATTTTTCGATTTCGGCTTCCGCTTGAGGACAAGCGAGGTCTAAGCTTGGGGGAGTTGATACGTCCAATTTGCATCATGCTTTTATATCAATATTTATTGCATTATGGGCTGTTATTACACATTATATCTCAATAGTTATGGCTATTCTCTCTTATTTTACAAGGTTTACCATGAAGAGGGGGAATGCCGGCAGCTGGAATTCTGGATGGAAAAGGAGCAAACGTTGGAAACCTATTCTGTACAGCTCGAAAAGTCCTGAAACTCCACAGAACAACTTTTTGGATTTAATAAGAATTTCTGAGCGAAAGAAATAGGCCAGGGGGCCCACACCCTGTCCAGGAGACAGGGGGCGCCCCCCTATAGGGCACGCCCCTATCTCTGGGCCCCTCGTGGCCTCCGCATCCATCTTCGCTATATCATCACTTTTACCCTGCAAAAAATCGTGGGCAAGCTTACAGGACGAAACTCCGCCGCCATGATGCGGAACCTTGGCGGAATCAATCTAGGGCTCTGGCGGAGCTGTTCTGCCGGGGACACTTCCCTCCGGGAGGGGAAAATCATCACCAACGTCATCACCAATGATCCTCTCATCGGGAGGGGGTCAATCTCCATCAACATCTTCACCAGCACCATCTCCTCCCAAAACCCTAGTTCATCTCTTGTATCCAATCTTGTATCAACACCACAAATTGGTACCTGTGGGTTGCTAGTAGTGTTGAAAGTGCGTTATATCGACTAGACGGGGGTTGAATAGGCGATTTTTATGAAATTCTTCACCGAGGAATTTGCCGGTGAGGAAATTCCTTAGCGAAGAACTACTAGCAGCGGAATATGTACTCAGAGGTAAACATAACAGGATACACACATAGTCAGCATGATGAAATGAAGACTAAGAACAGAGTACGGAAAGCGTAAACACAGGATAACAAGATGAAGACAAACAGACTGAAGAAATTGAGCTGAGGAATTTGTGAAAGTCTTCAGTCAAAGTCTTCAAGCACAGATATGAACAACATGCAACACAGAATGAGGAAATATATGAGTTGAGGAAATAGAACCAGTTAGTTGGTGAAGACAATGATTTGGTAAACCAGTTCCAACTGCTGTCTCGGTTATACGTCTGGTTGAGCGGCCGAGTATTTAAACTCGAGGACACACAGTCCGAAACCCGTCTCGAGCCGCAACTCGGGACAGCCAGTCCTCACCATATTCTCCTTGAACTAAGACCACGCAGGCCTCGTCCAATCACTCGTGGTAAGTCTTCAGGTGACTTCCAAACCTTCACAGACTTGGTCACTCGGTGATCCACAATTCCTCTTGGATGCTCTAGACCTTGACGCCTAACCGTCGGAAGAAGCACAGTCTTCAAAGGTAACAAGCGTCGGATCCACGCAGATCAATTTCTTGATGATGCTCAATCACTTGGGGTTTTGTGGGTTTGGTTTTGGGATTTTCCTCACTTGATGATTTTCGCTCAAAGTCCTCGGAGGATGGGTTGCTCTCAAATGACAAGTGTCAAGTTCTCTCGGAGCAGCCAACCAACTAGTGGTTGTAGGGGGCGGCTATTTATAGCCTAGGGAGCAGCCCGACATGATAAGACATAAATGCCCTTCAATGATATGACCGTTAGGTGGATAAGATATTTTGGTCCGCCGGCGCGCAGCACAGCAACGGTCGGAAATTTGACTTTCAAAGTCCTCATGGCTATCATGTTCCTCACTATGTAGGCAATTCGCACTGGCGAATTCCTAACTCCTCAGTCAGAGCAAAGTCATCAGTGATCAGAAGAACTGCGTCTCTGTCACTGAAGAATTTGACTGAACTATATGAGATTTCCAATGGCTTCACTCGAAGGGATTGGTAGGTGTAGGATTTTGAGTTGAGCATCACATGGAAATTTTTCCTTAGTATTTCCTCGACCCCCTTTAACAGTACGGTGTTTCCTATGACTCAAGAAAGAGAAAATGAAACTACAAAAACAAAAGTCTTCACGCTTCATATTCCTCGAATGAATATCACGTCTTCATGGTCACACCAATTTCTTCACTTTCAAAGTCTTTAGAAAGTCTTCAGAATATCAAAGTCTTCAGTCGAAGTACTTCATTTTTAGGGGTCGACTTTCTCTGTAAATATCAAACTCCTCATAGACTTATAGACCTGTGTACACTCACAAACGCATCAATTACTTAACCTATAAGTCTTCAATACACCAAGATCACTAAGGGGCACTAGATGCACTTACAATCTCCCCCTTTTTGGTGATTGATGACAACATAGGTTAAGTTTTCAACGGGGATAAACATATGAAGTGTAAATACTGATATTGAGGAATTTGATTGCAAGATATAGAAGAACTCCCCCTGAATATGTGCATAATGAGGATTTTGCTTTTGAGGCAATGCACATTTGAATAATTGGATCATGGAGATCTCCCCCTATATCTTGTAATTCATACACGCATTTGATATATATACTATGAAGAATTTGAAATGCATGATGAAATATGGTGCCTGATGAGATTCAGCATGCGTGCAATAGTATTGACTAGGAATAAGCATGCGGAATATCACATCAAAAGTTTCAGAGCTTAAATATCACATTCAGAGCTTAGTGCTTCAAAAGCATCAGAGCATAACACGTATCAAAATCAGAGCATCAAACGTATGGAAGCACGATCAAGAGTATCAGAGCATAGTGCAAAGTCAGCACAATGCACCGTTCAAAAGTATCAGGGCACCATCGGATTTAAGATTACAACTCGATCCAATAAAAGTTTCGGAAGAACGAGAGTTGTAACTTAATAAAAACGCCCATAGTATAAACCCGCTTGAAGACTAACTCAGATTTCTCCCCCTTTGTCATCAAATGACCAAAAGGATCGAAACTGAGGACTAACGCCCCTGAAGATTTTCAAGTTGATGGAGGAGCGCCAGCGTTGTCGGGGTTGGATGTTGAAGTAGGGCCTGCCGCAGTGTCGTCTAAATCTTCATATTCATCAGTTTCACGCGATGAAGAATAAGAACTGGCCACCAGATCAGGAACTTTGACTCTCTTGAATTTCTTCGGAGGTGGTGCAGACCAGTCAAATGCTTCCTGAAGGCCCATAGTCTTCAATTCTTCCGCGGAATAGACATGATTAAGAACAGCCCAGGTGCGGTTGAGGGTTTCATGAAGGTAGTACTGGGTTTTCTTCTTTGCATTATGCGTTGAGGTCATGTTGTGAAGAATTGCAGCAAATTGGCGCTTCACCCATTTCTGATTGCGTTCAACCTTCTGATGAAGACTGAGGAGTAACTCACGATCAGTCATCACCCTGGGTGCAGTTGCTTGAGGCTGTTGATTGGTTGAGGTATTTGCGGCAGTGTCATGCGTTGCAGAATCGTCATTGGTGGAGTAGGATGCAGCCTTGCGAAATTGACCATCCAATGGACGAGTGCCTTCATCAATTACAGCTGCTGCCTTGCCCTTGTCATCAGATGATGAAATTGGTCGCTTGAGGACTTCAATGGGCGGCAGGAAGCTGCCATGGTTCAGAGTGTCAGCCTTGTAGTTCAGTGAAGATCTTGCCCTTATGAATCTCATGATCCAAGGCGCATATGGCTTCAGCTCAAAAGGTGACATTGCAACATTTGCCAGAGTCCTCATGAAGAAATCATGGAAATTGACAGGAACGCCATGAATGATATTGAAAAGCATGTTCTTCATGATGCCAACGACATCTTCTTCATTTGAGTCATGGCCTTTGATGGGACTCATTGTCTTTGTCAAGATTCTATAAACAGTCCGAGGCACATACAGCAAGTCCTTGACGAGGAATTTGGTTCGAGAGGCCTGTCCTGGCTTCAGTGGCTTCATAAGCACTTGCATAAAGTGATCAGATAATTCACGGTCATTGTAAATGCAGCGTGCAGATTCATGGGGAGGATCAAGAGGAAGGACACGAAGCAATTCAGTTGCTGGTGCCTTGTAGTGAGTATTCTCTGTCATCCAATCCAGAACCCATGAGTTGATGTCTTCAGCATCTCCGGTGATGTGCAGGGTGGCATAGAACTGAAGAATGAGTTCTTCATTCTAGTCACATATATCAGTGCAGAAATTCAGCAGCCCTGCATCGTGAAGAACACGGAGTACTGGCTCGAAGCACGGTAGTGATTCGATATCCACATGAGGAATATGCTCATGGTCGAAGATCTTGTCCTTGTCAAACAGCACTGAGGAATAGAAGTTTGCTTGTGTTGGAGTCCAGAAGCGTCTTTTCCTCATTCGAGCAGAGTCATAAGGATTGTAAGCAGTGAAGAACACATGCTCAGAAAAGAAGTCTTCAGCCTTGAATTTTTGCTTGCTTGAGAACAGATTCTTCGGTTTGGGCATAGGAATATCAGAGATTTGCAACACAACCTCAGGAATCGCGATCTCAGGTTCTTCAGGCTGAGGAATTTCTGGTTCCTCTCCTTGTGTAGTTTGAGGATCAGCAGTGGGTTCTTCAGCGCTAGTGGCTGGAATTTCTTCATTGACAGATGAAGTGGGATGAGTTTCTTCAGAGCCCATTTGAATAGTTGTAGCCGGGGACAGAGGAACTTGTTGAAGCGGAGTGAAGAGAGGAGTATTGGGATGCTGACTTTCCCAAAAGTCATCGTTCATCACTGGTGTAGTGCACCCAATATCCACGTCTTCGTCTTCTTTTTCAATTTCCTCAACACCTGCCTCTTGGTGTGGTCGAGGCACGGTGAGGAACCAAGCTGGGTTGAAGGAAAGCTTCCACTTCAATTTCTTCATCAAGCTGTTCTGAGGTAGCAACAGATTGATTTTCTTCATCAGATCCGCTTGGGATCTTGTAATCTTCTCCATAAGGAACAATCTCCTTGGACGACATGGAGGAAATGGGAATGGCATCAATAGGATTTTCAATCGAGCTGGTCATTGGCTTCATTTTCTTCGCAGCCGAAGAATTTGACGCAGCTGATGCCTTCCTCTTCTTCACTGCAGCTCGTTCTGCAGCCTTTGTCTTCTTCACTTCATATGCAGAAGGAAGAATTGGAGATGGTGTTGGTGCAGGAGGAGCTGAGGATTGTGGTACTGGTGCAACTGGTGCAACTGGTGCAGTTGCCCTGTTTCCTTCAGATTCTTCAGGCGCACCACTAGTGGATGCCCTGGAATTTCTTCAGCAGCTGGAATGGAGTCATCAGCCCTGGAACTTGTGTTTTCATCAGCACGCTGAAAGTCATCAGCAGTGCTAGCATGTTCTTCAGCAGGCTGAGCAGAGTCTTCATCCTGAGGATTTTCATGTTGCGATGGGGCTGCAACGGTTGTCATTTTCTTCGTCAGATTGACGAATCTCACCTTGGCTCCTTGCCAATCAGCATTGTAAGCTTCGAAATCCTTGCTGAGGGCTTGGATTTCGGATTGAGCTTTGAGAAGTTCTTCAGGAGTCAAGTTGACTAAGTTCTTCCTCAGAAGCTTCTCCTTTCTGGCTTTTGCTCTCTTCAATTCACGAGCCTTTTCAAACTTCCATTTCTCTTCAGCGATGAAATGGTTAAGCATATGACTTTGACCAGGAGTCAGTGGCAGATCCGGAATGGGAGTGTTTGGATCCTGATGCCATAGGTCAATGAAGTCAAGGATCTTCTTCGGATCCAAAAGCAGAGGCACACTTGTTCTTTTGGCTCTAGCGGCCTTGGTCAGTCTGTCTCTGATGATTTCTTCAAGTTCTTCATCAGAGGCTTCATCATCAGAAGGCACATTGAATGCAACCGGTTTCTTCTTTGGACTTGGTCGAGGACCGCGTCCAGCTGTTGCCTTTGTCTTTAGCAAAGTGGGGCTGTTGAGGACATTGGTGCAGGTGAGGAACTTCTTTGAGACACGAAGCAATTGAGAAACCCCGAGTCCTTTGACAAGTAGCTAGATGCACAGTGTTGAGGACTTGGAGGAGCTGCCGAGGATTTTGCATGAGCAGCAGCAGATCGAGGAATTTGCCGTGAGGGCGCGGCCGAGGAAGCTGGGCCGTGAGGGCGCTCGGTGAAGCACTTGGCTTGCGAGCAGGCTTCTTGGCATTGATTTCCTCGGCTTGACCGAGGGCTCAGCAGCAGCAGCAGCAGATATCCTCATTGAATTTCCTCTTGCCTCCTTGGCCTGTCTTGCCAATTTGGCTTGGCGCTGGACCATTCTTCAGAAAGTCTTCACCACTCTTGATGCTAGTGGGATCGGCGACTTGGCAGTGCGGAGGAGCTCTTGGGCATGGAGGGTTCAGCGAATTCATCATGTACTTGGGAGTGACATAGCGGTATTCTCTCCATTCTCGTGCCCATCTTCTTTCTATCCTCTCAGATCGCACTTTGCGCTGATTTTTGGTCTCCTTGCCAAATTTGGATTCATCGGTGTCAGATAGTCTTTGTATATTTCCTCTGGAATCTCAAAGGCAGTCATGACTTCCGGTTTCTTTCCTCCCTTCTGCGGTCTCTTGCCTTCTGCCATTTTCTTCAGGTGAGGAATTTGAACAATAGAGCACTCTGAAGAAGTATGCAGTTTTTCCTCGAGGAACGCTGCAAATGAGTTAAGTTGATGAGAACCTAGTGATTCAGCAGTGGACATGAGTACCTGTGAACAGAGTGTAGGTGCGAGGAATTTGGAGAGGTCATATGCGTTCTCAGAAGATTTTTCAAAAGAAGCAAGTTTTGAGGAATTTGACCAGCTGAGCCTTGAGGAATTTCACTCAGCGTTTCGTCTTAGGTTCCAGAGTTGTACAGATTGAAAATCCGCACAATTGAGGAATCTTGAAGAAATGAATGCTTAGAGAGATAAATCGAGAGCATATAGTGTGTGAGGTGTTCATATGTGAAGATTTGAAGAGCAAAAACACCTTTGAAGATTTTCAGAAAGATTTGAGAATCAACGCGAGTAATAAAAGTGACTTTTAATTACCCGAACTGAAGAACACGACGAACAGGAGTGAACTGTAGTGAAGTTCGTCACGTTAGATCTCCCACGCCCTAACTTGGCAGAGGGAGACGGCTACGGCGGCGGCGGAGTGAAGATTTCCGCGACCGGCGCGAGTACGACGGCGATGAGGTCGAGGCAGTGAAGCTTTTCCTCACCGGCGGCGGCGCTAGGGTTTGAGGAGAGCTCGAGCGAGAGACAGCGATCGAGCGGAGTAAATGAAGTGAGGAGGGTAGAGGGGTATTTATAGCCACGGTGAAAAACTGTTCGCCCGAAGATTTTGGGACGAACGTGCCCCTGCCCTTTCTCCTTCACGCGACATGTGTCACCCACGTACTGTGCAGATGAGATCGTGTAAGATCGTGGGTGATTAAACTAATAGATCGTGGGATGTGGAACGGTTTGAGCGGTAAAACCGAAAACTTGGATAAGATTTGTTTTAAAAAATTTCGTTCGCAATTTCTTGACTGTCAAGGACCGGTGAAGACTTTGAGCGAGATTCAATCGAAACGCACATGAAGAATTTGTGAATAGATTGGATTGAGTATAGCATAGAGGGAAGGGTCCGATCACATTCACTTAGCAGAAATAACAACTTGAAGAATTAGCAATAAGTGAATGCTGTAGAGGACATAAACTCACATATATATATATATATATATATATAGCCAATGAAGAAAAACGACGGAACCATTGAAGATTTTGCAAAGTTGAAGAATTTGAAAAATGAGGAATTTCAAAAATGAGGAAAAACTCAAATTGAAGATTTTCAACTTTTGTGGTGGCGTAGCCCACCGTATAAGAATGATGATTTCAGACACCGCATACAATTGTCGTAGGGTTCTGAGAATCAAATTCTTCATTAATTTCTTCACACTTAGAATGTTATTCTTCATTGATTGAGGAAAAAGTTACTTCATGTGTAGCACATCTAAGTCATCAATTATGCATAAGGGTTAGGATGTGTGTCCTTTTCAAAGAACATTCGAAGATTCTAAGATATTTAGCTCACACCGCAACTTGCTAAATCTCTTCTCATCCAAGGGCTTAGTGAAGATATGAGCTAGCTGTTCTTCAGTCTTCACATGCTCGATGGAGATATCGCCCTTTAGCACATGATCACGAAGAAAATGATGACGAATCTGGATGTGCTTAGTCTTCGAGTGCTGAACTGGGTTGTGAGCAATCTTGATGGCACTCTCATTGTCGCAGAGGAGAGGCACATTCTTCACGTTGACGCCATAGTCCTTGAGGGTTTGCTTCATCCAAAGCAGTTGAGCACAACATGAGCCAGCAGCAATGTATTCAGCTTCAGAGATGAAGCGGTGACGCAGATTCTGTTTCTTCGAGGACCAATGGACCAAAGATCGTCCGAGGAAATGACAAGTGCGGATGTTGACTTGCGGTCCACATGATCACCAGCATAGTCGAGTCGAATATCCAATGAGATCAAAAGCGAGCCCTTGGGGTACCATAATCCTAGTGTTGGTGTGTGAGCTAGATATCGAAGAATATGCTTCACAGCCTTATGGTGTGATTCCTTCGGTGCAGCTTGAAATCGGGCACACATGCAAACACTAAGCATTATATCTGGCCTAGATGCACATAAGTACAATAAAGAACCAATCATGGAGCGGTATACCTTGTGATCGAAATCAATACCATTTTCATCAGTGCATAGATGGCCATTTGTGGGCATAGGAATTTTGACGCCTTTGCAATCTTGCATGCGAATTTCCTCAAGACATCTTTGAGATATTTCTCTGAGATATGAATATGCCATTGCGCTCGATTTAATTTGAAGACCTAAGAAGAATTTCAACTCTCCCATCATAGACATTTGATATTCTTCACTCATCATATAGGCAAATTCATCACTATATCGTTGGTTAGTACAGCCAAAGATAATATCATCAACATATATTTGGCACACAAACAGTTCACCATCATATGATTTAGTAAATAGAGTAGGGTCAAGTGAACGGGTGTGAAGCCATTCTTCATGAAGAATTCCTTGATGTGTCATACCACGCCGAGGGGCTTGCTTGAGGCCATAGAGGGCCTTATTGAGTCTGAAGACTTTGTCAGATTCTTGGGATCTTCAAAACACGGGGTTGAGCAACATATACTTCTTCCTCAATCTTACCATTGAGGAATGCACTTTTCACATCCATTTGATATAAGATGATATCATGATGGTTAGCATAGGCAAGTAAAATCTGAATAGCCTCAAGTCTAGCAACAGGTGCAAAAGTTTCATCGAAATCAATTCCTTCAACTGTGTGTAGCCTTGAGCTACTAGTCGTGCCTTATTCCTCACCACAAGGCCATTTTCATCTTGCTTGTTGCGGTAGATCCACTTTGTGCCAATGATATTATGCTTGCGAGGATGCAGGCGATTGACCACTTCCGGACATTGTTCAACTCGAATGATGTAATTCTTCTTGCATAGCCTGAATCCACTCCGGCTCGAAATGCTTCATCTACCTTAGTGGGCTCTGAGATAGAGAAAAAGCATAGTGCCCACAAAAGTTAGATAAGTGTGAGGCTTTTGAGCGGGTGAGAGGACTGGTGCGCTGATGTCATCGATGATCTTCTCCACTTGCACTTCTTTTGCAACGCGTGGATGAGTGGGTTGTCGTTGAGGATTTTGATCAACATTTTCTTGACACCATTTTCCTCATCATGTTCTTCAGTGCATCAGCTCGACATTCTTCACGAACAGGAATGAATTCTTCAGCAGATTCTTGAGAGGAATGACATCCTCGGTTGCCTTGAGCTTGATAGCATCCTCGGTGCTGGTTCATCTAACATGAAGGTAGGTGCTCTCTTTGCGAGCCATTAGTTTCATCGAACCGCACATCTCTGATGTCAACAATCTTGTGAAGAACAATGTTGAAGACTCTGTAGGTGTGCGAGTCCTTTCCATAACCAAGCATGAAACCTTCATGTGCTTTCGGTGCAAATTTAGAATTGTGGTGAGGATCTCTAATCCAACATTTAGCACCGAAGACTTTGAAATAAATCACATTGGGTTTCTTGTCAGTGAGGAGTTCATAGGCAGTCTTCTTGAAGAATTTGTGAAGATATACTCTGTTGATGATGTGGTAGGCAGTATCAATTGCATCAATCCAAAAACGCTGAGGCATTTTGTATTCGTCAAGCATAGTGCAAGCCATGTCAACAAGAGTTCTGTTCTTGCGCTCCACGACGCCATTCTGTTGAGGAGTATAGGGAGCAGATAATTCATGGGTAATACCAAGTTCATCAAGATAGGCATCAAGACCAGAATTCTTGAACTCAGTTCCATTGTCACTTCTGATATGCTTGATCTTCACACCAAAGTTGGTTGAAGCCCTCGAAGAAAATCGTTTGAAGACTTCCTGCACTTCATGTTTGTAAGTAACAATGTGTACCCATGTGTATCGAGAATAATCATCAACAATGACAAAACCATATAGAGATGCATCATTAGTGACTGCTGAATAATGATTCGGTCCGAAGAGGTCCATGTGAAGCAATTCGAATGGACGGGTAGTGGTCATGATAGTCTTATTTGGGTGCTTGGCCTTGGTCATTTTTCGGCTTCACATGCTCCGCATAAGTGATCCTTGAGGAATTTGACATTCTCAATGCCGATGACATGCTTCTTCTTCGCAAGCGTGTTCAAATTCCTCATGCTGCATGACCAAGTCGTCGATGCCATAGCCAGCCTTCGAAGCTTTTGCAAGTAGACATACGGCTGGTTGTGGTCCCAGAAAAATCAACAATATCAGATCTCCTCTCCTAAAGCCTTGAAGACTTTGGAATTGTCGACTTCCATAATCACAACACAGCGATATTTGCCAAAGACAACAACCATGTCAAGATCACAAAGCATTGAGACTGACATGAGATTGTATCCTAAGGACTCAACAAGCATGACTTTGTCCATGTGCTTATCCTTAGAGATAGCGACCTTACCAAGACCCAATACGACTTTTGCCTTTGTCAAGCAAATATGATATGCTTCAGAGGTGGCGGTGATAAGGAGTATCCATCAATAGATTCTTGTCACCAGTCATGTGATTTGTACATCCACTATCGAGGACCCATTCAGTAGTTTTGGGTTGATCATCCTGCAGATGAATTAGTGTAACTTACAATCTCATATGCTTCATCAGTGAAGAATATGATATCAAGTTCATCAGATGAATTTCATCAAGCAGTAAACAGATATAGCAATATGAGGGCGTGTGAAATGAAAGTTCATTTCATCATGATTCGCCACGTCCTTTCGGGCATATTGTCGGGTCCCGGCAAATTCTTGGACATTAGAGCACGTCTGGAGACTGACCTGCGAGAAAAGATTAGTTCTTTTCTTCACCACCCACATCCGGAGGGTGGCAAAGAGTTCATCATCCTGCGAGCACCATGTGAGAAGGGTGGCAAAGATGCCAAACCATTTCGCTTAGCATGAGAGAGGTTAGGGTATGCATATGAATAGGCAGAGTAATTCTTTGAGGACGTGTGAACATAATGATTTGAAGAATAATGCACATATTCATAGCCCTTAGCTTTGCCCTGCGAGACAGATTTTTTAGCACAATGATAATCATATGAGGACTTTGATCCAATTGAGGAATTCGATCTTCGTGAAGAATTTGGTCCATATGACGATTTGGATCCATATGAAGAATTTGGTCCATATGAAGAATTTGATCTGGGGTTCCTGTTCTTCACAGGTGGTGTCATGAGGACATTCACCTGAAGACTTTCGACACTGCTTTTGGGAACCCAGATTTTCTTCATAGGGAAACCGTTCCTGCAGTTAGTGCCAACATATCTAGCAAATACTTCACCATTCTGATTTTTGAACAATTTATAGTTGGAGTCAAATGACTCATCAGAAGAATGAGGGGATTCACATGTAAAGCCAGACAAGTTAGATGGATCAACTGGAGGTCCCTTTGCAGCAACCCATGAGGTTTTGGGATACTGCTCAGGCTTCCAATATGTTCCATCGGCATTGAGTTTCCTCTCAAAGGCAATACCCTCTTTCCTAGGGTTTTGTTGAGGATCTGCTTTTGAGCACATCACAAAGTGTCGATGCCCTTTGAGGCTTTTGTACATGCTGTCATGTATAATTCCTTCAACCTGCATTGTCAGTGATACTAGCAATGTCCTGAGATGAGGAATTAGAGATAGCAGAGGCAGATGAAGAATTTGTAACAGTTGAAGCATTTGAACATTCAGGTGAAGAATTTGCAGATTCACGTTCAATGCACTTTAAGCATGGAGGAACAAATTCTTCCTGAGAAGCGCTGATTTGTTGAGATAGTAATGAATCGCACTCCTTCTGAAGATCTTCATAACACACTCTTAGCTTTTCAAGATCTTCCTTTCTTTGAATAGCTTCAAGAGAAAGCTTCTCATGATCAGTCAAGGAGGGTGTTATGCTGATCTTGAAGGGCGTCAAACTTGGAGTGAATTCTCTGAAGACATTCACCCAATGCTTTTGACTGATCCATTTCTTTGCGCAACATACTATCACTTCTTTCTAGCATATCTTGAGTTTGTTCTAAAACCGTTTGTTGTTTAGTGGCAACACAAATGAGCTTAGTATAGCAGGATTCAATGTCATCATCAGATTCATCATTATCAGATTCATCACAAGACTCGGATGAGGAGCATTCGGTTACCTCAGCACCGTTTGCCATAAGATAAGATGCAGACGATGATGATTCTGGCTCGAAAGTCATCGTTTTGAGAGATTCCTTGAAGTCCTCGAACCAGGGATCATGACAAGTTCGATGACCTTCATAGACATCAGAGATTCGGTCCCAGATGAGCTTTGAATTGCCCAGATGCATAATTCGCCCGAATTGGTCTCTGGATAGGCAGGAGCAGATGATATCCTTCGCTATGAGATCAAGTCGAGTGTACTTGCGAATATCATCAGCATTCGCCATCTTGCATAGATCAGTAAGACCAATCTCAGTGACGGTCCACAGCTCGCTGTTCTTTGCCATGAGGCGCTTCTTCATCATGGCCTTCCACTTGGGATAATCATGACCGTCAAAGATAGGGCATGTCACTTTCTTCATACCTGCGGTCGACATAACTAGAACTCCAGGTGGTTAAACCAAAATCACACAGAACAAGGGAGTACCTTGCTCTGATACGAATTGAAAGTGTGTTATATCGACTAGAGGGGGGGTGAATAGGCGATTTTTATGAAATTCTTCACTGAGGAATTTGCCAGTGAGAAAATTCCTTAGCGAAGAACTACTAGCAGCGGAATATGTACTCAGAGGTAAACATAATAGGATACACACGTAGTCAGCATGATGAAATGAAGACTAAGAACAGAGTACGGAAAGCGTAAACACAGGATAACAAGATGAAGACAAACAGACTGAAGAAATTGAGCTGAGAAATTTGTGAAAGTCTTCAGTCAAAGTCTTCAAGCACAGATATGAACAACATGCAACACAGAATGAGGAAATATATGAGTTGAGGAAATAGAACCAGTTAGTTGGTGAAGACAATGATTTGGTAAACTAGTTCCAACTGCTGTCTCAGTTGTACGTCTGGTTGGAGCGGCTGAGTATTTAAACTCGAGGACACACAGTCCCGGACACCCGATCTCGAGCGCAACTCAGGACACCCAGTCCTCACCGTATTCTCCTTGAACTAAGACCACGCAGGCCTCGTCCAATCACTCATGGTAAGTCTTCAGGTGACTTCCAAACCTTCACAGACTTGGTCACTTGGCGATCCACAATTCCTCTTGGATGCTCTAGACCTTGACGCCTAACCGTCTGGAAGAAGCACAGTCTTCAAAGGTAACAAGCGTCGGATCCACGATGATCAATTTCTTGATGATGCTCAATCACTTGGGGTTTTGTGGGTTTGGTTTTGGGATTTTCCTCGATTGATGATTTTCGCTCAAAGTCTTGGAGGATGGGTTGCTCTCAAATGACAAGTGTCAAGTTCTCTCGAGCAGCCAACCAACTAGTGGTTGTAGGGGCGGCTATTTATAGCCTAGGGAGCAGCCCGACATGATAAGACATAAATGCCCTTCAATGATATGACCGTTAGGTGGATAAGATATTTTGGTCCGCCAAGATGACAAAGAACGGTCGGAAATTTGACTTTCAAAGTCCTCGGGGCTATCATGTTCCTCACTATGTAGGCAATTCAGACTGGCGAATTCCTAACTCCCCATCGAAAGCAAAGTCATTAGTGATCGGAAGAACTGCGTCTCATCCTTTGAAGAATTTGATTGAGCGTATGAGATTTCAATGGCTTCACTCGAAGGGATTGGTAGGTGTAGGATTTTGAGTTGAGCATCACATGGAAATTTTTCCTTAGTATTTCCTCGACCCCCTTTAACGAAGACGGTGTTTCCTATGACTCAAGAAAGAAAATGAAACTACGAAAACAAAAGTCTTCACGCTTCATATTCCTCGAATGAATATCACGTCTTCATGGTCACACCAATTTCTTCACTTTCAAAGTCTTCAGAAAGTCTTCAGAATATCAAAGTCTTCAGTCGAAGTACTTCATTTTTAGGGGTCGACTTTCTCTGTAAATATCAAACTCCTCATAGACTTATAGACCTGTGTACACTCACAAACGCATCAGTTACTTAACCTATAAGTCTTCAATACACCAAAATCACTAAGGGGCACTAGATGCACTTACAAGTGTTGATTACTCCTTGTAGTTGATGCTAACTGGTTTACTTGGTGGAAGATCATATGTTCAGATCCTTTATGCATATTATTACTCCTCTGATTATGAACATGAATATGCTTTGTGAGTAGTTACGTTTGTTCCTGAGGACATGGGTGAAGTCTTGCTATTAGTAGTCATGTGAATTTGGTATTCGTTCGATATTTTGATGAGATGTATGTTGTCTTTTCCTCTAGTGGTGTTATGTGAACGTCGACTACATGACACTTCACCATTATTTGGGCCTAGAGGAAGGCATGGGGAAGTAATAAGTAGATGATGGGTTGCTGGAGTGACAGAAGCTTAAACCCTAGTTTATGCGTTGCTTCGTTAGGGGCTGATATAGATCCATACGCTTAATGTTGTGGTTAGGTTTACCTTAATACTTCTTTTTGTAATTGCGGATGACGAGGACATGTATTGGGGGTAGGGTAACAAGCCTAACCTAAAGACTCTACCCATGGACAGCGTACACTTTGTACTGGGCCCCTGGGCCAAATCACCGTCCAGATGTACAGCAACTTGAAAGTCACTCGGGCGGCAACAACCACTCGGAGCACGGCACTCCACTCGACGAGCTCATTCCACTCGGCCGTGTAACTCACTCGGATATGCGAAGACCAATAGTCAGCATGACGGTTTTGTAGTGGGCAGGTATTAAGGCATTGATGCTCCACTTTGTAACAAAGGGGGTGAGGGGATAGCGCACTCTATATAAGCCACCCCCACCACTAGACTAGGGGTTCGGATTCTTTTCTTCCATCTCTCTCTCTCTTTCACTATTAGTCTCAGGACTACGGGGATCCGTTCTCCTCTCATTGTAATCTCCAGATACATACTAAGATAAAACAAAGCCTCTCCGGAGCACGAGACGTAGGGTTGTTATCTCTATCGTGAGAGGCCCGAAATCGCTAAAACCACCGTGTCACCCATATGCATCTCGATAGATCATGCTCCTTTATCCTACCCCTTTCTTATTGTCGGAATCATTACCACGACAGTTGGCGCCCACCGTGGGGCATGGCGTCTATCGAGCCATGATGCATATGGTTCTTTCTTCAATCGCCGGCAATAGATTAATTTCTGCAGGCAACCCAATCTTTCTTGGGATGATCTCCCCAGATCAAACAATCGCCGCTTCCAATTTTGACTATTGGAGTCCCGGCCGTCACACAAAATACTCCTCTCATACAAAAGGATCAGGGAGTTGCTCATCTCATCCTGTCCTGTTTACAATCAATCGAAGATTTGCTAATTGGTTTTTGTTTCTTTTGCATGTCACACTTGTGAACGACGGAAGAGGAGAGAGCCAGGACAATGGATGTCCTCGTAGACGCTCAGCCCCAGTGACTCCCCGACAGCGCCGCGCTGCAGCATGCCACCGTCGCCCTCCTTAAGATCCTCCTCGGCTCCGATGGTGATGGCAAGCAGTGACCCACGCACGCCACAACACGTCATTGCCGACCGCTCCGGCGGCTACGCCGTCGTCTCGCTGTCCGGTGACCTGCGCCTGCCGCAGCGCGTCACCGCCGACCGCTCCGGCGGCTAAGACATCATCTCGCTGTCCGGTGACCGCTTTTCGCCGAAGCGCGTCACCGCCGACCGCTCCGGCGGCGCAGCGCGACCTGAAATGCCACGGTCAGATTCGCCGTTACCGCCAGTGCTGCCGGGCCGGTTGACATGCTGCTCTATGCCTGCGAGGTACACAGCCCGAACTTCTCTCTGGCACCGCCGATGACCCCGTTCCCAGATACGCAAGTCAATTATTGCAGTTAATTACCTGATTACTTATTGTGATAGTTAAGCTAGCCCATGCAAAAACTTGCCCACGACCTCAAGTCCTTAGGTCGTTAGCCAATCATTTAATGGTCCACTGGGCATGCAGAGGAGTTAATGTGCCAGTTTTGTCTGCCCTCGACCGATGACTAAGACTAGCCACAATGGATAGTAACATAGAGTAGTAACATGGGCATGTTACTACTCTATGTTACTACCTCTATAGTGGGAAGTAACATATGTGTGGTAACATATAATACTTCATTTATTATGTTATAGACTCATCTTGCTTTGATATGTGTGATGTTACAGTAACTAGCTGAGTTACTAGAACTACCTCTCTCTTCATTAACTCATTGCCACATAGACAAATTTGCTGAGTTGGACATGAAGTTACTGCTGAAGTTACTCCCACTGTGGCTAGTCTAATGCGCGGGTTAATTTGTGCATGCATGCACGACCATCCATGGTCTTTACGACCTGCAAAATAGCATTCATGTGTGGACACTTTATTAGTCCCACAAAAAATATTCGTGGAGGTATCTGTACTTGCTAACTTGCAGGCTTGTTAAAACGAACAAAGTCTTCTGACCGACCCATCATTTATTCCACTCGACGGATGGTGTTGCGACCAGATCACAACCCAGTTATGGTTCACTCGGCCAATTAACGTGCAGGCTACTCGGTTGGTTGGCTTCAGGATGCAACCACAAGTGCCATCCGCCTCGTTGTTGTCTGCGAGGCCATCGTCGAACCTCCACGCTCGGCCACCGACGTCGTCCGGCTTGTCGTAGTCTCCAGCCTCATCTGCAACGTCATCGACGAGCCCCCACATACGGCCACTCCCTCCGGGGGCTGGCGGCACTCCGCTTTGATAACGATGAAACCGGCAGACCAAGTCTTCAGCCACTCGGCAGAGGATTAAGGACCTTATCCTCTCCAATCATTTTACAAATTAGCTCTCAAATTACTGTACAATTGCTTAACAGTCCCTTTTCTGTTCGAACCCAGGTTCACTCAGATGGGATTAAAGCACACTTGAATGACCATCCACTTGAACGAGTCGCACGCATGCTCAGACGAATTTACTCGAATGGTTAACAAACCACTACGGCAGTGGGAGAAAGACGTTTTGGTCCACCAACCACTCGGACGCCTCGCGCGTCACCACTCCGCGAGACGCCTCTACTTCAGTCGGACGCCCCGCGCATCGTCACTCCACGGCACACATCTGCATCATCCTGACGCCCCGCGTGTCGCCACTCCGTGGCACGCGTCTACATCACGCTGACGCCCCGCGCATCGCCACTCCGCGGGACACATCTACTTCACTCGGCCGCCCCGCGCGTCCCCATCGGTTGGTCACCTCATCACCACTCGGCTGCCCTGCGCGTCGCCATCGGTTGGTCACCTCATCACCAATCGGCGGCCCCACGCATCTCCATCGGTTGGTCACCTCATCACCACTCGGCCGCCCCGCGCGTCGCCATCGGTTGATCACCTCATCACCACTCGGCTGCTCCGCGCGTCGCCACTCGGTTGGTCACCTCATCACCACTCGGCCGCTCCCCGCGTCGCCACTTGGTTGGTCACCTCATCACCATTCGGCCGTTCCGCACGTCGCCAATCGGTTGGTCACCTCATCACCACTTGGTCGCCCGCACGTCGCCATCGGTTGGTCACCTCATCACCACTCGACCGCCCCGCGCATCGCCATCGGTTGGTCACCTCATCACCAATCGGCCGCCCTATGTGTCGCCATCGGTTGGTCACCTCATCACCACTCGGCGGCCCCACGTGTCGCCATCGGTTGGTCACCTCATCACCACTCGGCCACCCCGCGCGTCCCCATCGGTTGGTCACCTCATCACCACTCGGTCGCTCCGCGCGTCGCCACTCGGTTGGTCACCTCATCACCACTCGGCCATTCCGCACGTCGCCACTCGGTTGGTCACCTCATCACTACTCGGCCACCCCGTGCGTCACCATCGGTTGGTCACCTCATCACCACTCGGCCGCCCCGCGCGTAGCCATCGGTTGGTCACCTCATCACCACTCGGCCGCCCTGCGCGTCGCCATCGGTTGGTCACCTCATCACCACACGGCCGCCCTGCGGCATCGCCATCGGTTGGTCACCTAATAACCACCCGGCCGCCCCGCGCGTCGCCATCAGTTGGTCACCTCATCACCACTCGGCCGTGATACGTCTCCGTCATCTCTATAATTTTTGATTGTTCCATGCCAATATTCTACAACTTTCATATACTTTTGGCAACTTTTCATACTATTTTTTGGGACTAACATATTGATCCGGCTGCCAGTGCGGTTCCTGCTCATTGCATGTTTTTGTTTCGCAGAAACCCAATATCAAACGGAGTCCAAACGGGATAAAAACGGACGGAGATTTTTTTTGGGAATATTTATGACTTTTGGGAAGTAAAATCAACGCGAAACGGTGTCCAGGGTGGCCACGAGACAGGGGGGCGCCCTCCCCCCTGGGAGCGCCCTGGACTCTCGTGGGCCACCCGTAAGGCAGTTGATGCTCTTCTTTTGGCGCAAGAAAGCTAATTTTACGAGAAAGATCTGGGCGAAAGATTCACCCCAATCGGAGTTATGGATCTCCGGATATTTAAGAAACGGTGAAGGGGTAGAATCTGAGAACGAAGAAACAAAGAGATAGATCCAATCTCGGATGGGCTCTCGCCCCTCCCAAGCCATGGGAGCCAAGGACCAGAGGGGAAACCCTTCTCCCATCTAGGGAGGAGGTCAAGGAAGAAGAAGAAGAAGGGGTGCTCTCCCCCCCTTGCTTCCGGTGGCGCCGGAACACCGCCGGGGGCCATCATCATCACCGCGATCTTCACCAACAACTTCACCGCCTTCATCACCAACTCTTCCCCACTCTATGCAGCGGTGTAACCTCTCTCTTACCCGCTGTATATCTCTACTTAAACATGGTGCTCAACGCTATATATTATTCCCCAATGATGTATAGCTATCTTATGATGTTTGAGTAGATCCGTTTTGTCCTATGGGTTAATTGATGATTGTGATTGGTTTGAGTTGCATGTTTTATTATTGGTGCTGTCCTATTGTTCCCTCCGTGTCGCGCAAGCGTGAGGGATTCCCGCTGTAGGGTTTGCAATATGTTTATTATTTGCTTATGGTGGGTTGCGTGAGTGACTGAAAGACAAACCCGAGTAAGTAGGTTGTTTGTGTATGGGATAAAAGGGGACTTGATACTTTAATGCTATGGTTGGGTTTTACCTTAATGAATCTTTAGTAGTTGCGGACGCTTGCTAGAGTTCCAATCATAAGTGCATATGATCCAAGTAGAGAAAGTATGTTAGCTTATGCCTCTCCCTAAAATAGAATTGAAACAATGATTACCTGCCTAGTTATCGATTGCCTTGGACAAATAACTTTCTCGTAACAAAAAGCTCTCCACTAATACTTACTTTATCGCATCTTTATCTAAACAGCCCCTACTTTTTATTTATGTGTTCTTTATTATCTTGCAAACCTATCCTATCACACGTTCAAAGTACTTCTAGTTTCATACTTGTTCTAGGTAAAGCAAACGTCAAGCGTGCGTAGAGTTGTATCGGTGGTCGATAGAACTTGAGGGAATATTATTCTACCTTTAGCTCCTCGTTGGGTTTGACACTCTTACTTATCGAAAACTGTTGCGATCCCCTACACTTGTGGGTTATCAAGACCTTTTTCTGGCGCCGTTGCCGGGGAGTCATAGCGTGGGGTGAATATTCTCGTATGTGCTTCTTTGCTTTCTCACTAAGTAATTTTTATTTGTTGTTCTTAGTTGTTTTCTATTTTAGATATGGGTAGGAAACGCAAAATACCAAAAAAAAATTAGTTGTACCTACTGCTCCAATATGGTTGAAGAACCACTGAAAATCTATCACGCTACTGAAGCTTTTTACTTGGATCATCTTCGATCCCTTTGTGCTCGTGCTGAAACCCCCACTAGTTTAGTTGAGGGCAAATCTTTAGATGAGCATGCTTGTTTTGTGCGACACCGTATATCTGAAAAAGGGAAACTATTATGGGATCAAATTCAACGTTTGCAATGCTATGCTTGGAATTTATGTGAAATATATGAGTTTACTTGTTGTTCTGAAGACCCTAAGAAACACCTACCCTATCAATGCTTGTTTAGTGATAATGGAATCATA
Source organism: Aegilops speltoides (assembly GCA_021437245.1). NCBI lineage: Eukaryota > Viridiplantae > Streptophyta > Magnoliopsida > Poales > Poaceae > Aegilops > Aegilops speltoides. The sequence goes on along the minus strand of CM038146.1, from coordinate 34,863,943 downwards.
TCTTCGTATGCTAAGGGTGTTTACAATTACTATGATGTTCAACAAATTGAAGAATTTGTTGCTTTTAAAGGTGCTTATGAGATTGCCTCTTTGATTGAAAAGTATGATGCTACTCTTTACGAATCTGAAAATTTTGCCATATTTCAATATTGTTATGATAAATATGCTTCTAATGCCTATGTTAAACCATATATTGAGGACTTCTCCGCTGTCCAAGAAGAGACTAATATTTTGCAGGAAGCTATGGAAGAAGAAATTGATGAAACAGTGAGCTAATTGGATGAAAAAGATGATGAGGAGAGCGAAGAACAAAAGGAGGAAGAGCGGATTAGCTACCCGTGCCCACCTTCTAATGAGAGTAACCCTCCAACTCATACATTATTTAATTCCCCTTCGTGCTTACCGAAGGATGATTGTTATGATGATTGCTATGATCCCTTGAATTTGTTTGAAATATCCCTTTTTGATGCTGCTTGCTATGCTTGTGGCCAAGATGCCAATATGAATTATGCTTATGGAGATGAACTTGCTATAGTTCCTTATGTTAAACATGAAATTGTTGCTATTGCACCCACGCATGATAGTCCTATTATCTTTTTGAATTCTCCAAACTACACTATATCGGAGAAGTTTGTGCTTATTAAGGATTATATTGATGGGTTGCCTTTTACCATTGCACATGATGATTTTGATGAATGTAATATGCATGTGCTTGCTGCTCCTACTTGCAATTATTATGAGAGAGGAACTACATCTCCGCCTCTTTATGTTTCCAACACGATAGAATTGCAAGAAACTGCTTATACTATGCATTGGCCTTTACTATGTGTGCATGAATTGTTCTTTTATGATATGCCGATGCATAGGTAGAGAGTTAGACTTCGTTGTTGCATGATATATGTTACTTTGTGCTCACTACTAAATTACAAATCATTGTTAATTAAAATTGGCTTTGATATACCTTGGGATCCGGGTGGATTCATTACTTGAGCACTAAATGCCTAGCTTAATGGCTTTAAAGAAAGCGCTGCCAGGGAGACAACCCGGAAGTTTTAGAGAGTCATTTATTTATGTTGAGTGCTTTCATATAGTTTAAAAACACAAAAATAAAGAGGGGAACCTAAAAACTTTTCAAAAAGGAAAGTGAAAGTGAGAAAGACAAGGATTGTTGAAGTGGGAGCTAGCCTTGAACTTTGTTCATGCTCACGGAAACTTTGTGAATCTTGATTACAGAAACTTTTCAAAAAAATTAATTATCCCCTTGTACAATTCCATTTTATTATAAAAATAATGTGCTAAGGTTTGCCTTTAGGATGTTTACAATGCTTGTTGGTTTGTACGGTGCAGGACAGAAACTTTGGCTGTAGTGCGCGATTTTACATTTTTAACTGGAACGTCAATTGGTTCTGATTCCTTTTGCACTATCTTCCTATGAAACTTTTTTAGTTTTCCTAATTTTGGTAGAATTTATGGGGTAACATAAGTATGGTGGATGTTCAGATTGCTACAGACTGTTCTGTTTTTGACAGATTCTGTTTTTGATGCATAGTTTGCTTGTTTTGATGAATCTATCAATTTATATCAGTGGATTAAGCCATGGAAAAGCTATATTACAGTAGACACAATGCAAAAACAAAATATGAATTGGTTTTCTACAATACTTAGAGTGGTGATTTGCTTTATTATACTAACGGATCTTACCGAGTTTTCTGTTGAAGTTTTGTGTGGATGTAGTGTCTAATCGAGGATGTCTCGATATGAGGAAAAGGAAGAGAGGCAAGAGCTCAAGCTTGGGGATGACCGAGGCACCCCAAGTAAATATTCAAGGATACTCAAGCGTCTAAGCTTGGGGATGCCCCGGAAGGCATCCCCTCTTTCTTCAACAAGTATCGGTATGTTTTCGAATTCGTTTTGTTTATGCATTATGTGCAAGTCTTGGAGCGTCTTTTGCATTTAGTTTTCACTTTTCTTTTTATGCACCATGCTGGTATGAGATATTCCTTGGTTGATTTATAGAATGCTCATTGCACTTCACTTAAATCTTTTGAGTATGGCTTTATAGAATTCTTCATGTGCTTCGTTTATATCATTTGAAGTCTGGACTGCCCGTTTCTCTTCACATAGAAAACCGCCATTTGTAGAATGCTCTTTTGCTTCACTTATATTTGTTAGAGTGTGGGCATATCTTTTGTAGAAAGAATTAAACTCTCTTGCTTCACTCATATCTATTTAGAGAGATGACAGGAATTGGTCATTCACATGGTTAGTCATAAAATCCTACATAAACTTGTAGATCGCTGAATATGATATGTTTGATTCCTTGCAATAGTTTTGCGATATAAAGGTGGTGATATTAGAGTCATGCTAGTGGGTGGTTGTGGATTGTAGAGACACTTGTGTTGAGGTTTGTGATTCCCGTAGCATGCACGTATAGTGAACCGCTTTGTGATGAAGTTGGAGCACAATTTTATTTATTGATTGTCTTCCTTATGAGTGGCGGTCGGGGACGAGCGATGGTCTTTTCCTACCAATCTATCCCCCCTAGGAGCATGCGCGTAGTACTTTGTTTTCAATGGCTTGTAGATTTTTGCAATAAGTATATGAGTTCTTTATGACTAATGTTGAGTCCATGGATTATACGCACTCTCACCCTTCCACCATTGCTAGCCTCTCTTGTGCCGAGCAACTTTCGCCGGTACCTTACACCCTCCTTATATCTTCCTCAAAACAACCACCATGCCTACCTATCATGGCATTTCCATATCCATTCCGAGATATATTGCCATGCAACTTCCATCATCATCATATACATGACTTGAGCATTCATTGTCATATTGCTTTGCATGATCGTAAGATAGCTAGCATGATGTTTTCATGGCTTGTCCGTTTTTTTATGTCATTGCTATGCTAGATCATTGCACATCCCGGTACACTGCCGGAAGCATTCATATAGAGTCATATCTTTGTTCTAGATATTGAGTTGTAAGTAAATAAAAGTGTGATGATCATCATTATTAGAGCATTGCCCCAGTGAGGAAAGGATGATGGAGACTATGATACCCCCACAAGTCGGGATGAGACTTCGGACTTTATGAAAAATAAAAGAGGCCAAAGAAGCCCAAATAAAAAAAGAGGCCAAAGAAGCCCACCAAAAAGAAATAAAAAAATAAAAATAATAAAAATGAAAAATAAAAGAAAAAAAGAGAGAAAAAGAGAGAAGGGGCAATGTTACTATCCTTTTACCACACTTGTGCTTCAGAGTAGCACCATGTTCTTCATAGAGAGAGTCTCCTATGCTTTCACTTTCATATACTAGTGGGAATTTTCATTATAAAACTTGGCTTGTATATTCCGATGATGGGCTTCCTCAAATGCCCGAGGTCTTCATGAGCAAGCAAGTTGGATGCACACCCACTTAGTTTCAGTTTGAGCTTTCATACACTTATAGCTCTAGTGCATCCGTTGCATGGCAATCCCTACTCACTCACATTGATATCTATTGATGGGCATCTCCATAGCCCGTTGATACGCCTAGTCGATGTGAGACTTTCTCCTTTTTTGTCTCCTCCACATAACCCCCACCATCATATTCTATTCCACCTATAGTGCTATGTCCATGGCTCACGCTCATGTATTGCGTGAAAGTTGAAAAAGTTTGAGATAATTAAAGTATGAAACAATTGCTTGGCTTGTCATTGGGGTTGTGCATGATTAAATACTTTGTGTGATGAAGATAGAGCAACAGCCAGACTATATGATTTTGTAGGGATAACTTTCTTTGGCCTTGTTGTTTTGAAAAGACATGATTGCTTATTGGTACGCTCGAAGTATTATAGTTTCTATGTCAAATGATAGACTATTTCTTTGAATCACTCATGTCTTAATATTCATGCCATGATTAGACATATGATCAAGATTATGCTAGGTAGCATTCCACATCAAAAATTATCTTTTTTTTATCATTTACCAACTCGAGGACGAGCAGGAATTAAGCTTGGGGATGCTGATTCGTCTCCGTCGTATCTATAATTTTTGATTGTTCCATGCCAATATTCTACAACTTTCATATACTTTTGGCAACGTTTTATACTATTTTTTGGGACTAACATATTGATTCAGTGCCCAATGCCAGTTCGTGTCTGTTGCATGTTTTTTGTTTCGCAGAAACCCAATATCAAACGGAGTCAAAACGGTATAAAAACGGACGGAGATTTTCATGGAATATTTATGATTTTTGGGAAGTAAAATCAACGCAAACGGTGTCCAGGGTGGCCACGAGACAGGCTGGACTCTCGTGGGCCACCCGTAAGGCGGTTGATGCTCTTCTTTTGGCGCAAGAAAGTAATTTTATGAGAAAGATCTGGGCGAAAGATTCACCCCAATCGGAGTTACGGATCTCCGGATATTTAAGAAATGGTGAAGGGGTAGAATCTGAGAACGCAGAAACAGAGAGATAGATCCAATCTCGGAGGGGCTCTCGCCCCTCCCAAGCCATGGGAGCCAAGGACCAGAGGGAAAACCCTTCTCCCATCTAGGGAGGAGGTCAAGGAAGAAGAAGAAGAAGGGGTGCTCTCTCCCCCTTGCTTCCAGTGGCGCCGGAACGCCGCCGGGGGCCATCATCATCACCGCGATCTTCACCAACAACTTCACCGCCTTCATCATCAACTCTTCCTCCCTCTATGCAGTGGTGTAACCTCTCTCTTACCCACTGTAATCTCTACTTAAACATGGTGCTCAACGCTATATATTATTCCCCAATGATGTATGGCTATCTTATGATGTTTGAGTAGATCCGTTTTGTCCTATGGGTTAATTGATGATCGTGATTGGTTTGAGTTGCATGTTTTATTATTGGTGCTTTCCTATTGTGCCCTCCGTATCGCGCAAGCGTGAGGGAATCTCGCTGTAGGGTTTGCAATATGTTTATGATTTGCTTATGGTGGGTTGCGTGAGTGACTGAAAGACAAACCCGAGTAAGTAGGTTGTTTGTGTATGGGATAAAAGGGGACTTGATTCTTTCATGCTATGGTTGGGTTTTACCTTAATGAATCTTTGGTAGTTGCGGACGCTTGCTAGAGTTCCAATCATAAGTGCATATGATCCAAGTATAGAAAGTATGTTAGCTTATGCCTCTCCCTCAAATAGAATTGCAACAATGATTACCTGTCTAGTTATCGATTGCCTTGGACAAATAAGTTTCTCATAACAAAAAGCTCTCCACTAATACTTACTTTATTGCATCTTTATCTAAACAGCCCCTACTTTTTATTTACGTGTTCTTTATTATCTTGCAAACCTATCCTATCACACGTTCAAAGTACTTCTAGTTTCATACTTGTTCTAGGTAAAGCAAATGTCAAGCGTGCGTAGAGTTGTGTCGGTGGTCGATAGAACTTGAGGGAATATTTATTCTACCTTTAGCTCCTCGTTGGGTTTGACACTCTTACTTATCGAAAACTGTTGCGATCCCCTACACTTGTGGGTTATCAGGCCGCCCCACGCGTCGCCACTTGGTTGGTCACCTCATCACCACTCGGCTGCCCTGCACGTCGCCATCGGTTGGTCACCTCATAACCACTCGGCCGCCCCGCGCGTCGCCATCGGTTGGTCGCCTCATCACCACTCGGCCACTCATGCGCCTTCAGACAGCTAAGTCATTTTACATTCTGTTATTTCCGTCTTCCCGAGTATCCCGTAATTCAAACATCACGTTCACTCGGAGGCCACGCCACCGAGTGTACCTCTACACTCGGCTGCTTTTAACATACTTGCTTAGTACTGGTTATGTGACTCCCGAGTCCAACTTCCATTTTTTCCCATGCATCATTCACGAACACCATGTGTCGTTCTTCATTTTGAGTTTGCATCGGTCCTCCGAGGCTGCAACTCAGTCGAAACACTGCAGTTTCATTTTATTTGAGCCAGTATTCCAATGAGTTCAGTCGGATCCGTCGCTTCGACAAGTTCGAACGGATCCTTCACTCTTTCAGACTCTTGCTGGTCAACCAGCAAGCCCCTTGCACTCCCAGCAGGTGTCTATGGGTGTTATTCACACAAATCATTTCAGCACACATCAAATTTCCTCAAGAAATTATTTCGTTGGCTTGTGCCATTTTTTACACAAGTTACACGATCACTAGACGGCCCTATGTGCCAACTTCATCGCTGCTTGGACTCAGTCACCATACCGGTCTTAGCGCACCACAACACTGACCTTATCGCTCTGTTGACTTCAAACACATCTGGCCGACCCCTCTGTGGAATCCTCTTCATCGTATCAATGATATAGACCTCGTTAGGCATGAGATAGATAAGTCTGTTTTATAATTAAACTTCACTCTTTTGCGAGTTTGCCTCTTTCAAGCATCACTCGGAAGCTTCCCCTCATCTTTACCCGAGTCCGACTCGATGAACTGCAAATCATCCATTCAAAACTATATTTCTCGTATTCCGACATGTCTATTGTCGAAGCCTGTAGTACGCTCGGGGGTTACGCCGCACTCGGGGGCTGCATCTCATTTGGAATGACAATCTCCTGAGTGGTCGAGTACTTCAGCACCAGTCAGACCCTTCACTTCAACAAGTACATTCGATCCGTCACTTTGATAAATTTCATAATCACCCAGACACTCTGTGCGCCATCTTTGTTCCTACTCAGACTCAGTTGTCGCGCCGGTCTTGTTGCGCCGCAGCCACACTACACCGACCTCGTCGCTACATCAGCTTCGAATGCATCTGGCTAACTCATTTTTGCCACTTGGTTGGACATTTAGTCCTTCACTCGGCCGCCCCGCGCGTCGCCACTCGGTTGTGCACATCTTCACCACTCGGCCGCCCCGCGCGTCGCCACTTGGTTCTACACGTCTTCACCACTCGGCCGCCCCGCGCGTCGTCACTCGGTTGTACGGATCATCGCCCCTTAGCCGCCTCGCGCGTCACCATCAGTTGGACATATCTTTACCTCTACACCCCCAACAGGGGAACGACTATGTTACTCATATGGTCAAACCTCATATCACACTCTGTAGCAAGCTTGCCTCTTTCGAGCATCACTCGGGGGCTACGCACAGCCGTTGGCCATGCCGCCCTCAGGGGTTACGCCCATTCAATCAACCCATTGATCACATCAGGAATATCTTTCTGACCATACTTGCTCGGTCTGCTGAAAATCTATAAGGGTAGTACTGTCGACTCGGACGATCGCCCAAATCATTACCTAAAGTCATCTTCAGGACTGCAAAAGGGTGAAAACAACACTCCTCTACGGATACACTTGGCCCTATCCTAGGCTCCAAGGCGTCAGTTTCTCAAACTTGGACTCAGAGATGGCATGTGCTGGCTTTCCCCCGGGATAATGAGTGGCCTCTCTCTGGAGAGTCAGTCCACACACTAGCCTCGTCACTCGGGTTTCATGGCACGTCCATGTCAGACCACTAGTCTATCTCCTTCGGGAGACATACAAGTGCCACCAAGTTTTTCCTTGCAGTCAACATACCCCGATCAGTCGGGAAGCACGTCCACTTGGATAAATACCCCTTTCATGCAAAAGGGTAAAAATGAAGCGCCATCGCTGAATCGTACAGGCGGCCTTACTCGTCGAACTTCGTTCGTACAACCACCTCGCTATGCATCCATCTAATTGATTCAATTCTAGACAAAGATATTTACCGTGCCAACGGCATGGAGGTTTACCGGGAGACTTAAACCCTCTGCCAGACTCATCTAGTCCGACAGAGGCTCGGGGACTACACCCAGTGGGTGCACTCAGCGTGCCCCCACTGAAAGAGAACTCAGAAAGAAGTACCCTTTAGTTTGATTATCAAAAGACATGATTTTACAGTCTTCCAAATGATTGTTGTTCATTTTTTACATGTTCTAAAATCCCCCAGCAGGCGCCTTAGTTGTGAATCCATTTCGCCTAAGTCGAAGAAAAAATCCTACCAAGTGGTGAGCCTGCCTCTCACTCGGGGGCTTAGCTGCAGTCCAGTACTCGCCTAAGTTTGAAAAATCCTACCGAGTGGTGAGCCTGCCTCTCACTCGGGGGCTTAGTTGCAGTCCAGTACTCGCCTAAGTTTGAAAAATTCTACCGAGTGGTGAGCCTGCCTCTCACTCGGGGGCTTAGCTGCAGTCCAGTAGTCGCCTAAGTTTGAAAAATCCTACTGAGTGGTGAGCAATCCTCCCACTCGGGGGCTTAGCTGCAGTCCAGCACTCGCCTAAGTTTGAAAAATCCTACCGAGTGGTGAGCAAGCCTCTCACTCGGTGGCTTAGCTGCAGTCCAGTACTCGCCTAAGTTTGAAAAATCCTACCGAGTGGTGAGCCTGCCTCTCACTCGGGGGCTTAGCTGTAGTCCAGTACTCGCCTAAGTTTGAAAAATCCTACAAAGTGGTGAGCAATCCTCCCACTCGGGGGCTTAGCTGCAGTCCAGCACTCGCCTAAGTTTGAAAAATCCTACCGAGTGGTGAGCAATCCTCCCACTCGGGGGCTTAGCTGCAGTCCAGTACTCGCCTACGTTTGAAAAATCCTACCGAGTGGTGAGCGACCCTCCCACTCGGAGGCTTAGCTGCAGTCTAGTACTCGCCTAAGTTTGAAAAATCCTACCGAATGGTGAGCAATCCTCCCATTCGGGGGCTTAGCTGCAGTCCAGTACTCGCCTAAGTTTAAAAAATCCTACCAAGTGGTGAGCAATCCTCCGACTCGGGGGCTTAGCTGTAGTCCAGTACTCGCCTAAGTTTGAAAAATTCTACCGAGTGGTGAGCGACCCACCCACTAGGAGGCTTAGCTGCAGTCCAGTACTCGCCTAAGTTTGAAAAACCTTATCGAGTGGTGAGCAATCCTCCCACTCGGGGGCTTAGCAAAGTGCGGGTCGGCCACGACCACCACTTCAGAGTTGTACCATCAAGAAGAAGGACGAGATTGAGCGTGTCACCAGGCAAGCCAAACTTAGGAACGTCAAGTCCATTGCTGAGTACCTTGCTGGTGAGCTGAGACAGGAACGTCAAGACCATTACTGAGGGCCTTGCTGATGAGCTGATCAATGCTGCTCAAGGATCGTCCAACTGGTCGACTGCTGATTCCTCTTCAGAAGATGTATCAAGCAAACAGAAACCAATCGGAGGGAAGAACAAGTTCGATCAGTACCAGCTAAAAAGAGTTTTAGTTCTCTCAGACCCCCGCCGACTACCCGCAGTCGATGGCGGTCTCGGGGACTACACCCAATGGGTGCACTAAGCGTGCCACCACTGGAGTAATCTCCACTCGGTATGGCCCGACTAGTCCGAGTGATGAACAACAACAAAAAAGATAGGCTCTAAGACTCCCGCCGACTGCCCGCAGTCGACGGCAGTCTCGGGGACTACACCCAGTGGGTGCACTTAGCGTGCCCCCACTGGAATGGTATCCACTCGGAACGGTCCGCCCGGTCCGAGTGACGGCCAAACAACAAAAAAAGACACGTTCCAGGCATGAAGAAATTTCGAGTAATCAATTACTCGATGCAGGACCAACTCCAAATTACAAAAAAACTGCTATAAGGTGAGTTCAACGCTCCTCCGTGGACCCGTTTGAGCTCATTTCACTCAGACACCATGCAGTCTGGAATCCATCAAGGCAACACGCGGAGATAAGACCGCCGGGTGACCAGAGGAAGTTCATAAGTGCCTCCGTAGCACACGACTCATCTGGGAATTCACCTCGACTCAACCTGCTCAACCTCGACCGATTCGGGGGCTAATGACGAGGACATGTATTGGGGTAGGGTAACAGGCGTGACCTAAAGACCCAACCCATGGACACCGTACACTTTGTACTGGGCCCCTGGGCCAAATTGACGTCCAGATGTACAGCAACTTGAAAGTCACTCGGACGGCAACAATCACTCGGAGCACGGCACTCCACTCGACGAGCTCATTCGACTCGGCCGTGTAACTCACTCGGATATGCGAAGACCAATAGTCAGCATGACGGTTTTGTAGTGGGCAGGTATTATGGCATTGATGCTCCACTTTGTAACACAGGGGGTGAGGGGATGGCGCACTCTATATAAGCCACCCCCACCACTAGACTAGGGGTTCGGATTCTTGTCTTCCATCTCTCTCTCTCTCTCTCTTTCACTATTAGTCTCAGGACTACGGGGATCTGTTCTCCTCTCACTGTAATCTCCGGATACATACTAAGATAAAACAAAGCCTCTCCGGAGCACGAGACGTAGGGTTGTTATCTCTATCGTGAGAGGCCCGAACTCGCTAAAACCACCGTGTCACCCATATGCATCTCGATAGATCATGCTCCTTTATCCTACCCCTTTCTTATTGTTGGAATCGTTACCACGACAGCGGATGCTTGCAATAGGGGTTAATCATAAGTGGGATGCTTGTCCAAGTTAGGGCAGTACCCAAGTACCAGTCCACCCACATATCAAATTATCAAAGTACCGAACGCGAATCATATGAACGTGATGAAAACTAGCTTGACGATAATTCCCAATGTGTCCTCGGGAGCTCCTTTATTATCATTAGAATTTGTCCAGGCTTATCCTTTCCTACATAAAGGATTGGGCCACCTTGCTGCAGTTTCCTTACTTTATCTACTTGTTGCTCGTTACTATTTATCTTATCACAAAACTATCTATTACCTACAATTTCAGTGCTTGCAGAGAAAACCTTACTGAAAACCGCTTATCATTTCCTTCTACTCCTCGTTGGGTTCGACACTCTAACTTATCGAAAGGACTACGATAGATCCCCTACACTTGTGGGTCATCAACCGCCTCTTCCCTCCTCCCCCTCCTCCCTCCCTCCCTTCTCTCTGTTCTTGTAGAATGTAGGTAATTTAAATGTAGATTTTAGAATGTAGACATTGTAGAATGTTGGTTTTGTAATAGAATAAAATTTTAGACTATTTTATGTGTTTTGAATAGAATAGGAAATTTTAGACTATTTTATGTGTTTTTATTAGAAATTTTAGTAATGGAAATTTTTAGTTGGTAGAATTTGAAAAAATGTCTTGTACTTGTTATATTCCAAACTTAGGGCATATTTTTAGGATTTAGTAAAAAAATAGTAATAGTGAATGATGATGTAGATATTTTAGGTATAGAACATTTTGAATAGATGATGATGTAGATGTTTTAATATATTTCATAGATAGACAAATGGATGGATGGATGGTTATATTGATGAATATATAGATAGATGATGGATGGATAGATGTTAGGGTTAGAACTATAGTGACAAATTTGTAGGGTTAGAACTAGATTTTACAATTTTTTAGTAAATGTAGATCTTTTGAATCAGCATAATAAGGTTTAGTTGATAGCTTATAGGGTTTCACTAAGTCCTAAGATGAGGATAATAATGTTTTTGTTTATATTTTGTTTTTTCAGGAACCAAGGAGCCCCTGCATCATCCTTGCCGTTGTCCCTGTCACCGACCCCCTCCGACCTCGAGGTGAGACCAGCCAAATCTCCATGTCGATGATGATGTAGATGTTTTAATAGAACTAGTTTATTTAGTAAGTAGTTAATAGAACTAGTTTATTAGTAAGTGCTTAATAGAACTAGTTTAGAGAGAGAGACCTATATTGGCAAATTTAGTTATGTTAGGATTATATATATGATATTTCAAAATGTTTTTATTCAAATTTTCAATCATTGAAATGCAATGACCATCAAGTTTGAATGCTCATATGATGTAGATATAAGCATGTATATCTAGTGTTGCTCAAATAGGATATGTGCTTGCCCAAGTGACCATGTTTGCAGGGAACACCTCCGAGTGGCCTATGTTTTGCCGAAGTGTTGATTAATTTCTATTTCGGCAAATTCCAGGCGCTCGATATGTCCTTTTTTAGCACAGGTCATGCCGGATTTTTCCATGAATTTTGGCATGGCTTGTGCTATAACATAGGAAATACCAAGTGTGTTGGAAATGCCAGAAATATCATTTAACGCCATTTTAGGTTTTGACGTCGAGTTATAATCTTTGAATTTTGAACACAGGAGATGTCTGATGATGATGGGATCTCGGAGTGTGGGTACTAATATGATGACCGGGGTTTGTGCGACAGGTTTCCTTACCTGCAAAATGATAGGTTTTTTACAGTGAAGCTGTAAGAGACCTTTGATGTTTCTACGGTACACAACGACAAGCATTTCAGCGTAATTAATATCATCACTTGTGCTTCTTTTGTTCAACGTGTAATTTCTGGATTTTTTTTTTCAATTTGATTAGTACATCCCGTGCCATGCTAGACCATATGTATTGGAGAAGCTTGGTTTTGGTTTAGATGACTTTGAGAATGTGGAGACGAGGAGGGCTCACTTAAGAACTAAACATGGTTATGAGTTTCTGGTTAAGCTGTACAATGCGGTCAATCACTCCCATTTCGGTTGCTCTAATTGGGAAGCTCTCTGCAAGGCATATGGATTTGAGGAGGAAATGCAAATAAGATTTGATATTCATCCCGAAGATTATGATGATGATGATGATGATATCGACATCTGGGTGGATGTGGATATTCCTCCAGTTTTGCCTAGATGTGAGTTTGCCAAACTAATTTGTTAAGTTCAGTAATTTATTTGTTAATTTAAAAATATTTGGTGTTCGTCGGTACTAAACTTATTTATTTATAATTGTCAGCTTATTTCTTATCTTCAAGAAATACTCGGAAGGTTGTAGACAACACATACTATAGCTATGACTCCGTGCTTGTTTGTGAGGAGAAAGGTTATCTTGTTTCATTCATAGAAGATGTTGAGGCCTTTAGAACCAATCACTCTATCAGCCCAAATTATACTAGATACATGCCACTAGTCCATAAATTTCTTGATGGAAACTTCATTGCCAAAAACTTGGTAAGATTTTGTTAATGATGGTAACTTCATTGCATACATCATTCTTAAGTAAACTACATTGCTAACTATATATGTTACTATTATGTTTTTCAACAGAGGCTCCCAAAGGAGGTTGTGCCTGACTTGATGTTTATCGAAGGTGATATGCATATGGTTAGCTTACGACCAAATCCCTTTCAGTACCGGCCAAAGCCTAAACGGAGAGAGCACAACACCCTTTCTCATCATCTGGTTCATGCAATAGTTCCAAGGCATGACAAACATCGTCAGATAGACATTCTCCAAAATCTCCGACTTGTGTGGTTAACAACTGAGCTAGTTGCTTGCACTTGTGCTCTTTACTATATTTATCCCCACAGCAAAAACAAAGACCATTGGCTTTGCAGAAATAGTGCAACTGACGCTCACAGGCAAAATCATCTGTTGGCTGGCGAGGTTCTGCTGCTCGGATCACCGCCCCAGCTGCATTAGGGGCGACAGCAGGATGAAGCCTGATAGTAGTTGCAGGTCACGCCCGAGTGTGTTGATGCTCTCCACCAATCTCCTGTTCTTCTTCCTGGATGCGTGCTAAGGATGCGGCTCTGGTCACGCTTGCTGGGTGTTGCAGACGGACGGCGACACGCAGCTCATCATGTAATCCATGAAGAAAATGAGATACAAACCACTGGAGTTCCGTGAAGTATGAGCTGCGAGCAAATGAATACATACAAGCATCAAAGGATCGCGTGTACTTTGTCACGATTCATGTTTGCCGAAGCTGCAATAAAATTGACATCTGCTCGTAATCATCAGTGCCAAACTCTGCAACTAGCGCTGCAATGAAGGCGTCCCAAATAATACAGTGTGGCAATGCTAATCCAATGATGAGCAGGGACGTTGTACATATCAAAGTATGTGTAGCAATTATCGATCCAGAGTAATGGAAACTGCCCTTTGAAGACCGGTAATGCATGTTTGGGAGGCTTGAGGTGAAATCCGTCGCGGCGGTCGTCGTGGTGCTCGTGGCAGTCGTGGTCGTCGCCACGGATGCAGCAGCACTCGTAGTAGTCGACGGCATCGCGGAGGCGCTCGTTGTAGTCACCAGCATCACGGCGGCTCTCGTAGTAGTCGCCCAGAACGAAAAGCCCATTTTCTATCATGAGTTTTTGTCATAGATGTAGGAGCCCACGACATCTATGATGATACCGGGTTTTGTCACAATTATCATCATAGAAGTGTCATAAGTATGGCAAAAAAATTTCCGTTCGGCCCAAAATGTCACAGTTGTGTCTTTTTTTTTGTAGTGACTGATAACCCACAAGTGTAGGGGATCGCAACAGCTTTCGAGGGTAAAGTATTCAACCCAAATTTATTGATTCGACACAAGGGGAGCCAACGAATATTCTTGAGTATTAGCATTTGAGTTGTCAATTACACCACACGTGGATAACTTAGTATCTGTAGCAAAGTATTTAGTAGCAAAGTATTTAGTAGCAAAGTAATATGGTAATAAAGGTAACGGTAGCAAAAGTAATGTTTTGGGGTTTTGTAGTAGTTGTAACAGTAGCAACGGAAAATTAAATAGGCAAAGAACAATATGTGAAAAGCTCATAGGCAATGGACCAGTGATGGATAATTATGCCGGATGCGATTATTAATGTAATAGCTATAACATAGGGTGACACAGAACTAGCTCCAGTTCATCAATGTAATGTAGGCATGTATTCCGTAAATAGTCATACGTGCTTATCAAAAAGAACTTGCATGGCATCTTTTGTCCTACCCTCCCGTGGCAGCGGGGTCCTAGCGGAAACTAAGGGATATTAAGGCCTCCTTTTAATAGAGAATCGGAACAAAGCATTAGCACAAAGTGAATACATGAACTCCTCAAACTACGGTCATCACCGAGAAGTATCCCGATTATTGTCACTTCGGGGTTGTCGGATCATAACACATAATAGGTGACTATAGACTTGCAAGATAGGATCAAGAACACACATATATTCATGAAAACATAATAGGTTCAGATCTGAAATCATGGCACTCGAGCCCTAGTGACAAGCATTAAGCATAGCAAAGTCATAGCAACATCAATCTTAGAACATAGTGGATACTAGAGATCAAACCCTAACAAAACTAACTTGATTACATGGTAAATCTCATCCAACCCATCACCGTCCAGCAAGCCTACGATAGAATTACTCACGCACGGCGGTGAGCATCATGAAATTGGTGATGGAGGATGGTTGATGATGATGACGGCGATGAATCCCCCTCTCCGGAGCCCCGAACGGACTCCAGATCAGGCCTCCCGAGAGAGATTAGGGCTTGGCGGCGGCTTCGTGTCGTAAAATGCGATGAAACTTTCTCCCTGATTTTTTTCTCCCCGAACATGAATATATGGAGTTGGAGTTGAGGTCGGTGGAGTTCCAGGGGGCCCACGAGATAGGGGGCACGCCCAGGGGGAGGGGGCGCCCCTGTCTTGTGGACAGGGTGTGGGCCCCCTGGTCTTGATTCTTTCACCAGTATTTTTTATATTTTCTGAAAAGTGCCTTCGTGGATTTTTAGGACATTCCGAGAACTTTTCTTTTCTACACATAAAACAACATCATGGCAGTTCTGCTGAAAACAGCGTCAGTCTGGGTTAGTTTCATTCGAATCATGCAAGTTAGAGTCCAAAACAAGGGCAAAAGTGTTTTGAAAAGTAGATACGTTGGAGACGTATCAACTGCCCCAAGCTTAAACCTTTTCTTGTCCTCAAGCAATTCAGTTGATAAACTGAAAGTGATAAAGAAAAACTTTTACAAACTATGTTTGCTCTTGTTGTTGTAAACATGCAAAGCCATCATTCAGGTTTCAGCAAATATTATGAACTAACCATACTCACAATAACACTTAGGTCTCACAATTACTCATATCAATAGCATAATCAGCTAGCGAGCCATAATAATAAAACTCGGATGACAACACTTTCTCAAAACAATCATAACATGATATAACAAAATGGTATCTCGCTAGCCCTTCCTGAGACCGAAAAACATAAATGCAGAGCACCTTTAAAGATTAAGGACTGACTAAACATTGTAATTCATGGTAAAAGAGATCCAGTCAATCATACCCAATACTAGACCATGCCGGCGCGCGTTGCTGCACCCGTCTATTTTTTAATAAAATGATGGTGATTTTTGTAAATATATAAGGCAAAACATGGAAGTAACTTGTAAAGAGGATTTCGCCCCAATAAAAGAGGGGGGTTAGCATCAAAGGAGTGCAATAATTAGGCAATAGGTTCCGAAGAAGGAAAGACATGTACAATAGGAGTAACTGTCCGAAAGAAAAAGAGTTCTAGGTAGAAGGCCAGCCATTTGTACCAAATCCACCACTGCTCACAAGAAAGTCATACAAATTTAATGAAGCAACTGTATGTTTCTTGATATAATGAATATATGATTCTTACCTCCTGGACAAATACATAACTGATCGAGTAAAAGGCATAGAATGATCAACATCACTTTTAACAACAGGAAAAACAAAAAAGAAACACCGCAGAATTGACCCTAAATGATATGACAAGTGGCACCCTTTTTAGTTCCTCAATTGTTATTTTAAATGCCTCGACATAAAGCTGTAGTGCTCTTCACATTCTTTGTAAGAGGTTGCCAAAGAAATACATAAATTTTACAGAATAACAATCGAAATTTTTAGTAATAACTGTTTCAACCAGAGCCTCATTTGGCCGTACATAACCAGTGCTCTCATCTCCTTGGTGAGCTATATATATGATATCTTAACTGATATATATCATCCTAAGCATAAAAAATGACATGTTACATGATCATCGCATGGATATGCAAATTAAATAACTATTGCTTAGAAGAACAAATGAACTTGTTATACTTCATTCCTAAAATGTAATACATACTGTAATAAAAATTAAAACAGTCACTTGTAGGAAATATCTGTAAAGACAGTCATAAGATGGATCGTTGAAGATACATACTCCAAAAGTGTGCAACCTGTAATAACACCCTCGAGTTACACATTATGAACGAGAAGTGCATAGATTCAATCTGAACAAATGATTTCCCTGAAAGATAAACCGAGGAAAGTACTTGGAGTATGGACATAGTCTCTTAGCAACTCCTTTTCATATATAAAAGAGAAAAGTCCTTCATTGCGCTCTAGGACCTACAGTAACCAAAAACTATTGAGGTGGCAGTGTCTATTTTGATACTCGCGTGTTGGGCTGTTGGCCTAAGATGACATTAAATTGATCTATGAGTAACATCCAGATCGCATATTTATTTGAATAGACAAAGATATTATAGCCAGGAAAGACTAATTTCTCAATGTCATGGAAATTTACATGGCTAACCGATCATACGTTGCTGCATAATCTTACTTCAGCTCAGCGATTTTGTCGTTGGAGCAGTGGCCCAGCCTGTCTAGCGCTATCTAGCGAGGAACAGAAACTCGTCTCGGATTAGAAGGAATCCAACGGCCAAAGACATCCGAAATTTCAAATCGACGGCTAAAATCACTGATAGACTGAGAGGGCTGGATCAATACGCGGTTTTAATATGCATCAGAAAATCAAAGGTATATATAAATACTTCATAGTGTGTGTTCGATGTCTAGATTGGCGTATTTTTTTGGTGTCTTGGAACAGTCCATGTGAAGATGTGTACATCGTATCAGCTCAAATCATTTGTACCACCCAGAAGACAAATAACTTACTTAATAGAGAACAAAAATGACATGTAATTAAACCGCAAGAAGATAAAAAATAAAGCAGTCAATATGTGTAGGAATCCGTGCAATGTTTTGGAGGTAAATCTGCACTGAAGTGGAAATAGAGAAGCATTGCGTGACCTCTCGGCAGATCAAATTAAACCTATATTATCTTCCTTACACTCTTGCTTCAATTGGCATTTAGTTCGGCACCTACAGGGTTACAATCTACACTACTTCCACAGATGATTCTTAAGCATTTGAAAATTAAAGGAAGAAAAACATGCATATAATCTGACCATATACATGCAGTAGCTTCTGAAGGGCCTTCTTTTTTGGCAAGAAAGCTTCTGAAGAGCCCATAGTTTTCTAAATCTCCAATAATAGGTAGGCATACAATTTACTTTTAAAAGCACACTTAAGCGACTATAGTAGTGCCTAGTAATAATATGTGGTACAGTACAGCCACAACAACTGATCTCTTATCATAATACGGATCAAGCATTGTCTACAGAACACAAAAAAGGAATCAGAGTTAGTGTATCTTCGCAGAAGATCGTTGGACCAAAAGTGGAATTACTGTATCATAATATTAGAAGCAAAATACCCATGATGCATTACCTGCAATACCCATGTGCCAATTGCAGCGTCAGATGGTTTGTCGACATGCAAGTTTTAACTAAGCATGATAGAACCATCACCCAAATATATAAATTTTACAACTTACCATAACTTACCCTCTCCCAAATATAGTACATATAGATAGAACACATGTTCTAATCCCCTTAGCCTGTTTTTAATTAACTAAGGAATATCAACTAACTTCACCCTTTTACATCCCAAAAATATGAGTCCTCGCGAAGCTTTGTACTTGTTGTAAACCTCATTGACCTAACCGGATAGAATCGAGAGAAATTAAAGGGATTGAAATGGAGATGAAAAGTGGAAAAAACATACCTAAAATAAAATCAGTCAAGAATTAACACCGATGGTACTAAAAGTCTCCCAATTCTGCTAATCAGTTGCAATATTTTCTGCTGAAGAAGAGCACAGACTATAGAGAAGCCAATGTATAGTAATTTTCATGGTGAAAATTTTCATCCCTGGTCACTCAAAAAACTGGAAACTTAAGTCAATACCTGCAAGACATCCCTTGTGTGATGAAGCCAGAGAATATCCTGTGTGGGAGATTGGAAGATCGGGCAAAGTAGTGGCACCTAAGTTTCTTGCACATTTTTTCTTGGCATAGATTATGGGGAAAGTTTCATTTGATATTAATCTCCTTGGTATCATCAAACCATTCACCTAACGCCATCACGGTAGGAGGGGTTTGTAACGGCCGCTTCACGCCTTCATGAAAGGAAACTGCCGCATACAGTAAAAAACAGTACCATGGCATCAATGATATAGAAACATAAACTAAGCAATCGTACATCCTTAATGCATGCATACTAAACATAAAGATAATGGTATGGCAGTCCATGTGAATGAACTAATTAACTGTGGACAACCACTGGAGAACAACTCAATACTCATATATACATATTCTCTTAATATGACACACACTTAGCTTAGTAGTAGCAAAACAAAGAACAGCTAAAAAAACCAGAAAACTATTTCTTCCAAGCACGTGAACACGCTGTATCACACACCACGGTCATTCTTATGGGTTGAACATCGGGAAGAAGGCAATACCATATGGACTGTTGAGGCCAACGCCATAGTAGATCACCAGGACACGCCGCGTACCGGCCGGCGTGCTATTTCAGTCCTGGTCCGCTGGAGGAGCCAGTGCTAGTGACGCACCTAGGGTCCGCCCTCGATTGAAGTCGTGGTCGGAGAGGACACCTAGGGTCGCTAGCGGGAGGGGCTGACCTAGTCTTGCGTGAGCGCCGCCGCTTAAAGTGGAGATCGACAGAAGAATATGCCGGCAGTGGCTGGGGGTGGCGACACACTACGACTGGCCGGCACCTGGATCGATCGGCCCTCCGTTCACCCGCATCTGGCCTTTCCCCTTGATCCCCTCGAGCTGGTTTTACTCGCGAGTGGCATGAGGCGGTCGCCCACTTCGCCTGAATCGAGCGGCCGCGGCATCCGCCTTGGTTAGGGTTAGCGAGTACATACCATTGGTTCGATGCTTTCTGGACCGCTCACGGAATCGCTATGCTATGTGGGCTGTTTGGCCCAATTAACCAGATTAGTCCAAAAAAGTTACCGGAGTAGCTGCCCTCACCGAGGTGCAGCCTGCGGGGCGGGAGCTTTGCATCCAACGGCTAGAGACGGCTATAACGTGAAATCAAACGGCTCGAAAGACTGATAGCGTGAGAGAGCTTCTAGGGTGCCCAGTTATAATGTTTTAAAATAAACCAATAATAATGAATGCAAATGACAGTGTGCTCTCGAGCGGGTGCTTTTTAATAAGAAGGTGATGACTCAACATAAAGTAAATAGATAGGCCCTTTGCAGAGGGAAGCAGGGATTTCTAGAGGTGCCAGAGCTTGATTTTAAAATAGACATTGAATAACATTTTGAGCGGCATACTTTCGCTGTCAGCGCAACAACTATGAGATGGCTGTATCTTCCATACTACATGCATTATAGGCAGTTCCCAAATAGAATGGTAAAGGTTTATACTCCCCCAACCACCAACAAGCATCAATCCATGGCTTGCTCGAAACAACGAGTGCCTCCAACTAACAACAGCCCTGGGGGAGTTTTGTTTAATTATTTTGATTTGCTTTGATCTTTTTGGATCATGGGATTGGGCATCCCGGTTACCGGCCCTTTCTCGTGAATGAGGAGCGGAGTCCACTCCTCTTGAGAATAACCCACCTAGCATGGAAGATATAGGCAGCCCTAGTTGTAACATGAGCTGCTCGAGCATACAAAATGGAATTTCATTTGAAGGTTTGGAGTTTGGCACATACAAATTTAATTGGAACGGCAGGTAAATACCTTATATAGGAAGGTATAGTGGACTCATATGGAACAACTTTGGGGTTTATTGAGTTTGTATGCACAAGCAGTATTCCCGCTTAGTACAGGTGAAGGCTAGCAAAAGACTGGGAAGCGACCAATTGAGAGAGCGACAACAGTCATAAACATGCATTAAAATTAATTCACATCGATTACAAGCATGAGTAGGATATAATCCATCATGAACATAAATATCATCAAGGATATGTTGATTTGATTCAACTACATGCGTGAACATGTGCCAAGTCGAGTCACTCAATTCATTCAAAGGAGGATACCATCCCATCATACCACATCATAATCATTCTAATAGCATGTTGGCACACAAGGTGAACCATTATAACTCATAGCTAATCAAGCATGGCACAAGCAACAATAATCTCTAAATGTCATTGCAAATATGTTTACTTCATAATAAGCTGAATCAGAAACGATGAACTCATCATATTTACAAAAACAAGATAGGTCGAGTTCATACCAGCTTTTCTCATCTCAATAAGTCCATCATATATCGTCATTATTGCCTTTCACTTGCACGGCCGAACGATGTGTATAATAATAATAGTCACGTGCATTGGACTAAGCTAGAATTTGCAAGCATTCAACTCAAGAGAGAAGACAGGGTAATATGGGCTCTAAATTAAATAAACAATCATGCATATGAGAGCCACTAAGCATTTTCAATATGGTCTTCTCGACCCCCAAAGGAAAGAAAAGAAAATAAAACTATTTACACGGGAAAGCTCCCAACAAGTAAGAAGAAGAACAAGAAATCTTTTTGGGGTTTCATTTTAATTTCTTCTGCGAGCATGGAAATTAAACTAACTAATTTATTTGGTTTTTCTTAAGGTTTATCAAGCACACAAGAAGAAAGTGAAAAAGAAAATTTAAACTAGCATGGATAATACAATGAAAGAGTATGAGCACCGACGACTAGTGTGTGAACATGAATGTAAAGTCGGTCAGAAATACGTACTCCCCCAAGCTTAGGCATTTGGCCTAAGTTGGTCTAGTACCAAGGACCGCCGCTACTCTCCCCGGTGTACTGGGGGTGTAATCAGGATACCACTGGCTGGTCATTTCTGGATCCCACTGGACAGATGGTGCACGATAAGGGTCCAGTTTAGGTTCCAGCTCAGGTTCAGGTTCTAGAGTAAAAGCTTGGGCTCGATGATTGTTCACCGCTTCCGGTGTGACAAGAAAATTTTCGGCAAGCAAATCAAACAACAGAGGCGCAGGCAAAATAATAATCTCAATGTGTTTCTTATTAAATCTAAGTTTATACAAGAGCATCTTCTCTTCGTTGTCAACAATAAACTTGTGTGCTACCATGCTCTTGTAATCTAAAATGTGAGGAGGCAATTTTGTCTCCTCTTTCATATTCCATAAAAAATCATACTAAATTTGCAGGGCATTTGGAGCACTTTTATTTTCGGGATATTTTTTAATGCACAAATAATTCAGAAAACAGATGGATAATACTATTTTTGCTTTATTTATTCTAAATAACAGAAACTAAAAAGTGGGTACAGAAGGTTGTGCCTTCTAGTTTCATCCATCTCATGGTCATCAAAATGAATCCACTAACAAGGTTGATCAAGTCTTGTTAACAAACTCATTCCGAATAACACGGAACCGGAGAAATTTCGAATAACACTAAGTTACCTCAACGGGGATATGAAAATCCCCGACAATAAGAATATCATACTTTTTATTGACAGTAGGGAGAGGAAATTCAAAACCTCCAATAATAATAGTTGGAACTTTTCCAATAGAATTGATGCTATGAACTTGAGATTGTTTCCTCGGAAAGTGTACTGTATGCTCATTACCATTAACATGAAAAGTGACATTACCTTTGTTGCAATCAATAACAGCCCCTACAGTATTCAGAAAGGGTCTACCAAGGATAATAGACATACTATCATCCTCAGGAATATCAAGAATAACAAAGTCCGTTAAGATAGTGACATTTGCAACCACAACAGGCACGTCCTCACAAATACCGACAGGTATAGCAGTTGATTTATCATCCATTTGCAAAGATATTTCAGTAGGTGTCAACTTATTCAATTCAAGTTTACGATATAAAGAGAGAGGCATAACACTAACACCGGCTCCAAGATCACACAAAGCATTTCTAACATGATTTCTTTTAATGGAGCATGGTATAGTTGGCACACCCGGATCTACAAGTTTCTTTAGTATTCCACCTTTAAAAGTGTAATTAGCAAGCATGGTGGAAATTTCAGCTTCTGGTATCTTTCTTTTATTTATGATGATATCCTTCATATACTTAGCATAAGGATTTGCTGTGAGCATATCAGTTAAGCGCATACGTAAGAAAATAGGTCTAATCATTTCAGCAAAGCGCTCAAAATCCTCATCATCCTTTGTCTTGGATGGTTTAGGAGGAAAGGGCATGGGTTTCTGAACCCATGGTTCTCTTTCTCTACCGTGCTTCCTAGCAACAAAATCTCTCTTATCATAATTGATTGTGGGTTATCAAGATCAACATCAGGTTCAATCTCTACTTCATTGTTTTTGCTAGGTTGAGCATCAACATGAACATTATCATTAACATTATCACTAGGTTCATGTTCATCACCGATTGTGTTTCAAAGATCGAAATAGAAATATCATTGGGATTCTCAGGTGTGTCTACAATAGGTTCACTAGAAGCATGCAAAGTCCTATCGTCTTTCTTTTTCTTCTTTTTGGAAGAACTAGGTGCCTCTAAATTATTTCTCTGAGAATCTTGCTCGATTCTCTTAGGGTGGCCTTCAGGATACAAAGGTTCCTGAGTCATTCTACCAGTTCTAGTAGCCACTCTAACAGCAAAGTCATTTTTTTATTTAATTCATCAAGCAAATCATTTGAGCTTTAAGTACTTGCTCAGCTTGAGTAGCAACTATAGAAGTATATTTGCTAATGAGTTTAAGTTCACCTTTAACTCTAGCCATATTATCGCTCACGCGTCCTATCTCGAAAGTGTTATTCTTTAACTCTTTACCAACATAAGCATTAAAACTTTCTTGTCTAGCCATAAAATCACCAAATTCATCTAAGCATGGGCTATGAAATTTAGTAGAGGGGATTTCAACTTTATCATATCTATAGAGAGAATTTACCTTTACTACCTTTGTCGGGTTATCAAAACAATATGGTTCTTCAACAGGCGGTATATTAAGACCATGTATTTCTTCAATAGGAGGTAAATTCTTAACATCTTCAGCTTTAATACCTTTTTCTTTCATTGATTTCTTTGCCATTTGCATATCTTCAAAACTGAGAAATAAAACACCTCTCTTCTTCGGAGTGGGTTTAGGAATAGGCTCAGGAGTTGGCTCAATTGCCTCAGGAATTGGCTCAGGAAGAGTCCAATTATTTTCACTAGTCAACATATTATTCAATAGTAATTCAGCTTTAATCATTGTTCTTTCCCTGAAAACACAACCAGCACAACTATCCAAGTAGTCCTTGGAAGCATCGGTTAGTCCATTATAAAAGATATCAAGTATTTAATTTTTCTTAAGAGGATGATCAGGCAAAGCATTAAGTAACCGGAGAAGCCTCCCCCAAGCTTGTGAGGGACTCTCTTCTTTGATTTGCACAAAATTGTATATTTCCCGCAAGGCAGCTTGTTTCTTATGAGCAGGGAAATATTTAGCAGAGAAGTAATAAATCATATCCTGGGGACTACGCACACAGCCAGGAGCAAGAGAATTATACCAAGTCTTAGCATCACCCTTTAACGAGAACGGAAATATCTTAAGGATATAATAATAGCGAGACTTCTCATCATTAGTAAACAGGGTAGCTATATCATTCAACTTGGTAAGATGTGCCACAATAGTTTCAGATTCAAGGCCATAAAAAGGATCAGATTCAACTAAAGTAATAATCTCAGGATCAACAGAGAATTCATAATCCTTATCAGTAACACAAATAGGTGAAGTAGCAAAAGCAGGGTCGGGTTTCATTCTAGCATTAACAAACTGCTGCTTCCATTTAGCTAATAATTTTTTAAGATCATATCTATCATTGCAAGCAAATATAGCTCTAGCAGCTTCTTCATTCATAACATAACCCTCAGGAACAACAGGCAATTCATAATCATTGGGAGAATTTTCATCATCACTATCATCAATAATAGCATCTTCAATAATTTCATTCCCCCTAACTCTAGCAAGTTGTTCATCAAGAAATTCACCTAATGGCAAAGTAGTATCACGCACAGAAGTAGTTTCATCATAAGTATCATGCATAGTAGAAGTGGCATCATCAATAACATCCGACATATTAGAGTTCATAGCAGTAACAGGTTTAGGTGTCGCAACCTTACTCAAAACAGAAGGAGAATCTAGTGCAGAGCTAGATGGCAGTTCCTTACCTCCCCTCGTAGTTGAGGGATAGATCGTAGTTTTCGCGTCTTTCAAGTTCTTCATAGTGATCAACAGATATAAATCCCAAGTGACTCAGAGAATAGAGTTATGCTCCCCAGCAACGGTGCCAGAAATTAGTCTTGATAACCCACAAGTGTAGGGGATCGCAACAGCTTTCGAGGGTAAAGTATTCAACCCAAATTTATTGATTCGACACAAGGGGAGCCAAAGAATATTCTTGAGTATTAGCAGTAGAGTTGCCAATTCAACCACACCTGGATAACTTAGTATCTGCAGCAAAGTATTTAGTAGCAAAGTAATATGGTAATAAAGGTAACGGTAGCAAAAGTAATGTTTTTGGGTTTTGTAGTAATTGTAACAGTAGCAACGGAAAAGTAAATAAGCGAAGAACAATATGTGAAAATCTCGTAGGCAATGGATCAGTGATGGACAATTATGCCGAATGAGATTACTCATGTAATAGCTATAACATAGGGTGACACAGAACTAGCTCCAGTTCATCAATGTAATATAGGCATGTATTCCGTAAATAGTCATACGTGCTTATGGAAAAGAACTTGCATGACATCTTTTGTCCTACCCTCCCGTGGCAGCGGGGGTCCTAGCGGAAACTAAGGGATATTAAGGCCTCCTTTTAATAGAGAACCAGAACAAAGCATTAGCACAAAGTGAATACATGAACTCCTGAAACTACGGTCATCACCGAGAAGTATCCCGATTATTGTCACTTCGGGGTTGTCGGATCATAACACATAATAGGTGACTATAGACTTGCAAGATAGGATCAAGAACACACATATATTCATGAAAACATAATAGCAACATCAAGCATAAGATAAGATCTGAAATCATGGCACTCGGGCCCTAGTGACAAGCATTAAGCATAGCAAAGTCATAGCAACATCAATATCAGAACATAGTGGATACTAGAGATTAAACCCTAACAAAACTAACTTGATTACATGGTAAATCTCATCCAACCCATCACCGTCCAGCAAGCCTACGATAGAATTACTCACGCACGGCGGAGAGCATCATGAAATTGGTGATGGAGGATGGTTGATGATGATGACAGCGACTAATCCCCCTCTCTGGAGCCCCGAACGGACTCCAGATCAGGCCTCCTGAGAGAGATTAGGGCTTGGCGGCGGCTCCGTGTCGTAAAACGCGATGAAACTTTCTCCCTGATTTTTTTCTCCCCGAACGTGAATATATGGAGTTGGAGCTGAGGTCGGTGGAGGTCCAGGGAGGCCACGAGATAGGGTGGCGCGCCCAGGGGGAGGGGTGCGCCCCCTGTCTTGTGGACAGGGTGTGGGCCCCCTGGTCTTGATTCTTTCGCCGGTATTTTTATATTTTCTAAAAAGTGCCTCCATGGATTTTTAGGACATTCCGAGAACTTTTCTTTTCTACACATAAAATAACATCGCAGTTCTGTTGAAAACAGCGTCAGTCCGGGTTAGTTTCATTCAAATCATGCAAGTTAGAGTCCAAAACAAGGGCAAAAGTGTTTGGAAAAGTAGATACGTTGGAGACGTATCAGTGACACAATCACCTTTACCTATAGCCCCCATGTACTGTTATTGCGGGACAAAAGGGACATGCGATACCATCCCGGTAGAGGTGGACCTGAGTTCCGCCAGTCTCTGGTTAGTCAGGTCGGCCCTGAGGGGTACCCCGAGTTGATGTGAAAGTCGGGCAGGCCCGGAGAGCACCCACGAGATAATACGAGGCACGGTGGGGCAGGTAGACCACCCTAGAGAGAGAGGGTTGGGCCTAGCCCTAACCATATTCCTCGAGACGGGGCGACGGAGTCACATGATGGTGAGTCTCTGCTCGTCTCCGCGAGCTCCTAATAGACTAAGAGTTTGGGTATTTGATCTGATTTGGCCACTAGCCTATACGCACTAACCACCACGCGGGAATAGATATGGGCACTCGCCGTCGTAGTATCAGCCGAAGCTTTATCAGACGACATGTTCAGCATTGTGGCACAGTCGGATCATGCTGACCATCCGAGGTGGCGCTGGTATTCACCCTGCGCACAATGACCTGGAGTGCAACGGGCGATGGGCCCAAGACCCCAGAGTGCTTAGGATGTAGACCGACGGGGACCTCTCTAATGAGCCTAGGTAGGGCTGCGATGTGTTGATCTTCCGAGCCCAGGCATGGACCCAAAAAAGTGTGTCCGGCCAGAGTAATCAAGCGTGTTGGGTAATGTGGTGCAACACTGCAGGGAAGTTATCTATTCAAATAGTCGTGTCCATGGTAATGGACCCTCGGAGTGGTATTCTGATCTATTACAACTAGAAATGGATACTTGAGATCTGTGATGGAATTGTTGGCTCCAGGATTGCTTTCTCGCATGGAGTCGAGGAAGGATCTCTGGGCATCATTTCTACAACATGCTTGTTAATTAATTATAATATGCTAGTCTTTACTTTTCTACATGCTGCAAGATGATTGGATCTGCTTGAAGATGCTAGTCTTCGATAGGCTAAGCCTTCTCTATTCTGGCATTCTGTAATCTAGTCCACAGATACATCTTTACCTTTGATACCAATGCATACTTAGTATAGATCTGATACTTGCGAGTACTTTGGATGAGTACTCACGGTTGCTTTGCTACCTCCTTTTCCCCTATATTTTTTTAAGAAGAAATCAAGTATAATGGCCATTGGTACCACCCTTTAAGAAAAAATAAAGTAAAAATAATAATGATACAATTTGCATACAATTTACACATAAATTGCATTTTTTAGTTATGTAAGAATAAACATATAATAGTGAATTTTACATAAAAATAAAGTTTTTAAACAAGGAACAAATTAGTGGCATTGGTATCGTCCTGAAAAACAGGCAGTGAATTTAAAACTATACATTATAAAACGAATAAAAGAGAGAGTAAATTAACGACATTGATATTACTCTTAAGAATAAAGAAATACAACTCGCAGACAACTTTGTAGTGAAAATTTTATAATATGCATTGAATACACATATAATAATGCAACTTTAGCAGTCTAGTATTATTTACACAAACATTGTATAGTACTTTCATGCATACATACACATAATAATAATAATAATAATAATAATAATAATAATAATAATAATAATAATAATAATAATAATAATAATAATAATAATAATTACCACAGAAGAATTAGCATTTTATTACCCTTACATAATAAAGAAAGTAAAAAAAAGCAAATTTTCCACACAATTAGCACAAAAATGCAGTTTTTATAATCTGTGGAATAAATATATAAGAGTGAAGTTTCCTTATTCTAATGTAATTTGTACATGTATTACTTGCATGTATATATTTACACACACTCAACATCTAGGAATACACGTAAAGAAAAAATTCAACTGAAAAATAGAAAAATAAAAGTGTACACATGTAGAAAATAAAAGCAACCCCTGCAAAAAAATGCACACACCAAAATCCAGCCCAAGAAAAAAAATCAACTGATCCAAAATAGGATTCGGTCGAATCCAATCAACCCAGTACACCAGCAAAACGTGAAAGAGAAAAAAAAGGAAAACTACACAAATCCTAAAGCACAATCTAACGGCCAGAAAATCGACTGACCACGAAACTAAAAGTCAGCTGACTGAAATCTAGCTAAAGTGTCGAATATCCAATTTTGAGCTTGGGCTCATCTGGACATGCTCAAGAAAAAAGTTCATAAAAAATTCAAAAAAAACTCTAGTTTTTGTTGCAAGGTACTCCCTCCGTCCCATAATGTAAGACGTTTTTTGACACTACACTAGAGTCAAAAAACGTCTTACATTATGGGACAGAGGGAGTAGATAATTTGGTGACTGAGGTGTGTTCCAAATTTCAAAGCATTTGGATATTTGAGTAGCTCTCAGCAAAAAAGACAAATTGGGTCAGGACAATATATGAGCAGTACACTATTTAACGGACCCTAAATTTGTCTTTTTTTGCCGAAAGCTACTCAGATGTCCAAATGATTTGAAATTTAGAGCGGACATCACGCACCAAATTATCTACCATACCAATTTGTTTTGGAATTTATTGAATTTTTTACTATTTGTTTTGATTTTTTTATTGAACGCAGATGCAGATGATCCTGGGAGCCAAAACGCCTCACTCCTAAAGTGTACAAATATAACAATGGGCATGATGTTTTGGCTCTGGGATAGTAATCACAATGAAAATAGTTTAGAATGAAATAGAACTGATTTTTGTTTTTCTAAAAATAGTAATTCTTCGAAAGTAAAAACTTCAATCGCATTGCAACATCATTTTTTTTGTTCGTCTAGAAGGACAGTTTGCTAGTATAACAAGGGTGTGATGTTTTGGCTCTGGGATCGTAATTATAACGGAAATAGTTTAGAGAACGCGTGTAGGGAGCGGCCAGCTGCTCCCTAGCGTTCCCGAGCGGCCACCAAAAAAAGAAAGATTTGGTCCACCTGATCCAAGAAAAGGAAAGCCAGCTACAGACCTGCGCCAACCCAACAAACTACACACTAAAAAGGAAAGCCAGCTACAGACCACACCAACCACACAGTGGACGCGGTCCCCAGGATATCACGTGCCCTTCCCTCCCCTCCTGAAGCACTCGAAGCTCTCATGCCCTCTTGGCCACCAACTTCTTCTTCCCATGCCCCTACCTGCCCCCACCTTCCCCACGAAACAAGGGGTTCCCAGTTCTGGATCTCCATCGCCAGAGCTACCATGGCAGATGAATCAAGGTGAAATAACAATGGTCTGGAACAATTTGCTGCGAAAAAATGAAGAAAGAGGGAGGACAGATTAGAAAGTACCATGCAGCACCAACAAGGGTGGAAAAAGAGGTTGTTCCTTTTCTCCTCCTATCGAGACCCCTTTACTTTCCCGTTCACCCCCACACCAAATTTCTCTTTTAAAAATAGCTTCTAAATACTTGAAGACAACACAAACAAGGATAAAAAACGAGGAGATGCGGTACCTGTGCAATTTTAACTAATTTTTGTGCAACTAGATCATAAAACAAGTCAACTTTTGCTGCAATGTGTGCAACAAAACGCAGAAAATATGTAAATATATATAAGAGAGCACACATGGAGTCTTATTTCACACATAATGTAGAAGAACCGGTGTCACTATAGCAAAAAAAACATATTGTAGGTACTATGAAAATATAACTACCAACTAGGCAAGAAGTATATGTTTTTTCCCTTTAATCTTTCCACACAGTAGTATATGTGAAGTTGTAGCTTAGAATTGTGTGCAAAAATCTACATCGGTTCATCCACCCCCATAGCCTGTAAAACCTGCACATGATGCAAAAAAAGAAGTTTGAGAAAACATGAACCAACTCTAGCTTGTATTTGTGCAACTTAACCAGTACAAGTGTGCAACCGACAACACTCCCATATCCATCTACTTGTGGGGTTTGAATTTCAGTAGTTGGCATCATCAACTCATATAAAAGTAGAAGATGCCAACTCAGATAATTTCAGATTCATTTTGGTTTTAGCTAAAAATCTGTATGCAGAATTCCAAAAAAACTTTATGCTGGCCGTTGTGCAACTACATCATCTATCTTGTTGTCCTGCATGCAAATCATGTTGCATGTTTGTGTAGCTATGTAATGAATTTTGAAATGAGGAACATGATGAATTTAGCCTATCTAAACACAAGAAAATAGACAAAATAGTGAATTTAACATATTATAATCTTCCAAATAAGCAGTACAACTATATTCAAGTGCATTTGCACACTTAGAAAATCATATGCATGTGAACACATGAGGATGCCAACTACTGAATGGTTCTTGAGCAACTAAAGAATATGAAGATGCCAACTCATGTGGCACTGTTGTGGAACTATTAAAAACATTGGAGATGCCAACTCCTGATTGGTTCTTGTGCAACTAAAATAGTTGCGGATGCCAACTCATGTGATATTGTTATGAGACTATTAAAAAAGTTGAGACTGCCAACTCCCAAATGGTTCTGGTGCAACTATGAAAGTCGAGGATGCCAACTCGTATGATACTGTTGTGCAACTATTTGAAAAGTTGAGGATACCAACTCCTAATTGATTTGTGTACAACTATAAAAGTTCAGGATGCCAACACCTAGCTGGTTCTTTTGCAACTGTGTAAAAAATAATATCCCAGGTTTCTTTGTGTAGAAAAAAGATCCTAATGCCATTTTATGTTACCTCGGCAGCTGCTACTGCAGACGGTGTGCCAACTCTAGCTACAACTCCAACCAGCGTGGTGGCCTTCTGTTTCCGCCGTTTCACGAAGCGGAATGGATCACCAACCTAAAGGATGCATGGAAAAAGTTATTTGTGTGTATGTGCAAAAAAGGGAAATGCACCCACACTGCTTGCTTGATACTCATGTTTTCGAGTCTAACGAATAGTCACGACTAGTCGATGAGTCGTAACTAGAAGTCGACTCAAACACCTTGACTAGATCGGCACGACATGAATCATCAAGTGTCGCTACCCCAGAACGACTCGTCGGGTCGAAAACCTTGCATGATACTTACCTCATCATCCTCTGCCTCCCCATTGATATCAGCACGACGCGGCTGCCACTTGGCGGGCTGTTTCGAGTTCCGCCGAGAAGAATTGTTTACGGCCCCTACATAGCCAAACAAAACACAGAATATGGTCAGGAAAATCCCCCAAAAATAGTTATTATAATTGCAAACAAAACTGCTACAAGGATAAATGAAAAATGATGAAAAAAGCAAACATACCTCTCCTTCACTAGGAGTCGTATCTCCTTCTACAACCATTTTTGGTTTGTGAAAAGAAAAGCGAACAAACAAATTAGTCGAAGCAACCAAATGTATTAAAGAGTAAAGATGAGCAAAAACAATTGATATCAAAAAATGCCATGAGGCAAGCAAGTAACGTTGATTTTTCAAAGCACGCCTACAAAACAAAACAAAATGTGTGCAACTTGATGCACTGTATGGCCAACAGGTCACACATGAGTGTGCAACCAAAAAATCAGCATACACACTGCATGGTCATGATTTAGGCATTGGAGCCAAAACTAAACTAATTGTCAACCAACTATATAGCCCTTCCCTGTACAACTGCATAAGTGTGACTAAGCCAGCTAGGATATGTACTGCCTTCGATTTGCAAACTCATTTATGAATGCATACCCGTGTGACAACAGAGCACACATGAGCGTGCAACCAAAAGAACACACATACTGCTTGAACATGATTTACACAGTGTATCCATCTGAATACAATTGCTTGTGCAACTGGTGAGCCCTCATTGTGCAACTTCATAAGTTGGCTAGCCAACTGAGATTTGTATATGCATGATCCAACTACATTTGCGTTTCCGTGCAACTATGACAACAAACTAGCCAACTGGTTACTTATATGCATGCAAGAAAAAACAGAGAAACTACACAGATGCATTTTGAGAGGATTGAGCAATAACATTAGAACTATCCTCTCGGTACTCTTATGTACTTCCCTCCTCCTATTCCAACTCAAATCGCCGCCCAAAAATCAAAACATACAAACGTTACAGTGTTAGTTGACTAAAGAAAACACTTATTTCACCACCCAATCATTCAGTTTCTGCAAGGAAGATAAAACACACATAGAATTGGACTAGTTTGCTTCAGTCATGTACTGAGTAGCAGACTAGCACTAAATTAGAAAAAGGAAACAAACATTAAAAATGTAAATATAAACTAGACTCGTGTACCAGGACTACTAGCAAATACTACCACATTGTATTGACATGTAGGCAGCCAGAATCGCTAGGCTATGATGGTCCAGTCAACGAATTTCCGACTGAGAAGGTGTCAATGCTCTCCCACGGGACCCTTCTGCCTGAATCAGGCCAGAATCGCTGTCGGCGCTGGGACCTGATACTGCTACGCCTCCGCTCAACAGATCATGACGTCGAAAAGACCACATCAGGTTCCGCTTCTTGGTTGTGGCCTGGTACTTGGTTGTTGGTTGTGGACTGCTTCAGTTTCTGTTCATATAGTAGATCAGTGACTGAACCCAGTCTCTAATTACCCAGTGAGGGCAATGACTCCGGAATTAGTAGACAACAAATAATTACCCAGTTTCTGTTCAATGTATACATATAGCTAAAAAACTGGAATTCTAGCTGAATTTTGGGTCGGCCCTGGGGTATCCAATGGGCCAGCGAGGGCATAGGATTTTGTAATGGGTCGACCCGTTGCCCATGAAATTGGCCTTGAGGCCACGGGGCTAGGTCCAAGGCCAGGTCCGGGCCGACCCATTCCCATCTTGACGGGGAAAACAGAGAGAGGCTGTCGGTGGGGTGGGCCGGGACCTTGTCAAATAGCGCTTGTGATGGCCCGATCGTGCGGCCGCGAGCCGGCCGCTCCATGTCTCCAAATAGTGCGTATGCACTTTTTAGATTTTAGGATTTTTATTTTGTTTTTCTGAAAACGATAGTTTTCTAGAAAAAAAACTTCTGTCGAACAGTTTTTTGTTTGTCTGAAAGGAAAAGGATAGTTTTGGGCTTCAATCGCACATTGGCACTTTCACTTTCCCCATTGCGGCTGAACCCTAGACTCCGCCGCCGCCTCCCCGCCACCGCCATGGCGGCCGCCCTCCACCGCCGCCCCCGCTCCCGCCCGCCTCTGGAAGACGAGGATCTGCTCTCCGAGATCCTCCTCCGCCTCCCGCCGCAGCCGTCCTCCCTCCCCCGCGCCTCCGCCGTCTGCAAGCGCTGGCGCCGCCTCGCCTCCGACCGCGGCTTCCTCCGCCGTTACCGCCGACACCACCGCCGCAGCCCTCCCCTCCTTGGTTTCTTCCGCGACGAGCTTCCAGACCTCACCTACACGCCTACCATGGAGGCCCCCGATCGTATCCCCACCAGACGCTTCTCCTTGCGTCTGTACGACAGCCGCGCCAGAATCCTCAGCTGCCGCCATGGACTCCTGCTCGTCGCCCGCTCATTGCGAAATCAGTTCCTGGTGTGGAACCCCGTCACCCGCGACCAGCACAGGCTTGTCGCGCCACCGGCGTTCGACACCTACGCAGCTCAGGTGGACGGGGCGGTGCTCCGGGCTGCTGGAGACGCCCACCACTTCCAGGTGGTATTGGTAAGCTACCAACAGAAGCAAGTGATCGCCTGCATTTACTCCTCGGAGACTGGTGTATGGAGTGATCTCATGCCAACATCAGTACGCACGGCCGTGGGTTGTCAAGGCATGCCTGCTGTGTTGATCGGGGATTCCCTTTACTGGCTGCTCTCTTGCGGTGGTATAACTGTAATTCTTGAGGTTGATTTGAATAGGCAGAGCCTAGCTTTGATACAGGTGCCACTGTGTATGCTTGCCTATGGTCATTATAAGGACTTTCTGACACTTATGCGAGCAGAGGGTGGCGGGCTGGGTTTACTCTGCAAGAAAGGCTTCACCGCCAAATTATGGAAGAGGAATGCTGGTTGTGATGGTGTTGCTTCGTGGGTGCTGGGAAGAACTATTAGACTGGACAGGCTACTTTCCCTGAATTTCGAGGAGATAAAGCACATACAGAGGATAGCGTATGCCGAGGAAAATAATGTGGCTTTCTTTCGGACAGTTTCCGGCATCTTCATGGTCCAGCTTGAGTCATTGCAGTTCAGTAAACTTCCTGAAAACAACAACTGTGATATCTGCTATCCATTAGAAAGTGTCTATGCTGCAGGTAAATCCTTGTCTTCAAACTCTGGTTGTAACGAATCCATGCTAATTTTCAACAATTAGGTGATGGAATATGCCATTCACATTCTTTTGTGTTAAGTTAACCATTTTAAGTAGTGTCACATTACTTGTTTCTTTTGCTGCTTGATGACCTCTTCAACATATAGCGAATTAGTTCTGCAGTTCTTCTATTGTGATGCTTGTGTGGTAGCTTTGTTTGATGGTTATGATCTGGATTTACATCTGTTACTGGTTATGTGACAGTTCAACTAAATTTCACTGTTTGCCTTTTGACATATTCAAGAATTGTATATATTGGTAGTGTCAGTGCTGTGGTGCAGGCTTTTGTCATGTTGAAAGCAACTGCATGTGAATATTCTTTAAATTTGACTGGCTGTTTGGTTTTGCTTATCTTCCTAATGCTGTATCAGAACTGAGTTTTTTTTTTGTCAGGTTACAGTTGTGAGTTATGTAAATATCTTCCTAATGTTGTATCTATTTAGTTTTCCATTAGATGTTATTGGTTGTTTGACTTATAATTGCAGAAACAAGCATTGGTGGTGGACATGGTGGAGCTGATCAAGATATGCTAGTATGATATACTGGTTGAGCAGGAAAGCTTATCTTCTGAATGTATGTTGAGGTATCTGCAGTTCTGAACTGTTCTTTCAAAAACATGTATTTTCCCCCCTTTTTACTGCTATTACTCAAGTACTAAATTTCAAGAGGGTTCTAAACTTTTCTCTACAACCTTTTGCTTAACTGTTCCCCATCTGGCCACTTCCCATCATGCTTACATGGCCCCTTCCTCAGCAGCTCTCAATTCTCTTCCTCATGCTTTCACCCACTTACATTCTATTTTATTTGCTGATGTTTCAAGCCCTCCACTGGATATTCTCTTTCGGTTGCCTCTCCCTTCCATCCAGCTGCCTTGCTATCAGTTTACCTCCTCATTAGTACTCCCATATCCTTCTCTAGTAGTGCTAGTTTCTTTCCCTCTAGTTCCCCAGATGACTGATGACTTGATATCCTTCCCCCTTTTGTGCAAAATTTTGTTCCTACTCGGTCATAGAATATAATGGTATCATCTTAAGTGGTAGCAGAATGAAATACGTCCTCTTTCATGCTTCATGGATTTCTTTTATTATTTTACTACTTGCTACATTGCCTTTGATTAGTTTTTTGTGGTTATGGATCTATCAGGTTGTACCGTTGTAGTGTGATTTACATGTTCTTCTCTGTGTCAGTGACTGACAACTAACTGTACCTGAGCATACTTCATTTATATGGGCTTATCGCAATGCCATTTGATATTGCTGCTTATTTTGGATCATTGTGATACCCAGTGAACTAATTATTGTAACAAAATTTTGAAGAGCATCCCTTTGTGAAATGTTGTACCACTGTTTATCTTGCTACTTGCAGTTAAGTGTTGCAAATTTGTAGACAGTTATTCTAGTTTTAGGCTGTTTGCTCAAATATTGTCTCAGCACCTCTCATTGTTAGTTGCATATGCAATTGTAGTCATACAAAATCATCTGAATGGTATAAAACTTTAACGGCTTTTCCATGAATGCATGGTACAAATTTAGTTTGATTGATGTTGTGATTGCCCTGCAGGTATCTAGAGTCACGTTCTGGTGGCTGAGATGCAGAAGGGGGCAAGGGGCTCGTTTGCTGCGACCCACAAGGAAAATTTGCCCTCTATTTAGGATGCACTAGTCAGCTGTGAAATGGACTTGTAGGAATTAGTCGGTTATTTTTACCTGGTTCTAGTAATGAGTGTTGAGTGCTTTTGCATTTCCTGAGATTCAGGAAAAGGCTTGGATGAGATTGCTAAGGCTTGGAGTACGAAATAAACATGCCACTTTGAGATATGCAAAAGTTCACAAGTGGTGCGCCGACATGCGAAACTCATTTTATTGATTGCTTCATCAATGAGTCGTTCAACATCATATGATCCCATGATCTACATGTTCAGCTCTTTATTTTGAAGGTCACTTGGCGTTAGTTATTGCCCCACCTTTTGTTGCACTCAGCTATACAACCCACAACACTTTGTGCATCTCCAAAATAGCCAAGACGAGCACAAGATCCTCAGACCAGATGGTGATTCTTCTTTGTATCAATAGAAAAAAGAGAGCATATTGCCTCGATGTTCAGGAAAATTCATCTACAAACAGAGCAAATGCAATGCAATTATACAAGTAAGGTGGTCTGTTGGTCTTATAGGTCGGCCCCACCGACTGGTCGCAGACGGAGTCCGTGCTGCAGACCATGATGCATGCGGCGAGGGCGTCCTTCTTGTCGATGTTGGGTGTCTAGCCCTAGCCCTCCCTCTCACCGGAACTCTCTCTCTCTCTGTTCTCTCTCTAGAATGATCAGAGGAAGAAGAAAGGAGGGAGACACACACTAGTAGAAAACCACCCATTAGTCCCGGTTCGTAAGGGCCTTTAGTCCCGGTTCGGCAACCGGGACTAATGGGTCATTGCTAATACCTCAACCCATTAGTCCCGGTTCAAACACGAACCGGGACCAATGTGCCTCCACGTGGCCCTATGCGCCGAGCCCAGTCAGGGGGCCTTTGGTCCGGGTTGGTGGCTCCAACCGGGACCAAAAGGCATCCACGTGTCTGCATTCCAGTGGCTGGGGTTTTTTTTTTTTGAAAGGAGGGGTTGGGGGTTTGGGGGTTAATTTAGGTGTTTCAGTATATTGTGTTAGCTAGCTAATTAATAGAGAGAAGTGTCCTCTCTTATGTCCGTGCTTGCTCGACGCCTTCGTAGTATATATACATAAGTGATCGAGAGAACCATTGATCTGAAGTTAAGTCATGCATACCGAGAGAAGTGATCGATCGACCTCTCCTTCTCCGAGAGATTGGTCGAACAACAAGTTTTCTTGGCTACATACATGTACAATCTATATAAGATCTCTTAATTACAAACCACTAGCATTTGAATTGAAGTTCCACATGATATTCTCGGCTTTCTTGATGGCGTGTTCAAGAAAGAATCCGCCAATTCCTTTTGAATTGCTTTCATGCGATCTGGTGGTAGGAGTTCATCCCGCATCTGCCACGTCTAATTAATTTGAAGAAGGGGGTTAATTAATACATATATATGAATGAAACTCAACAGAAATGATGGTGTAATAAAATGAAATTGTGAATATTATTGCTTACGCACTTCATATTGTCTTCTAGAGTACCCCGCTTGTTTTTCAAAGTCGCGTTGTGGATGAACTCGCACACGTAGTATCCACAGAAATCATTCCCTTCCTCCTGCCACAAGCACTTTACGAGAAATAGAGGTCAATCAAACTGATAATGAAGCATTATATAAATGGCATTGATGAAAGTATAGCTATAGAATCAGCGGAGATGCGCCGATAGTACTTACTTTCGGGTATGTATATCGCAGCTCCTTGGCAGTCCGGAGCTTGTGCGGTGAACTGTTTCCAAACCCTGCAAGACAAAGAAAATAATTATTATTACTTGAGATATCAGGAAATGAACAAAAAGTTGCCGATATGGTGCGATAATGATCGATTGAACTTACTTGCTGAGCATTTCAGTCATGTCCGCATAGGGGCTGGGATCTTTCCGTCGAGTCTAAGGCGGTTACTAGTCCACGTTCAAGCTTAATCTCCGAAGAATATAGTGGTACCTGCACGCATGCATAACTCATCAATTACATTAACCTCGCTCGAGTAATAAGGAAAACCGAATATGCACACGAGCGATAACACTCACGGGCCGTGGTAAGGAAAGAGTATGGTATCTTTGTTTTGATTTTTGATCAATGATTGTAGCAAGTTGTCCTCGGCCTCTTCGGCGCGCTTTTCAACCAGAAAAACATCTATGATATTTGTGTTAATGAACCCAATATCATAGATTTCATTTTTTTTGCACTCGACGATCTTCAATCTGCATAATATATTGAGGATAATTAATTATAAATACATGCAATGAAAGAGCCGAGCTATATATCTGAGACTAATGACGAAATAGTACTTACAGCAGTAGCAAAAGACCATTAATTTATCGAGGGCCTTTTGATTGAAGAACTCGAAGAACTCCTCAAATGGAATAGACAACGGATCATTTGAAACGAGGTCGTGCTTCTCTTTAATTTTCAGATACAAAGTGTTTGTCCCCTCAGACTCTCTGCAGGTTTTCATGTACCAACTATGGAATCTTAGCATCATTGTTGTCGAGACTTTTCATCTTTGACGAGAGGCTTCCGTATCAGATGTCTGAACAAGTCCACCTCCATGAAATCAGGAAGTGCATCGTCAGCGGGTAATCTTCAAGATTGCCATAACCGCCACCGCCCCGGAGGATTAGACACATTGAGCGGGGGCACGATTGCTGTGCTTGTTCGCCGAGCTGGGCAATTTTTCCCCTTTGCTCGTTGTTCTTTTGACCTTTATCACAGCAGTAGTTCCCAACCGCTTGGCTTGGAGATATGTCTGTTCGATGAATGCGCTCATAGTTGGTTCTCGGCGGAGACTTTGGTGGTTTCCTCGGGGCATCGAGTGCGCTTTGCTTTCACGGATCGACCTTCTCCTTCGGAGGTGGATGTATCTTTGCTTTCACCCCTTCAAAGAACTCCTTCACGTGGGTCCTGCACGATCGTATTGGTTTCCTCCTCGGTCCTCTCAGACGGTAACTTATCTAGAGGCTTTAGAGGTGGACTATATCAGTATTGCCTCTCTCTTCTTGTGCTGCTAGACGCCGGAGCAGACGAGGGGCTGCGGCGTCTGTCTTCTTCGTGCTTGCTTACGAGGCGGAGGAGAAGGACTACGACGCGTCGGAGCAGCCGGGCGGCGGCGGGTCTCTTCCGCCCTTCTCTGGCGAGGCGGAGAAGGAGGAGGCGGAGTGCCGCCACGCCAGCGGAGAAGGAGGCGGAGTGCCGCCACACGCCGGAGAAGGAGGCGGAGTGCCGCCACGCGTGCCTCGATCGTCACTTTGGAGGAGGAGGCGGAGGAGGCGGAGTGCCTGACTCGCGGAGGAGGAGGAAGAGGCGAGGCGCCCGATTCGAAGTTCGATGAGCTCCTTCCGCCATAGGCATGGAGTCTTGAGCAGAACCCAGCCTAGTCTCCCCTTCACCGGTAGGGTGCTCAAGCCGAGGTCCTCAAATCCTCCGTTATTTCATCAACCATCACCTTAGCAAATCATACGGAATCGGTGGCGGTGAGAAGTTGTGCGGGTCCACTAGGATAAACTTGGCCAACAACCGCCTTGACCTTCAAATTCATGCATCGCGCCATAATGTGGCAATTTTGAGACTCCGTGATACCATCCACGGGATAGCTGGCAGGAGCCGTCAAGACATGCTCGGCTGAAGCAGCTCGGTGGAAGCAACGCTGCTTCTCCGCTGAGATGGCGGGGTAACCGGGGAAGCTTGGCATGTCGTTTGTTGCGATCTGCTGCTTCTCGTTCCTCTCCTCGATCCTCTAGCCCCATTACCCTTCAAGCAGCGCTGCATTTGGTCTGCTCGGTTTCTTCCTCCTCTCGTGGGTTTTGTAACCCCTGCGTCCGAAAACCAACCTTCCACGGAAGGGAGCTGGCGTGCCTCGTGTCCGTCCGGGGTGCTCGGGATTCCCAAGGGCCATTGTGAGCTCGTCCTTCTCCTGTTTGGAAGAGCGTCCCTCATTGCGATGCATCAATATAGTGTCGAAGTTTCTTGGTGGTGTTTGCGATTGCTCGTCCGCTTGACGACTTTGCCTCACACGAGGTCCAAGGTTCCTCCAGCCCGAAGAACCAAGTCCGCAGCGGTCTGCGCCGGCGCATTGTCTCGGTTCGATCCCTTTTTCAAGCAGATCATGCTCAGCCTTGGACCACTTAGGCGGGCTTTGAGGTAGCCACGACCCGTGCGATGGTGAAGCTTCTTCTTCGCAGCATTTTTCTTGTTTGTCTCCGACATCCTCTTACTCTTTTCTGATGTCTTGTGGGCCACAAATGCGGGCCAGTGATCTTTGATCTTCTCATATTTGCCGATGAATTCTGGTGTCTCTTTTTTCTTGACAAATTGGTTCAGCTCTTTCCTCCACCTCCTCATTAGGCCAGCCATCTTCTTAAGATCACAAGACTTGATTAATTTCTCTTTAACTGGCTTCTCCGGATCCTCCTCTGGCGGTAGGGTGAAATTTGCCTTCAGCTCATTCCAAAGATCTTCTTTCCGCATATCATTGACATAAGACACCTCGGCGCCTTCATCCTTAGCAGGCTTATACCATTCTTTGGATCTTGATCGGGATCTGTCCCTAACAAGAACCCTTGACCGAAAGCGAAAATGCCTTCTTTGTCCGGATGGGTTCAATCGGTTCGCCGTCGGCGCGATTTCTATGATCTCAAACTTTTCATCCGAGGTCAACTTTTTCTTGGGCCTCGTCTCCTTACGAAGTTGTGCTCGATCCGGAGGGCTAGAAATTATAAGGAAGAAAGGCGACATTACTTAATATGTGTACATATACCAAAACAATGGATGCATCAATTAACTTGTCGTACGGGCTTAACTAATTAATATATATATACCTGGCGGACTCGGTTCGGTGACTCGGCTCGCACGGTCTCCTTCGTCTTGTACCTCCATTGTGTCACGGAGCCATCATGAACATAGTCCTCATCTTGTACCGCATTAATGGGTGAAGCCATC
This sequence comes from Aegilops speltoides, assembly GCA_021437245.1. Taxonomy (NCBI): domain Eukaryota; kingdom Viridiplantae; phylum Streptophyta; class Magnoliopsida; order Poales; family Poaceae; genus Aegilops; species Aegilops speltoides. The sequence continues at coordinate 34,822,671 of CM038146.1, read as the reverse complement.
ATAATCATAGCCCTCTTCTTCATCCATCGACCAGCGGTGTCGATGAGAAATGACGAACATCATCACTTCCATTTGCGATTATTTCCCCCAACATCGCTTCTGTTTCTTCGTCTCGGGAGTGCTCCATAGTTTCTGCAAATATTGACAACATGTCAATTATTATTCAAACATGGTACATAGTGGCAAACGTAGAACTAGCTAGCTAATCACAATAAGGAATCATGTTAGTAGCCTCGGCGCTGCTTCTCTAGGGTTTGGGGTCGCCTCGACACAAAGCTCAAGGGTTTGGGGTGGCCTCAGCGATAACGCTCTTTTAACTTGATAAATTTGGGTGGCCTCGAGAGAGTTAATTTGTCGGGTAGGAGGCCGGGGGGGAGAATGCGTGGGAGACCTGCAACATCGTTTTTCTCTAGGGTTTGGGTGTCCTCGAGAGTTTTGGTCGAACGAGAGGGCCGAGGGGGGTGCTGCAGTTGTATCTAGAGGGGGTTATATCGACAACGACGCGACATACATATACATGGGAAAATAATGTTATCGGGAAGGGGGTATCGGTACCACCCCCTCGTGTTGAAGTTTCTTCTTTCTCCTTTCCTTTCTTTCTTCTTCTCCTCTTCTTTTTCTTCTTCTCCCTCGAGAAAGGAAAATAATTAAGGAAAAGGAAGAAAAGAGGAAGAAGGAAGAAGAAGAAGAAGTAAAAGAAGAAAAAAAGAGGAGAAGAAGAAAGGAATAGAGGAGAAGAAGAAAAAATAGAATTTCTCCTTTCTCCTCTATTCCTTTCTTCTTCTCCTTCTTTTTTTCTTCTTTTTCCTCTTCTTATTTATTTCTCCTCTTCTTCCTCTCCTCTTTTCTCCTTTCTTCCTCTTCTTATTTTCCTTTTCCTCTCATTCTTTTAGTATTGCTTGTTTTAAAAAATGTTCAAATAGAAAATTTTGAAAAAAAACAAAGGTTTTGCCTAATGCATTGTTCATATGAATATACAAACATTTGCATATTCTACAATAATTAATATCAACAAAAAATCTATGAATAGAAAAAAACCGAACTTTTCTAAAAATCTATCTTTTGCATATATGAAAACATTAATACACATATGAACAATAAATACATATATCAACAAAACATAATCTGAACAATTTTTAAACATTACATACACATAGCCACATACATACACATATACATTATATATATATATATATAAAACTAAACTAATAAAAATGAAAAAAAACAGAGCCGCATATATATATATAGCCACATATATACATACACATATATATATATATATATACATTGAACAAAAAAAATAAAACTAATAAAAATGAAAGAAAAAATAGAGCCGGTCTTGTGTGGCTCACATGTGTGTGGTGAGCGGCGGCACGGCAGGCGTGGAAGCGGGCGTGGGCGTGTGGCGGCGGCGATCTGCGGCGGTGAACTCGAAGCAACGTGGCGAACTGGCGGCGATGACGGCGAAGCGCTGGCTCGGGAGGACGGCGGCGACGACGGCGCGCGGCGGCGGCGGCGGCGACAGCGGCGGCAAGGCGGTGTCGGGCAGCTGGCGGCGTCGATGTGTTGGCGTCGTCGGGCAAGCGGTGGCGATGAGCGCAAAAGCTGCAGTGCTACTTATATACAAGGAGCATTGGTCGGTTGGTGGCACCAACCGGAACTAATGCCCTTTAGTCTGGTTGGAGCCACCAACCGGGACCAAAACCTCTTTGGCAGCCCAAAAGGCGGGAAGCTGTGACCTTTGGTCGGTTGGTGGCACCAACGGGACCATCTCTCTCCTTTGGTCGGTTGGTGCCACCAACCGGGACCAAAACCCTCACGCCGCGCCGGGGCCAAAGTTTAGTCCCACTCGCTAGTTGAGAGGGGCGCGATGGTTTATAAGCCCCCTGCCTCCCTCTTGAACTCCTTCCTACTGCAGGCTTATGGGCCTACATGCTATTGCTTTGCACGATGGGCCTTGGGCCTTCTGCGGAACTGAATCTGGCCCAAATTAGGGATTCAAGTCGTATTCAGCCGTGGGGGCCCGATGGGTGGCACTTTTTTTCTTGCTTTATTTATTTTATTTTGTTTCTACTTACAACAAAATACTTATTGTTGTTTTTTGTTTTGTTTTCTGCATTATTTATTTTCTTTTGTTTTTGCTTTATTTTTAATTCTTTTTGCTTCTAGTTTTAGGAAAATTATAAACTTTCTGTTAGTGCCATTACTTTTCAAATTTGAAAACACTTTTTTTGTTTTCTTTCTTGCTTTATTTATTTTATTTTGTTTCTACTTACGACAAAATACTTATTGTTGTTTTTTGTTTTGTTTTCTGCATTATTTATTTTCTTTTGTTTTTGCTTTATTTTTAATTCTTTTTGCTTTTAGTTTTAGGAAAATTATAAACTTTCTGTTAGTGCCATTACTTTTCAAATTTGAAAACACTTTTTTTGTTTTCTTTCTTGCTTTATTTATTTTATTTTGTTTCTACTTACAATAAAATACTTATTGTTGTTTTTTGTTTTGTTTTCTGCATTATTTCTTTTCTTTTGTTTTTTGCTTTATTTTTAATTCTTTTTGCTTTTAGTTTTAGGAAAATTATAAACTTTCTGTTAGTGCCATTACTTTTCAATTTGAAAACACTTTTTTTTGTTTTCTTTCTTGCTTTATTTATTTTATTTTGTTTCTACTTACAACAAAATACTTATTGTTGTTTTTTTGTTTTGTTTTCTGCATTATTTATTTTCTTTTATTTTTTGCTTTATTTTTTAATTCTTTTTGCTTCTAGTTTTAGGAAAATTATAAACTTTCTGTTAGTGCCATTACTTTTCAAATTTGAAAACACTTTTTTTTTTGTTTTCTTTCTTGCTTTATTTATTTTATTTTGTTTCTACTTACAACAAAATACTTATTGTTATTTTTTTGTTTTGTTTTCTGCATTATTTATTTTCTTTTATTTTTTTGCTTTATTTTTTAATTCTTTTTGCTTTTAGTTTTAGGAAAATTATAAACTTTCTGTTAGTGCCATTACTTTTCAATTTGAAAACACTTTTTTGTTTTCTTTCTTGCTTTATTTATTTTATTTTGTTTCTACTTACAACAAAATACTTATTGTTGTTTTTTTGTTTTGTTTTCTGCATTATTTATTTTCTTTTATTTTTTGCTTTATTTTTAATTCTTTTTGCTTCTAGTTTTAGGAAAATTATAAACTTTCTGTTAGTGCCATTACTTTTCAAATTTGAAAACACTTTTTTTTTGTTTTCTTTCTTGCTTTATTTATTTTATGTTGTTTGTACTTACAACAAAATACTTATTGTTGCTATTTTTAATTATTACGAGGGCCGAACCATAAGACATTAAAGCATTTCAAATGAACTCTGAAAAAGTTGAAAGTTGGCATGGTATCATAAATTGACCCACACATAGCATGTGCATGTACAAAACGAACAATGGTATCATACTAAATCGGTTACAAAGTTGGCATGGTATCATCATAATAGTTGCGGAGAAAGTCTTCACTTTTTCTTCGCTTGCGTCATTTGCTTATTGCGCCGTAACCATGGATAATCTTCATCGTTTATCGGGATCTTTGGGGTCAGCCTTGACTTTAAAGGAGGAATTTCATGAAACTTTTCATAATCTTGGACATGTCATCTTGTCCTCCACTCCCACGATGTCCCTTTTTCTGAAAGAACTATGTGGCGCTTTGGCTCATCGTATGATGTATTTGCTTCCTTATCTTTTCTCTTTCTCGGTCTCTTGGACATGTCCTTCACATAGATAACCTGTGCCACATCATTGGCTAGGACGAGCGGTTCGTCGGTGTACCCAAGATTTTTCAGATCCTTGTTGTCATTCCGTCTTGTGGGTCTACACAGCACTCCCGCCTCTGACAGATTGACCCATTTGCACTTAAACAAAGGGACCTTAAAATCATCTCCGTAGTCAAGTTCCCATATGTCCACTATGTAACCATAATATGTGTCCTTTCCCTCTCGGTTGTTGCATCAAAGCGGACACCGCTGTTTTGGTTGGTGCTCTTTTGATCTTGGTCGATCGTGTAAAATGTATTCCCATTTATCTCGTATCCTTTCCAAATCAATACAGTCAAAGATGGTCCCCTGGATAACAAGTACAGCTCATCACAAACAGTCTTGTCACCTCGTCGTGCTTCCAACCAAGCTGCTGAAAGTCTGATGTGTTCACATGTAATCCGATCGTCGCCTTTGCTCAAGGTGTTTGAAGCGCTTGATGTTCTTGTGTTCATCGACATACGGGTCACCAAGGTAGAGTTCGTAGAACTGTGTAGTGGGCTTGAGACCAAGAATATCCGTCCTGCATATTATTGAGTCCTTTCCAAGCGTGCCTTTTCGGTCAGTCTCCCCTCATACCGCGATTTAGGGAGACCTATCTTCTTAAGGCCGGGAATGAAGTCAACACAAAACCCGATGACATCCTCGTTTGATGGCCCATGGAGATGCTTCCTTCGGCTAAGCGATTCTGGACATATTTCTTTAGGACTCCATGAACCTCTCAAAGGGTACATATTGTGTAGAAATCGGGGCCCGAATGACAATCTCGTCAACTAGATGAACTAGAGCGTGCGTCATGATAGTGAAGAAGGATGGTGGGAACACCAGCTCTAGCCCGACAAGACATTGCACCACATCACTCCTTAGCCTTGGTATGGTTTCGGATCGATCACCTTCGAGATATTGCATTGAGGAATGCACATAGCTTGAGAATGGCTAATCGGACGTTTTCGGTAAAGCCCCTCAATGCAACGGAAGCGATTTCGTCATAATCACGTGGCGATCATGAGACTTTAGGTTCGAAACTTTTCTCTGTCATATTTATTATTCCTTTTATATTCGACGAGAAGCGGTCGGGACCTTCATACTAGCGAGGCATTCAAAGAAGATTTCCTTCTCTTCTTTGGTAAGAGCATAGCTGGCGGGACCTTCATCTTGCTTTGGAGGCATGCCGTCTTTTTCGTGCAAGCGTTGCAGGTCCTCTCGTGCCTCGGTTGTATCTTTTGTCTTCCCATACACGCCCAAGAAGCCTAGCAAGTTCACGCAAAGGTTCTTAAATCACGTGCATCACGTCGATCGAAGAGCGGACCTCTAGGTCTTTCCAGAGGATAGGTCCCAAAATATAGATTTCTTCTTCCACATGGGTGCGTGTCCCTCGGCGTCACTCGGAACAGCTAGTCCGCGGGACCCTTTCCAAAGATTACGTGTAAATCATTGACCATAGCAAGCACGTGATCACCGATGCGCATGGCGGGCTTCTTCGGTGATCTGCCGCGCTTTGAAATGCTTGCCTTTCTTTCGACATTGATGGTTGGTCGGAAGAAATCGGCGATAGCCAGTACACATTCTTCTTGCAGCTTGCGGTATATACTATCGGTGTCAAGTAAGCGGTGCGTGCATCGTGGTATCCCTTGTTTTTATGCGTCACGAAGGTTCTTGAGGCGGGCCAATCGTTGATGGTCACGAACAACAACGCCTTTAGGTTAAATTCCTCTTGTTTGTGCTCATCCCACGTCGTACATCGTTTCCATTCCACAGCTGTAAAAGTTCTTCAACTAATGGCCTTAGGTACACATCAATGTCATTGCCGGGTTGCTTAGGGCCTTGGATGAGAAGTGGCATCATAATGAACTTCCGCTTCATGCACATCCAAGGAGGAAGGTTATACATACATAGAGTCACGGGCCAGGTGATGTGATTGCTGCTCTGTTCCCCGAAAGGATTAATGACATCCGCGCTTAAAGCAAACCATATGTTCCTTGTCTCACTTGCAAACTCATCCCAGTACTTTCTCTCGATTTTTCTCCACTGCGACCCGTTAGCGGGTGCTCTCAACTTCCCGTCTTTCTTACGGTCCTCACTGTGCCATCGCATCAACTTGGCATACTCTCTGTTTCTGAACAGACGTTTCAACCGTGGTATTATAAGAGCATACCACATCACCTTCGCAGAACCCTCTTCTGGGGGCTCGCCGTCAACATCACCGAGGTCATCTCGTCGATCTTATACCGTAATGCACCGCATACCGGGCATGCGTTCAGATCCTTATGCGCACCGCATGTAGAGGATGCGATCATTAGGGCATGTATGTATCTTACGCACCTCCAATCCTAGAGAGCATCGACCTTCTTTGCTGCGTATGTCTTGTCGGAAATTCGTTATCCTTTGGAAGCTTCATCTTCAATATTTTAAGTAGCTTCTCAAATCCTTTATCGAGCACTGCATTCTCGCCTTCCACTGCAGCAATTCCGATACACTACGGAAGCGGAGATTTGCCGTCTGTGGATTCTGAGATGGCAAAGACCGAATTCAGACGGCAAAGACTTTGCCGTGCGGAAGCAACCGCAAAATCAGGCGGCAAGAATAGCCGCAAAGAATACTTTGCCGTATGCTGTTTATCGAGATGACGGCAAAGACTTTGCCGTCAGTCAAACTGATGTTTTGCCGTCACGCGATCTAATAACAGACGGCAAAGAAAAGCTCGTTTGCCGTCAGCCGATTGAGTTTCTTTGCCGTCATCTAGACTAAAGTAGAGACGGCAAAGACTGTTTTGCTTTTTTTTAAATAATGTCCGAGCAGAGCATCTCGCCGGATACATGAACATCAAATCGAAGAGAGCAGGTTCAGCTCACGTAGATTTTTTTTCGACATGGCCATGTTACATTTCATTCATTGTTGGTGGAGTTACACAGAAGTTACAGTTGTCCTGAAAATTTACACAAAGGACCCTAGAAAGTAAAAAATAAAAGCAATCAAGTCCTTCTCCACTGCAGGAACAGGGACTTGACCGCCGGCCGTCCTTCTACTGGCCGAGGATCCACTGCCGCCGCCTTGCCCTTCTCGCCTTGCCGCGCCACCGCACAGCCGCCCGGCCATCCTCTGCCGGCTCCGGCCATGCTCGCCACGCAGAGCCTTGCGGCCCAGCTTCACACGCCGCTAGCGCCGACCGCCCGCGATCGCTTGCGAGGGCCCTCCCGCGCCGGCTGCCCTGCCAGCACCGGACCGAAGCAGTCCCAGCCATGCTCACCGCGTAGCCGCACAGCCCTGCTCGCCTGTGCCCTGCTCGCCTGGCTGGGGCAACGGGGCCGGCGACGCCCGTGGCGAAGGGGGAAGGGCGACGGGGACGGCAGAAGACATCGTGGTGGATCCCTGCGGAGCTTCGAGGGCGACGGGGCTGAGGCCGGGGGCGACGGAGGAAGTGGCCGGAGCCGGCGTGAGAGGTGGTGGCCGACGCGAGAGGTGGTGGCCGGACGACGGCAGAGCCTCGGGCGCGCCGTGGTCGTGGCCGGGGGCGACGGGGATGGGGCCGGGGGCGACGGGGAGAAGTGGCCGGGGGCGACGGGCACTACAAGAAATATGTCAACTTATGACCTTCTGTCAGTGACCCTCGAAGAATTGGTCATAAATCTATGACCATTTTAGACCAATTGGTCAAAAGCTGTTCAGGGGGCTCCAAACCCTGAACCATTGCGACCATTTTGGTCAGAAAGGTCGTAATTTCCTTACACGAAATGGTCACAAAGCAAATAGTGCTAGTCCGCTGCCTTATTTCTAGCTGTTAACGACCAATATAGATGGTCATAGCCTTGTAAATTGTGGTGGGTTGCTATGACTAGGCGCCACCTCATCAGTTTGCCTATGTGTCATGTCCATGTGGCAGTTTTGCCCTAGGTTGTGAAGCAACCTATATTTCTATCATTCCCAAAATTCCCAAAAAATCTCATAAATTCTTTGGGTCATATCTTCGTCAAATATGTAAAACCTTCCTTGCCTAGTTCAAAATAATTCAAAAATATTCATTTTCCTATTTTGTTCAGAGTAACAGTTTGTGAAGGAAGTACCACTTTGGCATGTCCAAATAGTATCCATTTTCCACAGTGCTTTCCTATGCCCAAATAACCATCCTCCACCAAATGCCAGCTCAATCCATTCATTATTTTGAGCCGAGCTTCAACATTCAGTATTTATGTCGGTGTGGTGGTTTGCAAAGCAAGTACCACCTAGGCTCCTCCTTTTGAGCTGAAATTTTGTGAAAACGGTCTTCTTAGTAACTGATCATCCTCAGCCAAAACTCACGCCCATTATTCATGTACATTTCCCGTACCACTAATCAAACACTTGGCTGCTAATTCATGTTTGAGCATCGATTGGTTTCCTCATGAGAATCTTATGTTGTAATTTTCTTCCTAGCACCAACCTGGGAGTTCCCAACCCACTAGACATGCCTAGGCCGCCCTGAACACATGGCAACGCCACAGTCACGCTGGTGACCACCTTGGCATGCGCATCTTGAGTTCTGGCAGCTCTAGAGTTGGGGCCCTCGGCCACCGCCCAAACCTCGACGTATCGCCACCAAACCATGTATTTATGATTAAATAGGTCCTTATGTAACTAGAAATGATTTTTGGAAAAATACATAGCAAACTATGAGGCATTGCAGTTCAAATTTGACCCGCTTCGGTGAATCGGCGAAATTTGTCTTTTTCACGAGAGGTGGATCAAATTTTTTACACCAGACCATTTTGTCAATTGTGCATTAAATATGGCCTAGTATTTTATAAAAATGATTTGGTCAATTTTGCAACAATTATTTGGTAGTTCCTTCACAAAAAACCTCCTTCGGAAAATGATTTGGTCCAATTTTGCAACAATTATTTGGTAGTTCCTTCACAAAAAACCTCCTTTCGCACTCGAAAAATGGAAAATGGTTTTTCGTCCAACGAAAATGAAAACTTCCTTAGGCAACATTGTTTGCTATTCCAATATGCACCCTTGTGCACAATATGAGATCATTTGAACAAACTATGCCATGAATGTGGCCATAAGATTGATCATTTGGCTTGAAAGCCATGAATCTTCACGCATGATAGCTCATTTCTGAGAACACTTTTTTAAAATAGTTACCGTATTACAAGTTTATTATTTTTCCTGGAAACTTGGTCACATATAATGACACAATGCGAAGGTTTTCCAATTTTTGATTTTTTGAATTTTTATGCCCGTTTCAAAATGCGGTCAAAATGGCGGGCTTGACCGTTCCTAGCTAGTGGTTGAATCTTGGAATTTTTTTGGTGTTTCTATGATTAAATAGATACTTATTTACCTAGAAATGATTTTTGGAAAAAATAAAGAGCAAACTATGAGGCAGCTGCAATTCAAATTTGACCCGCTTCCAGCTGAATCGACGGGAATTTGTCTTTTTCACCAGAGGTGGATCAAAATTTTTTACACCAGACCATTTTGTCAATTGTGCATTATATATGGCCTAGTATTTTATAAAAATGATTTGGTCCAATTTTGCAACAATTATTTGGTAGTTCCTTCACAAAAAACCTCCTTTGGGCACTCGAAAAATGGAAAATGGTTTTTTCGTCCAACGAAAATGAAAACTTCCTTAGGCAACATTGTTTGCTATTCCAATATGCACCCTTGTGCACAATATGAGATCATTTGAACAAACTATGCCATGAATGTGGCCATAAGATTGATCATTTGGCTTGAAAGCCATGAATCTTCACGCATGATAGCTCATTTCTGAGAACACTTTTTTAAAATAGTTACCGTATTACAAGTTTATTATTTTTCCTGGAAACTTGGTCACATATAATGACACAATGCGAAGGTTTTCCAATTTTTTGATTTTTTTTGAATTTTTTATGCCCGTTTCAAAATGCGGTCAAAATGGCGGGCTTGACCGTTCCTAGCTAGTGGTTGAATCTTGGAATTTTTTTGGTGTTTCTATGATTAAATAGATACTTATTTACCTAGAAATGATTTTTGGAAAAAATAAAGAGCAAACTACGAGGTAGCTACAGTTCAAATTTGACCGCTTCGGTGAATCGGCGGGAATTTGTCTTTTTCACCAGAGGTGGATCAAATATTTTGACACCCAACCATTTTGTCAATTGTGCATTATATATGTCCTAGTATTTTATAAAATTGATTTGGTCCATTTTTGCGACAATTATTTGGTAGTTCCTTCACAAAAAAACCTCCTTTTGGGCACTCGGAAAATGAAAAATGAATTTTCCGTGCAAAGGAAATAAAAACTCCCTTAGGCAACATTGTTTGGAATTCCAAGATGCACCCTTGTGCACAATATGAGATCATTTGAACAAACTATGCCATGAATGTGGCCATAAGATTGATCATTTGGCTTGAAAGCCATGAATCTTCACGCATGATAGCTCATTTCTGAGAACACTTTTTTAAAATAATTACCGTATTACAAGTTTGTTGTTTTTCCTGGGAACTTGGCCACATATAATGACACAATGCGAAGGTTTCCCAATTTTTTGAATTTTTTTGAATTTTTTATGCCCGTTTCAAAATGCGGTCTAAACGGCGGGCTTGACCGTTCCTACCTAGTGGTTGAATCTTGGAAATTTTTTGATTTTATCTGATTAAATAGATACTTATGTACCTAGAAATGATTTTTGGAAAAAATAAATAGCAAACTATGAGGCAGCTGCAGTTCAAATTTGACCCGCCTCCAGCTGAATCGGCGGGGATTTGTCCTTTTCACGAGAGGTGGATCAAAGCTTTTGACACCCAACCATTTGGTCAACTGTGCATTAAACATGGCCTAGTATTTTATAAAATTGATTTGATCCATTTTTACAACAATTATTTGTTAGTTCCTTCAAAAAAAAATTTCATTTCGGGCACTCCAAAAATGATTAAAAATAGCTAGAAAGATAAAAAATGCATGCAAATTTGTGATCATCCATAAAATATGGTGTAAATTGAGTGATAAATCTAGTTGTGCCATTTTGGAAAATATTTTTGATAGCTGCTTCACAAAACCTCCTAGTTTTAGTACTTAAAAACTATTTTAAATCATAAAATTTCTGAACCAATCAGGTCTCTTCCCACGGATCACTCCAATGCAGCCTATCTAAACCGTCCAGATCCCACGGATCCAACGGCTCTCACTCACCTCTCAGGTCTCTCTCCCCCAACCCAAACCCTAGCTCACTCACCTCTCCTCCCTTCCACCCCCGCCGCCTCCCTCTCTCTCTCTCCCCGATCCAGATCGACGCCGCCTCCCTCTCTCTCTCCCCGATCTAGATCGACGCCGCCTCCCTCTCTCTCTCTCTCTTCCCGTCACCGGCGGCGGCGCCCTCCTTCCCTCGCCCTCTCCTCCTCCCCTACTCACGGCGCCTCCACCACGCCAAGAATCCCGGTGACCCACCCCGTCTCCATGCCCGCCTCGGCAACCACCTCCGCCGCGCGTCCGAGTCCCATCCATATCCGCTCCGGCTCCGTCTCTATCTCCTTTCGTGGGAGGTGACCCGCACCCGGCCCCGCGGCATGGGAGGGGCGGCGGCGGCCTCGCGTAGATCCCATCGGGATCACGGTGCGGACGCATGCCCCAGACGCCATGACCCGTCTCCCTCCCCTCCTCAAATCAGGAAGAAGAGGCCAGGCGCCGGCCATGAACTCGCTCTGCCCGGGACGCCGCTCGCCATCAAGGTCACCCCACCCCTTCTTCGATCTACTCTTCCTCCTTTCCCTTCCCTTCCCTAACGCGCGCCATTTTCTTCCTCACGCAGGGTTGCAGGCGATTCGATCAGGTCCGGGTCCATGGCGTCCACGGCCGTGGCGGTGCTCGCGGTGACGGACGAGCTGGCCCTGCCGCTCCGTGTGGTGGGGGACCTGGCGGCGGCCGCCGGCGTCTCGCGGGAGGAGGTCGTCGTCATCACGCAGTGCACCTCGCTCGGTAACACCCCCTCCCAAGCCCTCCCTGTCTCCCAACCACAAGCTGATGATGAGGAGGTCAGCTAGTGCCCAGAACCACTAATTCTCATGCCGAATTCAGTCTGTTTGCTTTGTTCGTTAGTTTGTAACTTTGTATGGTCCGAATTTCTACAACTAGTTCAACTCTATTAATTTGCACCCATGTTTTATTGTTTATGTACCATGTACAATCTCTTTTCAGAGATGCCTGTCCACATATCTAACTTTGTTCCGCCTTTCTAGAAACATGTCTGTTTCCGTGGTGTATCTCTATGGCCGGTTCCCTGTTATTTCTATGCCAAAGTCACTTAATGAATTCTTAAATCAAGTAATTCAAACTTTGCATCTGCACGTGTACATCAAGTAATTCTTAAAGCATGCGGGTCTGCTCTTGCGCGCTTACGTCTGGCCTCACTTGCATCTGCACAATGCTGCATGGTTGGGTGGCACCCCGTTGCCGTTGGAGATATAATGCAAACACCAATTTCTGCGCCTGCTGGGGTGGGGTGCTGTTTTCTGGACCTGGTGCTAATGCTGGGGTAGATAGTCTTTTGTCTTGTTCATCTTAATCCACAGTTTCTAGACAACTTAGCACTTGATATAACCAGTTTTTAAGAAGCGGGCAGGGGCTGGACTATCCAGTGGTATAGGATAGTTGATTCTGATTACACATTTATGTGTCTGTCTGTGTGCGTGTGTCTGTGTCCTGCATGTTTCATTTTTTTATGTTGTCAATCGTAGCAGTTCTCACGGGATCAAACAATATGGATAAATGTTTGTTGTATCCATTGTAAGAGGTATTTATAACAATTGTGTTTGTTAAAAGATATTTTGAATGATGCTTGAGATAGGATGGGCTGGAGTTAATTGCGAGGCAGGCGTCGAGTTCAGATGTGATTTTGTTAACTGAATTATGTGCTACAGAATATAATTAGCTGATTTAAACAGCTATTTTCCTTCGCCTAATCAAATGCCCTTTGTTTTTGCAGTATGCATACCCAAGTCAAGCTTGTGGTCACGATGAAGGTGCTAATCTGGGTTTCCTATCTTCAGAAGTAAAATGTTTGCTTGCTTGACATGGTTGTAATATATTGCTAGAATGAATGGTTGGTTGTAAAGATATGGCATAGATATGGCATAGATTAGTTGTTGCAGATTAGCCTATCATAACAGCTAGCCATTTGTAGATTAGTTGTATGCATCATGTCAGGTGGTACAAATCTGCATCTATAGATAAGTCAGTGGTGTGGAGCACTTCACCTTCATTTTATTTAACACATGATGTTGGCAACTCCTGGATGCATTTGTTGGCGTTGTTTTGTTTACTCCCAGCTTAGTGCAGAGCCCAGCCCAAAGAAGCGCGGCTATGCCAGCGGCGAGAGCAGCAGCGTTGCCTCTAGCGCCCGACATCGAGGAGCCTTACCCCGGCCCCGCGCCATGGAATTGTGCGTGGCAAGAAGCACGCCAACGAGGTCAGCCCAGTATGCCCCCTTCTCCTCTTAACCATACTTTGCACGCTTTGTGTTCTTGTTTCTTGAGCTATTTCAATCATCTAATCATGGATTATTCTGTTTTGGACAAGACCAAGAAGGTGGCCATGGCTGGGCTCGTTCACCATTTGTTCAACTTCAGAGCTCATCAGGTCTGTTCTTGCCCTGACCAAGCTGTTCAAGTATGTTAGGTTTGCAATAATATTTAGTATTGGTTTGGCTCTTGCAATGCATAGGCACAACAGGATATACTCCTGTGTGCTACTAAATGTCACGGAGAAGAAACAAAGATGGCAAGTAAAAAGAAACTGTTTATAACTTGAACACTAGCTGAATTTACAGCAAGACTAATTTGTAAAACAAAACCTGGATTAGATCAACAAGTCCTTAGCATATCAAATGTGCCACTTTGGAAATGTCAGCCTGTAGCACATAATATGTTATCTTATTGCTCTTTGTGTCTTTGTATCCTAGTAATTCTGCTGTGTCACTTTATCCCAGTAAAGCAAGATGCTTGTTATACTCATGTTGCTGATGATATTGGTGTTCTGCTACTAGTTGCTGTGTACTCCTAGTGTTGTAGTTCCTGTGTAGTAATACGGAAATATTAATGCTCAAATATGATGATGTGGCCTGCAGCGCACCTGCTTCGACGCTGACCTGTCCATCGTCATCGCCTTCGATGACGACGAGGACACCGCAGGCGCCGTCGGCCTCGGCGGTGGCTTCCACCACTACCACATCGTCGTCACCTACCAGGGCGTCAAGGGGTGAATTGATTTGATCGTTAATATGTGGCTGGATGTGATGTTTTGCAGGTTGAAGGCGCTAAGGTGTTGGAGATGTGCCTGTACTTGTTGAGTGTTTTATCTGTAGAGGGCTATATTGTGATTGGTGTAATATTGTATGGTTATATTGTGATTGGTGGAATGTAATAAACTTGATTGATACATCGGTGATTTGGTTGTTATTTGTATATATTTAAAATGTGTTCTCTGATTGGTATATCATTGAGTTACAAGTTGTGAAAAATTAAAACCTGATGTCTGGGACCTAGTGCCTAGAAGAATCTGACAATGTGCATCCAATTGACTACAATAATCTGAAATTGAATGTAACAAAAAAAGGAAAACCCGAAAATAAAAATATATAGAATGTGAAAAGGCTGCACCTCAGAAAGCAAAAAAAGGCCGAACCAATGGCCCAAGCCCATGTAGCTAGTAAAAAACAACAGGAAAAAATACATTAAAAAGGCTGAATTGTTGGGCTTGGCCCATGTAAAACGTCGAATCGGACCGGGCTGAATCTTGTGCCACATCAGCTTGCCACGCTGGATGCCTACGTGGCCTGAGGAAGTTGCTAGTGACCAAAAATTTGGTCAAAGAACCAACGACCTTTACATATCACGAGAGAAGGTCGCTATAGTCGATTAATGACCCTCAGCTTTTGACCTTCTGTTTTTGGTCACAAAAAGGTCGCAAATGAAAAACTATGACCTTTCAGCGACCAATAGTGAGGGTCACAAGTTGACATATTTCTTGTAGTGGGGGATGGGGCCGGGGGCGAAGGGAGAAGTGGCCGGGGCTGGCGGGAGATGTGGTGGCCGATGGAGAAGTGGTGACCGGCGACGGCGTGTGGATAAGGAGAGAAACGAGAGAGAGAGAGAGAGAGAGAGAGAGATCGTGGTGGGGGAGAGATGTCGTGGTGGGGGAGTGGATAAGATGGGTGAGGTGAGGGATGGGCAGAGAGAGGGGTGGGCCGGAGAGTGGGGACGGGCATGGGTGTGTGCATCGTGCGGTGAGAGAGAGGCTGGTTGGGAGTCGATGCTGTAGATGATGCCACCTCATCGATCCAGGAGACCAATCCGCGTGTTGTGTTTCTTTGCTTTGCCGTCTGTAATAAAAAAAGCAGACGGCAAAGATCTTTGCCGTCTGTGTTTTCTATTACAGACGGCAAAGTATGCTTCTTTGCCGTCTGTAACAGAAAAAGCAGACGGCAAAGATCTTTGTCGTCTGCTTTTTTTATTACAGACGGCAAAGTATGATCTTTGCCGTCTGTATTTTTTCGCAGACGGCAAAGCCTGTTTTGCCGTTAGTTTATCTTTGCCGTCTGCTGCTGACGGCAAATTCTCTCTTTGCCATCTGGCCCGACAAAAAGCTGACGGCAAAGCCACCTCCTGACGGCAAATTAGCAGTTTCCCGTAGTGGTACGGTACTTAGCTTTGTGTTGCCATCTTCGCAATTGGGGTACAACCCTTTTTTGTGGTCCTCTAGCATGCGATCGAACTTCAACTTCTCCTTTTGACTTTCGCATTGCGTCCTTGCATCGACAATGACCCGGCGGAGATCATCATCATCGGGCACATCGTCGGTTCCTCTGGATCTTGGCAGCAGCCGCGCCGTTGCAAAGCATCATCGTGCACATCGTCTGGTTCCTCTTGATCTTACGGAGCATCACCGTATTCATGGGGCACATAGTTGTCATCGTACTCTTCTTCTTCGCCGTCTTCCATCATAACCCCTATTTCTCCGTGCCTCGTCCAAACATTATAGTGTGGCATGAAACCCTTGTAAAGCAGGTGGGTGTGGAGGATTTTCCGGTCGAGTAAGACTTCAGTATTCCCACATATAGGGCATGGACAACACATAAAACCATTCTGCTTGTTTGCCTCAGCCACTTCGAGAAAATTATGCACGCCTTAATGTACTCGGAGGTGTGTCTTGAACCGTACATCCATTGCGGTTCATCATGTGCATTATATATAATTAAGTGTGTCAAAAATCATTACAGAACATCATGAATAGATAATTAATTAAGTGACCAAATTAATAGAAGTTCATCATCACATTAAAACCAAAGTACATACATAGTTCTCATCTAACAACATAAAGCTCTGCAGAGCATCTAAATTAATTAAACCATACACTGAAATTATGTAAAACATTTCAATGCGAAAACAAATGCGATCATAATCGCAACCAATGTAACAACTGATCCAATGGCATAATGATACCAAGCCTCGGTATGAATGGAATATTTTCTAATCTTTCTAATCTTCAAGCGCATTGCATCCATCTTGATCTTGTGATCATCGACGACATCCGCAACATGCAACTCCAATATCATCTTCTCCTCCTCAATTTTTCTAACTTTTTCCTTTAACAAATTGTTTTCTTCTTCAACTAAATTTAACCTCTCGATAATAGGGTCGGTTGGAATTTCCGGTTCAACAACCTCCTAGATGAATAAAATCTATGTCACGTTGGTCGGCATAATTGTCATAAACAATAAATGAACCAATAGTTATGAAAAGATAATATATACCACATCCGAATCATAGGCAGGACGAGGGCCGACGGGCGGATACCAAAACCATCGCACTATATAAGATGCAATAATAAAAGTAAGAAAATTATACAAGTATATATCTATCTAAACATACAAATAAGAATATTTTTCCTTTCGGAAAGAAGATAAGAACAAGAGGCTCACCACGGTGGTGCCGGCGATGAGATCGGTGCGGGTGATCGGCGGCGTTGAAGAGGCAGGGGACAGGCGTGACGGACCGCTAAACCTAGACAAATATGGAGGAAAATGGAGCTTGGCGGTTGAGCTTGGAGAGGAGAAACCTTAAGTAGTGTGGCTCGGGCATTCCATCGAACACCTTGTGTGCATATGAGGTGAGCTAGAGCACCACCAAGCCCTCTCCCCTCGGCCGGAAAAAGCAGAGCGGTGTGCTCTGCTCTTGCGCGAGGGTATATATAAACACCACCATTGGTCGGTTGGTCGCATGAACCGGGACTAAAGGGTTACCTTTGGTCCCGATTCGTGCCACGAACCGAGACAAATGGTGGTGGGCGAGGCGAGGCCCATTGGTCCCGGTTCATCCCACCAACCGGGACCAAAAGGTCCAGACGAACCGGGACCAATGGCCCACGTGGCCCGGCCGGCCCCCGGGGCTCATGAACCGGGTCCGATGCCCCCATTGGTCCCGGTTCTGGATTGAACCTGGACTAATGGGCTGGACCGGCCTGGACCATTGCCCCCTTTTCTACTAGTGACAAGACACGGTGGTTCCGGCGCACGAACGCCTGCTGCACGAACGGCGTCTTCCTCGAGCACGAACTCGAGCCCCACACAAACAACAGTACGCGGGGTGGAGCTTTATACACGGGCGCGTCCACACGACGCCGCGCTCCCCACTCCTCCACGCCCGCACGCTCCGCACGCCCTGGCTCACGCACCCGTCGCACACCAACGCGATCAACGCGGCCGGGCTCCAACAGAACGCCGCGGTCACCCCCGCCACTATCGCCAACTACCAACGCAACAGGTGCGCACACAGACGCGCAGCCCGCGCCACACACACACGCACGCACACAAGCCATACACTAGTCGGACCATGGCCAGACCAAGGTCAGACTATGCCTAAACATGGGCTCGACGCGGCCATCGACCGGACTGGCACGCCCGACACCGGTCACCTCGGCAGGGACATGGCTTATGCGCCAACAGTCGACACCGTCGCAATTGCCGGCGGAGTCGACATTGCAGAGCTACCAAGAGGCTGTGCCTGCACTCATCGTGGCACTGCTGGTAACAGTCGCAGAAGGACATGGCGGCCATCTGCTGCTCTGATGGCACTGACATGATCAGGTGCATGATGCACCGGGTGGCAATGGCGGCCGCCCTCTTCTTCACTTCCATCTCCTCTCCTTTCCTTGGACAAGCCATGACAAGAGAAGAGGAAGGGAACTGCTGTGGGAGTTTTCAGGTGACTGGTGGCTCTCTTACTCCGTCAGAGTGTGTGGCCTCTTACGTATTGGAGTTCCAAGGGCAATACCGACATTTGACCTGGATAATTTTTAGTGTAACACGACAAAGTATTTCAGTATTTTTCTAGCACATCAAATGATCCACAATTTCAGGTTTGGTTGTTTTGTAGCCAGTCTTGCCATGGTATCAATTTCAGGTTTGGTTGTTTTGTAGTCAGTTTTGCCATGGTATCAATTACTAGACCCTAGTGGAGCACCTGAAAATAACCTTGAATCTTAAACCGATTAGACAAGTGCATGCTACTCATCTTTCTATTTTCCTTGTGAAGAGGCCTGTCCTGATGTAGAAAGAGAACCAAATGCAGTTTCCATACAATGCTGTTTAGCAGTAGTAAGGGACAGATTGCTATATTAAGTTCCTGGAGATGTAAAGTGTCTGCCTGGAAAGACACCTCCTGTGAATTGAATTTGCACAATTCTCTTTTTCTTTAACAAAATTTACATCTATTCAGTAGCAATGCCACTGGGATAGTTTTAAATTTTTGAGATATGGCAAAGGCTTCAGTGTGTTGGCTAATGTTTGAATTTGAATTATTTGATGAGTTAAATATACAGATGATGTATACACGGGAGTGTGTTCTTCAGTGTGTTGGGTCTTGGGTGTGTGATTGTCGTTGTCGTTAAAAAACTAAGTATGATACAGGGACATGTTGTTTTGCTCATCTTGACATGGGGATGGGGTGAACGAATCTCGCACAGTAGAATCTTCTCTTTTGGTTAGTCTGGTAGATATGGAAATTGCCCGTAAGTTGTAATTTTTTTACTGAAATGTAACTATACATATGAATATATCTAGTGTTGGGAAGTTTGCTTACATATTTTCTTAGCATATGTCTCATTGTTATTTTTTACATTGTCATTGTGTAATCAGATTTTTCTGCTTTCCTACTCCAAAGAATGAACTATATGCCCATTGATCATTTAGCCTCTATTGGAACAGATGTTGCCAAAAACTCCCAAGTTGAAGGTGTGCCTCAAATTACCTTTGTTCTCTGTTTCTAATGTTAGTTTTGTCTAATAATTCTGGTGATTTCACGTTCACGTCGGAACTTTGGGTACAATTTTCAAGATGGTGTAGCTAATGTTTACTGTTTGAGCTATTCAAAATCTATGGATATGACTTTAATGGCTTTCCATGAATGTGTTGTACAGATTGGTTTGACTGATGCCATCATTGCCCTGCAGGTATCTAGAGTTACGGCCAAGATGCAGAAGTGGCTTGTTTGCTTGCTTCGATTAGTTAGTATCTTTCAATTGATCTTGCTTGCCTTCATTATGTATGTGTTCATCTTTTCACTGTTTTCTTTGATTCTGCATCAGATTTCTATTTAGGTCCCATTTTTTGCATTTGTTCTTGGTGAATATTTATGTGGTTGGTTCTCACTGATGAATTTCAAATTATTTTGCTTTTGTTAACATTCAGACAAGGCTTGGATGAGTTTGCTGTAGTAATCAGTACTTTTCGTTTGTTCTTGCTTGCTTGCATGCTGTGTCTGTTCATATTTTCACTGTTTCTGTGTTACATCTGGTGGGGAGAATTCCGCGTCAGATTTATGCTTTTGTTTTTGTGAATTGCTTGCTTTCACTCGGATTCAGGGACGGCTGGGATGCGACTGCTGATGTTTGAATTCTTGTAGCATGTTTTAACTTCTTACGAAGTAAATATGCCACTTTGAGATTTGCAAAAAAAAAAAAAAAAACAAGTGGCACCGACGCACGCGGAACACATTTTATTGATTGATTCAGCATTGACAGACGTTCAATCTGCCTACACAGTTTCTTCAGCTCTTTATTTTGAAGGTTACTTGGCATTAATTATTGCCCCCACCTCTTGTTGCACTCAGCTATACAATCCGCAACACCTTGTGCATCTGCAAAATCATCAAGACGAGTACAAGATCATCAGAACAGATGGTGATTTTTTTCATGTCAACAGAAAAAAGAGGGCATAGACATCAATGGTCATGAGAAATTCATCTATAAACGAAGCAAATGCAACGCAAGTAATGGGGTCCTTCGTCTTACAGGTTGGTGCCACCACCGGGCCACAGACGGAGTCCGTGCTGCAGACCATGATGCAGGCGGCAAGGGAGTCCTCCCTGTCGCCGACGTCGCAGTTGCCAGCACAGTTGACGTTGCAGAGCCACCAAGGGACGCTCTGCCTGCACCCGGGGTAGCACTGCCGGTAACAGTCGCAGAAGGACATGGCGGCCACCCGCTGCTGGGATGGCACTGACATGATGAGGAGCATGCAAAGGGCAGCAATGGTGGCCGCCCTCATCTTCGCCTCCATCTCCTCTCCTTCGTCGGACGAGAAGAGAAGAGAAAGGGAACTGATGTGGAAATTTTCAGGTGACTGGTGGACTGGTGGTTCTCTTAGTCAGTTAAGAGTGTCAAGTCTCTTATATATTGGAGTTCCGAGGGCAATATCGACATTTGACCTGGACAGATTGTCGTATAACGCAACAAAGCACTTCAGTATTTTCCAGCAAATTAAATGACCCACAATTTCAGGTTTGGTTGTTTTGTAGCCAGTTTTGCCATGGTATTAATTTCCTCAGCAAGATGGTGCCTAGTTGCAATTACTAACCCCTAGTGGAGCACCTAAAAATAACGTTGGACCTTAAACAGATTAGACAAGCTCATGTTGCCCATCTTTCTATGTTCCCTGTGAAGAGACCTGTGGTGAGGGAGAGATTGCTATTTTAAGTGCCTGGAAATGTGAACTGTCTCCCTGGAAAGACATACCCTATGAACTGAATTTGAACAATCTCTTTCTTCAACAAAATTTGCATATGTTCAGTAGCAATGCCACTGTGATAGTTTATTTCTTTTTCGAGATATGGTGAAGGCTTTGGTCAGTTAGCTAATGTTTGAATTTGAATTCTTTGTTGAGTTGAACATACAGAGAATGTATACATGGGCGTGTGTGCTTGAGTGTGTTGGGTGTGTGATTATTGTCGTCGTTAAGAAACTATGTATGCTACAGGACATGTTGTGTTGCTCCTCTTCACATGCTCGGGAATGGGGTGGATGAATCTCGCACAGTGGAATCTTCTCTTTTGATTGGTCTGGTAGATACAAGAAATTGCTTGTAAGTACAGATTTTTTCTACTGAAATGTAACTACAAATGAATGTATCAAGTGTTAGGCAGTTTGCTTACATATTATCCTAGCATATCTCTTATTTCTAGCATATGGCATTGGTTATTGTTTAATCCAAACTGTATGTAGCTTTCTTTGTGACAATCTAATTTCTCAAATTTTGGTATGTAGATGTTTAGCACTAAATATTTAACACATGATCAAATTGGACTTTGATTCACCATTAATATTGCTTTCATCATGAATTGCACTTTTTACGAAAATAGTATTACATACCATGGAAGTAGTGGTCAAAGTATTGTTTTTGATGCTGTGTAGGGCAAAACTGACATCTGTTTTGGACCGAAGGAAGTAGTGGTCAAAGTATTGTTTTTGATCCTGTACTTGATTCTTCTACTTGTATGAATTGTATTTGTGGAAAGTTTAGGGAAACGTCGTACCCTGCCGAGGGCGACGGATGCGTGTTAATATAGCCAGCGCTTATCTCTGGTACATGCGTACAGGTTGTTCAGATTGCAAACTTGGGATACAAGGGATAGAGAGGAATATATTCGGTTACAGGAGATAGAACTAACTTAAACAGCCAATGTATATCTCTAAGCCTCTACGAGTCCAACCTTCCAACCTTGCTAAACCTGACGCATGTAGCTTGTTTAACACTCCCCCTTAATCACAACTCACATAAGTTGAGATTACGCTTGAATTCTTCAAAACTTTTTGTAGGCAACGCCTTTGTAAATCCATCAGCAACTTGATCTCTAGAATGGATAAACCGAATGTCCAGTTGCTTGCTAGCAACTCTTTCTCTGACAAAATGAAAATCAATTTCAATGTACTTCGTTCTGGCATGAAAAACTGGGTTAGCTGATAAGTATGTAGCAGCAAGGTTGTCACACCATAAGCATGGAGCTGGAATCCGTTTAATGCCAAGTTCCCTTAGCAAGGACTGAACCCAGATAATTCCTGCTGTAGCATTTGCAAGAGCTTTGTATTCTGCTTCTGTACTTGACCTTGATACTGTGGCTTGTTTCTTTGCACACCATGATATGAGATTAGGCCCAAAGAACACAGCAAAACCACCTATTGATCGTCTGTCATCTACACAGCCTGCCCAGTCAGAGTCTGAAAAAGCACTGACAAGCATAGATGATGATTTGCTGAAAGTAAGACCAGTAGCCAAAGTATGTTTAACATATCTGACAATGCGCTTAGCTGCAGTCCAATGAACAGTAGTGGGTACATGAAGAAACTGGCATACTTTGTTAACAACAAAGGATATATCTGGCCTTGTAAGGGTCAAGTACTGAAGTGCACCTACCAAACTTCTGTAGTTGGCACTGTCCTCTTGATTCAAGAGTTTCCTTCTGTCAGAGACAATTTTTCAGAGCTTGATAAAGGGGTTGATGAGGGTTTACATCCTTGCAAACCGACTCTGTTTACCAGATCAGTTGCATACTTTTCCTGAGACAGATGAAGATCATCTCCATGTCTCTGTACTTCAATACCTAGGAAGAAGTGTAAGTCTCCTAGATCTTTTAGAGCAAACTCAGCACTCAAATCCCTCAACAGTCCTGCCACTGCTTCATTAGATGAACTAGTGACAATAATATCATCAACATAGATAAGCAAAAACATGGAAGTATTTGACTTGTTGTAAATGAACAGTGAGGTGTCAGCCTTGGAGGGGATAAACCCAAGTGCTTGCAGTTTGTGACTAAGACGTGAGTACCATGCTCTAGGGGCCTGCTTTAGACCATATATAGCTTTGTCAAGCTTGCACACATGTGAGGGGAACTTTTTGCTTTCAAACCCAGGAGGTTGTTTCATATAGACGTCCTCTTCCAGAACACCATGAAGAAACGCATTCTTTACATCCAGTTGTCTAAGACTCCATCCCCTGGAAACAGCAATAGACAAAACGAGATGAATGGTGGCAGCTTTTACTACTGGACTAAAAGTATCTTCATAGTCCAAACCATACCTTTGCTTAAAACCTTTTGCAACCAACCTAGCTTTATAGCAATCAATGGTTCCATCAGATTTTCTTTTGATTCTGAAAACCCACTTGCAGTTAATCAAGTTTTTACCTTGCTGTGGGGGAACTAGATGCCAGGTCTTGTTTCTTTGCAGTGCTATGTGTTCTTCCTCCATGGCCTTTTTCCACGTCACATCACCCAGTGCCTCTTGAAGTGTAGCAGGTTCACCTGTGGAGCAAGCCAAACCAAATTTGGTAATAGTTTTGTAATTTACAGGCTTAAGTACCCCTTTTTGTTGCCTTGTCCGTGGTGTAGAGGGCTCCACAGAAGATTCAGGAGCACCCCCTGCAGCTGCAAATCCCGAGGCTGATACGGCTGGCTCGGATCGGCGCGCTGGAGGATCTTCTGTGACCGAACGCAGAGGCAGAGGTGACGAAGACGGCGCAGAGGATCCTGCGCCAGGCTGCACTGGCACGCATCATGGTGCAATGATTGGGCCGGCCGCGCTGTTACGCCATCATGGCGCAATTGGGCCGGTCGGGCTGGTGGAGGCGCATCGGGCGCAGTTGGTGTAGCGCGCCGGGTGTAGCACCTGGTCTCGTTAGTGGGCCACCGAGCCACGGGCCGCGTGGCAGTTGCGGACTCGCCCGGGATGGAGTCGGGCGCAGGACGAGTGGGAGACGCTCGCACGTCGTCGCCAGGGTGGCCCGCGCGGTCGCTTTCACGGACGGGTGAACCAGAAGCCGGCTCGCTGGCCCGCTCGTGCGGTGCGGATCCCGCGAAGGATGCGCTGCCAGACTGCTGCTGCAGTGATCCCGAGGAAGATCTGCTCCCTGGCGGTGGACACATAAAATATGACCCAGGTGCCACATTATTTTCTTCAATTTCTGCAGCGATTTCTGCTGTATTTTCACCTGTAGCATCGAAAAGCTCACGCATGCTGTTATGAGAATCAGTTAATATTGGTGCACCGCAACTGTTGTCCCCTATGACATCACCGGTGAGATGTGAGGGCAATAGGAGAATTTCTTGGCGAAGAAGTGCTCCGGCGTTGGGATGAAGATCGGCGAAGGGGAATTTAGTTTCATCAAAAATAACATCCCTGGAGATGTAGACACGGCCGGTGGAAACATCAAGGCATTTCACTGTTGGGGAACGCAGTAATTTCAAAAAATTTCCTACGCACACGCAAGATCATGGTGATGATATAGCAACAAGGGGAGAGTGTTGTCTACGTACCCTCGTAGATCGAAGCGGAAGCGTTGACACAGCGTAGTGGAAGTAGTCGTACGTCTTCCCGGTTCAACCGATCCAGGCACCGTTACTCCGGCACCTCCGAGTTCTTGACACGCGTACAGCTCGATGACGCACCCTCGATCTCCGATCCAGCAGAGGCGCCGAGGGGGAGTTCCGTCAGCACGACGGCGTGGTGACAATCTTGATGTTCTCCTCTCGCAGGGCTTCGCCTAAGCACCACTACAATATGATCGAGGTGTAATATCGTGGAGGGGGCACCGCACACGGCTAAGGAACGATCTCAATGATCAACTTGTGTGTCTAGGGTGCCCCCCTACCCCCGTATATAAAGGAGGGAGGGAGGAGGAGGCCGGCCCAAGGGGGGCGCGCCATAGAGGAGGGGGAAACCTACTCCAAGTAGGTTTCCCCCCCTTTTCCTTATCTTATTTGAAGGGGGAAGGAAAGAGTACTAGTATTAGGAATAAGTACTAGTAGTAGTAATAGGAAGAGGGGGGAAGGAGAAAGGAAGGGGGCGGCCCCCTCCCCATTCGGATTGGGCTGGGGCGCCCCCTCCCTTGTTCCTTCTCCCTTCTTCCTATATGGGCCCAATAA
Source organism: Aegilops speltoides (assembly GCA_021437245.1). Taxonomy (NCBI): domain Eukaryota; kingdom Viridiplantae; phylum Streptophyta; class Magnoliopsida; order Poales; family Poaceae; genus Aegilops; species Aegilops speltoides. The sequence goes on along the minus strand of CM038146.1, from coordinate 34,797,667 downwards.
GGCCCATATACCTCCCGGGGGGTTCCGGTAACCTCCCGGTAGCTCCAAACTTCTCCGGAACCTTTCCGGTGTCCAAATATATCCGTCAATATATCAATCTTTATGTCTCGACCATTTCGAGACTCCTCGTCATGTCCGTGATCACATCGGGACTCGAACAAACTTGGTACATCAAAATACATAAACTCATAATATAAGCATCGAAACCTTAAGCGTGCGGACCCTACGGTTCGAGAACAATGTAGACATGACCGAGACACGTCTCGGTCAATAACCAATAAGCGGGACCTGGATGCCCATATTGGTTCCTACATATTCTCTGAAGATCTTTATCGGTCAAACCGCATAACAACATCGTTATTCCCTTTGTCATCGGTATGTTACTTGTCCGAGATTTGATAGTCGGTATCAATACCTAGTTCAATCTCATTCTTGGCAAGTCTCTTTACTCGTTCCGAATGTCGTCATCTCATAACTAACTCATTAGTTACATGCTTGCAAGGCTTGGGTGATGAGTATTACCGAGAGGGCCCGAGATACCTCTTCGACAATCGGAGTGACAAAACCTAATCTCGAATTATGCTAACTCAACATGTACCTTGAAACGCTGTAGTACTCCTTTATAATCACCCGATTACGTTGTGACGTTTGGTAGTACCAAAGTGTTCTTCCGTGGCGGAGTTACACAATCCTCATAGTTACAGGAACATGTATAAGTCATGAACGAAGCAATAGCAGAATACTAAACGATCAAGTGCTAAGTTAACGGGATGGGTCATGTCAATCACATCATTCTCCTAATGATGTGATCTCATTAATCAAATGACAACACATGTCTATGGTTAGGAAACATAACCATCTTTGATTAATGAGCTAGTTAAATAGAGGCATACTAGTGACTATATGTTTGTCTATGTATTCACACATGTATCATGTTTCCGGTTAATACAATTCTAGCATGAATAATAAACATTTATCATGATATGAGGAAATAAATAATAACTTTATTATTGCCTCTAGGGCATATTTCCTTGATCTCCCACTTGCACTAGAGTCAATAATCTAGATTACATAGTAATGATTCTAACACCCATGGAGTCTTGGTGCTGATCATGTTTTGCTCGTGAGAGAGGCTTAGTCAATGGGTGCGCAACATTCAGATCCGTATGTATCTTGCAAATCTCTATGTCTTCCACTTGGACTTGGTCCCGAATGGAATTGAAGCGTCTCTTGATGTGCTTGGTCCTCTTGTGAAATCTGGATTCCTTTGCCAAGGCAATTGCACCGATATTGTCACGAGAAGATCTTCATTGGTCCCGATGCACTAGGTATGACACCTAGATCGAAATGAACTCCTTCATCCAGACTCCTTCATTCGCTGCTTGAAGTAGCTATGTACTCCGCTTCACATGTAGATCCCTTCACGACGCTTTGTTTTGAACTGCACCAACTTACAGCTCCACCGTTTAATATAAACACGTATCCGGTTTGCGATTTAGAATCGTCCGGATCGGTGTCAAAGCTTACATCGGCGTAACCATTTACGACTAGCTCTTTGTCACCTCCATATCGAGAAACATATCCTTAGTCCTTTTCGGTATTTCACGATGTTCTTGACCGCTGTCCGATGATCCACTCTGGATTACTTTGGTACCTACCTGCCAAGCTTATTGCTAAGCATCGTCGGTCGGTACACAGACATTGCATACATGATAGAGCCTATGGCTGAAGCATAGGAACTTCTTTCATTTCTCTCTATCTTCTGCGTGGTCGGGCATTGAGTTCGACTCAACTTCACACCTTGTAGCACAGGCAAGAATCCTTTCTTTGCACGATCCATTTGAACTTTTTCAAAATTTTGTCAAGGTATGTGCTTTGTGAAAGTCCTATTAAGCGTCTTGATCTATCTCTATAGATCTTGATGCCCAATATGTAAGCAGCTTCACCGAGGTCTTTCATTGAAAAACTTTTATTCAAGTATCCCTTTATGCTATCCAGAAATTCTATATCATTTCCAATTAATAATATGTCATCAACATATAAAACTAGAAATGCTCTGAGCTCCCACTCACTTTCTTGTAAATCTGAGGCTTCTCCAAAAGTCTCATATAAAACCATATCTTTGATCACCTTTGTCAAAGCGTTTATTCCAACTCCGAGATGCTTGCACCAGTCCATAAATGGAGCGCTGGAGTTTGCACACTTTGTTAGCACCTTTTGGATCAACAAAACCTTGAGGCTGCATCATATACAACTCTTCTTCTAGAAATCCATTCAAGAATGCAGTCTTGACATCCATTTGCCAAATTTCATAATCATGAAATGCAGCAATAGCCAACATGATTCGGACAGACTTAAGCATCGCTACAGGTGAGAAAGTCTCATCGTAGTCAACCCCTTGAACTTGTCGAAAACCTTTCGCAACAAGTCGAGCTTTGTAGATATTAACATTACCATCAGCGTCAGTATTCTTCTTAAAGATCCATTTATTCTCAATGGCTTGCCGATCATCGGGCAAGTCAACCAAAGTCCATACTTTATTTTCATACATGGATCCAATCACAGATTTCATGGCCTCTAGCCATTTTGCGGAATCTGGGCTCATCATTGCTTCCTCATAGTTCGTAGGTTCATCATGATCAAGTAACATGACTTCCAGAATAGGATTTCCGTACCACTCAGTGCGGATCTTACTCTAGTAGACCCACGAGGTTCGAGAGAAACTTGATCTGAAGTTTCATGATCAATATCATTAGCTTCCTCACTAATTGGTGTAGTTGTCACAGAACCGGTTCTTGTGATGAACTACTTTCAATAAGGGAGTAGATACTGATTATCTCATCAAGTTCTACTTTCCTCCCACTCACTTCTTTCGAGAGAAACTCCTTATCTAGAAAGGATCCGAATTTAGCAACGAAAATTTTGCCCCTGATTTGTGATAGAAGGTGTACCCAATAGTCTCCTTTGGGTATCCTATGAAGACACATTTCTCGATTTGGGTTCAAGCTTATCTGGTTGAAGTTTCTTCACATAAGCATCGCAGCCCCAAACTTTGAGAAGCGACAACTTTGGTTTCTTGCCAAACCACAGTTCATAAGGCGTTGTCTCAGCGGATTTTGATGGTGCCCTATTTAACGTGAATGCGGCCGTCTCTAAAGCATAACCCCAAAAGCGATAGCGGTAAATCGGTAAGAGACATCATAGATCGCACCATATCAAGTAAAGTACGATTCTGACGTTCGGACACACCATTTCGTTGTGGTGTTCGGTGGCGTGAGTTGCGAAACTATTCCACATTGTTTCAAATGTAAACCAAACTCGTAACTAAAATATTCTCCTCCACGATCGGATCGTAGAAATTTTATTTTCTTGTTACGATGATTTTCTACTTCACTCTGAAATTCTTTGAACTTTTCAAATGTTTCAGACTTGTGCTTCATCAAGTAGATATACCCATATCTGCTCAAATCATCTGTGAAGGTGAGAAAATAACGATATCCGCCACGAGCCTCAACATTCATCGGGCCACATACATCAGTATGTATGATTTCCAACAAATCTGTTGCTCTCTCCATAGAACCGGAGAAGCGGTGCTTTGGTCATCTTGCCCATGAGGCACGGTTCGCAAGTACCAAGTGATTCATAATCAAGTGATTCGAAGTCCATCAAGTATGGAGTTTCTTCATGCGTTTTACACCGATATGACCTAAGCGGCAATGCCACAAATATGTTGCACTATCATTATCAACTCTGCATCTTTTGGCTTCAACATTATGAATATGTGTATCACTACTATCGAGATTCAATAAAATAGACCACTCTTCAAGGGTGCATGACCATAAAAGATATTACTCATATAAATAGAACAACCATTATTCTCTGATTTAAATGAATAACCATCTCGCATCAAACAAGATCCAGATATAATGTTCATGCTCAACGCGGCACCAAATAACAATTATTCAGGTCTAAAACTAATCCCGATGGTAGATGTAGAGGTAGCGTGCCGACCGCGATCACATCGACTTTGGAACCATTTCCCACGCAAGATCGTCACCTCGTCCTTAGCTAATCTTCGCAATCCGTAGTCCTGTTTGAGTTGCAAATGTTAGCAACAGAACTAGTATCAAATACCAGTGCTCTGCGAGCATTAGTAAGGTACACATCAATAACATGTATATCACATATACCTTTGTTCACTTTGCCATCCTTCTTATCCGCCAAATACTTGGGGCAGTTCCGCTTCGATGTCGATCGCTTGCGGTAGAAGCACTCGATTTCAGGCTTAGGTCCAGACTTGGGTTTCTTCTCTTGAGCAGCAACTTGTTTGCTGTTCTTTTGAAGTTCCTTCTTCTTCCCTTTGGCCCTTTTCTTGAAACCAGTGGTCTTGTTGACCATCAACACTTGATGCTCCTTTTGATTTCTACCTCCATGCTTTCAAAGCATTGCGAAGAGCTCGGGAATAGTCTTATTCACCCTTGCATATTATAGTTCATCACAAAGCTCTTGTAGCTTGGTGGCGATGATTGGAGAATTCATCAATGGCGCTATCATCCGGAAGATTAACTCCTAGATGAATCAAGTGATTATTATACCCGGACATTTTGAGTATATGCTCACCGATGAACTGTTCTCCTCCATCTTGCAGCTGTAGAACTTATTGGAGACTTCATATCTCTCAATCCGGGCATTTGCTTGAAATATTAACTTCAACTCTGGAACATCTCATATGCTCCATGACGTTCAAAACGTCGTTGAAGACCGGTTCTAAGCCGTAAAGCATGGCACACTGAACTATAGAGTAGTCATCGACTTTGCTCGCCAGACGTTCTTAACGTCGTCGGTTACATCGGCAGCAGGCACTGGCACCCAGCGGTGCTTCGGGGCGTAACTCTTACGTGCAGCAATGAGGATAATCCTCGAGTTACGGACCCGATCCGTGTAATTGCTACCATCATCTTTCAACTTTGCTTTCTCAAGGAACGCATTAAAATTCAACGTAACAACAGCACGAGCCATCTATCTACAAACAAACATAGACAAGCAAAATACTATCAGGTACTAAGTTCATGATAAATTTAAGTTCAATTAATCATATTACTTAAGAACTCCCACTTAGACAGACATCTCTCCAGTCATCTAAGTGATCACGTGATCCAAATCAACTAAACCATGTCCGATCATCACGTGAGATAGAGTAGTTTCAATGGTGAACATCTCTATGTTGATCATATCTACTATATGATTCACGCTCGACCTTTCGGTCTCCGTGTTCCGAGGCCATATCTGTATATGCTAGGCTCGTCAAGTATAACTGAGTATTCGCGTGTGCAACTGTTTTGCACCGTTGTATTTGAACGTAGAGCCTATCACACCGATCATCACGTGGTGTCTTAGCACGAAGAACTTTCATAGCGGTGCATACTCAGGAGAACACTTCTTGATAATTAGTGAGAGATCATCTTAAAATGCTACCGTCAATCAAAGCAAGATAAGATGCATAAAGGATAAACATCACATGCAATCAATATAAGTGATATGATATGGCCATCATCATCTTGTGCTTGTGATCTCCATCTTGAAGCACCGTCGTGATCACCATCGTCACCGCGCGACACCTTGATCTCCATCGTAGCATCGTTGTCGTTTCGCCATCTATTGCTTCTCGACTATCGCTACCGCTTAGTGATAAAGTAAAGCAATTACAGAGCGTTGCATTTCATACAATAAGCGACAACCATATGGCTCCAGCCAGTTGCCGATAACTTTGGTTACAAAACATGATCATCTCATACAATAAAATATAGCATCACATCTTGGCCATATCACATCACAACATGCCCTGCAAAAACAAGTTAGACGTCCTCTACTTTGTTGTTGCAAATTTTACGTGGCTGCTATGGGCTTAAGCAAGAACCAATCTCACCTACGCATCAAAACCACAACGATAGTTTGTCAAATAGACTCCGTTTTAACCTTCACAAGAACCGGGCGTAGCCACACTCGGTTAAACTAAAGTTGGAGAAACAGACACCCGCTAGTCACCTGTGTGCAAAGCACGGCGGTAAAACCAGTCTCGCGTAAGCGTACGCGTAATGTCGGTCCGGGCCGCTTCATCCAACAATACCGCTGAACCAAAGTATGACATGCTGGTAGGCAGTATGACTTATATCGTCCACAACTCACTTGTGTTCTACTCGTGCATATAACATCAAACCATAAAACCTAGGCTCGGATGCCTTTGTTGGGGAACGCAGTAATTTCAAAAATTTCCTACGCACACGCAAGATCATGGTGATGATATAGCAACGAGGGAGAGTGTTGTCTACGCCCTCGTAGACCAAAGCGAAGCGTTGACACAGCGTAGTGGAAGTAGTCATCGTCTTCCGGTTCAACCGATCCGAGCACCGTTACTCGGCACCTCCGAGTTCTTGACACGCGTACAGCTCGATGGCGCACCTCGATCTCCGATCCAGCAGAGGCGCCGAGGGGGAGTTCCGTCAGCACGACGGCGTGGTGACGATCTTGATGTTCTCCTGTCGCAGGGCTTCGCCTAAGCATCACTACATTATGATCGAGGTGTAATATCGTGGAGGGGGGCACCGCACACGGCTAAGGAACGATCTCAATGATCAACTTGTGTGTCTAGGGTGCCCCCCTACCCCCGTATATAAAGGAGGGAGGGAGGAGGAGGCCGGCCCAAGGGGGGCCATAGAGGAGGGGGAAACCTACTCCAAGTAGGTTTCCCCCCCTTTTCCTTATCTTATTTGAAGGGGGAAGGAAAGAGTACTAGTATTAGGAATAAGTACTAGTAGTAGTAATAGGAAGAGGGGAAGGAGAAAGGAAGGGGGGGCCCCCTCCCCAGTCGGATTGGGCTGGGCGCGCCTCCCTTGTTCCTTCTCCTTCTTCCTATATGGGCCCAATAAGGCCCATATACCTCCCTGGGGTTCGGTAACCTCCGGTAGCTCCAAACTTCTCTGGAACCTTTCCGGTGTCCAAATATATCCGTCAATATATCAATCTTTATGTCTCAACCATTTGAGACTCCTCGTCATGTCCGTGATCACATCCGGACTCGAACAAACTTCGTACATCAAAATACATAAACTCATAATATAAGCGTCATGAAACCTTAAGCGTGCGGACCCTACGGTTCGAGAACAATGTAGACATGACCGAGACACCGTCTCGGTCAATAACCAATAGCGGGACCTGGATGCCCATATTGGTTCCTACATATTCTCGAAGATCTTTATCGGTCAAACCGCATAACAACATCGTTATTCCCTTTGTCATCGGTATGTTACTTGTCCGAGATTTGATCGTCGGTATCCAATACCTAGTTCAATCTCGTTCTTGGCAAGTCTCTTTACTCGTTCCGTAAGACGTCATCTCATAACTAACTCATTAGTTTCATGCTTGCAAGGCTTGGGTGATGAGTATTGCCGAGAGGGCCCAGAGATACCTCTCCGACAATCGAAGTGACAAAACCTAATCTCGAATTATGCTAACTCAACATGTACCTTCGGAAACACCTGTAGTACTCCTTTATAATCACCCAATTACGTTGTGACGTTTGGTAGTACCCAAAGTGTTCTTCCGGTAAACGGGAGTTACACAATCCTCATAGTTACAGGAACATGTATCAGTCATGAACGAAGCAATAGCTGAATACTAAACGATCAAGTGCTAAGCTAACGGGATGGGTCATGTCAATCACATCATTCTCCTAATGATGTGATCTCATTAATCAAATGACAACACATGTCTATGGTTAGGAAACATAACCATCTTTGATTAATGAGCTAGTTAAATAGAGGCATACTAGTGACTATATGTTTGTCTATGTATTCACACATGTATCATGTTTCCGGTTAATACAATTCTAGCATGAATAATAAACATTTATCATGATATGAGGAAATAAATAATAACTTTATTATTGCCTCTAGGGCATATTTCCTTCATTCACGCCTTTGTGTTGAGCACTATAGCCAATAAATACACATTGTGTCGAGCGGAACATGAGCTTTCTATTGTTGTAAGGTCTGAGGTTTGGCCAACAGGCACATCCAAAGACACGAAGTGACTTGTACTCAGGTTTGGTGTGGAGAAGTCGCTCAGTGGGAGTTTCATAGTTGATGACTCGGCTAGGTAATACATTGATGAGATGCACGGCGGTGAGAAAGGCTTCATCCCAAAACTTAAGTGGCATGGATGCACGTGCAAGTAAAGAAAGCCCTACTTCTATGATGTGTCTATGCTTGCGCTCAGCTGACCCATTTTGCTGATGGGCATGTGGACAAGAAACATGGTGAGATACACCAAGTTGTTGGAAGAATGAATTCAACTTTTCATATTCCCCTCCCCAATCAGATTGGACAGCAAGTATTTTGCTATCAAATTTCCTCTCAACTAAAGCTTGGAAATTTTGGAATACTTGAAACACATCAGATCTTTTCTTAAGAAGATAGATCCAGGAATATTTGCTGTAGTCATCAATGAAACTCACATAGTAGCTGTGTCTACCAACAGAGGAGGGGGCAGGACCCCAAACATCGGAAAAAATGAGTTGCAAAGGTTTGGTAGAAACACTCATAGAGATTGGATATGGTAATTGATGGCTTTTAGCCTTTTGACAAGAATCACAAATTGTTTCACAATTGTGCTCTCCTACATATGGGAGCTTATTTTTCCTAAGCAATCTTTCAACTAAAGAAAATGATGCATGCCCTAAACGATCGTGCCACCGAGAGGATGAGAGCTTGGTGACACCACATGCTTGCTTATTGAGCCTCCAAAGTTCAGGAATCAACGGATACAGCCCTCGAACACATCTACCTCGATATAGGATTTTCTTAGTGACCTGATCCTTGATGAAAAAGAAGAAGGGGTGAAATTCAAGAAACACATGATTATCAAGGGTGATTCGATGAACAGAGAGAAGATTCATGGAGGCTTTAGGGACATGCAAGATTTTTCTAAGATGAAGTTTTCGGTGAGGGGTTTTAACAGTTGAGTGACCAATATGACAGATTTTCATACCTTCTCCGTTGGCAGCATGGATTTGGTCGGGGCCGCGGTACTTCTCCCTCATGGTCACTTTTTCCAATTCGCCCGTGATGTGGTTGGTAGCACCACTGTCCACGTACCAATTTGTATCGACGCCGTACGATCCTTCAGCACCGCCGGCTACTTTCTCATCTTGGGATGAGTCATTGTCATCCTCAAAACAATACCAGCAGTCCTTCGCGGAGTGCCCCAGCTTGCCACAGATCTGACACTTGACAGTATCGGGGCGAGACCTGGCAGAGGAGTTGCTGTTGCGGCGACCCTTGGTGTTGTTGTAGGAGGGCAGGCCGCTGCCATTGCCACTGCTGGTGTTGTTGTTGACGCGAGGGTTGTTGTTGCTGTTTTGCCCCTTGCGCGGAGGGCCACGGTAGCGGGAGGAGCCACCACCTCCACGACCACGTGAAGCACCATTTGCCGAAGACTTGAAGCCTTTATCGTTGCCGCGGTAGAGCGCCACCCTCTGGTCGAAGTTGCTCATCTGAGCAAAAAGCTCATCAAGCGTGACCGGGATGGTGCGAGCATCCAGCGCTGAGACCAGCGGCTGGTACTCCATGTCGAGCCCCGCGAGGATGTGAGAGATCAGTTGATCATCCTCCAGGGGCTTTCCCGCCGCCGCCAGCTCATCCGCCAGCGAGCGCATCTGGGCAAAGTATGTCGCCACGGACTGCTGCCCCTTCTACGCATTAGCAAGTGCTATGCGTATGTTGTTGATGCGGGAGATCGAGGTCGAGGAGAACATGTGCGCGAGCGCCGTCCAGAGATCGTGCGCATGGGTGATGGCCGTAACCTGCACAAGCACTTCCTTCGACAAGTTATTCAGCAGATACCCTAATACCTGCTGATCTTCCCTGATCTAGATTGAATACAGGGGATTTGGCGATGACTGCTCCTTTCCATCCGCCAGCTTGGTGATGACGGTCGAGGCAGGTTCCTTCATGGACCCATCGACGTAGCCGAAGAACCCCGCGCCTCGGAGTTGCGGCGTGATCTGGGTACGCCAGAGCACGTAGTTCGTGCGCATGAGCTTCTCGGTGATCTGGCCGGTCAGGGTGCCCTGAGGAACGCTCGAGGAGGAGGACATGGTGGCTTGGTGGTGGAGATCGAGAACTAGATGTAGTGGAAGAGAATAGCTCTGATACCATGTGGAAAGTTTAGGGAAACGTCGTACCCTGCCGAGGGCGACGGATGCGTGTTAATATAGCCAGCGCTTATCTCTGGTACATGCGTACAGGTTGTTCATATTACAAACTTGGGATACAAGGGATAGAGAGGAATATATTCGGTTACAGGAGATAGAACTAGCTTAAACAACCAATGTATATCTCTAAGCCTCTACGAGTCCAACCTTCCAACCTTGCTAAACCTGACGCATGTAGCTTGTTTAACAGTATTAAATTCGATTTGGCAGCAACTTGCTATCTTGTGTATTTCTAAACCCGGGGTAGCACTGCCCGTAGCACTTGCAGTCAACTCCGGATGGCTGCTGATGGGATGGCTTTGGCAGTGTGAGGAGGAGGAGCATGCATAGGGCGGCAATGGCGGCCGCTCTATTCTTCCCCTCCATCTCCTTGGCCTCACAGTCGTACTGGAGAAGAGAACTCCTGTGGTGAGTGGTGGCTCTGTCATTCAGCCAGATTGTGGGTTCTTATATATTGGAGTTCCAGGGGCAATATTGACATTTCACCCAGATAATTCGTAATGAAGCCGAGATTGGTATTTCACTATTTTCCAGCAAATCAAATGACCATAATTTAAAGTTGGAGTGTCCTGTAGCCAATTTTACCATAGTATTCAGAGATGGGACTTTGCGTACTGTCACATAATACTGATGCACCTGATAATAACCATGGATCTTAAACCGGTTAGACAAGCACATGGTGCTCACCGTATGAGTTGTGAAGCTGCCTGTGTTGATATAGAAAGAAAACTGAATGCAATAATATACAATGCTTTTTATATAAGGGATAGTGTACCATACTGGTGCAAAGTTCCTGTCTATATGATTCTATACAGCTGCATCCAGGGAGATCAATCAGAGTTCATTGGCAGCTTACAAGCTTCTGAATGTAATTACAATAGAATAGTCCATGTTAGGAAAAAAAAACCCAAACAAGCCCTTTTGAAGCCGCCTGTGCTGTTGTAGAAAGAAAACCGAATGCGGTTTTCACAAAAGGATGTTATAAGGGATGACACGTACCACTGGAAATTATTTTACATATGTTTAATCACTTGCTGTTTAGTAGTAGTAAGGGACAGATTGCTATTTTAAGTGGCGGGAGATGCGAAATATCTCCTATAACTGCATAATTCTCTTTTACTTTAACAAAATTTGCATCTATTCAGTAGCTTGCTACAATACAGTACTGGGACAATTAGCCATCTTCTTCGTTGAGATATCATACAGACGGTCAGTTAACAATACAGATGATGTATACGCGGGCGTGTGTGCTTCAGTGTGGGAAAGCTGACATCTGTTTTGGACAGATGGAAGTAGTGGTCAAAGTATTGTTTTTTACCCTGTACTTGATTCTTCTACTTGTATGAATTGTATTAAATTCGATTTGGTAGCAACATGCTATCTTGTGTATTTCTAAAAGGTATTGCCAGTGAGCTAGAAACCAGATTTTTCTGCTTTCCTACTCCATGAACGCATTATATACCTATTGATCGTTTAGCCTCTATTGGCACCAGATGTTGCAAAAAACTGCGTAATGATAGAAGTTGAAGGTGTGCCTCAAATTACCTGTTGTTATTTGTTTCCAATGTTGGTTTTCTCTAATAATTCCAAGGTGATTTCACCTTGGAGTTTTTTCTTCTTCGAGAATTTCTTGTCGGAGTTCTTTTTTTGTTTGGAGAAATCACGTCGGAGCTTGTCGCACAATTTCCAAGATGGTTAAGCTAGTGTTTACTGATTGAGCCATAAAAAATATTTAGATTTAAATTCAACAATTTTCCATGGATGCCTTGTACAAATGGGCTTGACTAACGCTATGATTACTTACTGTGCAGGTATCTAGAGTTACGTCTGGTGGCGAGATGCAAAAGTGGCTTGTTCGCTTGCTTCTGTTAGTCATTACCTTTCAGTTGATCTTGCTTGCTTGCATTATGTGTGTGTCATGTTTTCACCGTTTTCTTTGATTGTGTTCCATGCTGTTTCAGACGTGGGGAATATTCTTTGCTGGATTTCTACTTATGTCCCATTTTGTGTGTTCGTTCCTGGTGAATGTTTATCTGGTTCTCACTGATGAATTTTGAATTATTTTACTTCCGTTTATATTCAGTCAAGGCTTGGGTGAGTTTGTTAATGTTTGTATCTTTTACGTGTTAACCTCCCGCAAAAGGAAGATAAAATAGTTTGCTCTTGCCATCTGGACAGAGGAAGGAAAAATCATAGCCGAGTCAAACAAACGGGGATTTGTCACACTTTATTTTAAGATTAACAAACTTTCTCACAAGTGATGCATCATGCACCAAAGCGCAACACATTTTATTGACTGGTGCAGAAATCAGAGCCATTTTATTGACTGATTGTGATCCCATGACCGACCGGCTCTTGGCTCTTCAAGCTTAGTTGGCACCCAAGCACCAATGCTTACAAGCCCCAGCATCTGCAAAAAGGGCCAAGATCATCAGAACAGATGATTCTATCAATGTAAGACAGACAGGTGGTTCGTGTCTTACTGGCCAACGGCGCCGGCAGGTCACAGATGGAGTCTGAGTTGCAGGCGTCGAAGCAGACGAGTATCCCATCAAAGGTGTGGCCTGGGCCGCTCAAGGGGCAGCCAGTGGCGCACTTGGCCTTGCAGAACCACGACGGGGTGGTGTCCTTGCACCCAGGGTAGCACTGGCGATAGCACTCGCAGTCGACATCGAACAGCGGCCCCTGCTTGGATGGCTTCTGGTGGGATGGCTTTGGCAGCGCAAGGAGGAGGAGCATGCACAGGGCAGCAACGGCGGTCGCTCTCTTCTTCGCCTTCATCTCCTTGGCCTCACAATCGTACTGGAGAAGAGATGATCCTGCCATTCAGCTAGAGTGAGGGTTCTTATACATTGGAGTTCCAAGGGCAATATCGACATTTGACCCAGATAATTCGTAGCAGAGCCAATAGTATTTCACTATTTTCCAGCAAATCAAATGACCATGATTTCAAGTTGGAGTGTCTTGTAGCCAATTTTGCCATGGTACTCCTTTTCTCAAAGAAATGGGGCTTTGCATATATACAGTCACTTATTAGTCCCCGGCCTAGTGGTAGTGCTGCACCTGAAAATAAGCATGGATCTTAAACTGGTTAGACAAGGCACATTCTGCTCACCTTAAAACCGCGCGTGTTGATATAGAAAGAAAACAGAATGCAGTTCTGAACTTCTAATACAACGTTGTTTATATATGGGATGGCATACCAGCGTGCAAGCTGTTTAATCACCTCTGTTTAACTATACAGCTGCATGCAGGGAGGTCAATCAAATTTCTTTAGCATGGCAAGTTACAAGCTTCCCAATGTAATTCCAATGGAATATATAGTTCGTGCCAGGAACTATAATTTTTATTATAGTTCCAACGGAATATATGATGCTGCTCATCCTTTTTCCCCCCCACAAGCCTTTGTGAAGCTGCCTGTGCTGATGTCAACAGAACACAGAATCAGTTTCCATATAACTCCGTTTATACGGGTTGACACACACCAGTAAAAAATACTGTATACATGGATTTATGCTTTCTAAGGTATCTTATGAGCTAGAAACCAAAAATGTTTTTGCTTTCCTACTCCATGAATCATATGCCCATTGATCTTTTAGCCTGTATTGGAACCAGATATTTCCAAAAACTGCGAAATGATAGAAGTTGAAAGTGTGCCTCAAATTACATGTTGTTCTCTGTTTCTAATGTTGGTTTTCTATAATAATTCTGAGGTGATTTCACATCGGAGTTTTTTCTATTGAAACCATGTTGGAGTTTTTCTTTAAATTTAGAATTCATGTTGGAGCTTTTGGCATGAATTTCAAGATGTTTTAGCTAATATTTATTGTTTGAGCCATACAAAATCTCCAGATATAACTTTTAACAGCTTTTCATGAATGTCTTGAACAAATTGCTTTTGCTGATTCCATAACTGCCCTGCAGGTAGAGTTACGTTCCGGTGGCTGAGGTGCAAAAGTGGCCTGTGCACTTGCTTCGGTTATGATCTTGCTTGCTTGGATGATGTATATGTCTATATATTCACTGTTTTGATTGTGCTCACTGTTTGATGTTGTATGAGGTTGGGAGTATTCTGTGGCAGATTTCTACATACTACCTCTATACCTAAATATAAGACCTTTTTGAAGGCTAAACTAGCCTACAAAAACGTCTTATATTTTAATACGGAGGGAGTACGTCCCATTTTGTTTGTTTGTTCTTGGTGAATGTTTATCTGGTTCCCACTGAAAATTTTCTATTAGTTTGCTTTTTCTTTTTGAGATTTACGCTAGGCTTTTGAGCCTTTGATTAGTTTGCTAATGTTCGATTTAAGCCTTTATGTCAGTTATTCCTCGCAAAAAGAAGATAAACAATATAGCTCTTGCTATCTGGACAGAGGAAGGTAAAATCAAAGCCAAATCAAACTGAGCAGGGATATGCGACATGCATCGATAACCGTCTTTATTACAAGCGGTGCACCGAAGAGAAACACATTTTATTGATTAGTGTAGCAATCACAGCCGCTTGACATCATATGATTATGATGCCATGATCGACCCGCTCTTAGCTCTAAGGTTACTTGGCATCACCATGGGCGCTCCACAACAAAATTTTCCATGGTACTCTTTTTCTGAAAGAAATGGGACTTTGCCTGCTGTCACTTACTAGCCCCCAGTGGTGCTCCTGAAAATAACCTTGGATCTTAAACTGGTAAGACAAGGCACATGCTGCTGAAATTCTGAGTTATGGAGCTGCCTGTGTTGATATATATAGAAAGAAAACTGATTGAAGTTCTGGTACACTAGCTGTAGTTTATGTATGGGATGACATACCAGAGCAAGTGGCAGCTGCATCCATAAAAATGGAATAGTTCATGCCATAAAAATTCTTCTATTCACTGTTCAGATGTTACACAAAGAAACGACGTCTGAAATCCCGGCATATGTTACACAAACCCTTGTGACAAATCATCTAAATTGCGTGCTCTCTGAAAAAATGAGCCTCCTGCCGGCACAACTGAACTGAAGTATATTTAATCCTAGCAAAAAAAAAAACCTGTAGCACTTAAATTTGTTTCAGACGAAATGGAAATTTGCCTAGAAAAGGAGAGAATCTGCTTCCACCCGTGCACACTTGAAAAATTAGCCTCCTTGTGGCACAAGATTGCTCGACCTCTTGTGATGGTAAACGGTGAAAGCACTACTAGCACTGATAGGAACGACCCAGTGTTCCAATCAAATCGAATACTAGCTTCCATGACAACTGGAAAGCGGTTTGATTATTTCATCATTTCCATCTGGTGGGATTTCTGCTTATGTCACATTTTCTGTGTTTTTTTTTTTGGAAAAGGAGGACATTTTCTGTGTTTGTTCTTGATGAAATTCTGTGGGGAGAATTCTACTAATGAATGAATGTTGATTTGTTTTGTGTTCATTGAGATTAACATAAAGCATGGACGAGTTTGCTGATTAACGTTTGAATTCCTCTTAAGAAATGAAGTGTGTCACTTATTCCGCGGAAAAGAAAGCTGCTAGTTTTGTTCTTGCGATCCAGTAGGGGAAGATAAAATCAATGCCAAATCAAAACTAGCAGGGATTTGCCATATGCATCAATACCCTAATTTACTTTGACTTTTAGATACACAAACATTCTTACAAGTGGTGCACCGAAGTGAAACATATTTTATTGATTGGTGCAGCAATCCCAACTGCTTGACATCATACCATCCCATGACCGACCGGCTCTTCAAATCTTCATTACTTATTTAAAGATGAACAAGCTCTTCAAATCTTTGTTAGTTGGCTTGACCATGGCCACCCCACCTCTTTTTGCACTCATTGTGACAAGCCACAACGTCAGCTGGATGTACAAAAAAACAACGCAAGCACAAGTCTCATCACAACAAGAGAAGAGATGATCCTTCTTTCCTTTGCATCAACAGAACAATGGAACAAGCACATGTTCCATCAGTGTCCATGCATGAGAACTCATCCACAAAAGGAGCAAACGCAGTGTCATCTTACCGAGGGGGGCCGTTGACAGGCCGCAGACGGGGTCCATGCTGCAGGCGATCATGCAGGAGCCTGTTAGAGTTGTGTCGAATATAGTGTACAAGGTAGGTTACAGTTGGACTTGTAGTTGTATTGTGTTTATATAGGATGTGGAGTCGTGTCCTAGTAGGATACTAGTATCCTAGGTCTCTCTTATATAGCGGGGGTAGACACATGATGTAACCTATGCCAACATAATAGCACGGGCACGCGGGGGAGCCGACGGCGTGTGCCGGCGCCCGGGCGGCCGGAGTGCGGTATTGTGACGGTGTCACGGGGAGGAGCGCCCATAGTCAGGCCCCGGGGATGTAGCCATATCGATGAACTTCGTTAACAAATCTCGGTGTCATGCCTCGTGTGATTGCTTGATCCTCGGATGATCGACGGTGGCCTCGGATTTATTCTAATAGAGCCAACCTTGTCGTAGCCGTAAGCACCGCCACAGCCGCTGGCGCACTCGACCTTGCAGACCCGCGGCCAGGTGATGTCCTTGCACCCGGAGTAGCACTGCCGGTAGCACTCGCAGACGGCGTCGGAGAGCTGCTGATGGGATGGCTTTGCCAGCGTGAGGAGGATGAGCATGCACAGGGCGGCAATGGCGGCCGCTCTTTTGGCCCCTCCATCGCTCTCCTTCTTCCTCGTACAAGCTATGACAAGAGAAGTGCTGTGGTGGTGACTGGTGTCTGGTACTCTGGTTGGCTCCTCTTATATACCAATATTTCAGTATTTTATCTAGCAAATCAAATGGCCATACTTTTAAGTGGGAGTGTCCTGTGTGGTATTCATTTTCTCAGCCAAGTGGGGAAATAACATTGGATCATAAACGGGTTAGACAAGTGCACGCCGCTCATCTTTATTTTCCCCAGACAAAACCTTTTTGAAGCTGCCTGTGCTGATGTAGAAACAAATTGTGTATATATGCTTTTTTCTAGAAAACTTCCGATCTAGTCATTGTCAAGGTAGTACGAAGAACACGAGAAGTAAAATCGTAGACCACCTAGGGACAACTACAAACACTGGAGCGATCCAAAGGCGTGCCGCTGCCGTCGCCCCTCCCTCATCGGAACCGGGCAAACATTGTTATAGTAGACAGTCAATAAGTTATCGTACTAAGACCCCATAGGACCAGCGCACAAGAACAACAACCGTTGCAGATGAAGAGAAGCGTAGATCGGAATAATCCCACCTGCAGACACACAAGCGTAATGAACGAAGACCGGATTCGCCGAAGACAAACACTGACCGTACCCGACGAGATCCAACAGAGATGAACCTCCACATGCCCTCCGATCACGCTAGAAGAACCATCAGGGCAGGGGCTAGGCGGGGAGAACGTTATTCCATCTTCAAGAAGCCGCTGCCGCCTCGTCTTCCTAAGCATGACACAAACCCAAACAAAACTAAAATACACTTTAAAAGGGGTCCTCCTGTCGGCAAGGACTGGGATCCACCGTGCCTCTATGATCCTTGACCATAGGAAACGATACGGACCGGCGATTGCTCTGGCGAGGGGCAAGAAAACCGCTTTGGTCGGAGGAGGCAGGTATTCAATTTCGCTTGTTGCCCTTTAGCGTCGACAAGGATGGTAGTCACCAATCAAATGAACAAGGAAAAGGCTCGCTAAAAAAATAACAGAATATAAAGAGCATTGTGTATATATGCTTAATCACTTGTTGTCCAGTAGTAGTAAGGGCAAAGGGAGGGGATATGGAGCACTCAGGTGCTCCACCCCCGATATGGGTATTAACTAAAAAACAAACCAAAAAAACTAAAATTTTGAGATATCAAACCCGGGTGCCCAATCTGCTCCCGTTTGAAGTTCGTGAAAAAAGATTAGGAAATATATTCTCACTAAAACTAAAAACACAAAAAAAAAATTCTTGTGTATAGATAAAAACTGTTTGGATGGATCGTATGTCAGACTATATTTCTTTGCGACAGATGCGTTTCCTTGTATTTTTTCACGATAAACATCACACGGGAGTAGATTGGGCACCCAAGATTGATATCCCCAAACCTAGTTTTTTCTTAAAATTTTCCTGGTATTTTTATTTTAATATTCATACAGGGGGGTAGGGGTGGGAGGGGTTGGAGCACCCAGGAGCTCCCGTGTATTTTTCTAAGGGCAAATTTCTACTTTTAGTGCCTGCATATGTGAAGTATCTGCTTGGAAAGACATCTATAAATAGAATTTGCATCTATACTTTTTTATTTAAAACAAAGTTTGCATATACTCAGTTGAAATGCTACTTTTCTTCTTCGTTTTTCAGATATGCTTAATGCTTTGGCGAGTTAGCTACTGTTTGAATTTGAATTCTTTGATGACTCAGTTTTTTTTTTAAAAAATCTTCGATGAGTTGGACGTATAGATAATGATATATGGGTATGTGTCCTTCACATCGAGTGTTTCATTATGGCGGTCCCTAAAAATTTACATACAGTGCGGCGACATGATGTGTTGCTCCTCTCAACATGCTCATGGATGGGGTGAATGAATGTCCCACGGTAGAATTTTCTCCTTTAATTGGCTATTAGATACATATGTGAAACTGTTTGTAGGTTGTAAATGTATTTTTCTTATTGAAATGTATCTGCACCTATGAATCTATTATTTAGGAAAAATAAAGTTTTTCTATTCCCTGCTTATTGCGAAGAATATGGAGTTGCCACGTACACATTTCCTATGATGGGCCCAACTCAACAGGTTGAGTGCATTTTATCTCCACCCTTTTTGTTATTATGCTTTAAGTTTTTTTCTATGTTTTCATTATTTGTTTTATATTTCAATTTCCTTTTCACACTTTTATGTTATTATAAACTTATATTTATATTTATTTTGTATTTTATTTTCCTTAAGCTTTCTCCCTTTCACCTTTTAAATTTGTTCTTTGATTTTAAATTATTTACTTATCTTTAAATACTCTATTTTCATTTCTACTCTTCCCTTTCTTTATGGTAAATACATGAATATATTTTTTACAGTCAACACTTCTTTTCAAATATGTGAACTTCTATTTTGTGAGAACATTTATTTGATAGTCATGGATATTTTTGTAAAATGTATGAAAATGTCACTAAGTATTACTGTAAAAGGTATGTTTATCTATGACATGGGATAGTTCATGACTCTATAGGAACATTTGCATGTGTAGGGTCAACATTTTAGTAAATGTGCATGAACATTTCTTATTTGTGGTAGATACATGAACATTTTTTCTATGATACATAATTTTTTTAAGTCATGAATATTTTCATTTTCATTTTTATTTGCTCACTTGTATTTACATTTATGTTTCTGTTGTTTATATATATGCTTAGATTTGAGTAAAGCGCATTAGAGGTCATAATCATATTTCAGAGGTGCTATGTTAGTCCTAATTCTTTGAAAATGCACATCTGAATTCCAATTTTCATGAGAGGTCCTATAGTGTCTAGAACTATCGGTGATTATGAATAGAACATCTGAGTGCTATACCAGGCTGAGTCGACTTGCTTAGATTTATGGATATAACATCTATGGACCTTCAGGCCCACACCACGAAGCATCAAAGAAGACACGTGGAGGAGATGAACATAGACACACTATATACCGGATGGGCTATTACGAGATTTATGTGTGTTGTAACTGCACGAGACCGATCGGCGGGAAGCACTTGGAGGATATATTTCTTATTTGCCGATCTAGACTGCCTATATAAAGCCAGAGAACACTTGCGGGGGAGGGGCGGATTCATCTGACAATTGTAACTTGTAACCTCGCATTGTTATTTTCATAGCAGGAAGTAGGGCTTTTACCCATCTGAGGGTCTAAAGCTGGGTGAAAAACCATCGTGTATTTATTGTGTTCTCGTCACCGGTGTCTAAGACGGGATCACCGTGTTGTTGGACTCATTATTTCTGTTGTATGTATACTTGCGTTTATAAGATCGATTGTTTAATCCTCATCCGTGGAGAATTAGTCTTCCACAAGAACTACTCTCGCAGGCATACCCGACACTTCTCAGTCAAAAAAATTGGTTCCTTTTTACTACCATTTCTCAGTTACTAAATTTCCAGTGAGGACTCCAAGATTCTCTGTATGACAGTTTACTTAGCTGTTCCTCACCATGCTTTCATGGCAGGGTGTGTGTTGCATCTTTCCTCTAGGCCATCCTTCCTTATCCCTTCCTCATAAGATTTTTCATTCACTTCATGCTTTCACCTAACTTCAAATAAAAGTTTACAGAGTGAGTATTTACTATGTTCTCCCGCCTCTCTTACCGAAAAAGGCTTTCGCCCCGTTTTATAAATAAAGCAAAGCACCAAAGGCCACCAAGTACCACATACAAAACCACAAACACACACACACACACACACACACACACAGGTCTCACAACAAATAGTACATGGGGGTTCTGCTGAGGGCACAACTTAACAAGCCCAAAGAAACAAAAAAAGCCGGTGATACCGGAGAGCCAAAAGGCACTACAGGCTCAGGAGGCGGCGGTGGAAGCGGCGGCGCCAATCGGAGAGCCATCGCACGGAAATCGAAGATGATGATGTTGATGGCGTCCTAGTCCTGGAGACGGCTAAGAGGCCGCCAAATCTGCAAGAAACCACAAAGTTTGAACACCGCGTCAGTGGCCCGTCGAAGGGGAATATGCTAGATGACTATCTTATTCTGAACCGTCCAGAGCGTCCAGGCAAGAACACCTATGGTCAGCCACCTAATGTGGCAACACGCAGGGGGCGAGGCCTGAATTTCGACGAAGAGGTCCGGGAAGTTGGTGTGGCACCAACTACCACCGAACATCTTGCGCACGCAATTCCAAAGAAACTAGGCCGAGACGCATGA
This sequence comes from Aegilops speltoides, assembly GCA_021437245.1. Classification (NCBI taxonomy): domain Eukaryota; kingdom Viridiplantae; phylum Streptophyta; class Magnoliopsida; order Poales; family Poaceae; genus Aegilops; species Aegilops speltoides. The sequence goes on along the minus strand of CM038146.1, from coordinate 34,776,534 downwards.
GAAGAAGATGTGGTTCGAATCCTCTGGAGTCCCACACAGAGGGCAAAGCTCGTCGCCAGTGCCATTATGTTTTAACACCTCGACGCCAGACGGGATACGTCCGCGGATCCATTGCCACAAGAAGATTCGGATCTTCAGATGCAGATGGATCGCCCAGATCACCTCGAAGGGGGCTGGGGCGGGGGTGGCTTTGATGGAGCGGTAGAGGAACTTCGTGGAGAATCAGCCCAGGGCTCTAAGCGCAAGGACACGCGGTCGCGCGTCGACTCAAGGTCCGGCTCGTGGAGTGATAACCCGCAAGTATACGGGATAGTTGTAGCCTCTTTCGATAAGTAAGAGTGCCGAACCAAACGAGGAGGTAAAGGTAGAACAAATACTCTCTCAAGTCCTATCAGCCACTGTTACGACTCTATGCACGCTTGACGTTCGCTTTACCTAGAACAAGTATGAAACTAGAGGTACTTTGTAGGTGTGATAGAATAGGTTTGCAAGATATATAATAAAGAAAAAGTAAATAAAAAGTAGGGGCTGTTTAAATAAAGATGCAATAAAGTAAATATAGCGAGTGTGGAAAAGTGGTGGTAGGAGTAGCGGCATTGTCCCTAAGAAATTGACTACGTTACTACACCGATAGCAAGTATTATGTGGGAGAGGTCACAGCTAGCATGTCATCCCTGACTTGGAATTCTATGCACTTATGAATGGAACTATTAGCAAGCATCCGCAACTATTAACATTCATTAAGGTAAAACCCAACCATAGCATTAATATATATTGGTCCCCCTTCAATCCCGTATGCATCAATTTCTATGCTAGGTTGAAGCTTCTGTCACTCTAGCCCTCCAATACATAGCTCTATGAACATACCCTATGGTGTGATCCACGCGCGCGCTCATATGATGGGCACCAAAGGACAGCAACATAACCACAAGCAAATTAAATCAATCATAGCAATTCATCAACCACCAAATAGGACAACGAAAATCTACTCAGACATCATAGAATGGCAACACATCATTAGATAATAATATGAAGGATAAAGCACCATGTTCAAGTAAAGGGTACAGCGGGTTGCGGGAGAGTGGACCACTGTAGATAGAGGGGGGAAGGTGATGGTGTTGGAAATATGCCCTAGAGGCAATAATAAAAGTATTATTATATTTCATTGTTCATGATAATTGTCTTTTGTTCATGCTATAACTGTATTATCCGGAAATCGTAATACACGTGTGAACACATAGACCACAATATGTCCCTAGTAAGCCTCTAGTTGACTAGCTCGTTGTGATCAACAGATGGTCATGGTTTCCTGACTATGGACATTAGATGTCGTTGATAACGGGATCACATCATTGGGAGAATGATGTGATGGACAAGACCCAATCCTAAGCATAGCGCAAAGATCGTGTAGTTCGTTTGCTAGAGCTTTGCAAATGTCAAGTATCTCTTCCTTCGACCATGAGATCGTGTAACTCCCGGATACCGTAGGAGTGCCTTAGGTGTATCAAACGTCACTGGCGTAAGCTGGGTGACTATAAAGGTGCATTACGGTATCTCGAAAGTATCTGTTGGGTTGACACGGATCGAGGCGGGATTTGTCACTCCATATAGCGGAGAGGTATCTCGGGCCCTTTCGGTAATGCATCATCATAATGAGCTTAAGGTGACCAAGGTGTTGGTCACGGGATCATGCATTCTGATGCGAGTAAAGTGACTTGCGATAGCGGGACTGAACAAGGTATTGGGATACCGGCGATCGAGTCTCGGGCAAATAACGTACCGATTGACAAAGGAATTGCATACGAGGGTTTGATCGGATCCTCGACATCGTGGTTCAACCGATGAAATCATCGAGGAGCATGTAGGAGCCAACATGGGTATCGAGACCCGCTGTTGGTTATTGCACGAGATTCGTCTCGGTCATGTCTGCGTGTCTCCCGAACCCGTAGGGTCTACACATAAGGTTCGGTGGCGCTAGGGTTATTAGGAAGACTAGTGCGTGACTACGAATGTTGTTGAGTCCGGATGAGATCCCGGACGTCACGAGGAGCTTGAATGGTCGGAGGTAAAGAATAATATATAGGAAGTGGTATTTGACCATCGGGAAAGTTTGGGGTCTCCGTAATGTACCGGGACCACCGGAAGGGTCCGGGGTCCACCGGTGGGGCCACCCATCCGGAGGGCCCCATGGGCTGAAGTAGGAGGAACCAGCCCATAGTGGGCTGGTGCGCCCCTAGGCCCACCCCTGCGCCTAGGGTTGAAACCCTAGGGGTGGGGCGCCCACTGGCTTGGGGCACTCCACCCCCTTGGCCGCCGCCCCCTTGGAGATTGGATCTCCAGGGGCCGGCGCCCCGGGGGCCTATATAAAGGGGGGAGGGAGGGGGCTGCGGTACCCATCTCCAAGGCGCAGCCCCTCCCCTCCCCAACACCTCTCCTCCTCCGTTGTGTGCTCGGCGAAGCCCTGTCGGAGTACTGCCTCTCCACCATCACCACGCCGTCGTGCTGCCGGTGGAGCTGTCTTCCTCAACCTCTCCTTCCTCCTTGCTGGATCAAGACGGAGGGGACGTCACCCGTGCCGTACGTGTGTTGAACGCGGAGGTGCTGTCCGTTCAGCACTTGGTCATCGGTGATTCGAATCACGTCGAGTACGACTACATCATCACCTTGCAAGCTTCCGCACGCGATCTACAAGTGGTATGTAGATGCAAACTCTCTCCGTTACTCGTTGCTTAGATGAACTCATAGATGGATCTTGGTGAAACCGTAGGAAAATTTTAATTTTCTGCAGCGTTCCCCAACAGTGGTATCGAGCTAGGTCTATCGTAGTTCTCTAATGCACGAGTAGAACACAATTTGTTGTGGGCGTGGATCTTGTCAACTTACTTGCCTCTACTAGTCTTTTCTTGCTTCAGCGGTATTGTGGGATGAAGCGGCCGGACCAACCTTACGTGCGCTTCGTGAGACCGGTTCCACCGATTGACATGCACTAGTTGCATAAGGTGGCTGGCGGGTGTCTGTCTCTCCCACTTTAGTTGGAGCGGATTCGATGAACAGGGCCCTTATGAAGGGTAAATAGAAGTTGACAAAATCAGTTTGTGGTTATTCGTAGGTAAGAAAACGTTCTTGCTAGAACCCAATCGCAGCCACATAAAAGATGCAACAACAATTAGAGGACGTCTAACTTGTTTTTGCAGCAATTGATCATGTGATGTGATATGGCCAGAAGTTGTGATGAATGATGAATTGTGATGTATGAGATCATGTTCTTGTAATAGGATTCATGACTTGCATGTCAATGAGTATGACAACCGGCAGGAGCCATAGGAGTTGTCTTTATTTTTTGTATGACCTGCGTGTCATTGAAGAACGCCATGTAAACTACTTTACTTTATTGCTAAACGCGTTAGTCATAGAAGTAGAAGTAGTCGTTGGCGTGACAACTTCATGAAGACACGATGATGGAGATCATGGTGTCAAGCCGGTGACAAGATGATCATGGAGCCCCGAAGATGGAGATCAATGGAGCTTTATGATATTGGCCATATCATGTCACAACTATATAATTGCATGTGATGTTTATTATGTTTATGCATCTTGTTTACTTAGGACGACGGTAGTAAATAAGATGATCCCTTACAAAATTTGAAGAAGTGTTCTCCCCTAATTGTGCACAGTTGCTACAGTTCGTCGCTTCTAAGCACCACGTGATGATTGGGTGTGATGGATTCTTACGTTCACATACAACGGGTGTAAGACAGTTTTACACAGCGAAAACACTTAGGGTTAACAGCGAGCCTCGCATGTGCGGACATGGCCTCGGAACACGGAGACCGAAAGGTCGAACACAAGTCGTATGGAAGATACGATCAACATGAAGATGTTCACCGACGATGACTAGTCCGTCTCACGTGATGATCGGACACGGGCTAGTCGACTCGGATCGTGTAACACTTAGATGACTAGAGGATGTCTAATCTAAGTGGGAGTTCATAATTTTGATTAGAACTTTATTATCATGAACTTAGTCTAAAACCTTTGCAAATATGTCTTGTAGATCAAATGGCCAGCGCTAATGTCAACATGAACTTCAACGCGTTCCTAGAAAACCAAGCTGAAAGATGATGGCAGCAACTATCGGACTGGGTCCGGAACACGAGATCACCCTCATAGCTGCCAGGAAGCAATATGTCCTAGAAGGACCGCTAGGTGGCGCTCCGTCCCGAGAGAACCAAGGCGTTATGAATGCTTGGCAAGCTCGTGCTGATGATTACTCCCTCGTTCGGTGCGGCATGCTTTACTGACTTAGAACCGGGGCTCCAAAAGCGTTTTGAGCATCACGGAGCATATGAGATGTTGAAGAGCTGAAACTAGTTTTCCAAGCTCATGCCCGGTCGAGAGATATGATCTCTCCGACAAGTTCTCTGATTGTAAGATGGAGGAAAACAGTTACGTCGGTGAGCACATCACGAAGATGTCGGGTTGCACAACCGTATGACCCAATGAACATTAACCTCCCGGATGAGGCGGTCATTGACAGAATCCTCGATCGCTCCCACCAAGCTACAAGAGCTTTGTGATGAACTACAACATGCGGGGATGGTAAAGACCATTCTGAAGTGTTCTCGATCTGAAGTCAGCAAAGGCTGAAATCAAGAAAGAACATCAAGTGTTGATGGTCAATAAGACCACTAAGTTCAAGAAGGGCAAGGGTAAGAAGAACTTCAAGAAGGGCGACAAAGATGTTGCGCGCCCGTAAGCCGATTCTTGCGGGAAGAAGTCAAAGAATGGACCCAAGCACGAGGCTGGGTGCTTTTATTGCAAGGGAAGGGTCCTTTGGAAGCGGAACTGCCCCAAATACTTAGCGGATAAGAAGGCGGCAACACCAAAGGTATATTTGATATACATGTAATTGATGTGTACCTTACCGATTACTCGTAGTAACTCCTGGGTATTTGATACGGTGCCGTTGCTCATATTTGTAACTCACAGCAGGAGCTGCGGAATAAGCGGAGGCTGGCGAAGGGCGAGGTGACGATCTTGGCGTCGGGAATGGTTCGAGTCGATGTGATCGCCGTCGGCACGCTGCCTCTACATTTACCTACGGGATTAGTTTTGAACCTTAATAATTGTTATTTAGTGCCATGTTTGAGCATGAACATTGTATCTGGATCTCGTTTATCTGAGATGGCTACTCATTTTAGTCGAGAATAATGGTTGTTCGATTTATATGAGAGATATGTTTTATGGTCATGCTCCGATGGTCAATGGTTTATTCTTAATGAATCTCGAGCGTAATATTACACATGTTCATAGTGTGGATGCCAAAAGATGTAAAGTTGATAACGATAGTCCCACATACTTGTGGCACTGCCGCCTTGGTCACATTGGTGTCAAGCGCATGAAGAAGCTCCATGCTGATGGACTTTTAGAGTCTCTTGATTATGAATTGTTTGACACATGCGAACCATGCCTCTTAGGCAAAATGACCAAGACTCCGTTCTCCGGAACAATGGAGCGAGCAACCAACTTGTTGGAAATCATACATACCGATGTGTGCGGTCCAATGAACGTTGAGGCTCGCGGAGGATATCGTTATGTTCTCACTCTCACAGATGACTTGAGTAGATATGGGTATGTCTATTTGATGAAACACAAGTCTGAGACCTTTGAAAAGTTCAAGGAATTTCAGAGTGAGGTGGAGAATCAATGTGACCGAAAGATAAAGTTCCTACGATCAGATCGTGGAGGAGAATACTTAAGTCACGAATTTGGTGTACACTTAAGGAAATGTGGAATTGTTTCACAACTCACGCCGCCTGGAACACCTCAGCGAAATGGTGTGTCGAGCGTCGTGTCGCACTCTATTGGATATGGTGCGGTCTATGATGTCTCTTACCGATTTACGCTATCATTTTGGGGATACGCTCTAGAGACAGCTACATTCACTTTAAATAGGGCACCGTCTAAATCCGTTGAGATGACACCGTATGAATTATGGTTTGGGAAGAAACCTAAGCTGTCGTTTCTAAAAGTTTGGGGATGCGATGCTTATGTCAAGAAACTTCAACCTGAAAAGCTCGAACCCAAGTCGGAAAAATGCGTATTCATAGGATACCCTAAGGAAGCTGTCGGGTATACCTTCTAGTTAAGATCCGAAGGCAAGATCTTTGTTGCCAAGAACGGATGCTTTACGGAAAAGAGTTTCTCTCGAAAGAAGTAAGTGGGAGGAAAGTAGAACTCGATGAAGTACTACCTCTCGAACGGGAAAGTGGTGCAGCGCAGGAAACCGTTCCTGTGATGCCCACACCAACAGAAGAGGAAAACAATGATGATGATCAAGGTACTTGGATCAAGTTACTCTTGAACTCAGAGGTCCACAAGGACACGTTCCGCACAGTGAGTGGTACGACAATCCTGTCCTAGAAATCATGTTGTTAGACAACGGTGAACCTTCAAACTATGAAGAAGCGATGGCGGGCCCGGATTCCAACAAATGGCTTGAAGCCATGAAATCCGAGATAGAATCCATGTATGAAAACAAAGTATGGACTTTGACAGACTTGCCCGATGATCGGCGAGCGATAGAAAACAAATGGATTTTTAAGAAGAAGATGGACGCGGATGGTAATGTTACCATCTATAAAGCTCGACTTGTCGCTAAGGGTTATCGACAAGTTCAAGGGATTGACTTCTGACGAGACATTCTCTCCGTGGCGAAGCTGAAGTCCGTCCGAATCATGTTAGCAATTGCCGCATATTATGACTATGAGATATGGCAGATGGGCGTCAAAGCGGCATTCCTTAACGGACATCTTAAGGAAGAGCTGTATATGATGCAGCGGAAGGTTTTGTCGATCCTCGAATGCTAACAAAGTATGCAAGCTCCAGCGATCCATTTATGGACTGGTGCAAGCATCTCGGAGTTGGAACATTCACTTTGATGAGATGATCAAAGCGTTTGGGTTTATGCAGACTTATGGAGAAGCTGCGTTTACAAGAAAGTGAGTGGGAGCTCTGTAGCATTTCTCCTATTATATGTAGATGACATACTCTTGATGGGAAATGATACAAAACTTCTGGACAGCATTAAGGCCTACTTGAATAAGTGTTTTTCAATGAAGGACCTTGGAGAAGCTGCTTATATATTAGGCATCAAGATCTATAGAGATAGATCGAGGCGCCTCATAGTCTTTCACAAAGCACATACCTTGATAAGATTTTGAAGAGGTTCAAAATGGATCAGTCCAAGAAGGGTTCTTGCCTATGTTACAAGGTGTGAGATTGAGCTCAGCTCGATCATCGACCACGGCAAAAGATAAAGAAGAGATGAGTGTCATCCCTATGCTTCAGCCATAGGATCTATTATGTATGCCATCTTTGTGTACGGACCGATGTAAACCTTGCCGTAAGTTTGGTAGTAAGATACCAAAGTGATCCCGGCAAGGAACACTGGACAGCGGTCAAGAATATCTGAAGTACGAAAAGGACGAAGGACATGTTTCGTTTATGGAGGAGACGAAGAGCTCATCGTAAAGGGTTACGTCGGCGCTAAGCCGACTCAGATCTGGATGACTCCAAGTCACAAACCGGATCGTGTATATGTTGAATGGTGGAGCGATGGCTGGTGTAGCTACAAGCAGAGCATCGTGGCGGGATCTACGTGTGAAGCGGAGTACATGGCAGCCTCGGAGGTAGCGCATGAAGCGATTTGGGTGAAGGAGTTCATCACCGACCTAGGAGTCATACCCAATGCGTCGGGGCCGATCAAACTCTTCTGTGACAAGCTTTGGAGCTATTGCCCTTGCCAAGGAGCCCAGGTTTCACAAGAAGACCAGGCACATCAAGCGTCGTTTCAACTCCATCCGTGAAAATGTTCAAGATGGAGACATAGAGATTTGCAAAGTGCACACGGATCTGAATGTCGCAGATCCGTTGACTAAACCTCTCTCGCGTGCAAAACATGATCAACACCAGAACTCTATGGGTCTTCGATTCATCACAATGTAACTAGATTAGTGACTCTAGTGCAAGTGGGAGACTGTTGGAAATATGCCCTAGAGGCAATAATAAAAGTATTATTATATTTCATTGTTCATGATAATTGTCTTTTGTTCATGCTATAAGCGTATTATCCGAGAAATCGTAATACACGTGTGAACACATAGACCACAATATGTCCCTAGTAAGCCTCTAGTTGACTAGCTCGTTGTGATCAACAGATGGTCATGGTTTCTGACTATGGACATTAGATGTCGTTGATAACGGGATCACATCATTGGGAGAATGATGTGATGGACAAGACAATCCTAAGCATAGCGCAAAGATCGTGTAGTTCGTTTGCTAGAGCTTTGCCAATGTCAAGTATCTCTTCCTTCGACCATGAGATCGTGTAACTCCGGATACCGTAGGAGTGCCTTGGGTGTATCAAAGCGTCACGCGTAATGGCGGGTGACTATAAAGGTGCATTACAGGTATCTCGAAAGTATCTGTTGGGTTGACAAGGATCGAGGCTGGGATTTGTCACTCCATATAACGGAGAGGTATCTCTGGGCCCTTTCGGTAATGCATCATCATAATGAGCTCAAGGTGACCAAGGTGTTGGTCACGGGATCATGCGTTCTGATGCGAGTAAAGTGACTTGCGGTAACAAGACTGAACAAGGTATTGGGATACCGATGATCGAGTCTCGGGCAAATAACGTACCGATTGACAAAGGAATTGCATACGGGGTTTGATCGAATCCTCGACATCGTGGTTCAACCGATGAAATCATCGAGGAGCATGTGGGAGCCAACATGGGTATCAGACCCGCTGTTGGTTATTGCCCGAGATTCGTCTCGGTCATGTCTGCGTGTCTCCCGAACCCGTAGGGTCTACACATAAGGTTCGATGGCGCTAGGGTTATTAGGAAGACTAGTATGTGACTACGAATGTTGTTGAGTCCGGATGAGATCCGGACGTCACGAGGAGTTTGAGAATGGTCCGGAGGTAAAGAATAATATATAGGAAGTGGTATTTGGCCATCGGGAAAGTTTGAGGTCTCCGGTAATGTCTGGGACCACCGGAAGGGTCCCGGGGGTCCACCGGGTGGGGCCACCCATCCCGGAGGGCCCCATGGGCTGAAGTGGGAGGGGAACCAGCCCATAGTGGGCTGGTGCGCCCCCCTAGGCCCACCCTCTGCTGTTGGGGAACGTAGTAATTTCAAAATTTTCCTACGCACACGCAAGATCATGGTGATGCATAGCGAGAGGGAGAGTGTTGTCTCACGCCCTCGTGAGACCAAGCGAAGCGATCACAACATAGAGGAAGTAGTCGTCACGTTCTTCTCGCGATCCAACCGATCCCAGCGCCGTTACTCCGGCGCCTCCGAGTTCTTGACACACGTACAGCTCGGTGGCGCTCCTCGGGCTCCGATCCGGCAAAGCTCGGGAGAGAGTTCCGTCAAGCCGACGGCGTGGTGGCGATCTTGATGTTCTACCGATGCGGGGCTTCGCCTAAGCACCGCTTCACGATATGACCGAGGTGGATTATGGTGGAGGGGCACCGCACACGGCTGAGGAGCGATCTCAAGGATCAACTTGTGTGTCTTAGGGTGCCCCCTGCCCCGTATATAAAAGAGCAAGGGGAGGCGGCCGGCCCTAGAGGCGCGCCAGGAGGGGGAGTCCTCCTCCTAGTGGGAGTAGGACTCCCTTTCCTAATCCAACTAGGAGGGAAGGGGAAGGAAGGAGAGGAGAGGGAGAGGGAAGGGGGCGCCCCCTCCTTGTCCAGTCGGACTCCCCATGGGGCGCCACCTCTGGCACAGCCCTCTCTCTCCCTCTTGGCCCATTAAGGCCCATTACTTCCCCGGGGTTCGGTAACCTCTCGGCACTCGGTATTATCCGAAACCACTCGGAACCATTCCGATGTCGAACATAGCCGTCAATATATCAATCTTTACGTCTCGACCATTCCGAGACTCCTCGTCTTGTCCGTGATCACATCCGGGACTCCGAACTCTTTCGGTACATCAAAATACACAAACTCATAATATAACCGTCATCGAAACCTTAAGCGTGCGGACCCTACGGTTCGAGAACAATGTAGACATGACCGAGACACGTCTCCGATCAATAACCAATAGAGGACCTGGATGCCCATATTGGCTCCTACATATTCTCGAAGATCTTTATCGGTCGGACCGCATAACAATATCGTTTGTTCCTTTGTCATCGGTATGTTACTTGCCGAGATTCGATCGTCGGTATCCAATACCTAGTTCAATCTTGTTATCGGCAAGTCTCTTTACTCGTTCCGTAATACATCATCTTGCAACTAACTCATTAGTTGTAATGCTTGCAAGGCTTAAGTGATGTGTATTACCGAGAGGGCCCAGAGATACCTCTCCAGACAATCGGAGTGACAAAACCTAATCTCGAAATCGCCAACCCAACATATGACTTTGGAGACACTGTAGTACTCCTTTATAATCACCCGATTCACGTTGTGACGTTTGGTAGTACCAAAGTGTTCCTCCGACAAGCGGGAGTTGCATAATCTCATAGTTATAGGAACAGTATAAGTCATGGATAAAAGCAATAGCAACATACTTAAACGATCGGGTGCTAAGCTAATGGAATGGGTCATGTCAATCAGATCATTCGACTAATGATGTGACCTTGTTAATCAAATGACAACTCCTTTGTCTATGGTTAGGAAACATAACCATATTTGATTAACAAGCTAGTCTGGTAGAGGCATACTAGTAACATTTTGTTTGTCTATGTATTCACACATGTATTATGTTTCCGGTTAATACAATTCTAGCATGAATAATAAACATTTATCATGTAATAAGGAAATAAATAATAACTTTATTATTGCCTCTAGGGCATATTTCCTTGATCTCCCACTTGCACTAGAGTCAATAATCTAGATTACAAATAATTATTCTAACATCTTGGTGCTGATCATGTTTTGCTCGTGGAAGAGGCTTAGTCAGCAGTGCGCTACATTCAGATCCGTATGTATCTTGCAAATCTCTATGTCTCCCACCGGACCAAATCCGGATGGAATTGAAGCGTCTCTTGATGTGTTTGGTTCTCTTGTGAAATCTGGATTCCTTCGATAAAGCAATTCCTCGATATTATCACAAAGATTTTCATTGGACCCGATGCACTAGGTATGACACCTAGATGGGATATGAACTCCTTCATCGAGACTCCTTCATTAGCTGCTTCGAAGCTGCTATGTACTCCGCTTCACATGTAGATCCCTTCTGACGCTTTGTTTAGAACTGTACCAACCGACAGCTCCACCGTTTAGTGTAAATCGTATCCGGTTTGCGATTTAGAATCGTCCGGATCGGTGTCAAAGCTTGCATCAATGTAACCGTTCGATGAGCTCTTTGTCACCTCCATATCTGAGAAACATATCCTTAGTCCTTTTCGGTACTTCAGGATGTTCTTGACCGCTGTCGATGATCCACTCTGGATTACTTTGGTACCTCCTACTAAGCTAATAGCAAGGCACACATCAGTGCAGTACACAGCATTGCATACATGATAGAGCCTATGGCTGAAGCATAGGAACATCTTTCATTTTCTCTCTATCTTCTGCGGTGGTCGGGCATTGAGTCTTACTCAACTTCACACCTTGTAACACAGGCAAGAACCCTTTCTTTGCTTGATCCATTTTGAACTTCTTCAAAATTTTGTCAAGGTATGTGCTTTATGAAAGTCAATTAAGCGTCTTGATCTATCTCTATAGATTTGATGCCCAATATGTAAGCAGCTTCACGAGGTCCTTCAACGAAAAACTCTTATTCAAGTACCCTTTATGCTATCCAGAAATTCTATATCATTTCCGATTAGTAATATGTCATCTACATATAATATCGAAATGCTCTGAGCTCCACTCACTTTCTTGTAAACACGGGCTTCTCCAAAAGTCTTTATAAACCCAAATGCTTTGATCACACTATCAAAGCGTTTATTCCAACTCGAGATGCTTGCACCAGTCCATAAATGGATCGCTGGAGCTTGCACACTTTGTTAGCTCCTTTGGATCGATAAAACCTTCTGGTTGCATCATATACAACTCTTCTTCGAAATCCATTCAGGAATGCGGTTTTACATCCATTTGCCAAATTTCATAATCATAAAATGCGGCAATTGCTAACATGATTCGGACAGACTTAAGCATCGCTACGGGTGAGAAGGTCTCATCGTAGTCAATCCTCGAACTTGTCGAAAACCCTGCGACAAGTCGAGCTTTAATAAACGATAACATTACCGTCGGCGTCGGTCTTCTTCTTGAAGATCCACTTGTTTTCTATTACTTGCCGACCCTCGGGCAAGTCAACCAAAATCCACACTTTGTTTTCATACATGGATCCCATCTCAGATTTCATGGCCTCAAGCCATTTTGTGGAATCTGGGCTCACCATCGCTTCTTCATAGTTCGTAGGTTCATCATGATCTAGTAGCATGACTTCGAGAACAGGATTACCGTACCACTCAGTGCGGATCTTACTCTGGTTGATCTACGAGGTTACGTAGTAACTTGATCTGAAGTTTCATGATCAACATCATCAACTTCCTTACTATTTGGTGTAGATGTCACGAAACCGGTTTACGTGATAAACTACTTTCAATAAGGGAGAAAGTACGATTACCTCATCAAGTTCTACTTTCCTCCCACTCACTTCTTTCGAGAGAAACTCCTTCTCTAGAAAGGATCCATTCTTAACAACAAATGTCTTGCCTTCGGATCTGTGATAGAAGGTGTACCCAACTGTCTCCTTTGGGTATCCTATGAAGACACATTTCTCCGATTTGGGTTCGAGCTTATCAGGTTGAAGCTTTTTCACATAAGCATCGCATCCCCAAACTTTAAGAAAGCGACAACTTTGGTTTCTTGCTAAACCATAGTTCATAAGGTGTCGTCTCAGCGGTTTTTGGTGTTCTATTCAGCGTGAATGCGGCCGTCTCAAGAGCATATTCCCAAAGCGATAGCGGTAAATCTGTAGAGACATCATAGATTGCACCATATCTAGTAAAGTGCGATTCGACGTTCGGACACACCATTACTGTTGTGGTGTTCGGGTGGCGTGAGTTGCGAAACTATTCGCATTGTTTCAAATGTAGACCAAACTCGTAACTCAAATATTCACCTCCACGATCAGATCGTAGAAACTTTATTTTCTTATTACGATGATTTTCAACTTCACTCTGAAATTCTTTGAACTTTTCAAATGTTTCAGACTTATGTTTCATTAAGTAGATATACCCATATCTGCTTAAATCATCTGTGAAGGTGAGAAAATAACGATATCCGCCACGAGCCTCAACATTCATCGGACCACATACATACGTATGTATGATTTCCAACAAATCTGTTGCTCTCTCCGTAGTACGGAGAAGCGGGGTTTTAGTCATCTTGCCCATGAGGCACGGTTACATAAGTGCCAAGTGATTCATAATCAAGTGACTCCAAAAGTCCATCGATATGGAGTTTCTTCATCGCTTTATACCGATATGACCTAAGCGGCGGTGCCACAAATAAGTTGCACTATCATTATCAACTCTGCATCTTTTGGCTTCAACATTATGAATATGTGTATCACTACTATCGAGATTCATTAAAATAGACCACTCTTCAAGGGTGCATGACCATAAAAGATATTACTCATATAAATAGAACAACCATTATTCTCGATTTTAATGAATAACCGTCTCGCATCAAACAAGATCCAGATATAATGTTCAGGTGCTCAACGCTGGCACCAAATAACAGTTATTTAGGTCTAAAACTAATCCGAAGGTAGATGTAGAGGTAGCGTGCCGACCGAGATCACATCGACTGGAACCATTTCCCGGCGCATTGTCACCTCGTCCTTTGCGGTGTTAAGCAATCGTAGTCCTGTTTGAGTTGCAAATATTAGCAGCAGAACCGATATCAAATACCTAGGTGCTCTGCGAGCTCTAGTAAGGTACACATCAATAACATGTATATCACATATACCTTTGTTCACCTTGCCATCCTTCTTATCCGCCAAATACTTGGGGCAGTTCCGCTTCGATGACGATCGCTTGCGGTAGAAGCACTCGATTTCAGGTTTAGGTCCAGACTTGGGTTTCTTCTCTGAGCAGCAACTTGCTTGCTGTTCTTCTTGAAGTTCCCCTTCTTCTTCCCTTTGCCTTTCTTCTTGAAACTAGTGGTCTTATTGACCATCAACACTTGATGCTCTTTCTTGATTTCTACCTCCGCAGCCTTTAGCATTGCGACGAGCTCGGGCATAGTCTTTACTAACCCTTGCATATTATAGTTCATCACGAAGCCTTTGTAGCTTGGTGGCGGTGATTGAAGAATTCATCAATGACACAATCATCCGGAAGATTAACTCCCGGTTGACTCAAGTGATTGTAATACCGGACATTACGAGTATGTGCTCACCGACAGACCCATTCTCTTCCATCTTGCAGCTATAGAACTTATTGGAGACTTCATATCTCTCAATCCGGGCATTACTGTTGAAATATCAACTTCAACTCTGGAACATCTCATATGCTCCATGACGTTCAAAACGTCGTTGAAGACCGGTTCTAAGCCGTAAAGCATGGCACCTGAACTATAGAGTAGTCATCAGCTTTGCTCGCGAGACGTTCTTAACATCGTCGGTTGCATCAGCGGCAGGCTGGCACCCAGCGGTGCTTCGAGGACATAACTCTTACGTGCAGCAATGAGGATAATCCTCGATTCGGACCCGATCCGTGTAATTGCTACCATCATCTTTCAACTTTGCTTTCTCAAGGGCGCATTAAAATTCAACGGAACAACAGCACGAGCCATCTATCTACAAACAAACATAGACAAGCAACATACTATCGGTACTAAGTTCATGATAAATTTAAGTTCAATTAATCATATTACTTAAGAACTCCCACTTAGGCAGACATCTCTCTAGTCATCTAAGTGATCACGTGATCCAAATCAACTAAACCATAACCGATCATCACGTGAGATGGAGTAGTTTTCAATGGTGAACATCACTATGTTGATCATATCTACTATATGATTCACGCTCGACCTTCGGTCTCCGTGTTCGAGGCCATATCTGCATATGCTAGGCTCGTCAAGTATAACTGAGTATTCTGCGTGTGCAAAACTGGCTTGCACCCGTTGTAGATGGACGTAGAGCTTATCACACCCGATCATCACATGGTGTCTCGACACGACGAACTTTGGCAAGCGGTGCATACTCGGGAGAACACTACTTGATAATTTTAGTGAGAGATCATCTTAAAATGCTACCGTCAATCAAAGCAAGATAAGATGCATAAAGGATAAACATCACATGCAATCAATATAAGTGATATGATATGGCCATCATCATCTTGTGCTTGTGATCTCCATCTTGAAGCACCGTCTTGATCACCATCGTCACCGGGCGCGACACCTTGATCTCCATCGTAGCATCGTTGTCGTTTCGCCATCTATTGCTTCTCGACTATCGCTACCGCTTAGTGATAAAGTAAAGCAATTACAGAGCGTTGCATTTCATACAATAAGCGACAACCATATGGCTCCTGCCGATTGCCGATAACTTAGGTTACAAAACATGATCATCTCATACAATAAAATATAGCATCACGTCTTGGCCATATCACATCACAACATGCCTGCAAAAACAAGTTAGGCGTCCTCTACTTTGTTGTTGCAAATTTTACGTGGCTGCTACGGGCTTAAGCAAGAACCAATCTCACCTCGCATCAAAACCACAGCGATACTTCGTCAAATAGACTCCGTTTAACCTTCTCAAGGACGGGCGTAGCCACTTTTCAGTTCAACTAAAGTTGGAGAAACCGACACCGCTAGCCACCTTTGTGCAAAGCACGGCGGTAGAACCAGTCTCGCGTAAGCGTCTGGCGTAATGTCGGTCGGGCCGCTTCATCCAACAATACCGCTGAACCAAAGTATGACATCTTTGGTAGGCAGTATGACTTGTATCGTCCACAACTCACTTGTGTTCTACTCGTGCAAAACATCAAACCATAAAACCTAGGCTCGATGCCCTTTGTTGGGGAGCGTAGTAATTTCAAAATTTTCCTACGCACGCAAGATCATGGTGATGCATAGCAACGAGAGGGAGAGTGTTGTCTCGTACCCTCGTGAGACCGAAGCGAAGCGATCACAACATAGAGGAAGTAGTCGACGTTCTTCTCGCGATCCAACCGATCCCGATGCCGTTACTCCGGCGCCTCCGAGTTCTTGACACACGTACAGCTCGGTGGCGCTCCTCGGGCTCCGATCCAGCAAAGCTCCGGGAGAAAGTTCCGTCGGCCGACGGCGTGGTGGCGATCTTGATGTTCTACCGACGCGGGGCTTCGCCTAAGCACCGCTTCTGATATGACCGAGGTGGATTATGGTGGAGGGGGCACGCTGCACGGCTAAGGAGCGATCTCAGCGATCAACTTGTGTGTCTTAGGGTGCCCCCTGCCCCGTATATAAAGGAGCAAGGGGAGGGCGGCCGGCCCTAGAGGGCGCGCCAAGGGAGGAGTCCTCCTCCTAGTGGGAGTAGGACTCCCTTTCCTAATCCAACTAGGAGGGGAAGGGGAAGGAAGGAGAGGGAGAGGGAAGGGGGCCGCCCCCTCCTTGTCAGTCGGACTCCCCATGGGGGCGCCACCTCTGGCGCAGCCCTCTCTCTCCCCTCTTGGCCCATTAAGGCCCATTACTTCCCGGGGGTTCGGTAACCCCTCCGGCACTCCGGTATTATCCGAAACCACTTGGAACCATTCCGATGTCCGAACATAGCCGTCCAATATATCAATCTTTACGTCTCGACCATTCCAAGACTCCTCGTCGTGTCCGTGATCACATCCGGGACTCCGAACTCTTTCGGTACATCAAAATACACAAACTTATAATATAACCGTCATCGAAACCTTAAGCGTGCGGACCCTACGGTTCGAGAACAATGTAGACATGACCGAGACACGTCTCCGATCAATAACCAATAGCGGGACCTGGATGCCCATATTGGCTCCTACATATTCTACAAAGATCTTTATCGGTCAGACCGCATAACAATATACGTTTGTTCCCTTTGTCATCGGTATGTTACTTGCCCGAGATTCGATCGTCGGTATCCAATACCTAGTTCAATCTCGTTATCGGCAAGTCTCTTTACTCGTTCCGTAATACATCATCTTGCAACTAACTCATTAGTTGTAATGCTTGCAAGGCTTAAGTGATGTGTATTACCGAGAGGGCCCAGAGATACCTCTCCGACAATCGGAGTGACAAAACCTAATCTCGAAATACGCCAACCCAACATCGACTTTGGAGACACTGTAGTACTCCTTTATAATCACCCGATTCGTTGTGACGTTTGGTAGTACCAAAGTGTTCCTCCGCAAGCGGAGTTGCATAATCTCATAGTTATAGGAACAGTATAAGTCATGGATAAAAGCAATAGCAACATACTTAAACGATCGGGTGCTAAGCTAATGGAATGGGTCATGTCAATCAGATCATTCGACTAATGATGTGACCTTGTTAATCAAATGACAACTCCTTTGTCTATGGTTAGGAAACTTAACCATCTTTGATTAACAAGCTAGTCTGGTAGAGGCATACTAGTGACATTTTGTTTGTCTATGTATTCACACATGTATTATGTTTCCGGTTAATACAATTCTAGCATGAATAATAAATATTTATCATGTAATAAGGAAATAAATAATAACTTTATTATTGCCTCTAGGGCATATTTCCTTCACCTGCGCCTAGGGTTGAAACCCTAGGGTGGGGGGGCGCCCCACTTGGCTTGGGGGGCACTCCACCCCCTTGGCCACCGCCCCCCCTTGGAGATTGGATCTCCAGGGGCCGGCGCCCCCCTGGGGGCCTATATAAGGGGGGAGGGAGGGGGGCTGCGGTACCCATCTCCAAGGCGCAGCCCCTCCCCTCCCCAACACCTCTCCTCCTCCGTTGTGTGCTCGTGAAGCCTGCCGAGATCTTGCCTCTCCACCATCACCACGCCATCGTCTTTGCCGGTGGAGCTGTCTTCCTCAACCTCTCCTTCCTCCTTGCTGGATCAAGACGGAGGGGACGTCACCCGTGCCGTACGTGTGTTGAACGCGGAGGTGCTGTCCGTTCAGCACTTGGTCATCGATGATTCGAATCACGTCGAGTACGACTCCAAGGCAAGCTTCCGCACGCGATCTACAAGTGGTATGTAGATGCAAACTCTCTCCCGTTACTCGTTGCTTAGATGAACTCATAGATGGATCTTGGTGAAACCGTAGGAAAAATTTTAATTTTCTGCAACGTTCCCCAACAGATGGAGATGTTGGCGAAGATGGAGGAGGTGTTGGTGAAGATCGCGGTGATGATGATGGCCCCCGGCAGCGTTCCGGCGCCACCGGAAGCAAGTGGGAGAGAGCCCCCATTCTTCTTCTCCTTCCTTGACCTTCTCCCTAGATGGGAGAAGGGTTTCCCCTCTGGTCCTTGGCTCCCATGGCTTTGGAGGGGTGAGAGCCCCTCCGAGATTGGATCTATCTCTCTGTTTCTGTGTTCTCAGATGCTACCCCTTCACCGTTTCTTAAATATCCGGAGATCCGTAACTCCGACTGAGGTGAATTTTTCGCCCAGATTTTTCTCGTAAAATTAGCTTTCTTGCGGCAAAATAAGGGCATCAACCACCATACGGGTGGCCCACGAGAGTCCAGGGCACGCCCGGGGGGGAGGGCGCGCCCCCCTGTCTCGTGGCCACCCCGGACATCGTTTCACGTTGATTTTAGTTCCAAAAAATCATAAATATTCCAAAAAAATTCTCCGTCCGTTTTTATCCCGTTTGGACTCCGTTTGATATGGGTTTCTGCGAAACAAAAACATGCAATGAGACATGACCGCCTTTGAGCCTTTGGATCAATATGTTAGTCCCAAAAATAGTATAAAAAGTTGCCAAAAGTATATAAAAGTTGAATAATATTGGCATGGAACAATAAAAATTATAGATCTGACGGAGGCGTATCAACATCTAAGCTTAATTCCTGCTCGTCCTCGAGTAGGTAAATGATAAAAAAGATAATTTTTGATGTGGAATGCTACCTAGCATAATCTTGATCATATGTCTAATCATGGCATGAATATTAAGATACGAGTGATTCAAGGCAATAGTCTATCATTTGACATAAAAACAATAATAGTTCAAGCATACCAACCAAGCAATTATGTCTTATCAAAATAACATAGCCAAAGAAATCTTATCCCTACAAAATCATATAGTGTGGCTATGCTCCATCTTCGTCACACAAAATGCTCCCATCATGCACAACCCCAATGACGAGCCGAGCAATTGGTTCATACTTTTTAACGCGCTTCAGCTTTTTCAACTCTTACGCAATACACGAGCGCAAGCCATGGACATAGAACTATGGTGGTAATTGGTGGTGATTGTGAGGACAAAAAGGGAGAAGATAGTCTCACATCAACTAGGCGTATCAACAGGCTATGGAGATGCCCATCAATAATATCAATGTGAGTGAGTAGGGATTGCCATGCAACGGATGCACTAGAGCTATATGTGTATGAAAGCTCAACAAAAGAAACTAAGTGGGTGTGCATCCAACTTGCTTGCTCATGAAGACCTCGGGCATTTGAGGAAGCCCATCATCGGAATATACAAGCCAAGTTCTATAATGAAAATTCCCACTAGTATATGAAAGTGAAAGCATAGGAGACTCTCTCTCTATGAAGAACATGGTGCTACTCTCAAGCACAAGTGCGGTAAAAGGATAGTAACATTGCCCCTTCTCTCTTTTTCTCTCATTTTTTTCTTTTTTTCATTTTTTTTCTTTTTTTTCCTTTCTTTTTGGTGGGCTTCTTTGGCCTCTTTTTTTTATTTGGGCTTCTTTGGCCTCTTTTATTTTTCATAAAGTCCGGAGTCTCATCCCGACTTGTGGGGGAATCATAGCCTCCTTCATCATTTCCTCACTGGGGCAATGCTCTAATAATGATGTGAAGGAAATATGCCCTAGAGGCAATAATAAAGTTATTATTTATTTCCTCATATCATGATAAATGTTTATTATTCATGCTAGAATTGTATTAACCGGAAACATGATACATGTGTGAATACATAGACAAACATAACGTCACTAGTATGCCTCTACTTGACTAGCTCATTAATCAAAGATGGTTATGTTTCCTAACCATGGACATGTGTTGTCATTTGATTAATGGGATCACATCATTAGGAGAATGATGTGATTGACATGACCCATTCCATTAGCCTAGCACTTGATCGTTTAGTATATTGCTCTTGCTTTCTTCATGACTTATACATGTTCCTGTAACTATGAGAATTATGCAACTCCCGTTTACCGGAGGAACACTTTGGGTACTACCAAACGTCACAATGTAACTGGGTGATTATAAAGGAGTACTACAGGTGTCTCCGAAGGTACATGTTGAGTTGGCGTATTTCGAGAATAGGTTTTGTCACTCCGATTGTCGGAGAGGTATCTATGGGCCCTCGCGGTAATGCACATCACTATAAGCCTTGCAAGCAATGTGACCAATGAGTTGGTTACGGGATGATGCATTACGTAACGAGTAAAGAGACTTGCCGGTACCGAGATTGAACTAGGTATTGGATACCGACGATCGAATCTCGGGCAAGTAATATACCGATGACAAAGGGAACAACGTATGTTGTTATGCGGTTTGACCGATAAAGATCTTCATAGAATATGTAGGAACCAATATGGGCATCCAGGTTCCGCTATTGGTTATTGACCAAGAATAGTTCTAGGTCATGTCTACATAGTACTCGAACCCGTAGGGTCCGCACGCTTAACGTTACGATGACAGTTTTATTATGAGTTTATAAGTTTTGATGTACCATAGTTTGTTCGGAGTCCCGGATGTGATCATCGACATGAAGAGGAGTCTCGAAATGGTCGAGACATAAAGATTGATATATTGGACGACTATATTCGGACACCAGAAGTGTTCCGGGTGATTTCGGAGAAAACCGGAGTTGGGAGGGTTCTGAACCCCCGGGAGAGTAATTGGCCTTATGGGCTTTAGTGGGGAAGAGAGAGGGGCGGCCAGGGTGGGCCGTGCGCCCCCTCTCCCTCTGGTCCGAATTGGACTAGGAGGGGGGGCGGCGCCCCCCTCTTTCCTTCCCCCTCTCCCCCTTCCTTCCCCCTCCTAGTAGGAGTAGGAAAGGAGGAGTCCTCCTCCTGGCGCGCCCCCCTTGGGCCGGCCGGCCTCCCCCCTTGCTCCTTTATATACAGGGGCAGGGGGCACCCCATAGACACACAAGTTGATCTTTGTGATCGTTCCTTAGCCGTGTGCGGTGCCCTCCTCCACCATATTCCACCTCGGTCATATCGTTGCAGTGCTTAGGCGAAGCCCTGCGTCGATAGAGCATCATCATCATCACCACGCCGTCGTGCTGACGGAACTCATCCCCGACACTTTGCTGGATCGGAGTCCGGGGATCGTCATTGAGCTGAACGTGTGCTGAACTCGGAGGTGCCGTACGTTCGGTACTTGGATCAGTCGAATCGTGAAGACGTGCGACTACATCAACCGCGTTGTCATAACGCTTCCGCTTTCGGTCTATGAGGGTACATGGACAATACTCTCCCCTCTCGTTGCTATGCATCACCATGATCTTGCGTGTGCGTAGGAAAATTTTGAAATTACTATGTTCCCCAACAGTGGTATCAGAGCCTAGGTTTTATGCGTTGATGTTATATGCACGAGTAGAACACAAGTGAGTTGTGGGTGATACAAGTCATACTGCTTACCAGCATGTCATACTTTGGTTCGGCGGTATTGTTGGATGAAGCGGCCCGGACCGACATTACGCGTACTCTTACACGAGACTGGTTTTACCGCCGTGCTTTGCACACAGGTGACTAGCGGGTGTCAGTTTCTCCAACTTTAGTTGAACCGAGTGTGGCTACGCCCGGTCCTTGCGAAGGTTAAAACAGCACCAACTTGACGAACTATCATTGTGGTTTTGTTGTGGTTTTGATGCGTAGGTAAGAACGGTTCTTGCTCAGCCCGTAGCAGCCACGTAAAATTTCCAACAACAAAGTAGAGGACGTATAACTTGTTTTTGCAGGGCATGTTGTGATGTGATATGGTCAAGACGTGATGCTATATTTTATTGTATGAGATGATCATATTTTGTAACCGAAGTTATCGGCAACTGGCATGAGCCATATGGTTGTCGCTTTATTGTATGAAATGCAAACGCCCTGTAATTGCTTTACTTTATCACTAAGCAGTAGCAATAGTCGTAGAAGCAATAGATGGCGTAACGACAACGATGCTACGATGGAGATCAAGGTGTCGCGCCGGTGATGATGGTGATCACGACAGTGCTTAGAAGATGGAGATCACAAGCACAAGATGATGATGGCCATATCATATCACTTATATTGATTGCATGTGATGTTTATCCTATGCATCTTATCTTGCTTTGAATGACGGTAGCATTTTAAGATGATCTCTCACTAAAATTATCAAGAAGTGTTCTCCCTGAGTATGCACCGTTGCGAAAGTTCTTCGTGCTGAGACACCACGTGATGATCGGGTGTGATAGGCTCTACGTTCAAATAGAATGGGTGCAAAACAGTTGCACACGCGGAATACTCAGGTTAAACTTGACGAGCCTAGCATATAACAGATATGGCCTCGGAACACGGAGACCGAAAGGTCAAAGGTGAAT
Source organism: Aegilops speltoides (assembly GCA_021437245.1). NCBI lineage: Eukaryota > Viridiplantae > Streptophyta > Magnoliopsida > Poales > Poaceae > Aegilops > Aegilops speltoides. The sequence goes on along the minus strand of CM038146.1, from coordinate 34,753,805 downwards.
CATATAGTAGATATGATCAACATAGTGATGTTCACCATTGAAACTACTCCATCTCACGTGATGATCGGACATGGTTTAGTTGATTCGGATCACGTGATCACTTAGATGACTAGAGAGATGTCTGTCTAAGTGGAAGTTCTTAAGTAATATGATTAATTGAACTTAAATTTATCATGAAATTTATCATAAATTTTGCTTGTGTATGTCTGTTTGTAGATAGATGGCTCGTGTTGTTGTTCCGTTGAATTTTAATGTGTTCCTTGAGAAAGCAAAGTTGAAAGATGATGGTAGCAATTACACGGACTGGGTCCGTAACCTGAGGATTATCCTCATTTCTGCACAAAAAAGTTACGTCCTGGAAGCACCGCTGGGTGCCAGGCCTGCTGTTGATGCAACTGACGATGTTAAGAACGTTTAGTAGAGCAAAGCTGATGACTACTCGATAGTTCAGTGTGCCATGCTTTACGGCTTAGAACCGGGTCTTCAACGACGTTTTGAACATCATGGAGCATATGAGATGTTCCAGGAGTTGAAGTTAATATTTCAAGCAAATGCTCGCATTGAGAGATATGAAGTCTCCAATAAGTTCTATAGCTGCAAGATGGAGGAGAATAGTTCTGTCAGTGAACATATACTCAAAATGTCTGGGTATAATAATCACTTGATTCAACTAGGAGTTAATCTTCACGATGATAGTGTCATTGATGAATTCTTCAATCACGCCACCAAGCTACAAGAGCTTCGTGATGAACTATAATATGCAAGGAATGAACAAGACTATTCCCAAGCTCTTCGCAATGCTAAAAGCATGGAGGTAGAAATCAGAAGGAGCATCAAGTGTTGATGGTTAACAAAACCACCAGTTTCAAGAAAAGGGCAAAGGGAAGAAGAAGGAACTTCAAAAGAACAGCAAACAAGTTGCTGCTCAAGAGAAGAAACCCAAGTCTGGACCTAAGCCTGAAGCTGAGTGCTTCTCCGCAAGCGATCGACATCGAAGCGGAACTGCCCCAAGTATTTGGCGGATAAGAAGGATGGCAAAGTGAACAAAGGTATATGTGATATACATGTTATTGATGTGTACCTTACTAATGCTCATGATAGTACCAGGTATTTGATCTGGTTCATTGCTAATATTTGCAACTCGAAGCAGGACTACTGAATTGCGAAGATTGGCTAAGGGCGAGGTGACGATGCGCGTGGGAAATGGTTCCAAAGTCGATGTGATCGCGATCGGCACGCTACCTCTACATCTACCATCGGATTAGTTTTAGACCTAAATAATTGTTATTTGGTGCCAGCGTTGAGCATGAACATTATATATGGATATTGTTTGATGCGAGACGATTATTCATTTAAATCAGAGAATAATGGTTGTTCTATTTATATGAGTAATATCTTTTATGGTCTTGCACCCTTGAAGAGTGGTCTATTTTTATTGAATCTCGATAGTAGTGATACACATATTCATAGTGTTGAAACCAAAAGATGCAGAGTTGATAACGATAGTGCAACTTATTTGTGGCACTGCCGTTTAGCTCATATCGGTGTAAAGCGCATGAAGAAACTCCATACTGATGGGCTTTTGGAATCACTTGATTATGAATAACTTGGTACTTGCGAACCGTGCCTTATGGGCAAGATGACTAAAACGCCGTTCTCCGGAACTATGGAGCGAGCAACTGATTTGTTGGAAATCATACATACTGATGTTTGTGGTCCAATGAATGTTGAGGCTCATGGCGGATATCGTTATTTTCTCACCTTCACAGATGATTTGAGCAGATATGGGTATATCTACTTAATAAAACACAAGTCTGAAACATTTGAAAAGTTCAAAGAATTTCAGAGTGAAGTGGAAAATCATCGTAACAAGAAAATAAAGTTTCTACGATCTGATCGTGGAGGAGAATATTTGAGTTATGAGTTTGGTCTACACTTGAACAATGCGGAATAGTTTCGCAACTCACGCCACCCGGAACACCACAACGAAATGGTGTGTCCGAATGTCGTAATCGTACTTTACTAGATATGGTGCGATCTATGATGTCTCTTACTGATTTACCGGTATCGTTTTGGGGTTATGCTTTAGAGACGGCCGCATTCACGTTAAATAGGGCACCATCGAAATCCGTTGAGACGACGCCTTATGAACTGTGGTTTGGCAAGAAACCAAAGTTGTCGTTTCTTAAAGTTTGGGGCTGCGATGCTTATGTGAAGAAACTTCAACCAGATAAGCTTGAACCCAAATCGGAGAAATGTGTCTTCATAGGATACCCAAAAGAGACTATTGGGTACACCTCCTATCACAAATCTGAGGGCAAGATTTTCGTTGCTAAAATCGTATCCTTTCTAGAGAAGGAGTTTCTCTCGAAAGAAGTGAGTGGGAGGAAAGTAGAACTTGATGAGATAACTGTATCTACTCCCTTATTGGAAAGTAGTTCATCACAAGAACCGGTTCCTGTGACAACTACACCAATTAGTGAGGAAGCTAATTATATTGATCACGAAGCTTCAGATCAAGTTTCTACTGAACCTCGTAGGTCTACCAGAGTATGATCCGCACCAGAGTGGTTCGGTAATCCTATTCTGGAAGTCATGTTACTTGACCATGATGAACCTATGAACTATGAGGAAGCGATGATGAGCCCAGATTCCGCAAAATGGCTAGAGTCCATGAAATCTGAGGTGGGATCCATGTATGAGAACAAAGTATGGACTTTGGTTGACTTGCCCGATGATCGGCAAGCCATTGAGAATAAATGGATCTTTAAGAAGAAGACTAACGCTGATGGTAATGTAACTCTCTATAAAGCTCGACTTGTTGCGAAAGTTTTTCGACAAGTTCAAGGGGTTGACTACGATGAGACTTTCTCACCCGTAGCGATGCTTAAGTCTGTCCAAATCATGTTAGCTATTGCTGCATTTCATGATTATGAAATTTGGCAAATGGATGTAAAAACTGCATTCTTGAATGGATTTCTGGAAGAAGAGTTGTATATGATGCAACCAGATGGTTTTGTTGATCCAAAAGGTGCTAACAAAGTGTGGCAGCTCCAGCGTTCCATTTATGGACTGGTGCAAGCATCTCGGAGTTGGAATAAATGCTTTGATTGTGTGATCAAAGCATATGGTTTTATACAGACTTTTGGAGAAGCCTGTATTTACAAGAAAGTGAGTGGGAGCTCTGTAGCATTTCTGATATTATATGTAGATGACATATTATTAATTGTAAATTATATATAATTTCTGGATAGCATAAAAGGATACTTGAATAAAAGTTTTTCAATGAAAGACCTCGGTGAAGCTGCTTACATATTGGGCATCAAGATCTATAGAGATAGATCAAGACGCTTAATAGGACTTTCACAAAGCACATAGCTTGATAAAATTTGAAAAAGTTCAAAGTGGATCAGGCAAAGAAAGGGTTCTTGCCCGTGCTTCAAGGTGTGAAGTTGAGTCAAACTCAATGCCCGACCACAGCAGAAGATAGAGAGAAAATGAAAGATGTTCCCTATGCTTCAGCCATAGGCTCTATCATGTATGCAATGCTGTGTACCAGACCTGACGTATGCTTAGCAATAAGCTTGGCAGGAAGGTACCAAAGTAATCCAGGAGTGGATCACTGGACAGCGGTCAAGAACATCATGAAATACCTGAAAAGGACTAAGGATATGTTTCTCGTATATGGAGGTGACAAAGAGCTAGTCGTAAAAGGTTACGTCGATGCAAGCTTTAAAACTGATCCGGACGATTCTAAATCGCAAACCGGATATGTGTTCTTATTAAACGGTGGAGTTGTAAGTTGGTGCAGTTCTAAACAAAGCATCGTGGCGGGATCTACATGTGAAGCGGAGTACATAGCTGCTTCTGAAGCAGCAAATGAAGGAGTCTGGATGAAGGAGTTCATTACCGATCTAGGTGTCATACCTAGTGCATCGGGACCAATGAAGATCTTCTGTGACAATACAGGTGCAATTGCCTTAGCAAAGGAATCTAGATTTCACAAGAGGACCAAGCACATCAAGAGACGCTTCAATTCCATTCGAGACCAAGTCCAAGTGGGAGACATAGAGATTTGCAAGATACATATGGATCTGAACGTTGCAGACCCGTTGACTAAGCCTCTCTCACGAGCAAAACATGATCAGCACCAAGACTCCATGGGTGTTAGAATCATTACTATGTAATCTAGATTATTGACTCTAGTGCAAGTGGGAGACTGAAGGAAATATGCCCTAGAGGCAATAATAAAGTTATTATTTATTTCCTCATATCATGATAAATGTTTATTATTCATGCTAGAATTGTATTAACCGGAAACATGATACATGTGTGAATACATAGACAAACATAACGTCACTAGTATGCCTCTACTTGACTAGCTCATTAATCAAAGATGGTTATGTTTCCTAACCATGGACATGTGTTGTCATTTGATTAATGGGATCACATTTTTAGGAGAATGATGTGATTGACATGACCCATTCCGTTAGCCTAGCACTTGATCGTTTAGTATATTGCTATTGTTTTCTTCATGACTTATACATGTTCCTGTAACTATGAGAATTATGGAACTCCCGTTTACCGGAGGAACACTTTGGGTACTACCAAACGTCACGACATAACTGGGTGATTATAAAGGAGTACTACAGGTGTCTCCGAAGGTACATGTTGAGTTGGCGTATTTCGAGAATAGGTTTTGTCACTCCGATTGTCGGAGAGGTATCTCTGGGCCCTCTCGGTAATGCACATCACTATAATCCTTGCAAGCAATGTGACCAATGAGTTGGTTACGGGATGATGCATTACGTAACGAGTAAAGAGACTTGCCGGTAACGAGATTGAACTAGGTATTGGATACCGACGATCGAATCTCGGGCAAGTAACATATCGATGACAAAGGGAACAACGTACGTTGTTATGCGGTTTGACCGATAAGGATCTTCGGTAGAATATGTAGGAACCAATATGGGCATCCAGGTCCGCTATTGGTTATTGACCAAGAATAGTTCTAGGTCATGTCTACATAGTTCTCGAACCCGTAGGGTCCGCACGCTTAACGTTACGATGACAGTTTTATTATGAGTTTATAAGTTTTGATGTACCGAAGTTTGTTCGGAGTCCCGGATGTGATCACCGACATGACAAGGAGTCTCGAAATGGTCGAGACATAAAGATTGATATATTGGACGACAATATTCGGACACTGGAAGTGTTCAGGGTGATTTCGGAGAGACCCGGAGTGCCGGAGGGGTTACCGGACCCCCCCCCCCCGGGAGAGTAATGGGCCTTATGGGCCTTAGTGGGGAAGAGAGAGGGGCGGCCAGGGTGGGCCGCGCGCCCCCTCTTCCTCTGGTCCGAATTGGACTAGGAGGGGGCGGCGCCCCCCTCTTTCCTTCCCCCTCTCCCCCTTCCTTCCCCCTCCTAGTAGGAGTAGGAAAGGAGGAGTCCTACTCCTACTAGGAGGAGGACTCCTCCTCTTGGCGCGCCCCCCTTGGCCGGCCGGCCTCCCCCTTGCTCCTTTATATACGGGGGCAGGGGGGCACCCCATAGACACACAAGTTGATCTTTGTGATCGTTCCTTAGCCGTGTGCGGTGCCCCCCTCGACCATATTCCACCTCGGTCATATCGTTGCAGTGTTTAGGCGAAGCCCTGCGTCGGTAGAGCATCATCATCATCACCACGCCGTCGTGCTGACGGAACTCATCCCCGACACTTTGCTGGATCGGAGTCCGGGGATCGTCATCGAGCTGAACGTGTGCTGAACTCGAAGGTGCCGTACGTTCGGTACTTGGATCGGTCGGATCGTGAAGACGTACGACTACATCAACCACGTTGTCATAACGCTTCTGCTTTCGATCTACGAGGGTACGTTGACAATACTCTCCCCTATCGTTGCTATGCATCACCATGATCTTGCGTGTGCGTAGGAAAATTTTGAAATTACTATGTTTCCCAACAGTGGTATCAGAGCCTAGGTTTTATGCGTTGATGTTATATGCACGACTAGAACACAAGTGAGTTGTGGGCGATACAAGTCATACTGCTTACCAGAATGTCACACTTTGGTTCGGCAGTATTGTTAGATGAAGCGGCCCGGACCGACATTACGCGTACGCTTACGCGAGACTGGTTTTACCGCCGTGCTTTGCACAGAGGTGACTAGCGGGTGTCAGTTTCTCCAACTTTAGTTGAACCGAGTGTGGCTACGCCCGGTCCTTGCGAAGGTTAAAACAGCACCAACTTGACGAACTATCATTGTGGTTTTGATGCGTAGGTAAGAACGGTTCTTGCTCAGCCCGTAGCAGCCACGTAAAATTTGCAACAACAAAGTAGAGGACGTCTAACTTGTTTTTGCAGGGCATGTTGTGACGTGATATGGTCAAGACGTGATGCTATATTTTATTGTATGAGATGATCATGTTTTGTAACTGAAGTTATCGGCAACTGGCAGGAGCCATATGGTTGTCGCTTTATTGTATGAAATGCAAACACCATGTATTTGCTTTACTTTATCACTAAGCGGTAGCGATAGTCATAGAAGCAATAGATGGCGTAACGACAACGATGCGACGATGGACATCAAGGTGTCGCGCCGGTGATGATGGTGATCACGACGATGCTTCGAAGATGGAGATCACAAGCACAAGATGATGATGGCCATATCATATCACTTATATTGATTGCATGTGATGTTTATCCTATGCATCTTATCTTGCTTTGAATGACTGTAGCATTTTAAGATGATCTCTCACTAAAATTATCAATAAGTGTTCTCCCTGAGTATGCACCGTTGCGAAAGTTCTTCAAGCTGAGACACCACGTGATGATCGGGTGTGATAGGCTCGACGTTCAAATACAACGGGTGCAAAACAGTTGCACACGCGGAATACTCAGGTTAAACTTGACGAGCCTAGCATATAACATATATGGCCTTGGAACACGGAGACCGAAAGGTCGAACGTGAATCACATAGTAGATATGATCAACATAGTGATGTTCACCATTGAAACTACTCCATCTCACGTGATGATCGGACATGGTTTAGTTGATTTGGATCACGTGATCACTTAGATGACTAGAGAGATGTCTGTCTAAGTGGGAGTTCTTAAGTAATATGACTAATTGAACTTAAACTTATCATGAACTTAGTACCTGATAGTATTTTGCTTGTCTATGTTTGTTTGTAGATAGATGGCTCGTCTTTGTTGTTCCGTTGAATTTTAATGCGTTCCTTGAGAAAGCAAAGTTGAAAGATGATGGTAGAAATTACACGGATTGGGTCCGTAACTCGAGGATTATCCTCATTGCTGCACGTAAAAGTTACGCCTGGAAGCACCGCTGGGTGCCGGCCTGCTTGCTGATGCAACCGACGATGTTAAGAATGTCCGCGAGCAAAGCTGATGACTACTCGATAGTTCAGTGTGCCATGCTTTACGGCTTAGAACCGGGTCTTTAACGACGTTTTGAACGTCATGGAGCATATGAGATGTTCCAGGAGTTGAAGTTAATATTTCAAGGAAATGCCCGTATTGAGAGATATGAAGTCTCCAATAAGTTCTATAGCTGCAAGATGGAGGAGAATAGTTCTGTCAGTGAACATATACTCAAAATGTCTAGGTATAATAATCACTTGATTCAACTGGGAGTTAATCTTCCTGATGATAGTGTCATTGACATAATTCTTCAATCACTGCCACCAAGCTACAAGAGCTTCGTGATGAACTATAATATGCAAGGGATGAACAAGACTATTCTCGAGCTCTTCACAATGCTAAAAGCCGCGGAGGTAGAAATCAAGAAGGAGCATCAAGTGTTGATGGTTAACAAACCCACCAGTTTCAAGAAAAAGGGCAAAGGGAAGAAGAAGGGGAACTTCAAAAAGAACAGCAAACAAGTTGCTGCTCAAGAGAAGAAACCCAAGTTTGGACCTAAGCTCAAAGCCGAGTGCTTCTACCGCAAGCGATCGACATCGTAAGCGGAACTGCCCCAAGTATTTGGCGGATAAGAAGGATGGCAAAGTGAACAAAGGTATATGTGATATACATGTTATTGATGTGTACCTTACTAATGCTCGCAGAGTAGTACTGGTATTTGATCTGGTTACATTGCTAATATTTGCAACTCAAAGCAGGACTACGGATTAGCGAAGATTGGCTAAGGACGAGGTGACGATGCGCGTGGGAAATGGTTCCAAAGTCGATGTGATCGCGGTCGGCACGCTACCTCTACATCTACCATCGGGATTAGTTTTAGACCTAAATAATTGTTATTTGGTGCCGGCGTTGAGCATGAACATTATATCTGGATCTTGTTTGATGCGAGACGGTTATTCATTTAAATCAGAGAATAATGGTTGTTCTATTTATATGAGTAATATCTTTAATGGTCATGCACCCTTGAAGAGTGGTCTATTTTTATTGAATCTCGATAGTAGTGATACACATATTCATAGTGTTGAAACCAAAAGATGTAGAGTTGATAACGATAGTGCAACTTATTTGTGGCACTGCCGTTTAGGTCATATCGGTGTAAAGCGCATGAAGAAACTCCATACTGATGGGCTTTTGGAATCACTTGATTATGAATCACTTGGTACTTGTGAACCGTGCCTTATGGGCAAGATGACTAAAACGCCGTTCTCCGGAACTATGGAGCGAGCAACTGATTTGTTGGAAATCATACATACTGATGTTTTTGGTCCAATGAATGTTGAGGCTCGCGGCGGGTATCGTTATTTTCTCACCTTCACAGATGATTTGAGCAGATATGGGTATATCTACTTAATAAAACACAAGTCTGAAACATTTGAAAAGTTCAAAGAATTTCAGAGTGAAGTGGAAAATCATCGTAACAAGAAAATAAAGTTTCTACGATCTGATCGTGGAGGAGAATATTTGAGTTACGAGTTTGGTCTACACTTGAAACAATGCGGAATAGTTTCGCAACTCACGCCACCCGGAACACCACAACGAAATGGTGTGTCCAAACGTCGTAATCGTACTTTACTAGATATGGTGCGATCTATGATGTCTCTTACTGATTTACCGCTATCGTTTTGGGGTTATGCTTTAGAGACGGCCGCATTCACGTTAAATAGGGCACCATCAAAATCCGTTGAGACGACGCCTTATGAACTGTGGTTTGGCAAGAAACCAAAGTTGTCGTTTCTTAAAGTTTGGGGCTGCGATGCTTGTGTGAAGAAACTTCAACCAGATAAGCTCGAACCCAAATCGGAGAAATGTGTCTTCATAGGATACCCAAAAGAGACTATTGGGTACACCTTCTATCACAGATCTGAGGACAAGATTTTTGTTGCTAAAATCGGATCCTTTCTAGAGGCTAGCAAAGTGGAAGGGGGAGTGTGCGTATATCCATGGACTCACATTAGTCATGAAGAACTCATATACTTATTGGAAAAGTCTACTTAGCCCTCGAAGCAAAGTGCTACTACGCATGCCCCTAGAGGGATAAATTTGAAGGAAATATGCCCTAGAGGCAATAATAAAGTTATTATTTATTTCCTTATTTCATGATAAATTTTTATTATTCATGCTAGATACATGTGTGAATACATAGACAAACATAGTGTCACTAGTATGCCTCTACTTGACTAGCTCGTTTATCAAAGATGGTTATGTTTCCTAGCCATGGACAAAAGAGTTGTCATTTGATTAACGGGATCACATCATTAGGAGAATGATGTGATTGACATGACCCATTCCGTTAGCCTAGCACTTGATCGTTTAGTATGTTGCTATTGTTTTCTTCATGACTTATACATGTTCCCGTAACTATGAGATTATGCAACTCCGTTTACGGAGGAACACTTTGGTGCTACCAAACGTCACAACGAATCGGGTGATTATAAAGGAGTACTACAGGTGTCTCCAAAGGTACATGTTGGGTTGGCGTATTTCGAGATTATGTTTTGTCAGTCCGATTGTCGGAGAGGTATCTCTGGGCCCTCTCGGTAATGCACATCACTATAAGCCTTGCAAGCAATGTGACTAATGAGTTAGTTGCGGGATGATGCATTACGTAACGAGTAAAGAGACTTGCCGGTAACGAGATTGAACTAGGTATTGGATACCGACGATCGAATCTCGGGCAAGTAACATACCGATGACAAAGGGAACAACGTATGTTGTTATGCGGTTTGACCGATAAAGATCTTCGTAGAATATGTAGGAGCCAATATGAGCATCCAGGTTCCGCTATTGGTTATTGACCAAGAATAATTCTAGGTCACGTCTACATTGTTCTCGAGCCCGTAGGGTCCGCACGCTTAATGTTTCGATGACAGTTTTATTATGAGTTTATGAGTTTTGATGTACCGAAGGAGTTCGGAATCCCGTATGAGATCGGGGACATGACGAGGATTCTCGAAATGGTCGAGACGTAAAGATCGATATATTGGACGACTATATTCGGAGTTTGGAAAGGTTCCGAGTGATTCGGGTATTTTTCGGAGTCCTGGAGAGTTACGGGAATTCGTATTGGGCCTCAATGGGCCATACGGGAAAGGAGAGAAAGGGCCAAAAGGGTGGCCGCACCCCTCCCCTTGGACTAGTATGAATTGGACTAGGGAGGGGGGAGCCCCCTTCCTTCCTTCTCCTTCTCTCTTCCCTTTCCTTCTCTCCTACTCCTACTACATGGAAGGGTTCCTAGTTCTACTAGGAAAGGGGGAATCCTACTCCCAGTGGGAGTAGGACTCCCCTAGGGCGCGCCATAGAGAGGGCCGGCCCTCCCCCTCCTCCACTCCTTTATATACGGGGCAGGGGCACCCCATAGACACACAAGTTGATCTTGGATCGCTTAGCCGTGTGCGGTGCCCCCTCAACCATATTCCACCTCGGTCATATCGTCATGAGTTTAGGCGAAGCCCCTGCGCCGGTAGAACATCATCATCGTCACCACGCCATCATGCTGACGGAACTCATCCTCGAAGCTTTGCTGGATCGGAGCCCGGGGATCATCATCGAGCTGAACGTGTGCTGAACTCGGAGGTGCCGTACGTTCGGTGCTTGGATCGGTCGGATCGTGAAGACGTACGACTACATCAACCGCGTTGTCATAACGCTTGCACTTATGGTCTACGAGGGTACGTGGACATCACTCTCCCCTCTCGTTGCTATGCCATCACCATGATCTTGCGTGTGCGTAGGAATTTTTTTGAAATTACTACGTTCCCCAACAGTGGCATCCGAGCCAGGTTTTTATGCGTAGATGTCATATGCACGAGTAGAACACTAGTGAGTTGTGTGCGATACAAGTCATACTGCTTACCAGCATGTCATACTTCGGTTCAGCGGTATTGTGAGATGAAGCGGCCCGGACCGACATTACGCGTACGCTTACGCGAGACTGGTTTCATCATTACGAGCACTCGTGCTTAAAGGTGACTGGCGGGTGTCTGTCTCTCTCACTTTAGTTGAACCGAGTGTGGCTACGCCCGGTCCTTGCGAAGGTTAAAACAACACTAACTTGACGAACTATCGTTGTTGTTTTGATGCGTAGGTAAGAACGGTTCTTGCTCAGCCCGTAGCAGCCACGTAAAATTTGCAACAACAAAGTAGAGGACGTCTAACTTGTTTTTGCAGGGCATGTTGTGATGTGATATGGTCAAGACGTGATGCTATATTTTATTGTATGAGATGATCATGTTTTGTAACTGAAGTTATCGGCAACTGGCAGGAGCCATATGGTTGTCGCTTTATTGTATGAAATGCAAACGCCCTATAATTGCTTTACTTTATCACTAAGCGGTAGCGATAGTCGTAGAAGCAATAGACGGCGTAAACGTCAATGATGCTACGATGGAGATCAAGGTGTCACGCCGGTGACGATGGTGATCATGGAGGTGCTTCGGAGATGGAGATCACAAGCACAAGATGAGGATGGCCATATCATATCACTTATATTGATTGCATGTGATGTTTATCCTTTATGCATCTTATCTTGCTTTGATTGACGGTAGCATTTTAAGATGATCTCTCACTAATTATCAAGAAGTGTTCTCCCTGAGTATGCACCGTTGCGAAAGTTCTTCGTGCTGAGACACCACGTGATGATCGGGTGTGATAGGTTCTACGTTCAAATACAACGGGTGCAAAACAGTTGCACATGCGGAATACTCAGGTTAAACTTGACGAGCCTAGCATATAACAGATATGGCCTCGGAACACGGAGACTGAAAGGTCGAGCGTGAATCATATAGTAGATATGATCAACATATTGATGTTCACCGTTGAAACTACTCCATCTCACGTGATGATCGGACATGGTGTAGTTGATATGATCACGTAATCACTTAGAGGATAAGAGGGATGTCTATCTAAGTGGGAGTTCTTTAGTAATATGATTAATTGAACTTAAATTTATCATGAACTTAGTCCTGGTAGTATTTTGCAAATTATGTTGTAGATCAATACCTCGCGTTGTTGCTGTCATATGTTTATTTTGATATGTTCCTAGAGAAAACTGTGTTGAAAGATGTTAGTAGCAATGATGCGGATTGGATCCGTGATCTGAGGTTTAGCGTCATTGCTGCACAGAAGAATTATGTCCTTAATGCACCGCTAGGTGACAGACCTATTGCAGGAGCAGATGCAGACGTTATGAACGTTTGGCTAGCTCAAAATGATGACTACTTGATAGTTTAGTGCACCATGCTTAACGGCTTAGAATCGGGACTTCAAAGATGTTTTGAACGTCATGGACCATATGAGATGTTCCAGGAATTGAAGTTAATATTTCAGCAAATACCCGAGTTGAGAGATATGAAGTCTCCAACAAGTTCTATAGCTAAAAGATGGAGGAGAATCGCTCAACTAGTGAGCATGTGCTCAGATTGTCTGGGTACTTCAATCGCTTGAATCAAGTGGGAGTTAATCTTCCAAATAAGATAGTGATTGTCAGAATTCTCTATTCACCATCACTAAGTTACTAGAACTTCATGATGAACTATAGCATGCAAGGGATGACGAAAACGATTCCCGAGCTTTTCGTGATGTTGTAATCGACGAAGGTAGAAATCAAGAAAGAGCATCAAGTGTTGATGATTGACAAGACCACTAGTTTCAAGAAAAAGGGCAAAGGGAAAGAAAGGGAAACTTCAAGTAGAATGGCAAACAAGTTGTCACTCCCGTGACGAAGACCAAAGCTGGACCAAAGCCTGAAACTGAGTGCTTACACTGCAAAGGAAAAATGGTCACTGGAAGCGGAAATACCCTGAATATTTGGTGGATAAGAAGGATGGCAAAGTGAACAAGGGTATATTTGATATACAGGTTATTGATGTGTGCCTTACTAGTGTTTGTAGTAGCCCCTGAGTATTTGATACTTGTTCGGTTACTAAGATTAGTAACTCAAAACAGGAGTTACAGAATAAACAGAGACTAGTTGAAGGGGAAGTGACGATGAGTGTTGGAAGTAGTTCCAAGATTGATATGATCATCATCACACACTCCCTAGATTTTCAAGATTAGTGTTAAACCTAAATAAATGTTATTTGGTGTTTGCGTTGAGCATAAATATGATAAGATCATGTTTATTGCGATACGATTATTCATCTAAGATAGAGAATAAATTGTTATTCTGTTTACATGAATAAAACCTTCTATGGTCATACACCCAATGGTGATGGTTTATTGAATCTTGATCATAGTGATACACATATTCATAATGTTGATGCCAAAAGATGCAAAGTTAATAATGATAGTGCAACTTATTTGTGGCACTGCCGTTTGGGTCATATCAGTGTAAAGTGCATGAAGAAACTCCATAGAGATGGATTTTCGGAATCACTTGGTTATGAATCATTTGATGCTTGCGAACCGTGCCTTTTGGGCAAGATGACTAAAACTCCGTTCTCCGGAACAATGGAACAAGCTACTGACTTACTGGAAATAATACATACCGATGTATGCGATCCAATGAGTGTTGATGCTCGTGGCAAGTATCGTTATTTTCTCACCTTCATAGATGATTTGAGCAGATATGGGTATATCTACTTGATGAAACATAAGTCTGAAATAATTGAAAGGTTCAAAGAATTTCAGAGTGAAGTGGAAAAATCATCGTAACAAGAAAATGAAATTTCTGCGATCTGATCGCGGAGACGAATATTTGAGTTACGAGTTTGGTCTTCAATTAAAACAATGTGGAATAGTTTCATAGCTCACGCCACCTGGAACACCACAACGTTATGGTGTGTCCGAATGTCGTAACCGCACTTTATTGGATATGGTGCGATCTATGATGTCTCTTACTGATTTACCACTATTGTTTTGGGGTTATGCATTAGAGACAGCTGCATTCACGTTAAAAGGGAACCATCTAAATCCGTTGAGACGACACCATATGAACTGTGGTTTAGCAAGAAACCCAAGTTGTCACACTACAGCACGAACCCCCTATAGCAACGCTTGTTTTCGTATCTAAAAGTCCATATATGTGTTGTTAGTGCATTTACCAACGGTTTGGGATGCGTAGCCTTATCCAGTGTTGCTAGCGCATATTACAACACTTATACTACCGTTGGTAAAAGAGACCGTTGCAATAATTCAACACATAAAACTGATTCGCGCAACACTATTATATGTTGTGCTTAATGTACATAATCAAAATCCCATTGCTTGGCAACAGAGAATTTGCAAGGCTTCAAGTCTTGGTACATATAGAATGAATAATATTAATTTGTATATATTGCCAGCTATTAAATGAATGCTACACATAATGGTGATAATTATATATTTCAAGTGAACAAAAAGCAAGAGAATATACTCACACAAGGAAGAATCATATATTAGATAAAATTGTTGGATTACAATAGTGGATATTACACGAGGAACATCATCCAAATGTGATGCATACTCTAAATATTTTCGTGACTACAAAACTCAAACCAAAAGCGTCCATCAACATCCCTGCAACTTAACTAAAACTTAACCGAGCAACATCATCCCTACAACTAAACTAAAACTGAAAGCATCCAACATCATCATCATCATGAACAGGGACATCATCATCATCATCACCACCACCACCATCAGTATACTTGCCACACACCCATATAATCATCCATTTGTCTTTTGAATCTATGAACAAAAAACAAAATGAACTGTTAATACACAATGCATTGACATGATTAATGTAGTGATAGATGAAGGATGTTAGTCACATACAAAGGTTGAAGGCCATGCAATCTTTTTTTTTTCTGCATTACCAAAGAGTAGCAGTTTTTGCGACTTCGCACCAAATCTTAAGTTTTCGCAAGATCCATATCGACATGCACTGCCCAGAATTCATTTGAAAGTTCAGCACCATCAAGTTTAAATTTAGGATCACAACTTACAACTATAGGAAGAGCTCTTCAAGAGTACTTTAGTTCCTGCCTGTTAGAAAAACTCAAAGTCCTCATGGGATCAAAATGAAAGAACTCGTAAAGGAATTACAAGAGCTTCATAAATGCTATTATAGTCCCTCCATATGGAAAATGAAAGGAGAATACTCCTAAGCGAGGCTGCTGAAACTACAAATCAAAATTCTATTTGTACATCGATCAAACACCAACATATTGGAAACATAACATTATTTAAAAAATCAAATAACTTTTTGTGGTAATGTAATAGAACGTGTAATACATTTTGAAAATCTCACAACTGGTCATTTTATGTCATGGATTCAGAAG
The DNA here is from genome assembly GCA_021437245.1 of Aegilops speltoides. Classification (NCBI taxonomy): domain Eukaryota; kingdom Viridiplantae; phylum Streptophyta; class Magnoliopsida; order Poales; family Poaceae; genus Aegilops; species Aegilops speltoides. The sequence continues at coordinate 34,738,110 of CM038146.1, read as the reverse complement.
AAGAAAAAAGATTGACACTATGGGACGATAAAACTGGAAACTCCAAATAAAATATTCCAAGGAATATTTAGATGTGACCATATATCTATGTTTCCGTAGAAGAGGTGTTTTGGCTCCTGTATATGGGATGAACACATAAAAGGAGGCATTTATTTTGTTTTGGTGATATACAACAAATCCATTGAAATGCTCTACAGATAACACAAAGGAGATGACTGGTTTTCCTTTTAGATAACAGAAAAGAAGTGGCTGGTTTTTCCTTCTGGTCTATATCATTTTTACACTACATAATGTGAGGCAGACAACCATGCACATGTACACTATATAATGCGAGTAATAAGAAATTGTCCTAGAAATCAAATCTACAGTCCAGTACGTACGTGTATAAAATAGAACTGTATGAATCCAATACCTACACACCTGGAGACACGGGATGCAGCCAAAGCGTTGATGAGAAGCACATTCAGCCACTATACGTCTATGTTGGGGGCTCACAACTTGATCCTCTTCATCGCCTGGCCTTTCGCCAGGTAATTTGTAATGATGTGCTCAGTGAGCTTCCTTTGTTTGGTATAGACCTTTTCCTATTATGTGAAAAGGAAGCATAGCGGTAAAGAGGTTACATGCTTTTAACATGAATCAGAAGCACATCATGAGTCTTTCCTTTAGTATATATTCCAATATATGAGAATGGAGATACATGTATGCAAGGCCATATTTTGTGCTTAACAAGATTAATAGAGACTGAGGGGCTGTTTGGTTTAGCCCAGCACCCGCCATGCCAATCGAGGACTTGCCAAAAAAATGGCGTAGGATTTGCCAACCGCCTTGCCAAAAAGTTGGCTGGAAATTGAACTGTGGTTGCTACGGAGGTGTGGGCGTACCAATTAATTGGCCTCCATCCAAATGAGCACCTGGGTTGGGTCAACGACCAATATTTTGGCCTGGCGTCCCATGGCAATGATCTAAACAGCCCCTGAACTTATCTGCTCACAATGCATGCCTAGTAACTACATGTGTACGTATAACATATATATGACAACATACAATTTAGTATCATGGATTTAGTCAACGAATTACAAAAATCAGATCTTAGTTACATAACAGCTCTTCCTAAGCAAGTTCTAGCTCCATACACCATATGCATGAACTTCTAAAAATAAGCAACAAATATGTTCTTAATTATTTGGTACATCTATTTAACAAAAGAACGACATTAAAACAAACCAAGCAGAAAAAAATATGAGGAAAGAGGAACTTAGCATCATTTTTTGATCTCACGTGTATTTTCAATTAAATACTGCTACGGTGCCACCTTGACCTCCTGATGCATATACCTCCAGGTCTTCAACAACACTATCCAGAAATTCCATTTGAACATAGTAGTTTGTGCTTTTAAGATGTGGATCAGTGGGTGAGCATAAAATTGAAGGAACAGATCCAAGTAAGCAAACCCGTACCTTTGGCATGTAAGGAACATAGAGAAGTGACTGAACAAATCGTGTAATGCTCCAAAAGGACATATCCACTTTCCAACAAAACTAGAAGTGGTGCTTGAGTTATTTGTGCGAGAACTATGTCCGCGCTTTAGGTGAATTGAATCGCCTAGTTGCTTGTATAGCACCTACAAATCTTAGCCATCCAGGTAATATGTATCTTCAGATGTTTGAAACTAAAGAACGTGCATCATCAGCATCCCACATTACGAACTCTAGGATGTACTTTCTCATTATATACCAAGTAGAGGTCTGAAACTAAAGAAAGCACATCATCAGTATCTCCTAAAACAGAACTCTAGGATGTACGTCTCAGATTTCAGTAGCACAACACAACATAAAAATCCTCAAAAGAAAAAAGCTACTCTCTTCTTGCTCCTTGCATACCTGCGACCAGTCTGCAATAATTCCTATTCTCGGCAACTTCACCATCAATAGTGGCTGGCCATTCAGCTACAAACTGCCTTTGATGTACGCCTTCCCCACTGCACTGGATTGCAGTTTGGTTGGGCATGGGAAGTGAGATTGGAAGGACGTCCTCCTCAGCCAATATGGCTTGCGGCGTCGTTGGAGCAATGAGATTAAAGTAATGGAGAGAAGGCACCAGCTTGGATTATTTTATATGGTTGACACCTGAATAGTGGAGAACAATTAGGAGGAGGAGCACCAGAGAAGGACGAACGAGTCTACAGATGTGGACGATGCATTGATACCCCGAGGGTTTACAGATGTGGAATGAGGGATGCGGTTGTGTGTGCTTGTTCATGGCCGTACCTTAATCCGCCGTTGGTCGTAGGGGAGCGGTGACGAGGGGCGGCGCGCCCGGATGCAGGGCCGCGAGGGTGGTGACGAGGAACCGCGCGCCGGGTCGGAGGGTCAGAGGGCAGTCGTGAGGGGCGGCGTGCTGGGATGCAGGTAGGTCACAGCCGCGCAAAGGAGCGGCGGGCGGCATGGGAGGGCTTGAGAGGAATAGGGGAGGTTGGGGGAAAGGGAACGACCTAGATTAATCGTGAAAGCCAACTTGGGCTGGGCTAGACAAAACGTTGTGTTAACGCATTGGGCTTTACTTGCTGCAGCAACAACGCATATGCTACAATACTTTATATCCATATCTAACCTGAATTTTGCAACATGTAGGCAAAACGTTGTAGCATATATGTTGCTTTATAGGGGGTATCCTTGTAGTGTCATTTCTTAAAGTTTGGGGTTGTGATGCTTATGTGAAAAAGTTTCATCCTGATAAGCTCAAACCCAAATCGGAGAAGTGCGTCTTCATAGAATACCCAAAGGAAATTGTTGGGTACACCTTCTATCACAGATCCGAAGGCAAGATATTCGTTGCTAAAATGGATCCTTTCTAGAGAAGGAGTTTCTCTCGAAAGAAGTGAGTGGGAGGAAAGTAGAGCTTGATAAGGTAATTTGTACCTTCTCCCGAATTGGAAAGTAGTTCATCACGGAAATCAGTTCCAGTGATTCCTACACCAATTAGTGAGGAAGCTAATGATGATGATCATGAAACTTCAGATCGAGTTACTACAAAACCTCGTAGGTCTTCTAAAGTACAGTCCGCACCAGAGTAGTACGGTAATACTGTTCTGGAAGTCATGTTACTAGACCATGATGAACCTACGAACTATGAGGAAGCGATGATGAGCCCGGATTCCGCGAAATGGCTTGAGACCATAAAATCTGAGATATGATCCATGTATGAGAACAAAGTATGGACTTTGATTGACTTGCTCGATGATCAGCAAGCCAAGTTAAATAAATGGATCTTCAAGAGGAAGACGGACACTGATAGTAGTGTTACTATCCACTAAGCTCGACTTGTTGCAAAAGGTTTTCAACAAGTTCAAGGGGTTGAATACGATGAGATTTTCTCACTCGTATCGACGATTAAGTCTGTCTGAATCATGTTAGCAATTGCCACATTTTATGAAATCTAGCAAATGGATGTCAAAACTGCATTCCTTAATAGATTTTTTAAAGAAGAGTTGTATATGATGCAACTAGAAGGTTTTGTTAATCCTAAAGGTGCTAACAAAATGTGCAAGCTCCAGCGATCCATCAATGGACTGGTGCAAGCATCTCGGAGTTGGAATATACGCTTTGATGAGTTGATCAAAGCATATGGTTTTATCTGAGACTTTTGGAAAGGCTCAGATTTACAAGAAAGTGAGTGGGAGCACTACAGCCTTTCTGATAAGTATATGTAAATGACATATTATTAATTGGAAATGATGTTGAATTTCCTGGAAAGCATAAAGGAATGTTTGAAAGGAGTTTTTCAAAGAAAGACCTCGGCAAAGCTACTTACATATTGAGCATCAAGATCTAGTGAGATAGATCAAGACGCTTGATAAGATTTTCAATGAGTACATACCTTGACAAGATTTTGAAGTAGTTCAAAATGGAGCGATCAAAGAAAGAGTTCTTGCCTGTGTTGCAAAGGTATGAAATTGAGTAAAACTCAAATCCCGACCACAGCAGAAAATAGAAAGAGAATCAAAAGTCATTCCCTATGCCTCAGTCATAGGTTCTATAAAGTATGCTATGCTGTGAACTAGACCTATTGTATACCTTGCTCTGAGTTTGATAAAGGAATACAATTTTGATCTAAGAGTAGATCACTGGGCAGCGGTCAAGAATATCCTTAGTGAGGACTAAGGAGATGTTTCTCGATTATGGAGGTGATAAAAGAGCCCGTCGTAAAAAGTTACAACGATGCAAGCTTTTACACCAATCCAGATGACTCTAAAGTCTCAATCTGGATACATATTGAAAGTGGGAGCAATTAGCTAGAGTAGATCCGTGTAGAGCATTGTAGACATAGAATATTTGCAAAATACATATGGCTCTGAATGTGACAGACTCGTTGACTAAGCTTCTCTCACAAGCAAAACATGATCACACCTCAGTACTCTTTGGGTGTTAATCACATAGCAATGTGAACATGATTATTGACTCTAGTAAACCTTTTGGGTGTTGGTCACATGAAGATGTGAACTATGGATGTTAATCATATACAGATATGAATATTGGTGTTAAATCACATGGCGTTGTGAACTAGATTATTGACTCTAGTGCAAGTGGGAGACTGAAGGAAATATGCCCTAGAGGCAATAATAAAGTTATTATTTATTTCCTTATTTCATGATAAATGTTTATTATTAATGCTAGAATTGTATTAACCGGAAACATGATACATGTGTGAATACATAGACAAACATAGTGTCACTAGTATGCCTCTACTTGACTAGCTCGTTTATCAAAGATGGTTATGTTTCCTAGCCATGGACAAAAGAGTTGTCATTTGATTAACAGGGTCACATCATTAGGAGAATGATGTGATTGACATGACCCATTCCGTTAGCCTAGCACTTGATCGTTTAGTATGTTGCTATTGCTTTCTTCATGACTTATACATGTTCGTGTAACTATGAGATTATGCAACTCCCGTTTATCGTAGGAACACTTTGGGTGCTACCAAACGTCACAACGTAACGGGGTGATTATAAAGGAGTACTACAGGTGTCTCCAAAGGTACATGTTGGGTTGGCCTATTTCGAGATTAGGTTTTGTCACTCCGATTGTCGGAGAGGTATCTCTGGGCCCTCTCGGTAATGCACATCACTATAAGCCTTGCAAGCAATGTGACTAATGAGTTAGTTGCGGGATGATGCATTACGTAATGAGTAAAGAGACTTGCCGGTAACGAGATTGAACTAGGTATTGGATACCGACAATCGAATCTCGGGCAAGTAACATACCGATGACAAAGGGAACAACGTATGTTGTTATGCGGTTTGACCGATAAATTTTTTCGTAGAATATGTAGGAGCCAATATGAGCATCCAGGTTCCGCTATTGGTTATTGACCGAGAATAATTCTAGGTCATGTCTACATTGTTCTCGAACCCGTAGGGTCCGCACGCTTAAGGTTTCGATGACAGTTTTATTATGAGTTTATGAGTTTTGATGTACCGAAGGAGTTTGGAATCCCGGATGAGATCGGGGACATGACGAGGATTCTTGAAATGGTCGAGATGTAAAGATCGATATATTGGACGACTATATTCGGAGTTTGGAAAGGTTCCGAGTGATTCGTGTATTTTTCGGAGTCCTGGAGAGTTACGGGAATTCGTATTGGGCCTCAATGGGCCATACGGGAAAGGAGAGAAAGGGCCAAAAGGGTGGCCGCACCCCTCCCCTTGGACTAGTATGAATTGGACTAGGGAGGGGGAGCCCCCTTCCTTCCTTCTCCTTCTCTCTTCCCTTTCCTTCTCTCCTACTCCTACTACATGGAAGGGTTCCTAGTTCTACTAGGAAAGGGGGAATCCTACTCTCGGTGGGAGTAGGACTCCCCTAGGGCGCGCCATAGAGAGGGCCGGCCCTCCCCCTCCTCCACTCCTTTATATACGGGGGCAGGGGGCACCCCATAGACACACAAGTTGATCTACGGATCGTTCCTTAGCCGTGTGCGGTGCCCCCCTCAACCATATTCCACCTCGGTCATATCGTCGCGGAGTTTAGGCGAAGCCCTGCGCTGGTAGAACATCATCATCGTCACCACGCCGTCGTGCTGACGGAACTCATCCTTGAAGCTTTGCTGGATCGGAGCCCGGGGATCGTCATCGAGCTGAACGTGTGCTGAACTCGGAGGTGCCGTACGTTCGGTGCTTGGATCGGTCGGATCGTGAAGACGTACGACTACATCAACCGCGTTGTCATAACGCTTCCGCTTACGGTCTACGAGGGTACGTGGACATCACTCTCCCCTCTCATTGCTATGCCATCACCATGATCTTGCGTGTGCGTAGGAATTTTTTTGAAATTACTACGTTCCCCAACAAAATTGGTAGAAAAAGACCATCGCTCGTCCCCGACTGCCACTCATAAGGAAAGCAATCAAAGAGCACCTCATGCTCCAACTTCGTTACATAACGGTTCACCATACGTGCATGCTACGGGACTTGCAAACCCCAACACAAGTATTTCTCAATTTCACAACTACTCAACTAGCACGACTCTAATATTACCACCTTTATATCGCAAAACTATTGCAAGGAATCAAATATATCATATTCAGTGATATACAAGTTTATGTAGGATTTTATGACTAACCATGTGAATGACCAATTCCTGTCATCTCTCTAAATAGATATAAGTGAAGCAAGAGAGTTTAATTCTTTCTACAAAAGATATGCCCACACTCTAAAAAATATAAGTGAAGCAAAAGAGCATTCTACAAATGGCGGTTTTCTATGTGAAGAGAAACAGGCAATCCAGACTTCAAATGATATAAGTGAAGCACATGAATCATTCTATGAAGCCATACTCAAAAGATTTAAGTGAAGTGCAATTAGCATTCTATAAATCAACCAAGGACTATCTCATACCAGCATGGTGCATAAAAGAAAAGTGAAAACTAAATACAAAAGACGCTCCAAGACTTGCATATAATGCATGAACGAAACGAATTCGAAAACATACCTATACTTGTTGAAGAAAGAGGGGATGCCTTCCGGGGCATCCCCAAGCTTAGACGCTTGAGTCTCCTTGAATATTTACTTGGGGTGCCTCGGGCATCCCCAAGCTTAAGCTCTTGCCTCTCTTCCTTTTCCTCATATCGAGACATCCTCGATTAGACACTACATCCACACAAAACTTCAACAAGAAAACTCGGTAAGATCCGTTAGTATAATAAAGCAAATCACCACTCTAAGTACTGTTGCAAACCAATTCATATTTTATTTTTGCATTGTGTATACTGTAATATAGATTTTCCATGGCTTAATCCACTGATACAAATTGATAGATTCATCAAAACAAGCAAACTATGCATCGAAAACAGAATCTGTCAAAAACAGAACAGTCTGTAGCAATCTGAACATCCACCATACTTCTGTTACTCCAAAAATTCTACCAAAATTAGGAACAATAAACAAGTTGTATAGCAAGACAGTGCAGAAGGAATCAGAACCAATTGACGTTCCAGTTAAAAATGTAAAATCGCGCACTACAGCCAAAGTTTCTGTCCTGCACCGTACAAACCAACAAGCATTGTAAACATCCTAAAGGAAAACCTTAGCACATTATTTTTATAATACAATGGAATTATACAAGGGGATAATTATTTTTGTTGAAAAGTTTCTGTAATCAAGATTCACAAAGTTTCCATGAGCATGAACAAAGTTCAAGGCTAGCTCCCACTTCAACAATGCTTGTCTTTCTCACTTTCACTTTCCTTTTTGAAAAGTTTTTAGGTTCCCCTCTTTATTTTTGTGTTTTTAAACTATATGAAAGCACTCAACTGAAATAAATGACTCTCTAAAACTTCCGGGTTTTCTCCCTGGCAGCGCTTTCTTTAAATCCATTAAGCTAGGCATTTAGTGGTCAAGTAATGGATCCACCCGGATCCCAAGGTATATCAAAGCCAATTTTAATTAACAATGATTTGTAATTTAGTAGTGAGCACAAAGTAACATATATCATGCAACAACGAAGTCTAACTCTTTTCATATGCATCGGCATGTCATAAAAGAACAATTCATGTACACCAAGTAAAGGCCAATGCATAGTATAAACAGTTTCTTGCATTCTATCGTATTGGAAACATAAAGAGGCGGAGAAATAGTTCCTCTCTCATAATAATTGCAAGTAGGAGCACCAAGCACATGCATATTGCATTCATCAAAATCATCATGTGCAATGGTAAAAGGCAACCCATCAATATAATCCCTAATAAGCACAAACTTCTCCGATAAAGTGTAGTAGGGAGAATTCAAAAGGATAATAGGACTATCATACGTGGGTGCAATAGAAACAATTTCATGTTTAACATAAGGAACTATAGCAAGTTCATCTCCATAAGCATAATTCATATTGGCATCTTGGCCACAAGCATAGCAAGCATCATCAAAAAGGGATATTTCAAACAAATTCAAGGGATCATAGCAATCATCCTTCGGTAAGCACGAAGGGGAGTTAAATAATGTATGAGTTGGAGGGTTACTCTCATTAGAAGGTGGGCACGGGTAGCTAATCCGCTCTTCCTCCTTTTGTTCTTCACTCTCCTCATCATCTTTTTCATCCAATGAGCTCACTGTTTCATCAATTTCTTCTTCCATAGCTTCCTGCAAAATATTAATCTCTTCTTGGACAGTGGAGACTTCCTCAATAAATGCATTAATATAGTAATTGTATTCATAATTTTCATAGCAATATCTAAGTATAGCAAGATTTTCAGGCCTATAAGCATCATCGTCTAAAGCTTCATACTTTTCAAACAAAGATTCAATTTCATAAGCAGCCTTAAAAGCAACAAATTCTTCTATTTGTTCCACATCATAGTAATCATATATACCATTAGCATAAGAAGCTAAGGTTTCATTATCATTATATTTGCATGAAAAGGGAAGGTGTGGAGCCTTAATCCTAGAGCAACAAGTAATATCATATCTCAAGCATAGATTCCAGGCATACCAATGCAACATAATAAATTGATGCCATAATAGTTTCCCTTTTTGTGGCGAGCGATAATCCCTAAAGTATTCATGTTGATCCAACGTGTCTCCCATTATAAAGTTGAATGGGGTTTTCTCAGGATTATCAAAGTAGTACATAATATCTTTCACATAATGAGAATCGAGGGTTTTAGGAGTTACCCCATCTTCATGACTAGCAAGTACAGCTAATTTTTTTGGTATTTTGTGTTCCATATCCATAACTAAAGATAGAGAACAAATTAGAACAGCAAATAAAAATTACTTAGTGATAAAGCAAATAAGCACACACGAGAATATTCACCCCACGCTATGACTCCCCGGCAACGGCGCCAGAAAAAGGTCTTGATAACCCGCAAGTATACGGGATAGTTGTAGCCTCTTTCGATAAGTAAGAGTGTCAAACCCAACGAGGAGCTAAAGGTAGAACAAATACTCTCTCAAGTCCTATCGGCCACTGATACGACTCTACGCACGCTTGACGTTCGCTTTACCTAGAACAAGTATGAAACTAGAGGTACTTTGTAGGCGTGATAGAATAGGTTTGCAAGATAATAAAGAACAAGTAAATAAAAAGTAGGGGCTGTTGAAATAAAGATGCAATAAAGTAAATATAGCGAGTGTGGAAAAGTGGTGGTAGGAGTAGCGGAATTTTCCCTAAGCAATTGACTACGTTACTAGACCGATAGCAAGTATTATGTGGGAGAGGCCACAGCTAGCATGTCATCCCTGACTTGGAATTCTATGCACTTATGATTGGAACTATTAGCAAGCATCTGCAACTACTAATGTTCATTAAGGTAAAACCCAACCATAGACATTAAGATATATTGGTCCCCCTTCAATCCCGTATGCATCAATTTCTATGCTAGGTTGAAACTTCTGTCACACTAGCCCTCCAATACATAGCTCTATCAACATATACAACTAACCCTATGGTGTGATCCACGCTCGCACTCATATGATGGACACCAAAGGACAACAACATAACCACAAGCAAATTAAATCAATCATAGCAATTCATCAACCACCAAATAGGACAACGAAAATCTACTCAGACATCATAGGATGGCAACACATCATTGGATAATAATATGAAGCATAAAGCACCATGTTCAAGTAGAGGGTACAGCCGGTTGTGGGAGAGTGGACCGTTGTAGATAGAGGGGGGAAGGTGATGGAGATGTTGGCGAAGATGGCGGAGGTGTTGGTGAAGATCGCGGTGATGATGATGGCCCCCAGCAGCGTTCCGGCGCCACCGGAAGCAATGGGGAGAGAGCCCCCCTTCTTCTTCTTCTTCCTTGACCTTCTCCCTAGATGGGAGAAGGGTTTACCCTCTGGTCCTTGGCTCCCGTGGCTTGGGAGGGGCGAGAGCCCCTCCGAGATTGGATCTATCTCTCTGTTTCTGCGTTCTCAGATTCTACCCCTTCACCGTTTCTTAAATATCCGGAGATCCGTAACTCCGATTGGGGTGAATCTTTCGCCCAGATTTTTCTCTTAAAATTAGCTTTCTTGCGGCAAAAGAAGGGCATCAACCGCCTTACGGGTGGCCCACGAGAGTCCAGGGCGCGCTCAGGGGAAGGGCGCGCCCCCTGTCTCGTGGCCACCCCGGACATCGTTTCGCGTTGATTTTACTTCCCAAAAATCATAAATATTCCAAAAAAATCTCCCTCCATTTTTATCCCGTTTGGACTCCGTTTGATATTGGGTTTCTGCGAAACAATAAACATGCAATGACAGAACGGCATTGGCAATCGGATCAATAAGTTAGTCCCAAAAAATAGTATAAAAAGTTGCCAAAAGTATATAAAAGTTGAATAATATTGGCATGGAACAATCAAAAATTATAAATACGACGGAGACGTATCATGGAGCACAATGATGTCTAGGAGGTCATCCCAAGAGGCTATTTCTGCAGGCCCAAGCGACGGAATGCGAGACACCCTAAGTCAATAAGGGCCGTCTCGACAGAGACCCGAGGGTCAATCGCAATGGAGAAAAGGTCTGGGAAGCGGACTGCGAATGGCGAATCGCCGGCTCACCTATCGAACCAGAATAGGATGTCAGTCCTTGATCCCACCGAGATGGAGGTCCCAATGCGGAGGACAGGCAACAACTGAATGACGGATTATCAGAACTGGGAGCCACCAGACCGCTAACAAAACGCAAGGGGTCCGCCTCTCTTGTGCATCGTGGATCTTTCTTTTGTCTACTTCTACCAGTTGCATCATTGCCTTTGATTGATATCTTTTAGTTATGATCTACCAGTCCCTCTACATAATAGTAATTGATAAAAATACCTGAGTAGGTTTCAAATATCTATTTGTATGAGCTTAGAGCATCTACAACCGGAAGTAGCTAATCCGAGTCCCTATACGCTCGCCGACACGCCCGGACGCGCCCACAGACAATGGCCGGACAGGCATAAAAACTTGGCATTTGCAACCACGGTCCCTATTTTCAAAACACCAAATCCATGCAAATACATGCACGTCGATCATTTTGACAAACATAGCTTGGTTGCACACAAATACAAATAGTTTATACTTAGTAGTACATGATCCAAAGTTCCAAACATAGTTCAAACATAAATATTGTTCATAGTGCATAATTGATAAATTAGAGGCAAAGTTTACTGATTTCCAGTGTGGACCCACATATGCTCCACAAAATCATCCAGAAGTTGCATATGTACCTGTTGATCTGGCAGTTGCCGATGCATCTCCAAAAAGTTGGCAATGTTGATTGCCTCTTGTTCCAGAAGGCGGACCTGAACACCGGCTTCTCGAAATCATGTGTGCGAGCTGTCCCTTCACCGGTGAATCGTTTCCATAGCCATTATTTCACGATGAATCCATTGGTGACCTAGACGTAATGGTCGAAAGAGTAAAAAACTGTTTTGGGCATTTCATCGAAGACGTAGAGCGTGGGGTGAAATTATGGGGGTGTTTGACGTACCAGGGCGGCGTCCCGACTAGTCGCTTTCCCGAATGCTTCTTTCTTGTACTAATTAATGTGTATGGTCTAGTCTTTCCAATGCCCCCTTCCTTGCCGCCAACGCATGCTAGATGGAGAGTACGCAAACTACCTTGCTTGCATCGCCTCCACCGGGCGTGGTCAAAATTCATGTTGATGGTGCTGTTGCTCGGGATGGGCTGGGCACAGTGAGTGCGTTCTATTTCATTATGGTTCACATACTTGGCTGCTACCCGGGATGGCGGCAACCTTGTCTGGTGGCGACCTAGTCGGCGGCGGTGTGCGTTGGGGTGTCCGGTGGCGAAGCACTGAGTTCGGGATGACGGCGGAGCACCGATGCCAGTGAAAGTCTCGTCACGGCAGTGCGGAGGAGGGCAAACAGAGAAGAGGAGAGTGCTGCTTAGGCAAGGAGAGGGGAGGCGTATATGACCGAATTGGCACGGCCTCCAGTGGCCTGCTATACGGAAACGGATGTTTTGGGTTGGAAGCGGATGTTTCGGATACGAATAGGCATTTTCTCGAATATGAATATCGGATATTTCGAATTATCCGCTACCACTTTCCATCCCTAGGATGAGTATACTTGAGCCTATGTGATTGTGCTGTATATTCAAAAAAATACTAAATAGAACATTTTTTGTTTTTCTAAAAAAGTAGTTTTTTTTTTCTTAAAAAAGGCACTGCAGCCTCATTTTGTTGTTTTTCCAAAATATAAAAAAACAAATTGGTTTTGGGCTTCAATCGTCAATCGTCACTCGCAGCGTCATTTCCTCCCCATCTATGGCACCCTAGAGGCCTAGACTGCGCCGCCGCCGCCGCCTTCTTCCCTGTAAGCGCCATGACGGCCATCCTCCACCACCGCCCCTGCTCGCGCTCGCCTCTGGAAGACGAGGATCTGCTCTCCGAGGTCCTCCTCCGCCTCCCGCCGCAGCCGTCCTCCCTCCCCCGCGCATCCGCCGTGTGCAAGCGCTGGCGCCGCCTCGTCTCCGACAGCGGCTTCCTCCGCCGCTACCGCCAACACCACCGCTGCAGCCCTCCGCTCCTCGGTTTCTTCCGCAGCCACTATCGAGGCATCTCCTACACGCCTGCCATGGAGGCCCCCGATCGTGTCCCCGCCGGGCGCTTCTCCTTGAATCTCAATGACAGGTACAGTATCCTCAGCTGCCGCCATGGCCTCGTGCTCATCTCCCACTCGTCGCGGAACCAGGTCCTGGTGTGGGACCCCGTCACCGGCGACCAGCACCGCGTTGCTTCTCCCCTAGGGATCGACATGGCCACTACCCCGATGGACGGGCAGGTGCTTCGCGCTGCCGCCGACGCCCAACACTTCCAGGTGGTATTGGTAAACTACAAAAAGAAACATGCGCGAGTGATCGTCGCCATTTACTGGTCGGAGACCGGTGTATGGAGTAATCTCATCCAAACACCGGTTCCTCCTGACAACATGGAATATGAATCCATGCCCCCTGTGCTGGCCGGTGATTCTCTTTACATCTTGCTTCCTGGGGATAGTACAAGTGTAATGCTCGAGGTTGATTTGGATAGCCAGAGCCTAGCTGTGTTCGGTGTGCCAATGGATACCTTGGCCAAAGATCAATACTTGATGGTTATGCGAGCAGAGGGTGGCGGGCTGGGCGTACTCTCCCTGACAGGATGCACGGCTGAGCTATGGAAGAGGAATACCGACTGTGATGGTGTTGCTTCATGGGTGCTGGGACGAACTTTTGAACTGGACAAGCTACTTCCCTTGAATCCAGAGAAGATAAGGCATGCACCGATAGTAGCTTATGCTGAGGAAAATAAGGTGGCTTTCTTGCGGACATTTGACAGTATCTTCATGATCCAGCTTGAGTCATTGCAGTTCAATAAACTTCCTGAAAACAGGAACTGTGATATCTGTTTTCCCTATCTGTTATCCATTAGAAAGTGTCTATGCTGCAGGTAATACCATGTCTTCAAACTCTGGTCATAACAAATCCATGTTGATTTTCGATAATTATTTGCTAACCATCATGTCTTCAAACTCTGGTTATAACTCTGGTTATAACAAAATTGATACAGTTCCAGCAAAGCCAACATGACACCATTCTGCTACCACTTAACTTGATACACTTCCCCTTCTGTGCAAAATTTTGTCCCTGGTCGTAGATTATAATGGTGTCATGTTAAGTGGTAGCAGAATGAAATACATCCTTTTTCATCATTCATAGATTTTGTTTTAATTTTACACATGCTACATTGTGTTTGATTAGTTTTTTGTGGTTATGGATCTATCAGGTTCTAGTGATTTATATGTACTTTTCTGCGTAAGTGACTGACAACTAAAAATAACCTGATCATTTGTTCTATACTTCCTTCACTTATATGGGATTTTTAGCTATGCCATTTCACATTGCTGCTTATTTTGTATCATTGTGATACCTAGTGAACTAATTATTGTAACAAAATTTTGAAGAGCATGCCTTCGTTCCATGCCGTACTACTGTTTATCATTCTGTTTGCAGTTGTATTGCAGATTTGTGGAAGGTTATTCTAGTTTTAGGCAGTTTTCTTAAATATTGTCTCGGCACCTTCCATTGTTAGTTGCATATTCAATTGGCCGTTGTCTGCTGCAAACTATTTGTATTTATATATGCTTTGTGGCAGTTTAATTTCTTAAAATTGATCAGGGTTGATGTTTAACACTTTATATTAAACATTTCATAAAAATGGCATGACAAGATTCATCATAAATACTGATTTCACAACGAATTTCACTGTGTACTAACAACATATTATCATTGGAAGTATTGGTCAAATGCTGTGAGGAGTGAAAAAAAGACATCTATTCTTGACCGAAATAAGTCTGTTAATAAGACGATGGATGATCCCTTAGTTCAGGCTTCTACATCATGTATTTGATTAAATTCATCCATTAGTGACTAACTAGCTGCTTCTGCATTTAAAAAGAAGAATGATAATGAGCTAGAAACAAAACTTTGACATTTCTGATTTCCTACTCCATGAACCCCTTGTATGCCCACTGATCTTTTAGCCTATATTAGGACTAGATACAGCCAAAAATTGCCAAAAAAGTAATAATAGAAGCCGAAGGTCACTACACTACAAATTACCTATTTTGTGTTTCTAATGTTGGTTTTGTAATGCCGAGATGATTCGCCTTTAGAGATCTCCACAATGGTGAAGCTAATGTTGACTATTTGAGTCATACAAAATCATCTGAGAAAACTTTAACGGGATTTTCATGAATGAATGGCGCACATTTGGTTTGACTGATGCTGTGATTGCCCTGCAGGTATCTAGAGTTACAATCTGGTGGCTGAGATGCAGAAGGGGCTTGCTGCGACCCCCGAGGAAAATCCACCCTCTATGTAGGATGCTTTAGTCAGACGTGAAGTGGGCTTATAGGCATTAATCGTTTATTTTGATCAACCTGGCTTGTTATCGATCTACTTTCTGTAGTCAATTGACCAACTGGCATGAATACATAACAGGCTTGCTACAATTAATTAGTATGAACCTTTCAGCTGATTTTGCTTGCATTTTGTGTGTGTTCATATTCGCTGTTTTCTTTTGATTGTGTTGCATGTTGTATCAGGAAAGGACGAATTATGCGTAGAATTTCTGCTTATGCCCATTCAGCGTGTTTGTATTTACCTGGTTCTGACTAGTGAATGTTGAGTTGTTTTGCTTTCCCTGAGATTCAGGGAAGGCTTCGGTGAGATTGCTAATGTTTAAGTGGATGAGATTGCTAAGGTTTGGAGTATGAAGTAAACATGTCATACTCTGAGATTTGCAAAATTTCGCAAGTGTTGTGCGGACGTGCAAAACACATTTTATTGAACATTGATTGGTTCAGCAATCACAGCGGTTCAACAACACGATCCCATGATCCAGAGACTATTCAACTCTTTATTTTGAAGGTTACTTGGCGTTAATTGTTGCCCCAGCTCTTGTTGCACTCAGCTATGCAATCCGCAACACCATGTGTATCTGCAAAAATGGCCAAGACGAGCACATATTGCATCGATGTTCAGGAGAATTCATCTATAAACGCAACCGACTAAATGGAATGCAAGTAAGGTGTTCTGTTGGTCTTACAGGATGGTGCCACCGACGGGTCACAGATGGAGTCCGTGATGCAGACCATGATGCATGTGGTGAGGGCGTCCTTCTTGTCAACGCCGTCACAGTTGCCGGCGCAGTCGACGTTTCAGAGCCACCAAGGGACGCTGTGCCTGCACCCGTCGTGGCACTGCTGGTAACAGTTGCAGAAGGACATGGCGTCCACCTGTTGCTTGGATGGCACTGACATGATGAGGAGCATGATGCACAGGGTGGCAATGGTGGGCGCCCTCTTCTTCACCTCCATCTCCTCTCCTTCCTCGCACGAGCTATGACAAGCCTGAAATCTAATCTGCTGTGGGATTTTTCAGGTGACTGGTGGCTTTCTTAGTCAGTCAGATGTGTGGTCTTTATATACTGGATTTTTGAGGGCAATATCGGTATTTGACCGGGATAATTTGTAGTGTAACCCGACAAAGTATTGCAGTATTTTCTAGCACATCAGATTACCCATAATTTCAGGCTTGGTTGTTTTGTAGCCAGTTTTTCCATGGCATTGATTTCCTAAACAAGATGGCGCCTACTGCCACTTACTAGCCCCTAGTGGGCTAGTGGCGCACCTGAAAATAACCTTGGATTCCTCGGCGGTATGTGGCGGTCTTCTGGGTGCCAGGTCAGCCGGGTGCCTTCTCTGTAGGCATGTTGTAACGGTTTTTGCTCTGGTTTCCGTTAATTAACCTGGCAATTCTTTCCTTCTTAATCAATGAAAATGGAAGTCTTTTGCCTCGTTTCAAAAAAAAATATCCGATTAGACAAGCGCATGCTGCTCATCTTTCTATTTTCCTTGTGAAGAGACTTGTGCGGATGTAGAAAGAAAACCGAATGCAGTTTTCATACAATGCTGTTTGGTAGTAGTGAGGGACAGATTGCTATTTTAAGTTCCTGAGATGTGAAGTAGCTCCCTGGAAAGACACATTCTGTGAATTGAATCTGCACAATTCTCTCTTTCTTTAACCAAATTTGCATCTATTCAGTAGCAAGTCTACTGGAATAGGTTTTTTTTTGAGACACGGTGTAGGCTTCAGTGAGTTTGCTAATGTTTGAATTTGAATTCTTTGATGAGTTGAATATACATATGATGTATACACGGGAATGTGTGCTTCAGTGTGTTGGGTGTGTGATTGTCCTTCTTGTTAAAAAAAACTAGAGGATGCGTCTAGCTAGCGCCTAAGCGCTCGCTGGTTGTTTCGAGCGCCCACTGTCCCCAACCTTCTGATTCCCCTTACACAAACGGAAGTTGACAATCTAGTTTGCTTTTTAATTTTTGTTTCTTAAAAAAGCCATAACTTTTGAACCAAACATCGAAATTAAGATCTGCTTTCACCGCTGAAATCCTCACGATGTGCTCTTCGAAATTAGATCCCGTATGGATATGTTTTGACAAACTTATTTTTGTGCAATTTTATCCCCGTTCTGTGCAACTGACTAGCCGTCGATGTGCAACTACCTGACAGGGATGTATAACTTTTTTTGTACACCGTAGACGTGCAGTTTCCTCTATGGTACCTCCACCCCCAAACCGCCTCCTTCCAGTGAGATGTGCAACTTCGTTTGTTGCACAGGCCATGCAATTTTCACTAGTGGCACCATCCCATACAACTCTCTAACATTGAAATGTGCAATTTCATCTGCTGCCCCTGTGCCTTGGCCAACTGCCTAGTAGTTGTCGCGCGTGTGCAGCCCCACAACCGCGTTTGAGGACTATCCTATAAGAATGTCCCAACTCCACGGCCACACATGTGCGACTATGCACACAAGAGTGTGCAACTCCGTGGTCGGACGTGGGCACCTCACACAACAATTCATGTGCGATTATGCAGACGAGATTATGCAACTGTGTGGCCATGCATGTGCGACTATGTCGATGAGAGTGTGCAACTCCGTGGCCGGGCATGAGCACCTCCCTCAAAAACTCATGGGCGGACGAGGTTGTGCAACTTCGCCATGTATGTGCAACTGTGCCGACGAGAGTGTGCAACTCCGCGGCCATGCATGAGCACCTCCCACGACAATTCATGTGTGCCCATGAGGACGAGATTATGCAACTCTGTGTCCATACATGTGCGACTGCGCCGATGAGAGTGTGCAACTCCACGACCATGCGTGAGCACCTCCCACGACAATTTATGTGCGACTATGCAATTGAGATTGTGCAACCCTGTGGCCATGCATGTGCGACTATACCGATGAGAGTGTGCAACTCCGCGGCCGGGCGTGAGCACCTCCCGCGGCAATTCATGTGCGACTATCCGAACGAGATTGTGCAACTCTATGACCATGCATGTGCGACTATGCCGATGAGAGTGTGCAACTCCGCGGCTGGGCATGAGAACGTCTCACAGCAACTCATGTGCGACTATGCGGACGAGATTGTGCAACTCTGTGTCCATGCATGTGCGACTGTGCCGACGAGAGTGTGCAACCCCGCGGCCATGGGTGAGCACCTCCCACGACAATTTATGTGTGACTATGCACACGAGATTGTGCAACTCTGTGGCCATGCATGTGCGACTATACCGACGAGAGTGTGCAACTCGGCGACCGGGCGTGAGCACCTCCCAAGACAATTCATGTGCGACTATTTGGACGAGATCGTGCAACTCTGTGGCCATGCATGTGCGACTATGCCGACAGAAGTGTGCAACTCCGCGGCCATGCGTAAGCACCTCCAACGATAATTCATGTGCGACTATGCGGACGAGATTGTGCAACTCTGTGTCCATGTTTGTGCGACTATGCCAGCGAGAGTGTGCAACTCCGCGGCCGGGCGTGAGAACCTCCCACGATAATTCATGTGCGACTATGCGTTCAGATTGTGCAACTCCGTTGTCATGCATGTGCGAGTGCGCCGATGAAAGTGTGCAACTTCATGACGGGCGTGAGAACCTCCCACGACAATTCATATGCGACTATGCGGATCAAATTGTGCAACTCTGTGGCTATGCACGTGCCAACTAGGACTACTATGTGTACAACTACAACTACGATGGATGCCAATAAAAAATAGTAAACAATAGATCAACTTACAAATAGGCATTTAGTCAACTTAGCATCGTCTTGTTCTCGAACTATGAATTTGTATCTAACTTGGGTTACTATTATGTCTAACCTGACAAAAGTCTTTAACATCGACGCCATAATCTACATTAATGCACGAGCCCCATGACCATGAGGTTGATGCACCCAACTTGCTAGTGGTAGGAATTAACGTAAAATTGACTTGCAGTACTAGTGTCTGGCATAATCATGATTTAGCATGTGTGCCTCCCTGCGGCCGCTGTTTATGATCTTCTGCTACATGCCTACACGCAAAGCTCTTTTTACCGGTGCCGGGATGTACCGGCAAACAGCTAGCCAATCAGCACATGACATATCAAGCACTCATATATGGGAGATGTATTTCACACATTTCTCTAGATTTACATGCAGTATATTTTCTGCACTAGGACCCACCAAATGTCAGATGAAGGACACATGCATGCATGACCATCTATTGCTGACACACAAGTACTTACAAAGCACGCATGCATTTTCTTTTCGCTTTGACAATTTCAATCACGCATATCTTTTAATCTATAGTATTATTTTTAAAACTTTTTTTATATTTGAAGTCCCAGGGTCAAGACCTTTACAACAAGATCATTCTTGGATATATTTGAAACATGTTTAAATTTCAATGTTTCAATTCACTTATTTCGTTCAATCTATTAATTCCCTGTGGGAAATTTGTTTTTCATTTTGTGAATTTATTTTGTAATGAGCTAAACTTGTATTGAGTGAAATTAGAAATGAGCTAAAATAACTTTAAAATTAGTTTTGTAATGGATGAAATATAGTATTTCAATAGAATTTTTGAGTGAAATATTTTTAAACGTGTGAAATATGTTTACTGGAATGATTGAAATCAATTTTTATATGAGTGAAATATTAGTTTCGCAAGTGCATAGTGAAATTAGTTTTGAAATATATCTTTTTTAATGAGTGAAAAAGGTATTTTGAAACGAATGAAATATTGTATTTCAATTGAACGAGTGTAATGTGTTTTTGGAAATGAGTGAAATTAATGTGTGTTTTAGTGAAATAATTTTACTGAAACTGAAAAATTAAATTTGTGAGGATGAGTAAACAAATATTCAAAAGAAACCCATTTGAAAAGAAATAGCAAGAACAAACCTATTTTGTAAGAAATATGTGAAATAAACCTATTTTGTAAGAAATGTGGTGAAATATATTTAGTGAAATGATTGAAATCAATTTTTATATGAGTGAAATGTCAGTTTCGCAAGCGCGCAGTGAAATTAGTTTTGAAATATATCTTTTGCAATGGGTGGACAAGGTTTTCTTAAACAAGTGAAACATAGTTTTTTTATTATTTCGTGAGTGTAATGTGTTTTCTGAATGAATGAAATCTATCTTTCGTAAATGAGTGTACTGTGTTTTCTTAAATGAGTGAAATCTATGTTTCATAAATGATTGTAATGTGTTTTCTGAATCTAGTGAAATGTGAGACTGACTGGAAGGTTTTCCGAAACTAGTGAAATGTAAAACTGACTGAAATGCTTTCTCTAAAATGAGTGAAACGGTAAAATTCAAACTAGCCAAAGTGCATCTAAGATTGATCTTGTTTTAAAGGTCTCGTTGTGCCGAATTCAAAAATATAAAATATTTCAAAACTGGATATTTAGTTCAAAAGTTATCAACCTTTTAAAATGTGGCATGAAAAATAAAGTGCAGGTATTTAGTACGTGCATGCAGCTTGTTCATCTGCTCTCTCTCTCTCACGCTGCCACCTGACAAAAGGTACTGTTGTGGACCCTGCCCAACCTTGTATATGTGTTTGTATAAGATTCGTATTGCTAAAAAGGCGAAACAAAAGCATAGTGGGGTCTACCAGCCACACCAATCTCAAAGCACCGTTTATGGTAGATTCTCCACCGGTACCTTCCGCCACCGGTAGAAAAACTTATTCGCATGCCTACATCCCTTTCCATCCATCCTTGACTTCCCTTACTGCGGCACTATGTCCCCTTTTCATCCATCGTTGATTTCCATTGGGCTGCAGCAAATCAAATCTTTTTGAGGAAAATACAAAACTCTGAACTTTCCAATAGAGGGTGACGTGCTTCTGAACTCTTCTTTCTGAAAACATTCAGGATAATTAATGTGATTTTAGCAGGGCAGGTATGACCATAGAGCAATGGCTAGCGTACGACCTCGCCGTGCCATCTGGACAGTACAATCCGACAACACCGCCGTGGCCACCAGGAGCTCGAGACGCCGCGGACTATGACCAACATCATGTCTCACCACCCGCTAGTGTCAAAGCAATTGTTGTGCCGCCGCCAACTGCCAAGAGCTCGCCGGTTTTCGTCGAGCGGGATCTCACCGTGATGCTGCCAACAAGGAGATCCCGCCGCGGTGCCCTGCCGCAGACATCTGCATCTGACTGTCACATAGATGCTTGCCGTGCTGCGCCGCAATGAGATGAACAAGCTGGTCAGGCCATGCCAATTCGATTTGATGGTCTGTGATGCCAGAGGAGGAGTGGCCGTAGCACAACCAGCAACAGGGCCTGGAGGGCCGGGGGAGGACCATCACCAGTACATGATGGAGACATCCCGGTGTAGCCACCTCGTCCCCCTCCTCGACCTCCTGTCGCGGTCCCCGCGGATCTCCAACGAGAAGCCAGATCCGAGCAAATGCGGCAGCGGCCACCCACGAAGTAGATGGATCCGTGGAAGTGGTTGGCGGCGTCATGGTTGGAGAGGAAGTTGGTGCCACTAGTAGATAAACCACCATTAGTCCCGGTTGGTAAGGGCCTTTTGTCCCGGTTCCTGGACCGGGACTAAAGGGTCGTTACTAATGCCCTGGTCCTTTAGTCCCGGTTCAGTTCAGAACTGGGACAGATGGGCCTCCACGTGGCCGGTGCGCCGAGCCCACGCAGAGGGCCTTTGGTGCCGGTTGGTGGCCCCAAAGGGGGGTGGGGGGCGGGGCTTGGGGGTTTTGAGGGGTTAATTTAGGTGTTTCATATATTGTGTTAGCTAGCTAATTAATAGGGAGAAGTGTCCTCTCTTATCTCCGTGCTTGGTCGACGCTACGTACTATACATAGAGAGGCCCTCGACACGCTAGCTAGTAAGAAAATGAAGGAAACCATTAAGTACAGAAGTTCGTCATGCATACCGAGAGAAGTG
Source organism: Aegilops speltoides (assembly GCA_021437245.1). Lineage (NCBI taxonomy): Eukaryota > Viridiplantae > Streptophyta > Magnoliopsida > Poales > Poaceae > Aegilops > Aegilops speltoides. Next base: position 34,715,815 of record CM038146.1, on the reverse strand, counting down.
ATCGATCGACCTTTCCTTCTCCGAGAGATTGGTCGAACAACAAGTTTTCGTATTATCTATCCGACGCTACGGGCTACATACATATACAATATGTAAGATCTCTTACAATCCCCTAGCAATTGAAATCAATTTCCATATGGTATTCTCCGGCTTTATTGATGACGTGGTCAAGAAAGAATCTCGCCAATTCCTCTTGAATTGCTTTCATGCGATCTTGTGGTAGGAGTTCATTCCGCATCTGCCACGTCTAATTTGAAGAAGGGGTTAATACATATATATGAATGAAACTCAACAGAAATGATGGTGTAATAAAATGAAATTGTGAATATTATTGCTTACGCACTTCATATTGTCTTTTAGAGTAGCCCCGTTTATTTGTCAAAGTCGCGTTGTAGATGAACTTGCACACGTAGTATCCACAGTAATTATTCCCTTGTTCCTGCCACAAGCACTTTACGAGAAATAGAGGTCAATCAAACTGATAATGAAGCATTATAAATGGCATTGATGAAAGTATAGCTATAGAATCAACGGGAGATGCGCGCAACTAGCTAGCCAGTAGTACTTACTTTTTGGTATGTATATCGCAGCTCCTTCGGCAGTCCCGGAGCTTCTGCGGTGAACTATTTCCAAACCCTGCAAGACAAAAAAAATAATAATTATTACTTGAGATATCAGGAAATGAACAAAAAGTTGCCGATATGGTGCGATAATGATCGATTGAACTTACTTGTTGAGCATTTTAGTCATGTCCGCATAGGTTTTGGGATCTTTTCGTCTTGAGTCTAAGACGGTTACTAGTCCCCGCTCAAGCTTAATCTCCAGAAGAACATAGTGGAAGCTGCGCACGCATGCATAACTCATCAATTACATTACTATAACCTCGCTCGAGTAATAAGGGAAACCGATATGCACACGACAGTAACACTCACTCGAAGTTGTAAGGAAAGAGTATGGTATCTTTGTTTTGATTTTTGATCAACGATTGTAGCAAGTTGGCCTCGGCCTCTTCGGAGTGCTTTTTAACCTGAATTTCATCTATGATATTTGTGTTAATGAACCCAATATCGTACATTTCTTGTTTTCTGCACTCGACGATCTTCAATCTGCATAATATGGTGAGGATAATTAATTATAAATACATGCAATGAAAGAGCTGAGCTATATATAAAGACTTAATGACAGAAATAGTACTTACAGACAGTAGCAAAAGACCGTTAATTTATCGAGGGCCTTTTGATTGAAGAACTCGAAGAACTCCTCAAATGGAACATGCAACAGATCAGTTCCAACGAGGTCGTGCTCCTCTTTAATTCTCAGATACAAAGTATTCGTGCCCCCCAGACTCTCTGCAGGTTTTTATGTACCAATTATGGAATCTTCGCATCATCGTTATTAGAGATTTTTCATTTTTGACGAGAGGCTTCCCGTACTCGTATATGTGTTCGACCACCTCCATGAAATCAAAATTTACATCGTCAGGCAATCTGCAAGATTGATATGACCGGGCACCATCCCCGGAGCATTAGCGACGATGTCGCCGCTAGACACATCGAGCGGGGAGCACGATTGATTTGCTTGTTTGCCGAGCTGGGCAATTTTTTTCGCAGCTGCTCGTTCTTTTAACCTTTGATGTCTGACAGTACTTCCCGACCGCTCCGCTTCAAGATATGCCTGTTCAGTAATGCGCTCATAGTTGGTTCTCCGCGGAGACTTTGGTGGTTTCCTCAGGGCATCGATAGTGCACTTTGCTTTCACCGGATCTACCTTCTCCTCGGGAGGTGGATGTCTCTTTGCTTTCAACCCTTCAAAGAAGTCCTCCACTTCGGTCCGCACGAGCTTCGCGTTTTCCTCCTCGGTCCTCTCATACGGTAACTTCTCTAGAGGCTTGAGAGAAGGACCGTATCTATATTGCCTCCTGCCTCTGGCTGTACTGCTAGACGCCGGAGCAGACGGAGCGGCTGCGGCGTTTGTGCTTGCTTACGAGGCGGAGGAGAAGGACTACGACGCGCCGGAGCAGCCGAGGCGGCGGCGGGTCTCTTCCGCCCTTGCTCGCAAGGCGGAGAAGGAGGAGGCTGCTGGCTGCTCGGGCGCACCGGCGCAGGCGGAGAAGGAGGCGGAGTGCCGCCACGCGCCGGAGAAGGAGGCCGAGTTCCCTGATCGTCACTCGCCGGAGGAGGAGGAGGCGTCCAGTTCGGAAGCTTGATGAACTCCTTCCACCATAGGCATGGAGTCTTCATAGCAGAATTCAGCCGAGTCTCCCCTTCACCGGTAGGGTGGTCAAGCTGGAGGTCCTCAAATCTCTCCATTATTTCATCCACCGTCACCCTAGCATATCCTTATGGAATCGGACGACAGTGAAAAGTTGTGACGGGTTCAGAAGGTCAAACTTGGCCGACAGCCGCCTTGACTTTTAAGTTCTGCCATTGCGTCATAAGGTGGCAATTTTGAGACTCCGTGATAAAATCCACGGGGTAGCTAGCAGGAGCCGTCAAGACATGCTCCGGCTGAAGTAGCTCGGTGAAAGCCACGCTGCTTCTCTGCTGAGATGGCGGGGTAGCTTCGGGGGAAGCTTCGGCATGTCGTTTGCTGCGTTATGCTTCTCGTTCCTCTAGCCCTTGTACCCTTGCGTGCAGCGCCTGCAGTTTGGTCTGCTGCACTTTCTTCCTCCTCTCCTGGCATTTGTAACCGCATGCGTCCGGAAAACCAACCTTCCATGGAATGGAGCCTGGCGTGCCTCGTGTCCGTCCAGGGTGCTCAGGATTCCCGAGGGCCATTGTGAGCTCGTTGTTCTCCCTGTTTGGAACGAACGTCCCTTGTTGTGCTGCATCGATATACTGCCGAAGCCTCTTGACTGGTATTTTCAGTTGCTCGTCCGTCCAACAACACTTCCCTGATACAGGGTCCAAGGTTCCGCCAGCCCCGTAGAACCAAGTCCAAAGAACGACCGCCAGTTCATTGTCTCTGGTTCGATCCCTTTATCAAGCAGATCATTCTCAGCCTTGGCCCACTTAGGCCGGGCTTTGAGGTAGCCACCTGACCCCGTGCGATGGTGAAACTTCTTCTTCGCAGCATTTTGCTTGTTTATCGCCGACATATTCTTACTGTTTTCCGATGTCTTGTGGGCCACAAGTGCGGGCCAATGATCTCTGATCTTCTCATATTTGCCGATGGATTCTGGTGTCTCTTCTTTGTCGACAAACTTTTTCAGCTCTTTCCTCCACCTCCTGAACAGGCCTGCCATCTTCTTAAGAGCAAAAGACTTGACTAATTGCTCTATAACTGGCTTCTGCGGATCCCCCTCTGGCGGTAGGGTGAAATTTGCCTTCAGCTCAGTCCAAAGATCATCTTTCTGCATGTCATTGACATAAGACACCTCAGGGTCTTCGTTCTTAGGCTTATACCATTGGTGGATGCTAATCGGGATCTTGTCCCTAACAAGAACCCCGCACTGAGCAGCAAATGCGTTCTTTGTCCGGATGGGTTCAATCGGTTCGCTGTCGCGCGTGATTGCTGTGATCTCAAACCTTTCATCCGAGCTCAACTTTTTCTTCGGGCCTCGTCTCCTTACCGAAGTTGTGCTCGATCCGGAGGTCTAGAAAAAAGAAGAAAGACGAGAGTTAATTAATATGTGTACATATACCAAAACAATGAATGCATCAATTAGCTAGTCAGCACAGGCTTAACTAATATATATACCTGGCCAGACTAGGTTCGGTCACCGGAGCCGTCATCACGATCTCCTTCTTGCCCCACCATTGGGTCAATAGAGCCGTCCTCACGGTCTACTTCTTGTACCGGCATCGGGTCAAAGGAGCCATCATAATCATAGCCTGCTTCTTCACCCTGTCCTTCCATACCATCGGTGTCGTTCAGAAACGAGAAGTTGGCATCACTTCCTTGTGCGATTATGTCCCCCAACACCGCCTCTGTTGCTTCGTCTCGGGGGGTGTCCATAGTTTCTACAAATATTTACAACATGGCAATTATTATTCAAACATGAAAGATGGATATATTAGTGGCAAACGTAGAACTAGCTAGCTAATCACAGTAAGGAATCATATTAATTAGTGGCCTCGACGCTGCATCTCTAGGGTTTGGGGTGGCCTCGACAACGATTTAAGGGGGTAATATTGACAACGACGAGATACATACACGGGAAAATAATGTTATCGGGGAGGGGGTATATCGACCCCCCCACGTGTTGAAGTTATCGGGAGGGGGTATATCGACCCCCCCACGTGTTGAAGTTATCGGGAGGGGTTTATATCGATAACGATGACATACGTACATGGGAAAATAATATTATCGAGGAGGGGGTATATCGACCCCCTCCCGCCCACGTGTTGAAGTTATCGGGAGGGGGTATATCGACCCCCCCCCCCCACGTGTTGAAGTTATTGGGAGGGGTTTATATCGACAATGACGACATACGCACATGGGAAAATAATAGTAACGGGGAGGGGGTATATCGACCCCCGCACGTGTTGAAGTTATCGGGAGGGGGTATATCGACCCCCCATCATGTTGAAGTTATCGGGAGGGGGTATATCGACACCCCCCCACGTGTTGAAGTTATTGTGAGTTTATATCGACACGACATACGTACATATATCCATAAAATGCAGTGGAAACACTTTATGAAAATGCTGTGGTGGCCAAGCCGGGCGGTTTTCTTTTCCTTCTTCATTTTTTCCTTCGTTATTTCTTATATGTTTGTTTTTGTTTTCACTCTACATTTTCCTAATCATATAAATTAACTACACATATAAATAATCTATATATATGACCATATTTTTATGAATAAATATAATTACACATCTGAAAAGAGGCCTTTGGTCCCGGTTAGCGGTGGCCTTTGGTCCCGGTTGGTGGCACCAACCAGGACTAAAGGGGGGCATTGGTCCCGGTTTGTGCCACGAACCAGTACAATTGTGATACGTCTCCAACGTATCTATAATTTTTGATTGCTCCATGCTACTTTATCTACTGTTTTGGACTATATTGGGCTTTATTTTCCACTTTTATATTACTTTTGGGACTAACCTATTAACCGGAGGCCCAGCCCAGAATTGCTGTTTTTTGCCTATTTCAGTGTTTCGAAGAAACAGAATATCAAACGGAGTCCAAACGGAATGAAACCTTCGGGATCGTGATTTTCCAACCGAACGTGATCTAGGAGACTTGGACCCTACTCCAAGCAGTGCCTGAGGAGGTCACGAGGGTGGAGGGCGCACCCCCTGGGCGCGCCCCCCTACCTCGTGGGCCACTCGACGCTCCACCGACGTACTCCTTCCTCCTATATATATCTACGTATCCCCGAACGATCAGAAAAGGAGCCAAAAAACCTAATACCACCGCCGCAACTTTCTGTATCCGCGAGATCCCATCTTGGGGCCTGTTCCGGAGCTCCGCCAGAGGGGGCATCCACCATGGAGGGCTTCTACATCATCACCATAGCCCCTCCGATGAAGTGTGAGTAGTTTACTTCAGACCTTCGGGTCCATAGCTAGTAGCTCACTACTAGGAAAAGGCATGCTAGTGGCGCACCGAATTTGCCTTCTAATGGCGCACTACTGGTGCGCCACTGGCATCACGCCATTAGAATTAAATTCTAATGGCGCACTACTGGTGCGCCATTAGTATCTGGTATTCTAATGGCGCACCAGGCAGTGCGCCATTAGTACTGCCCACAGTGCGCCACTATTATCTGCTATACTTATAGCGCAGCACATGGTAGTGCGCCATTAGTAACAACTTTTTTAATTCTTTTCTTCTTAATCTAAGGTCACTATTTCACATATGAGATATTCAACACATATATATATATACAACAAGCATCCATATAGCAATCATATCCAACACAATTAAGTTTCATCATATATACATACATAGCCAACACATAGTTCCGTCGTTACAAAAGTTTCACATTGTTCATCCAACACCGTTATCCATCAATTCACAAAAGTTTCACATTGATACAAAATAAAAACACAAATGGAAAAGAAGCACTCCATCCACGCAAGCTTCCGTCAATTAAATCAAATCTGCAAAATGATAAACAAGAAGTTAGAAGAAGAAAAAGAAGAAGACTAGAAGAATACTAGAAGAGGAAGAACACTAGAAGAAGAATAAGAAGAATTTTGGAAAAGAAGAAGAATAAGAAGAAGACTATAAGCTTATTATGTAAACTTGATCATTTTGTGCTAACATAAGTTATTTTGGAGCTAACCTATAGGAAACTAAGCATATAAGGTCTAAGTTAGTATATTAGAGCCAACTTAGGTAAAATGAAGCTAACCTATGTCATTTTGGAAAAGAAGAAGATTAAGAAAAAGACTATAAGCTTATTATGTAAACTTGATCATTTTGTGCTAACATAAGTTATTTTGGAGCTAACCTATAGGAAACTAAGCATATAAGCTCTAAGTTAGTATATTAGAGCCAACTTAGGTAAAATGAAGCTAACCTATAGGAAACTAAGCATATTAGAGATAACATAGGTAACTAAGTATATATATATATATATATATATATATATATATATATATATATATCATTTTGGATAGCTAACCTATAGGAGATCTGACATACCTGACAAAGTAGGCAGTTCTTCTCCTTCTTCTCCTTCATCTCCCTGATGCGCCTAGAGCGGCGAGGCGGTGGAGGCAGTGGAGGTAGTGGGATGTAGTCTTCTACCACAATTGGCGTGGTCATGTCGCCCAGCTGTGGGATCGCCGGCGCCACCACCGGTGCGTGGTCATTGTCAGGCACCACCACCATCGCGAGGCCACCTTCAGGCACGACCATCGCTAGGTCATCCTCAGCCACCTCCATCTCTTGCCCATGGTCACCACCACCATCTCTTGCCCTTGGTCAGCCACCACCAGCGCTAGGTCATCCTCACCGATGCCCATCGTCATCATGCAGCTCCTCATCCTCACTCTGCTCCTCTTCTCCCGCACTCCAGTCCGGATCATCCTTCTTGTTGTCTATGCTGGTGCCAGAATCGCTGCTGCTTTCGCTACAGCCAGAATCGCTGCTGCTTTCGCTACAGCCATAGTCGCTGCTGCTTTGGCTGTAGCCAGTGTCGCTGCTGCTACTCCTGCTCCTACCTGTCCAAAATGCAACAATGACCGTTAACAATCGATGTGAGACAAAGCCAAATGTAGAGGAATAAGAAGAGGTAGAACGTACCGGCATCATCATCGGCAGCGTAGCACATGCGACACATAGTCTTGTTGTACACCTTCATGATGAGCATGTTACGCGTGCTCGTGCACTCAAGACAAGGAAGTACCCCAGCTGCAGGTCGAGGCACGGTAGAACTTCTCCCACCCACGAGACAAGTACATGTGGCCCTTCTTGATCGCCAACCGCACATCCCATCGTCTGCGAAACCCGCTGCCGTCTTGTCGCAGCTTCACATTATTTGGCGGATCTTCACCCATCAGCATGTTCATAAAACTGTCAGGCAGCCTCTGCAGTTTGGGAAAATGAGTAATGTAGCAAACAACAGATATCATAATGAGATGGGTGAAGGGAGATCTCGCTTTATATACTGCGCCATGGATGATACTTAAGCCTCAAGTATGATAGTGAAGAACTCGGAAGCATCCAACTCGTACTGCGGTGTCGCAGATCGGCGGTGGCTGCTTCCCGCCATCTCTGATAAGCAGCAGAAGAGACCAATTAGTACCCATGCATGATAACAGGCATTAGTCGCAAGTACCTCATATGTCTGTTTTTTAGCAAAGTCATGCTAAAATTCACGGAAAATTTCAGCATGACCTTTGCTGAAAATAGGACATATGGAGTGCCCGAATTTGCCGGAACGGAAGTTAACCGACATTCCGGCAAACTCAAGGGCCTCTCGGGTGGACAAGGCAAAAAAGGCCTCCATCACAACATGGAAAAATATATATCAGCAAACTCAAGGGCTTTTGCTTTTGCTTTTCAGTGCCAAATTGTAGCTAGTACCAGCAAATTAACATCTAGCAGCAATCTTCCTAGTCTAAGCATCATCTGACCTGGTAACTGTACTAGTTTGGTTCAATTAAAAAAAGACTTGGTAACTGTACCAGCTACCACATTGTTCACGGACAGCTACCAAACTGTTTCTGTATCAAAACAACATGGTAGCTGTAAATGTGGCAAAGAAGCACAATAAATCTGATAAGTTGGTATACAGACTTGGGTTCCATACAAAGTCAAATGCCAATGGGCAAAAAAGTAAGTAGCTAGTTAATTGCCTTATTTTCAGTGTAACAAAAATTATGGAAAGCATGAGGGTTACACTATAATTATCGGAAAATTTACACTGTTATTAAGGGAAGTTTTATACTGTAATTACATATAAGAAGCATCAGGGCTACACTGAAAATTGCTGAGCTTACACTAAAATACATCTGCACTGCAGAGCTTGTACACACAAATTCAGTTAGATGATCTAACACTGACAAAATAAAGGAAACACCTACTGAACCAATACAGGGCTAAAAACACATGGGGATTACACTTAAAAACATCCAGTGAAACGCACTAGAAAACCATATAGACACAGGAATAAAGCAGAGCTGACTCATTAAATCTGGTACACTGAGAAAACCCTAAACTAGGGAAACTAATCACCTGCATCTAACCTACCAGGAGGTAACTGAACAAATTCAAGAACTACAACAGCAACACGAACCAATACAGAGATATGAAAGCACAAGTTACTAGTATTTGCCTAAAAACTACATAACTAGGATATGAAAGCACAAGTTACTAGCATTTTCCTAAAAACTACATAACTAGTGGTGTATTGATTAATTGTGGTGTGGATTAATTCATCAACTTGAGCATTTCCTGGGTTTAGTAGAATTTGGGAGGGATAGTATGTACGTATGCATCTATTATTTGTTGTTTGGTTGCAATGACTTGGTTCAACTGACTGAGAAACTTTGTAAACTATGATTTTTTATCTGCTTCGATTTGATACTGATGGTGGCAACACCCTGCTACCTGTGATTGCTTTGTAGACTGAACTGTGATTTAGGGCCTCTGGTTGGTGTCATGTTTCCTGTAGCCCAGTGGCACTAGAAGATTTTTTCTTCAAATCTGCTGAGTTATGCCACACAGCATGATTTTTTTATCAATAACCAGCACAACACCAGATAATTGTTTAATCACACTAGATGGTTTTTGGAAGAGCAACAAGTTTGGCTACCTAAAAATACACACACCGAAAAAAGAACACCACAAACCCCTAAATTAATTTGTATTTCATTTTGCAGCAGAGTGTAGTATGTAAGTAACATCCACAAACCCCTAAATTCAAGGACAAACATAGGCCAGTAGTGCAGTCCCTCACCAGAATTAATCTACAATTTATGGTGTTTCAGGTCTCACCAAAGATCCAGGCGGGTTATTCAATCACCATGGCACACGGGGGCAGGAGGAGGGGGAGAGGAGGAGAGGAGGAGGGGGAGCTCACGGGGGCAGTGGGGCGCGGGGAGGATGTCGGGGACGACGACGACGCAGGGGAGGAGGCGACGAGGTGGTGGTGCTCCGGCGACGGTGGTGTGGACGGGGCGGCGTCCGGGCCGCCGGTGACAAGGGCGGCGGGGCGATGGCGTCCAACGAGGTGGGGCGACGGGGAGAGCGGCGCCGACGTCGGGGCCTCAGGCGGCGGTGGTTGGAGACGGGCGACAGGGACGACGGGGCGCCGGCGATGGGCGCAGGGGCAAGGCGGCGGGCGGCGCGAGGTGGTGGGGGCGGCGAGGCGGCGGGCAGCAAGGCCGGGAGAGGAGAGGGAAGGGATCGAGGGCGAGGCGAGGGAGAGGGATAGGTGTGGGCTGTGGAGGAAGTATGGATGGGGACGGCACAATACTAATGGCGCACCACACCTCGGTGCGCCATAAGTACATCTATACTAATGGCGCACCTCACCCCGGTGCGCCATTAGTATTTTTTTTGATTTCTGCCGAGCCAACAGGTTATCTCCCACCTAACCTGATCCACATCAAGTTCCCTCTACTAGCTCGACCGGTCAAGAGCAGTTCTCACACCAGAGGTCTGGGTTTGATTCCTGTGCTCCACAATTTTTTTGCATTAAAAATGCTGTTTGATACTTACTTGTGTTTAAATATGTTCAAACTTGTTTAAATCATAGCAGTAATATTTTTTTATAAGACAGTAATATTTTTAAAAAAAATATCATCAAGCAGTAATGCCAGTGGAGCGGGGGAGGGTGCGGGGGGCCGGCGGCGGCGGTTGACTAGGAGAGGGGTGCGGGGGGTCGGCGGCGGCGGTTGAGTAGGGGAGGGGTGCGGGGGGTCGGCGGCGGCGGTTGAGTAGGGGAATTGAGGGTGCGGGGGTCGTCGGCGGCGCCCGGTGGACCGGGGGGGATGCTCGGCGGTGAGTGGGACCGGATCTGGCGAGGTGGGATAGCGATCGAGATGGAGGGGGATCGAGATCGAGTGTCCATGAAATTTAAAAATATTCATGATAGTTCAGAAAGTGCCCATGAAATACAATCGAGAAATGAAGGCTACGATTTAATTAAATACAATCTTCTTGCCCTTCTTTTTCGCAAACGGAGATCTTCTGTGGAACGGACGTCCTTTAGGTAGGGTCGTCCTGCTTCTTCTTGTGGTGTATGCTGCTACTTCATCATCGTCGTCATGTTCGATCCTCGGGTCGCCGTACTTGTCGAAGTCTTGCTCATTGGCTACTCCATCCATTCTGATGATCTTCCTTTTGCCTCTCCTCACGACAACACGACTGGGCTTTGACGGGTCGGTAATGAAGAAGCATTGGTCCACTTGGGAAGCCAGTACCCATGGCTCATTTTTCGCGGTAACGTTTGCGCCCGCGGTCGTGGATTTGGCTTCGGGTATAACCATGGTGGTGAAATACCGGTCTTCTTTTATGACATTTTTGGCCCATCTGACACGGAACATCGGGACCTTCTCTCCAGCGTAGCTCAACTCCCAAATCTCCTCGATCCTTCCTTAGTATCTGTCCTTGTCGTTACCGTTGTAGGATTCCATCGTTACCCCGGAGTTCTGATAACCATCGCTCTTCATGTCCTTGTCCTCGGTGTAGAATGTGTAGCCGTTGATATCGTACGCCTCATAGGTCATCAGGTTGTGCTCGGCGCCCTATGACAAGGCGAATATGAGTTGTTCTTCCGCGGAAGAATCCTCATGTAAAGGGTACGACATGCATTTCGCGGCGACCCTCATGGTGACCCCATCCAGCGAGCCTGCCGAGGTGCCTGTTGACGGGCAGACCAACGGGGTTCTCGATGCCTAGATAATTCGTGCAGTAGGAGATGCACTCTTCGATCGAAAAGCCCCCGCTATGCTTCCTCTCGACGTGACATGTTGCGAACGTATCCTTTGATGACACCATTCATCCTTTCGAACGGCATCATGCTGCGCAGGAACGTCGGCCCGAGTTGGATGATATTCTCCACTATATGGACCAGCAGATGCACCATAACGTCGAAGAATGCGGGCGGGAAGTACATCTCAAGCTCGCATAGTATCACCACGATCTCTTCTTGTAGCCTTCTGAGTTGCCTCACGCCAATTGACTTCCGAGAGATGACGTCGAAAAAGTTGCTACCTTAGGGTCCACGAAATACCGCTGCAGACGAGGAGTGATCGGAAAGTACCACACCGATTTTCGAGGAGCTTTCTTCCTCTTCTTGTATCGAGTGATGCCGCACACCGGACATATGGTAGACTCCGCGTGCTCGTCCCGATAAATGATGCAATTGTTCATGCACACATGGTATTTCACGTGCGGTAAATCCAGAGGACACACGATTTTCTTCGCCTCCTCGAACTGGTCGGGCACTTGTTCCCCTTGGGAAGACGTTCGTGCTGAATGACATGTTCTCGTCGAAGCACGCGCCGGTCATTTTGTGTTTTACCTTCATCTCCGAGCCATGAGCGTTACTTTCAAAGCGGTATCCTCGGCCTGCATCCTTCATACAATGGAGTAACCGCATCTATCTCCAGTTGATCCAGCTTGGCTTTCTCTCGGGTGGCAGCTCTTGCGTTATCCGTCCGCTTGAGAAGCAGCTCTTGAATATGAGGGTCCTACACCCAGCCTCCATCGTCGTCTGCTCCGGCATCTTCATCTTCATGATCATGCCCTTCGTCTTGATCTTCCTCATCATCATGTACGACATCTTCTACATGATGACTGTGTACATCATCACCGTCGTGATCATGTCCTGGAGATTCTTCGTCTTCTCGCCCGCCCTCGCCGCGGTGGTACTTGTCTTGTTGCCCTTCCTCATTTCTTTCCCGGCCCCGGCCATGGACGACTTGATAGTCATCTTCATCACCTTGCCACCGATAGCCATCCATGAAACCACGCAAGAGCAGGTGGTCCCGCACCTGCCCGGAATCTGGGTCCGCAATAAGGCTCTTCAGCCTGCATCTTCGACATTGACATCTTATCTCCGTCTCGTTCTTTTGAAGCATCTCGGCCTTCGCGGAGCTCAAAAACCTATTTACGATGCCTTCAGTCATCGTGCGGACCATGGTCGCCTGCGGGGTAGAGCAAAATGATATATTAGAACCAAGAAAAAATTTGGCATGACCTTCCCTAAAAATAGGACCAAAAAGAATGCATAGTGCCAAAATTCTCGCCGAAACGGAAATGAATCAAAACATTCCGGCAAAATATTGGCAACTATTGCATATTTCAAATACCGGTACCTTCAAACACAAACATATATGCAACACCACGAACACATGCAACACCACAAACATACATAGATCTAGCTAGGCCACAAAAAGTGCATGTGCACGTTGTTGGAGCGAGCTAGGGAGAAAAAAAGTAGATCTATATCATGAAGATAGCTTTCCCTTACTTACCTATCAAAAAAAAGGTAATTTCACCACTTAATTTTGTTGAATCTATGGTGGAAATGAGGTGAGGAGGAGGAGATGGCCGAAAGCTTGGAGAAGGAGGTGGATGGAATGAAGTGGGGAAAGTGAGTGGGTAGGTGTGGGCTGTCCAAAATATCTTGTTGGTCCCTGGTTACTAATGGCGCATCAGCAAACGGTGCGCCATTAGTAGTTTTGCAAAAAAGTAAAAATAATAAGTATATATACTAATGGCGCATCTCCTCTGAGTGCGCCATTACTAGTTTAAACTAGTAATGGCGCACTGTGCGACGATGCGCCATTAGTAGTTTTGCAAAAAAAAGAATAAAACAAAATTTACAGTAATGGCGCACTGCCTGCTTGGTGCGCCATTAGTAGTTATAGATAGTAATGGCGCATTATGGACCAGATGCGCCATTAGTATGTACGGGAAAATGAAAAAAAAATAATTCATACTAGTGGCGCACCCTGTTTACGGTGCGCCATTAGTGTCTTCCACACTAATGGCGTATCACAAACAGGTGCGCTATTAGTATATAGTAGTGGCGCACTGCTTCCACGGTGCGCCATTAGAATCAATCCTATCTATAGCCCTTTTCCTAGTAGTGGCTAGATGGCTTCTTCTCTCTTTTTGGATCTCAATACAATGTTCTCCCCCTCTCTCGTGGAGATCTATTCGATGTAATCTTCTTTTTACGGTGTGTTTGTTGAGACCGATGAATTGTGGGTTTATGATCCAGTATTATCTATGGAAAATATTTGACTCTTCTCTGAATTCTTTTATGTATGATTGACTTACCTTTGCAAGTCTCTTCGAATTATCCTTTTTGGTTTGGCCAACTAGATTGGTAGTTCTTGCAATGGGAGAAGTGCTTAGCTTTGGGTTCAATCTTATGTGTCCTTACCAGGATGTAAGGGCAGCAAGGCACGATTGTATTGTTGCCATCGAGGATAACAATATGGGGTTTTTATCATATTGCATGAATTTATCCCTCTACATCATGTCATCTTGCTTATGGTGTTACTCTATTTTTAACTTAATACTCTAGCTGGATAGCGGTTGATGAGTGGAGTAATAGTAGTAGATGCAGAATCGTTTCGATCTACTTGTTTTGGACGTGATGCCTATATACATGATCATTGCCTAGATATACTCATAACTATGCTCAATTCTGTCAATTTCTCAACACTAATTTGTTCACACACCATAGAATACTTATGCTCTTGAGAGAAGCCACTAGTGAAACCTATGGCCCCCGAGTCTATTCTCATCATATCAATCTATATCACTTTATTTACTTGCTTTGTTTTACTTTGCCTTTTACTTTTTACTTTGCATCTATCTATCAAAAATACCAAAAATATTATCTCTATCAGATCTCACTCTCGTAAGTGACCGTGAAGGGATTGGCAACCCCTAAGCGTTGGTTGTGAGTTGCTATCGTTTTGTGTAGGTACGAGCGACTTGTGTGTGGTCTCCTACTGGATTGATACCTTGGTTCTCAAAAACTGAGGGAGATACTTACGCTACTTTGCTGCATCATCCTCTCCTCTTCGGGGAAATCCAACGCAATGCTCAAGAGGTAGCAAGAAGAATTTCTGGCGCCGTTGCCGGGGAGGCTCATGCAAGCAAGTCAACCATACCAAGTACCCATCGCAATCCCTATCTCTCGCATTACATTATTTGCCATTTGCCTCTCGTTTTCCTCTCCCCCACTTCACCCTTGCCGTTTTATTTGCCCTCTCTTTCCCAATCTCCTCCTGTCTCTCCCGTTTGCTTTTTCTCGTTGCCTTTTTGTTTGCTTGTGTGTTAGTTTGCTTGTCATCATGACTAGTTTCATATCGTCTCCATTATCTCCCGAGAATGAAGTCTTAAATTTTAAACAAAGGGAGGGAGAAAATCTAAAAGATGCTTGGTATAGAATTTGCAATGCTCAAAATAAATCTACCAGGAAGCAATCTACCTCAGTTCTTCTTTGCATTTTTTACGTAGGTGCTAATCCTTGGTATAGATATATCCTTGATACCATCACCGGAGGGAATTTTTTGGGTAGCCATACTTTTGATTCTTATAATGCTTTAATAGATATATTTGGCTCACCACCCCCTTTGGTTAATGGAACTACGTTAACTTTGGAGCATGTCATGCAAAGGCTTGAAGTTATTGAAAATAAAGTTGCTACCATTGAATCAATTGAAAATCTTGATAAAAAGATCCACAATCAAATTACCCAATATGGATCTAAGGTAGGAATGACTTTGTAAAATGTTAAGGAAAAAGAACCCATAGTTAATGAGAAAATAAATCTAGATTCCACAAGAATCGATAAACTTGAGAGTATCATTACCAACTTGGGAACCGCTTTTTCTTCCGTTCAAAACACTCCAAGTTCTTCTACTAAAAATACTAAGCTTATTTATGTTCCCAAAAATAAGGGTGAATCATCTAGTAAGGAAACTGCGGATCTTAAATCTATAAGTGTTCATCCCAATCATTTTACCATCATTAAGGAACCATTTGCTATAGATAATTTTTTTGATCTTTTGCCTGAAAATTTGTCAATTACTAGGAAGAAAGAAAATTCTAAAGGAGGTAGATGCCTCATTGAAGAATTGCCTACCAAAGATGGCACTACCTAGATCTATCCTTGTTTTTATGCCTAGCTAGGGGCGTTAAATGATAGCGCTTGTTGGGAGGCAACCCAATTTTATTTTGTGTTTTTTGTTTTTGCTTATGTTTAGGAATAAATAATCCATCTACCTTCTGTTTGGATGTGGTTTTATGTTTTAAATTAGTGTTTGTGCCAAGTAGAACCTATAGGATAACCTACGATGATAGTTGACTTGATTCTGCTGAAAAACAGAAACTTTGCGCACACGAATTTAGTTATGATAAATCACACGAACGTGCTTTTGCTTTGATTCTTTTTGCTGCTAATCTATAAACAAATTGTCCAGGACTTCCTATTTTGGTAGAATTTTTAGAGTTCCATAAGTTTGCGTTAGTTACAGATTTCTACAGACTGTTCTGTTTTTGATAGATTCTATTTTTCGTGTGTTGTTTGCTTATTTTGATGAATCTATGGCTAGTAAATTAGTTTATAAACCATAGAGAAGTTGGAATACAGTAGGTTTAACACCAATATAAATAAATAATGAGTTCATTACAGTAGCTTGAAGTAGTCTTTTGTTTTCTTTCTCTAACGGAGCTCACGAGATTTCTGTTGAGTTTTGTGTTGTGAAGTTTTCAAGTTTTGGGTGAATTCTTTTGATGGATTATGGAACAAGGAGTGGCAAGAGCCTAAGCTTGGGGATGCCCATGGCACCCCCAAGATAATACAAGGACACGAAAAAGTCAAAGCTTGGGGATGCCCCGGAAGGCATCCCCTCTTTCGTCCACTTCCATCGGTAATTTACTTGGAGCTATATTTTTATTCACCAACATGATATGTGTTTTGCTTGGAGCGTGTATTATTTGCGTCTTTGCTTGTTAGTCTACCACAATCATCCTTGATGTACACATCTTTTGAGAGAGCCATACATAATTTGGAATTTGTTAGAATACTCTATGTGCTTCACTTATATCTTTTGAGCGTGATAATTTTTGCTCTAGTGCTTCACTTAGATCTTTTAGAGCACGGTGGTGGATTTGTTTTAAAGAAACTATTGATCTCTCATGCTTCACTTAGATTATTTTGAGAGTCGTTAATAGCATGGTAATTCGCTTAATGTTAATATACTTGGTGTTCAAGATATGTGAAACTTTCTTTTGAGTGCGTTGAATACTAAGATAAGTTGGATGCTTGATATTTGTTTTGAGATATGAAGATGGTGATATTAGAGTCATGCTAGTTAAATAGTTGTGAATTCAAATAATACTTGTGTTGAAGTTTGTGATTCCCGTAGCATGCACGTATGGTGAACCGTTATGTGATGAACTCGGAGCATGATTTATTTATTGATTGTCTTCCTTATGAGTGGCGGTCGGGGACGAGCGATGGTCTTTTCCTACCAATCTATCCCCCTAGGAGCATGCGCGTAATACTTTGCTTTGATAACTTCTAGATTTTTGCAACAAGTATATGAGTTCTTTATGACTAATGTTGAGTCCATGGATTATACGCACTTTTTCCCATCCTTCCACCTTTGCTAGCCTCTCTAAATTCCGCGGACTTTTTGCCGGTATCATTCATCCACCATATACTTTCCTCAAAACAGCCACCATACCTACCTATTATGGCATTTCAATAGCCATTCCGAGACATATTGCCATGCAATTTTCCACCGTTTCGTTTATTATGACACGCTCCATCATTGTCATATTGCTAGCATGATCATGTAGTGGACATTGTATTTGTGGCAAAGCCACCGTTCATAATTCTTTCATACATGTCACTCATGATTCATTGCATATCCCAGTACACCGCCGGAGGCATTCATATAGAGTCATACTTTGTTCTAAGTATCGAGTTGTAAGAAAAATAAAAGTGTGATGATCATCATTATTAGAGCATTGTCCCAAGTGAGGAAAGGATGATGGAGACTATGATTCCCCCATAAGTCGGGATGAGACTTCGGACAAAAATTAAAAAAAAGAGGCCATAAAAAAAGAGAAAGGCCCAAGTAAAAAATGAGAGAAAAAGAGAGAAGGGACAATGCTACTATCCTTTTGCCACACTTGTGCTTCAAAGTAGCACCAAGATCTTCATGATAGAGAGTCTCTCATTTTGTCACTTTCATATACTAGTGGGAATTTTTCATTATAAAACTTGGCTTGTATATTCCAATGATGGGCTTCCTCAAAATGCCCTAGGTCTTCGTGAGCAAGCAAGTTGGATGCACACCCACTTAGTTTCTTTTGTAGAGCTTTCATATACTTATAGCTCTAGTGCATCCGTTGCATGGCAATCCCTACTCACTCACATTGATATCTATTGATGGGCATCTCCATAGCCCGTTGATACGCCTAATTGATGTGAGACTATATTCCCTCCTTTTGTCTTCTCGACAACCACCTTTCTATTCCACCTATAAGTGCTATATCCATGGCTCACGCTCATGTATTGCGTGATGATTGAAAAAGTTTTGAGAATGTCATAAGTATGAAACAATTGCTTGGCTTGTCATCGGGGTTGTGCATGATTTAAATATCTTGTGTGGGGAAGATGGAGCATAGCCAGACTATATGATTTTGTAGGGGATAACTTTCTTTGGCCATGTTATTTTGAGAAGACATGATTGCTTTGATTAGTATGCTTGAAGTATTATTATTTTTGTGTCAATATGAACTTTTGTCTTGAATCTTTCGGATCTGAATATTCATATCACAATTAAGAAGATTTACATTGAAATTATGTCAAAGTATCACTCCGCATCAAAAATTCTTTTTTTTTCATTTACCTACTCGAGGACGAGCAGGAATTAAGCTTGGGGATGCTGATACGTCTCCAACGTATCTATAATTTTTGATTGCTCCATGCTACTTTATCTACTGTTTTGGACTATATTGGGCTTTATTTTCCACTTTTATATTACTTTTGGGACTAACCTATTAACCGGAGGCCCAGTCCAGAATTGTTGTTTTTTGCCTATTTCAGTGTTTCGAAGAAACAGAATATCAAACGGAGTCCAAACGGAATGAAACCTTCGGGATCGTGATTTTCCAACCGAACGTGATCCAGGAGACTTGGACCCTACTCCAAGCAGTGCCCGAGGAGGTCACGTGGGTGGAGGGCGCACCCCTTGGGCGTGGCCCCTACCTCGTGGGCCCCTCGACGCTCCACCGACGTACTCATTCCTCCTATATATACCTACGTATCCCCGAACGATCAGAAAAGGAGCCAAAAAACCTAATTCCACCGCCACAACTTTCTGTATCCATGAGATGCCATCTTGGGGCCTGTTCAGGAGCTCCGCCGGAGGGGGCATCCACCATGGAGGGCTTCTACATCATCACCATAGCCCCTTCGATGAAGTGTGAGTAGTTTACTTCAGACCTTCGGTTCCATAGCTAGTAGCTAGATGGCTTCTTCTCTCTTTTTGGATCTCAATACAATGTTCTCCCCCTCTCTCGTGGAGATCTATTCGATGTAATCTTCTTTTTGCGGTGTGTTTGTTGAGACCGATGAATTGTGGGTTTATGATCCAGTATTATCTACGGAAAATATTTGATTCTTCTCTGAATTCTTTTATGTATGATTGAGTTATCTTTGCAAGTCTCTTCGAATTATCCTTTTTGGTTTGGCCAACTAGATTGGTAGTTCTTGCAATGGGAGAACTGCTTAGCTCTGGGTTCAATCTTGTGGTGTCCTTACCCAGTGACAGAAGGGGCAGCAAGGCACGTATTGTATTGTTGCCATCGAGGATAACAAGATGGGGTTTTTATCACATTGCATGAATTTATCCCTCTACATCATGTCATCTTGCTTACGGCGTTACTCTGATTTTAACTTAATACTCTAGATGCATGCTGGATAGCGGTCGATGAGTGGAGTAATAGTAGTAGATGCAGAATCGTTTCGATCTACTTGTTTTGGACGTGATGCCTATATACATGATCATTGCCTAGATATACTCATAACTATGCTCAATTCTGTCAATTGCTCAACAATAATTTGTTCACCCACCGTAGAATACTTATGATCTTGAGAGAAGCCACTAGTGAAACCTATGGCCCCGGGGTCTATTCTCATCATATCAATCTATATCACTTTATTTACTTGCTTTGTTTTACTTTGCCTTTTACTTTTTACTTTGCATCTATCTATCAAAAATACAAAAAATATTATCTCTATCAGATCTCACTCTCGTAAGTGACCGTGAAGGGATTGACAACCCCTAAGGGTTGGTTGCGAGTTGTTATCGTTTTGTGTAGGTACGAGGGACTTGTGCGTGGTCTCCTACTGGATTGATACCTTGGTTCTCAAAAACTGAGGGAAATACTTACGCTACTTTGCTGCATCATCCTCTCCTCTTCGGGGAAATCCAACGCAGTGCTCAAGAGGTAGCACAATGCACCCCTTTAGTCCCGGTTGGTGGAACCAACCGGGACCAAAGACCTTGTGCTGGAACTGGCGTGGTGCGGTGGGATGTTTAGTCCCAGCTCGCTAGCCGATAGGGCTGGACAGTGGTTTATAAACGCTGCTGCGCTGACCACTTCAAGCCCCTCTCAAATGCAGGCTTATGGGCGTAAAGTCACTTGTCAACCTGTGGGCCTACTGGGCCTCCTACGGGCCAAAATCCTGGGCCATGGTAGGGTTTCTAGTCATATTCAGGCCATGGGGGCCCAGCAGGAGGCACTTTTTTGTTTTCTTTACTTATTGTTGCTATTTTTATTTTTTTCCAGTTTTTTTGTTTTGTTTTCTGCAATATTTATTTTCTTTTGTGTTTTGCTTTATTTTTTTTAATTATTTTTGCTTTTAGTTTTAGAAAAATTACAAACTTCCTGTTAGTGCCATTAGTTTTCCAATTTGAAAACACATTTTTTGGCTTTTTGGTTTCTTTGTTGCTTTATATATTCTATTTTGTTTCTACTTACAACAAAATACTTATTGTTGCTATTTTTTTCCAGTTTTTTTTGTTTTCTGCATTATTTATTTTCTTTTTTTTTAATTATTTTTTGCTTTTAGTTTTAGAAAAATTATAAACTTTCTGTTAGTGCCATTAGTTTTCAAATTTGAAAACACTTTTTTGTTTTTTTGTTTTCTTTGTTGATTTATTTATTTTATTTTGTTTTTAGTTACAACAAAATACTTATTGTTGCTATTTTTATTTTGTTTCCAGTTTTTTTGTTTTGTTTTCTACATTATTTATTTCCTTTTGTTTTTTGCTTTATTTTTCAATTCTTTTTGCTTATAGGTCAGCGAAATTATAAACTTTCTGTTAGTTCCATTAGTTTTAAAAAAAATTATAAACTTTCTGTTACTGCCATTAGTTTTCAAATTTGAATAGTTAAATTTTGAATTCTTTGAAATTTGTGTGAATCACAAGTTTGTGATTAACTTTACTAAAAAAATGAACATAGATGCACCTATAGAGAAAATTCAACCTAAATTCATAATAAATTTCTATGAATTTCAGAGAAATTCACTATGAATTTAGATCAAATTCCCTGTATAGGGGCATCTATTTTCACTTTGAGAGCAGCTCAACAAGGCAGAGAGGGACGGGCTTATAAACCGGTGTGAGCGCCCTTCGGTTGGCGAGGTGGGACTAAACTCTGAGCGCAATGAGGACCAACCCTTTAGTCCCGGTTTGTGGCACAAACCGAGACTAATGGTCATGGGCCAGGGGCGAGGCGCATTGGTCCCGATTCGTGCGTGAAACCGGGACCAAAAGGTCCAGACAAACCGGGACCAATGGCCCACGTGGCTGCCCTCTTGAGAGTGTTCTTGGTGAGAATATAGTTGACAAGGAGCGAACCGGGATTAATGGTATTACGAGGTTCGAACCATAAGACATTAAAGCATTTCAAATGAACTCGGAAAAAGTTGAAAGTTGGCATGGTATCATAATTTCACCCACATAGCATGTGCATGTACAAAACGGACAATGGTATCATACTCGTTTGTTACAAAGTTGGCATGGTATCATCATAATAGTTGCGGGAGAAAGTCTTCACTTTTTCTTCGCTTGTGTCATTTGCTTATTGCGTCGTAACCATGGATAATCTTCATTGTTTAACAGGATGCTTGGGTCAGCCTTGACTTTGAAGGGAGGAATTTCATGAAACTTTTCATACTCTTCAGACATGTCTGTCTTGCCCTCCACTCCCATGATGTCCCTTTTTCCTGAAAGAACTATGTGGCGCTTTGGCTCATCGTATGATGTATTCGCTTCCTTATCTTTTCTTTTTCTTGGTCTGGTAGACATGTCCTTCACATAGATAACCTGTGCCACATCATTAGCTAGGACGAACGGTTCGTCAGTGTACCCAAGATTTTTTAGATCCACTGTTGTCATTCCGTACTGTGGGTCTACCTATACCCCGCCTCCTGACAGATTGACCCATTTTCACTTAAACAAAGGGACCTTAAAATCATGTCCGTAGTCAAGTTCCCATATGTCCACTATGTAACCAAAATATGTGTCCTTTACACTCTCGGTTGTTGCATCAAAGCAGACACCGCTGTTTTGGTTGGTGCTCTTTTGATCTTGGTCAATCGTGTAAAATGTATCCCCATTTATCTCGTATCCTTTGTAAATCAATATAGTCAAAGATGGTCCCCTGGACAACAAGTACAGCTCATCACAAACAGTGTTGTCACCTCTGAGACGTGTTTCCAACCAACTGCAGAAAGTCCTGATGTGTTCACATGTAATCCAGTCGTCGCACTGCTCCGGGTGTTTGGAGCGCAGATTGTTCTTGTGTTCATCGACATACGGCGTCACCAAGGTAGAGTTCTGTAGAACTATGTAGTGTGCTTGAGACCAAGAATATCCGTCCCTGCATATTATTGAGTCCCTTCCAAGCGTGCCTTTTCCAGTCAGTCTTCCCTCATACTGCGATTTAGGGAGACCTATCTTCTTAAGGCCAGGGAATGAAGTCAACACAAAATCCGATGACATCCTCTGTTTGATGGCCCATGGAGATGCTTCCTCCTGGTCTAGCGCGGTTACAGACATATTTCTTTAGGACTCCCATGAACCTCTCAATGGGGAACATATTGTGTAGAAATACGGGCCCCAGAATGACAATCTCGTCGACTAGATCAACTAGGACGTGCGTCATGATATTGAAGAACGATGGTGGGAACACCAGCTCGAAACTGACAAGACATTGCGCCACATCACTCCTTAGCCTTGGTACGATTTCTGGATCGATCACCTTCTGAGAGATTGCATTGAGGAATGCACATAGCTTCACAATGGCTAATCGGACGTTTTCCGGTAGAAGCCCCCTCAATGCAACCGGAAGCAGTTGCGTCATAATCACGTGGCAGTCATGAGACTTTAGGTTCTGGAACTTTTTCTCTGGCATATTTATTATTCCCTTTATATTCGACGAGAAGCCAGTCAGGACCTTCATACTGAGCAGGCATTCAAAGAAGATTTCTTTCTCTTCTTTCATAAGAGCATAGCTGGCAGGACATTGATACTGCTTCGGAGGCATGCCATCTTTTTCGTGCAAACGTTGCAGGTCCTTCGGTGCCTCAAGTGTATCTTTTGTCTTTCCATACACGCCCAAGAAGCCTAGCAGGTTCACGCAAA
This sequence comes from Aegilops speltoides, assembly GCA_021437245.1. NCBI lineage: Eukaryota > Viridiplantae > Streptophyta > Magnoliopsida > Poales > Poaceae > Aegilops > Aegilops speltoides. The sequence continues at coordinate 34,692,713 of CM038146.1, read as the reverse complement.
GGTTCTTCGTCACGTGGATCACGTCGATTGAAGAGCGGACCTCTAGGTCTTTCCAGTAGGGTAGGTCCCAAAATATAGATTTCTTCTTCCACATGGGTGCGTGTCCCTCAGCGTAATTCGGAATAGCTAGTGCGCCGGGACCCTTTCCAAAGATTACGTGTAAATCATTGACCATAGAAAGTACGTGATCACCGGTACGCATGGCGGGCTTCTTCCGGTGATCTGCCTCGCCTTTGAAATGCTTGCCTTTCTTTCGACATTGATGGTTGGTCGGAAGAAATCAACGATGGCCCAGGTACACATTCTTCTTGTAGCTTCCCAGGTATATACTATCAGTGTCAAGTAAACAGTGCATGCATGCGTGGTATCCCTTGTTTGTCTGTCCTGAAAGGTTACTGAGAGCGGACCAATCGTTGATGGTCATGAACAGCAACGCCTTTAGGTCCAATTCCTCCTGTTTGTGATCACCCCACGTACATATACAGTTTCCATTCCACAGCTGTGAAAGTTCCTCAACTATTTGCCTTAGGTACACATCAATGTCGTTGCCGGGTTGCTTAGGTCCTTGGTGTTGGGGAACATAGTAATTTCAAAAAAATTCCTACGCACACGCAAGATCATGGTGATGGTATAGCAACGAGAGGGGAGAGTGTTGTCCACGTACCCTCGTAGACCGTAAGCGGAAGCGTTAGCACAACGCGGTTGATGTAGTCGTACGTCTTCACGATCGACCGATCCAAGCACCGAACGTACGGCACCTCCGAGTTTAGCACACGTTCAGCTCGATGACGATCTCCGGCCTTCGATCTAGCAGAGCTCCGGAGATGAGTTCCGTCAGCACGACGGTGTGGTGACGATGATGATGTTCTACCGGCGCAGGGCTTCGCCTAAACTCTGCGACGATATGACCGAGGTGGAATATGGTGGAGGGGGGCACCGCACACGGCTAAGGAACGATCCGTAGATCAACTTGTGTGTCTTTGGGGTGCCCCCCACCCCCGTATATAAAGGAGCAAGGGAGGAGGCCGGCCGGCCCTTGGGGCGCGCCAAGGAGGGGGGAGTCCTCCTCCTAGTGGGAGTAGGACTCCCCTTTCCTAGTCCGACTAGGAAGGAGGAAGGGGGAAGGAAAGAGGGGGATAGGGAGAGGGAAAGAGGGGCCGCGCCCCCCTCCCCTAGTCCAATTCGGACTCCCCATGGGAGGGGGCACGCCACCTCCTGGGCTGCTGCCCTCTCTCTCCCCTCAGGCCCACTAAGGCCCAATACTTCCCTGGGGGGTTCCGGTAACCCCTCCGGCACTCCGGTTTTCTCCGAAATTACCCGGAACACTTCCGTTGTCCGAATATAGTCGTCCAATATATCAATCTTTATGTCTCGACCATTTCAAGACTCCTCGTCATGTCCGTGATCACATCTGGGACTCCGAACAAACTTCGGTACATCAAAACTTATAAACTCATAATAAAACTGTCATCATAACATTAAGCGTGCGGACCCTACGGGTTCGAGAACTATGTAGACATGACCTAGAACAATTCACGGTAAATAACCAATAGCGGGACCTGGATGCCCATATTGGTTCCTACATATTCTACAAAGATCTTTATCGGTCAAACCGCATAACAACATACGTTGTTCCCTTTGTCATCGATATGTTACTTGCCCGAGATTTGATCGTCGGTATCCAATACCTAGTTCAATCTCGTTACCAACAAGTCTCTTTACTCGTTCTGTAATGCATCATCCTGTAACCAACTCATTGGTCACATTGCTTGCAAGGCTTATAATGATGTGCATTATCGAGAGGGCCCTGAGATACCTCTCCGACAATCGGAGTGACAAAACCTGATCTCGAAATACGCCAACTCAACATGTACCTTCGGAGACACCTGTAGTACTCCTTTATAATCACCCAGTTACGTTGTGACGTTTGGTAGTACCCAAAGTGTTCCTCCGGTAAACGGGAGTTGCATAATTCTCATAGTCATGAAGAAAGCAATAGCAGTATACTAAACGATCAAGTGCTACGCTAACGGAATGGGTCATGTCAATCACATCATTCTCCTAATGATGTGATCCCATTAATCAAATGACAACACATGTCTATGGTTAGGAAACATAACCATCTTTGATCAATGAGCTAGTCAAGTAGAGGCATACTAGTGACTATATGTTTGTCTATGTATTCACACATGTATCATGTTTCCGGTTAATACAATTCTAGCATGAATAATAAACATTTGTCATGATATGAGGAAATAAATAATAACTTTATTATTGCCTCTAGGGCATATTTCCTTCAGTCTCCCACTTGCACTAGAGTCAATAATCTAGATTACATAGTAATGATTCTAACACCCATGGAGTCTTGGTGCTGATCATGTTTTGCTCGTGAGAGAGGCTTAGTTAACGGGTCTGCAATATTCAGATCCGTATGTATCTTGCAAATCTCTATGTCTCCCACTTGGACTTGGTCCCGAATGAAATTGAAGCGTCTCTTGATGTGCTTGGTCCTCTTGTGAAATCTGGATTCCTTTGCCAAAGCAATTGCACCAGTATTGTCACAGAAGATCTTCATTGGTCCCGATGCACTAGGTATTACACCTAGATCGGAAATGAACTCCTTCATCCAGACTCCTTCATTTGCTGCTTCCGAAGCAGCTATGTACTTCTCTTCACATGTAGATCCCGCCATGATGCTTTGTTTAGAACTGCACCAACTTACAGCTCCACCATTTAATAAAAACACGTATCCGATTTGCGATTTAGAATCGTCCGGATCAGTGTCAAAGCTTGCATCGACGTAACCATTTACGACTAGCTCTTTGTCACCTCCATATACGAGAAACATATCCTTAGTCCTTTTCAGGTATTTCAGGATGTTCTTGACCGCTGTCAAGTGATCCACTCCTGGATTACTTTGGTACCTTCCTGCCAAGCTTATTGCTAAGCATACGTCAGGCCTGGTACACAGCATTGCATACATGATAGAGCCTATGGCTGAAGCATAGGGAACATCTTTCATTTTCTCTCCATCTTCTGCTGTGGTCGGGCATTGAGTTTGACTCAACTTCACACCTTGTAGCACGGACAAGAACCCTTTCTTTGCCTGATCCATTTTGAACTTTTTCAAAATTTTGTCAAGGTAAGTGCTTTGTGAAAGTCCTATTAAGCGTCTTGATCTATCTCTATAGATCTTGATGCCCAATATGTAAGTAGCTTCACCGAGGTCTTTCATTGAAAAACTTTCATTCAAGTATCCCTTTATGCTATCCCGAAATTCGATATCATTTCCAATTAATAATATGTCATCTATATATAATATCAGAAATGCTACAGAGCTCCCACTCACTTTCTTGTAAATACAGGCTTCTCCAAAAGTCTGTATAAAACCATATGCTTTGATCACACTATCAAAACGTTTATTCCAACTCCAATATGCTTGCACCAGTCCATAAATGGATCACTGGAGCTTGCACACTTTGTTAGCACCTTTCGGATCAACAAAACCTTCTGGTTGCATCATATACAACTCTTAATCTAGAAATCCATTCAAGAATGCAGTTTTGACATCCATTTGCCAAATTTCATAATCATGAAATGCAGCAATAGCTAACATGATTCGGACAGACTTAAGCATCGCTACGGGTGCGAAAGTCTCATCGTAGTCAACCCCTTGAACTTGTCGAAAACCTTTCGCAACAAGTCGAGCTTTATAGACAGTTACATTACCATCGGTGTCAGTCTTCTTCTTAAAGATCCATTTATTCTCAATGGCTTGCTGATCATCGGGCAAATCAACCAAAGTCCATACTTTGTTTTCATACATGGATCCCATCTCAGATTTCATGGCCTCTAGCCATTTTGCGGAATCTGGGCTCATCATCGCTTCCTCATGGTTTGTAGGTTCATCATGGTCAAGTAACATGACTTCCAGAATTGGATTACCGTACCACTCTAGTGCGGATCTTACTCTGGTAGACCAACGAGGTTCAGTAGAAACTTGATCTGAAGTTTCATGATCAATATCATTAGCGTCCTCACTAATTGGTGTAGTTGTCACAGGAACCGGTTCTTGTGATGAACTACTTTCCAATAAGGGAGCGGATACAGTTATCTCATCAAATTCTACTTTCCTCGCACTCACTTCTTTCGAGAGAAACTCCTTCTCTAGAAACGATCCGATTTTAGCAACAGAAATCTTGCCCTCAGATCTGTGATAGAAGTTGTACCCAATAGTCTCTTTTGGGTATCCTATGAAGACACATTTCTCCGATTTGGGTTCGAGCTTATCTGGATGAAGTTTCTTCACATAAGCATCGCAGCCCCAAACTTTAAGAAACGACAACTTTGGTTTCTTGCCAAACCACAGTTCATAAGGCGTCGTCTCAACGGATTTTGATGGTGCCCTACTTAACGTGAATGCGGCCGTCTCTAAAGCATAACCCCAAAACGATAGCGGTAAATCAGTAAGAGACATCATATATCGCACCATATCTAGTAAAGTACGATTACGACGTTCGGACACACCATTTCGTTGTGGTGTTCGGGTGGCGTATGAGTTCTTGAAACTATTCCACATTGTTTCAAGTGTAGACCAAACTCGTAACTCAAATATTCTCCTCCACGATCAGATCGTAGAAACTTTATTTTCTTGTTACGATGATTTTCCACTTCACTCTGAAATGCTTTGAACTTTTCAAATGTTTCAGACTTGTGTTTCATCAAGTAGATATACCCATATCTGCTCAAATCATCGGTGAAGGTGAGAAAATAATGATACCCGCCGCGAGCCTCAATATTCATTGGACCACAAACATCAGTATCTATGATTTCCAACAAATCAGTTGCTCGCTCCATAGTTCCGTAGAACGGCGTTTTAGTCATCTTGCCCATGAGGCACGGTTCGCAAGTACCAAGTGATTCATAATCAAGTGATTCCAAAAGCCCATCAGTATGGAGTTTCTTCATGCGCTTTACACCGATATGATCTAAACGGCAGTGCCACAAATAAGTTGCACTATCATTATCAACTCTGCATCTTTTGGTTTCAACACTATGAATATGTGTATCACTACTATCGAGATTTAATAAAAATAGACCACTCTTCAAGGGTGCATGACCATAAAAGATATTACTCATATAAATAGAACAACCATTATTCTCTCATTTAAATGAATAACCGTTTCACATCAAACAAGATCCAGATATAATGTTCATGCTCAACGCTGACACCAAATAACAATTATTTAGGTCTAAAACTAATCCCGATGGTAGATGTAGAGGTAGCGTGCCGACCGCGATCACATCGACTTTGGAACCATTTCCCACGCGCATCGCCACCTCGTCCTTAGCCAATCTTCTCTTAATCCGTAGTCCCTGTTTCGAGTTGCAAATATTAGCAACAGAACCAGTATCAAATACCAGTGCTCTGCGAGCATTAGTAAGGTACACATCAATAACATGTATATCACATATACCTTTGTTTACTTTGCCATCCTTCTTATCCGCCAAATACTTGGGGCAGTTCCGCTTCAAATGTCCGATCGCTTGCGGAGAAGCACTCAGTTTCAGGCTTAGGTCCAGACTTGGGTTTCTTCTCTTGAGCAGCAACTTGTTTGCCGTTCTTTTTGAAGTTCCCCTTCTTCTTCCCTTTGCCTTTCTTTTTGAAACTGGTGGTCTTGTTAACCATCAACACTTGATGCTCCTTCTTGATTTCTACCTCCGCGGCTTTTAGCATTGCGAAGAGCTCGGGAATAGTTTTGTTCATCCCTTGCATAGTATAGTTCATCACGAAGCTCTTGTAGCTTGGTGGCAGTGATTGGAGAATTCTGTCAATGACACTATCATCAGGAAGATTAAATCCCAGTTGAATCAAGTGATTATTATACCCAGACATTTTGAGTATGTGTTCACTGACAGAACTATTCTCCTCCATCTTGCAGCTGTAGAACTTATTGGAAACTTCATATCTCTCAATCTGTGCATTTGCTTGAAATATTAACTTCAACTCCTGGAACATCTCATATGCTCCATGACGTTCAAAACATCGTTGAAGACCCGGTTCTAAGCCGTAAAGCATGGCACACTGAACTATCGAGTAGTCATCAGCTTTGCTCTGCCAGACGTTCTTAACGTCGTCAGTTGCATCAGCAGCAGGCCTGGCACCCAGCGGTGCTTCCAGGACGTAACTTTTCTGTGCAGCAATGAGGATAATCCTCAGGTTACGGACCCAGTCCGTGTAATTGCTACCATCATCTTTCAACTTTGCTTTCTCAAGGAACGCATTAAAATTCAACGGAACAACAACACGAGCCATCTATCTACAAACAAACATAGACAAGCAAAATACTATCAGGTACTAAGTTCATGATAAATTTAAGTTCAATTAATCATATTACTTAAGAACTCCCACTTAGACAGACATCTCTCCGGTCATCTAAGTGATCACGTGATCCAAATCAACTAAACCATGTCCGATCATCACGTGAGATGGAGTAGTTTCAATGGTGAACATCACTATGTTGATCATATCTACTATATGATTCACGCCGACCTTCGGTCTCCGTGTTCGAGGCCATATCTGTATATGCTAGGCTCGTCAAGTATAACCTGAGTATTCGCGTGTGCAACTGTTTTGCACCGTTGTATTTGAACGTAGAGCCTATCACACCCGATCATCACGTGGTGTCTCAGCACGAAGAACTTTATAACGGTGCATACTCAGGGAGAACACTTCTTGATTATTAGTGAGAGATCATCTTAAAATGCTACCGTCAATCAAAGCAAGATAAGATGCATAAAGGATAAACATCACATGCAATCAATATAAGTGATATGATATGGCCGTCATCATCTTGTGCTTGTGATCTCCATCTTCGAAGCACCATCATGATCACCATCGTCACCGGCGCGACACCTTGATCTCCATCATAGCATCGTTGTCGTTACGCCATCTATTGCTTCTACGACTATCGCTACCGCTTAGTGATAAAGTAAAGCAATTACAGGGCGTTTGCATTTCATACAATAAAGCGACAACCATATGGCTCCTGCCAGTTGCCGATAACTTCGGTTACAAAACATGACCATCTCATACAATAAAATATATCATCATGTCTTGACCATATCACATCACAACATGCCCTGCAAAAACAAGTTAGACGTCCTCTACTTTGTTGTTGCAAATTTTACGTGGCTGCTATGGGCTGAGCAAGAACCGTTCTTACCTACGCATCAAAACCACAACGATAGTTCGTCAAGTTGGTGCTGTTTTAACCTTCGCAAGGACCGGGCGTAGCCACACTCGATTCAGCTAAAGTGAGAGAGACAGACACCCGCCAGCCACCTTTAAACACGAGTGCTCGTAACGGTGAAACCAGTCTCGCGTAAGCGTACGCGTAATGTCGGTCCGGGCCGCTTCATCTCACAATACCGCCGAACCAAATTATGACATGCTGGTAAGCAGTATGACTTGTATCACCCGCAACTCACTTGTGTTCTACTCGTGCATATAACATCAACGCATAAAACCTAGGCTCTGATACCACTGCTGGGGAACGTAGTAATTTCAAAAAAATTCCTACGCACACGCAAGATCATGGTGATGGTATAGCAACGAGAGGGGAGAGTGTTGTCCACGTACCCTCGTAGACCGTAAGCGGAAGCGTTAGCACAACGCGGTTGATGTAGTCGTACGTCTTCACGATCCGACTGATCCAAGCACCGAACATACGGCACCTCCGAGTTCAACACACGTTCAGCTCGATGACGATCTCCGGCCTCCGATCCAGCAGAGCTCCGGAGATGAGTTCCGTCAGCACGACGGCGTGGTGACGATGATGATGTTCTACCGGCACAGGGCTTCGCCTAAACTCCACGACGATATGACCGAGGTGGAATATGGTGGAGGGGGGCACCGCACACGGCTAAGGAACGATCCGTAGATCAACTTGTGTGTCTTTGGGTGCCCCCGCCCCGTATATAAAGGAGCAAGGGGGGAGGCCGGCCGGCCCTTGGGGCGCGCCAAGGAGGGGGGGAGTCCTCGTCCTAGTGGGAGTAGGACTCCCCTTTCCTAGTCCAAATAGGAAGGAGGAAGGGGGAAGGAAAGAGGGGGAGAGGGAGAGGGAAAGAGGGGCCGCGCCCCCCTCCCCTAGTCCAATTCAGACTCCCCATGGGAGGGGGGCGCCACCTCCTGGGCTGCTGCCCTCTCTCTCCCCTCAGGCCCACTAAGGCCCAATACTTCCCCGGGGGCTTCCGGTAACCCCTCCGGCACTCCGGTTTTCTCCGAAATCACCCGGAACACTTCCAGTGTCCGAATATAGTCGTCCAATATATCAATCCTTATGTCTCGACCATTTCGAGACTCCTCGTCATGTCCGTGATCACATCTGGGACTCCGAACAAACTTCGGTACATCAAAACTTATAAACTCATAATAAAACTGTCATCGTAACGTTAAGCGTGCGGACCCTACGGGTTCGAGAACTATGTAGTCATGACCTAGAACTATTCTCGGTCAATAACCAATAGCGGGACCTGGATGTCCATATTAGTTCCCACATATTCTACGAAGATCTTTATCGGTCAAACCGCATAACAACATACGTTGTGCCCTTTGTCATCGGTATGTTACTTGCCTGAGATTTGATCGTCGGTATCCAATACCTAGTTCAATCTCGTTACCGGCAAGTCTCTTTACTCGTTCTGTAATGCATCATCCCGTAACCAACTCATTGGTCACATTGCTTGCAAGGCTTATAATGATGTGCATTACCGAGAGGGCCCTGAGATACCTCTCCGACAATCGGAGTGACAAAACCTAATCTCGAAATACGCCAACTCAACATGTACCTTCGGAGACACCTGTAGTACTCCTTTATAATCACCCAGTTACGTTGTGATGTTTGGTAGTACCCAAAGTGTTCCTCTGGTACAGGAACATGCATAAGTCATGAAGAAAGCAATAACAGTATACTAAACGATCAAGTGCTAGGCTAACGGAATGGGTCATGTCAATCACATCATTCTCCTAATGATGTGATCCCATTAATCAAATGACAACACATGTCTATGGTTAGGAAACATAACCATCTTTGATCAATGAGCTAGTCAAGTAGAGGCATACTAGTGACTATATGTTTGTCTATGTATTCACACATGTATCATGTTTCCGGTTAATACAATTCTAGCATGAATAATAAACATTTATCATGATATGAGGAAATAAATAATAACTTTATTATTGCCTCTAGGGCATATTTCCTTCACTTGGATGAGAACTGGCATCATAATGAACTTCCGCTTCATGCACATCCAAGAAGGAAGGTTATACATACATAGAGTCACAGGCCAGGTGCTGTGATTGTTGCTCTGCTCCCCGAAAGGATTAATGCCATCCGCGCTTAAAACAAACCATACGTTCCTTGGGTCACTTGCAAACTCATCCTAGTACTTTCTCTCGATTTTTCTCCACTGCGAGCCGTCAGCGGGTGCTCTCAACTTCCCATTTTTCTTACGGTCCTCGCTGTGCCATCGCATCAACTTGGCATGCTCTCCGTTTCTGAACAGACGTTTCAACCATGGTATTATAGGAGCATACCACATCACCTTCGCAGGAACCCTCTTCCTGGGGGGCTCGCCGTCAACATCACCAGGGTCATCTCGTCTGATCTTATACCGTAATGCACCGCATACCGGGCATGCGTTCAGATCCTTGTACGCACCGCGGTAGAGGATGCAGTCATTAGGGCATGCATGTATCTTCTAAAGGAAATATGCCCTAGAGGCAATAATAAAGTTATTATTTATTTCCTTATTTCATGATAAATGTTTATTATTCATGCTAAAATTGTATTAATCGGAAAAATAATATATGTGTGAATACATAGACAAACATAGTGTCACTAGTATGCCTCTACTTGACTAGCTTGTTGGTCAAAGATGGTTGTGTTTCCTAGCCATAGACATGAGTTGTCATTTTATTAACTGGATCACATCATTAGAAGAATGATGTGATTGACTTGACCCATTCCGTTAGCTTAGCACTTGATCGTTTAGTATGTTGCTATTGCTTTCTTCATGACTTATACATGTTCCTATGACTATGAGATTATGCAACTCCCGTACCGGAGGAACACTTTGTGTGCTACCAAACGTCACAACGTAACTGGGTGATTATAAAGGAGCTCTACAGGTGTCTCCGAATGTACATGTTGGGTTGGCATATTTCGAGATTAGGATTTGTCACTCCGATTGTCGGAGAGGTATCTCTGGGCCCACTCGGTATTGCACATCACTATAAGCCTTATAAGCATTGCAACTAATTAGTTAGTTGCGGGATGATGTATTACAGAACGAGTAAAGAGACTTGCCGGTAACGAGATTGAACTAGGTATTGAGATACCGACGATCGAATCTCGGGCAAGTAACATACCGATGACAAAGGGAACAACGTACGTTGTTATGTGGTTTGACCGATAAAGATCTTCGTAGAATATGTAGGGGCCAATGTGAGCATCCAGGTTCCGCTATTGGTTATTGACCAGAAACGTGTCTCGGTCATGTCTACATAGTTCTCGAACCCGTAGGGTCCGCACGCTTAAGGTTTCGATGACAGTTATATTATGAATTTATGAGTTTTGATGTACCGAAGGAGTTCGGAGTCCCGGATGAGATCGGGGACATGATGAGGAGTCTCAAAATGGTCGAGACGTAAAGATTGATATATTGGACAACTATATTCGGACTTCGGAAAGGTTCCGAGTGATTCGGGTATTTTCGGGGGTACCGGGGAGTTACGGGAATACGAGGAAGAAGCAATGGGCCTCATGGGCCAAGTGGTGGAAGAGAGGAGGCAGGGCGCGCGGCCCCCCTAGCCCAAACCGAATTGGACTAGGGGGCCGGCCCCCCTTTCCTCCTTTTCCTCCCTCTCCTTCCTTCTCCTTTTTTTTAGAACAGATGACAGTGGGGGAGGTCCCCACTGACTTTATATTAAGAGTTAAAGGGTTAGTACAGTCCCAACAATCCAGTCCAGTCAGCTTACAACCCTATTACACAAGTCACTACTACATGGAGAAGGAGGGGGGCAAGATGAAGAGTTACAAAAGGTGATATCCCCCTAATTACAAGGCAGCTACTAGTGACAGGATATAAGGAGCATACTCCTACTTGGCCCTATGGACCAACAGAGCAAAATCATGCTTGAATCTGTTCTTCCAGGATGTAAAGGACGGCTGGATCCCTCTGAAGTGTTTATCATTCCTTTCCTTCCAGATCCCCCAGGCCGCCACCGTGAACACCTCCATGAACATGTGTCCATTCCAAGAGTTTTTACCAGCGTGCAATAATGTGAGCCTACAGTCCCCAATTGGCCAATGAATCCCAATACTGTCCCAACATCTTTTACTAAAAGGACAGTTAAAGAAGAGGTGAGCAACGTCCTCTTCAGGTGGGTTTTGACAGAGCAAGCAGGTATAATCATCATTCTGGATTTTATAGTGCCTCCTTCTCAGCATATTTCTGGTGTTCAAACGATCAGCCAGCAGCAGCCACGCGACCATTTTCCATTGCATGGTACATTTGGTCTCCCAAATCCAACAAAGGGCCTCATCCACCTGCATATCCCTGAAGCAATGCTCATAAAATTTTGTGTCTTTAAAATCACTCCCCCCACACACATTTCCATGCATCATCCCTGACAGTCAGAGACACATCCGACGTGGCCAGTTGTAAGTTGGTCACCTCAAGCCTAGCTTCCATCGAGAGGGGGAGGTGAAACACATCCCCTATCCTCACCGAGGAAACTAGGGACTGGACTGACACATCAAGATCCCTGGCAAAGGAAAAAGCTCTCGGGAATGTGTCCTGGAGCAGGCCATCTTTCCATTCATCCTTCCGGAGGAGGATGGAGTCACCCGACCCACCAGACGCCTTGGTAACCCCTCTGTAGATATCAGACAACTGCATGAGATCTTTCCACCAGAACGAGCCACAAGGGTCCATTGCATGTGGGGTTTGATGGTTGTAATACGAACTCCAGACAAGCTGAACCCGTGGAACATCTTGCTTGTTGTAGAATTTGTGAAGTTGTTTCAACAACAAGCCCTGATTCTGAGCTTTGAGGTTTATGATTCCCAAGCCTCCCTTGTTTTTTGGCCTGCAAACCATGTCCCAAGCTGCGAGGGAGTTGCCTTTGGTGCCATCCTCTGTTCTCAGCCACAGACAGGATCTTTGGAGTTTGTCCAGGTGTTCTACGATCCTGGGGTTTAACTTGATGGAAACACATTGGATATATCGCGAGCGAGGTCACAACTGAGTTCAGAAGAGTCAGCTTGGAGCCATAGTCAAGCAAGGAAACTGCTGCAGGAATTTTTCTCTGCACTGTGGTGACCATGGGCAACAAATCGGTAACTGTGGGACGGGTTGTCCCCATAGGCAACCCAAGATACGTGAATGGCATTTGTCCAATGACGCACCCAAAAATCTCTGCCAATTCACTCGTCGCCGCTGGCTCCAGGTTGATTGGGACCATCGTTGATTTGTGAAAATTGATTTTCAGACTAGCCGACGTAGTGTAGTCCAACAGTATTTTTTTGAGGACATGAGCTTGATTCGGGCAAGCTGGGAAGACCAGGATCGTGTCGTCTGCATACTGAATAACTGGGTAGTTGTTATCGTGTGACGGAATCGGCAGGTGTAGATGCCCATCTTTGCAGGCCTCATTGATCGCCGCTTGCAAGAGGTCTGCAGCGAGAACGAAAATTAGAGGCGAGAGCGGATCTCCTTGCCTCACTCCACAAAGACAGGCGAACTGCTTCCCCGGTGTACCATTGAGCAACACAGAGGAAGTACCCGTGGAGAAAATGCTTCTGATCCATCCAATCCACCTCTCATCAAAGCCCATGCGCCTCATGATCTCAATCATAGGTTCATGCTGAATTGTGTCAAAAGCTTTTGCAAAGTCTAACTTGAGCAGACAGCAAGCACGGCCCGAGGCTTGACACTGATGAATGTATTCGAAGGCCCAAGCTAGGCAATCCTGTATCGATCTCCCTTTAAGAAAACCATACTGGTTTTTATGGATGATTTTGAGAATTACATTCTGTAACCGATTAGCCAGGAGTTTGTTTATCAACTTCAGACAGCAGTTCAGGAGGGTGATGGGCCTGTAATCATTTGCAGTCTCAAGCGAGTAGGATTTTGGGATTAAGGTGATAAACCCCGAGTTTAGGCTCTGCAGATCCAGCTTTCCATCATAGAAGTCTGCACAAAGGGTGTAAAAATCATGCTTTATGATATGCCAGCAGGATTTTAAAAAACACCCATTAAAACCATCCGGCCCAGGCGCACGGTCTGGTGGCATTTCTTGGACTACTTTATCGATCTCCTCATGTGTAAAAGGTGTTGTCAGATCATCGAGCCCCTCCACTTTTTTAATTAATCGAGACAGATCAAACTTCATGTCATGTGGTTCCGCCCTACCCAACCTGTTTTTGTATGTCTGATAAAGCTCAAGCGCTTTCCCTGCATGATCAGAAACAATCGATCCATCAGATAGTTTCAGAGAGGCGATCGAGTTTCTTCTGAAACGCTCACTCGCTGCGGAGTGAAAGAACTTAGTGTTGTCCCCCCCACACCGGAACCATCTAACCGTGTACCTCTTCCTCCAGTATTCTCGTTTATAACCAAGGAGAACAACCAAATGTTCCTTAAGGATAACACGGAAGTTCTTCTCTGGGATTGTGAGAGGCCTCAAATCCTCAATCCCATCCAGTTCAAGGAGAGCCCAATTGGAGTTATCAATGCACAAATTCAGTCTGGAGATGTTCTTGCTCCACTTCTTAAGAGCATATCTCAGATGTTTAAATTTTTTACACAACATGGCAGCCGAGTTATGTGCAAAACAACTTTTGTCCCAGGTGGACTGCACAACTTCAAAGGACCCAGGGTGTGATATCCAGAAGTTTTCAAAACGAAAGATTTTAGACTTAGGGACAGAAGTCTCAATTGAGATCACACACGGCACATGATCCGAGACCGGTTTTGGGAGAGGTGCAACAGTCGTGTTGGGGTAACTAGAGGTCCAATTGGCCGAGGTGAAGAACCAATCAAGCTGCTCTAGGAGTGGATGTGTCTGCATGTTACTCCACGTAAACCTCCTCCCTTTAATCGGCAGTTCAACTAGGGCTTGTGATTGGATGAAGTCATTGAATGTTAACATGTCATTAGCATTCCCGCCTGGCTTGTTGCGATTATCCGGGGCCTTGATATAGTTGAAATCTCCGCATAACAACCAGTCCTCATTGTCTGGAATATCAAGATCAAACAGCCAGGAGGTAAAGGTTGTCCTAACAGGACCATCACATGGGCCATATATATTAAACAAGTTCCATGATTTGGCAGTTTGCAACGAAGTAAACTTAATCCCCAAAGCAAAAGATTCAGAGCAGATAAGATCGCCAATAAAGATCGAACTATCCCATAAAGTGATCAGGCCCCCAGAGGCCCCTTGAGAGGGCACAACTTCAAATTTATCGAACCGTTTTGGACAGAAAGTTCTTACATTGCGTTGCGCAACGCCAAAAGTTTCTGGTCGGAGTTAATCCCCCGCATGTTCCAGCACAACACCTTCCACGCCTTATGCATCAGCCTTGTGATCGTCACGCTCCTGTGCCGCCAAGGACGCGAGGAGTTTCTGCTTGCTTAACTAATTTGGGCGCAGGCCACACATATTAGTACCAATAGATTGTATGGTAGAAATAGGTGTGGGAGGGGGATTTCACTATGTACCTTGCTATTCTTGTCTGAAGCACATGGCACTGTGGCAGAAGAAGAGCATTGCACTTGAGGAACTTTGCGTGGCTTCACTTTGGACTGCACCAGCTTCTTGTCAGACATCGGCGGCACTTTAAATCCATCATACTTGTTAGAGCGCGCACTCCGGCGCAACAGAACGGTGTCCACATGTGCAGGCTCATTAGACAACAGAGAGCTAATGTGATCAGTAATAGAACAAGATCTCTGCATGTTCTGCTCATCAGCAGAAGAGATTTCAACAGAAACAGAAACTTCCACAATGTCGCTGCAGCAAACATCCATGAAGATACCCTCAAAGGAAGAACTGAAAATGCGGCCAAGCACATCAACTTCAGGACAAATGGAGTCCATCAAATCACGGGCAATCCCATGTAGTTGCTGCTACAGGAAAGTAAACGGATTGAGTGGCAAATAAGCTCCATCAGGGTGGACAGCAGGAAGTAGCGTCTTTGTATAGATCCTTTTGAGCATGCCTCCAATCCACTGCAGCAGTTCAATGTCTGCAGTTATCAGGAAAGAGACAGATTCATCCCCAGCCTGGACAAACGCAAACTGAGCCGAAGGGACCCCATTAATAAAATTGTCAGCCAATTCTTCAACCTGAGAGAATTCAGACCAGACATCCGATAGATTGTCCACAATGTTATTCTCTTGGTGCACTCCATCCATGAGGGAGGGACCATCATACTCAAAGAACGTCCTGAAACTGAACCCAGTGTAAGGAGGTGGGACTACCGGCCAAACAGCCCAGCCATTTTCCTCAACTTCTTCTTGCACGTGTCCAGCAGCATTCCACATCTACTCATCGGCCGCCTGCTGGGCCTCCATATCATTTATCCTGGCTTGCTGCATCAGAGTATAATAAGGGAGTTGATAAGGGTGGGGGATGCATTGAGGAGGGGTGGAATATCCTCATTGTCAACCAGCCCCGGCACGGTATCTCTGTCATTCATAACATAAACTTCTACTGACCAAGAACGACCCAGACCTGGGAGCATGCCAACTCTAGACAATACCAGACTGTGTGGTACCTGCGCTATATCCTTAATGTGGCACTTAAGTAAGACCCTGGCTTTGTTCTTATTGGGCCTCGGCCAAGCTATTAACTTCCCAAAGTTGGAAACAACCTTATGCACATAGTGCTCTGTCATGTAATCCATCGGAAAAGCTAACATCATGACCCAAACTTCATACTGAAAAGCGGGCATCCTCATATTGATGCCTTCATCATGGGGAGTGAGGGTGAAATAAGAGTCCTCATCTATAGCATGAGGACCATCTCTAATTGCCTCATCTCTGCTTTGCATATCTTCAAAAGCAACGCAACCAATGCCAAACGGATATATAAACTCATCTGAAATCTGATACTCCAAATCCACTCTAATGATGCGGCAAATCTCTTCCAACCAAAATCTCTTCTGATGATCGGGAGGAGGAGGCTGAATCGAGATGATAGCGTACCTGTCATGGTTTAATGGCGGGTCATCCACCACCATGACACTCCTGTTCAGTTGATGGTTTGGCTCCCTCTCAATGTTGGCACTGAGCGGAGCGAACGCGAACGGCCGGACCGGAAAGTTCGCCATCTTGTCACCGGAGTTGGTCGCCGGCGCAGCAGAGTTCTTGGATGGCGATGGCAGAGCGAGTTTGGAAGGGGCAGAGGGGGTTTTGGAAACAGAGGAGACTGGACGGGATTGGGTCCCCCGGGCGATGGAGTTGACAGCTGAAGCAGGGGGGAGTCGTATCGGCATGCAATGAGAAGTTGACACGTCAACACGTGGTGGGATTTTCTGTTTCACTTGCCGAACTGAACTCCGATTATATTCCCGGGCGTTACGGTTTCCATGATTTTGTTTTTGGGCACAAGTCGGGAAACTCCCATCCATATCATTAACCCCAAAGCTACCCGAGGCGGGTATGGGCTGCCATTTGGACTTGGGCCAATGATGCTGGTGCTGCAGCCCATGGGCTTTGTGCCCCAAAGAGCCACAGGAGTCACATCGAATAAGGCCAGGGCATTGGTTAACTTGGTGATCATTTCTACAGCATGCAGTGCACGCAGTGCTACGGCCCATCATGCATGCAGCCTCCATCGAACGTGTCTCATGGCAGGTGCACTCATGTATCAGTTTGATGCATCTTTGACAAAATTTACCTGGACAATCTCCAACCAAATGACCATGTCGAAAGCAATTCAAGCATTTCAGTAGCCTGGCATCAATATAGTCCTGAGTAGGCACATCTTTGATTTGCACCATAGCTTTAACCTCATTATCCGCATACCCAGCTTGCCAACCATCCATAATATGTAATAACTTTTCATCCGGGAGAGACTGCCAGTATGATTCCTTGAATTGAGGGCCATGAAAAGAAGTGCGAGCATTATGCCGGAAATCTTTCGGATTGAGAACAAAACCCCCCAATCGAATCTGTGTATCATGATCCGAGAAAATCGGGAAGTTGAACTTGCCAAACGGGATACTCGCCCCGGCCGGTGAGGTAGAAACCCTCGCCGCCGGCAACTTTATGGATTGAGAGTTAACCATTAGCTGCTGCTCTCGAAGCCAATTACATCGTATAGCGATCGGCCTTACCTCAGGAAGATGATTGTCTACATGCTAGCTCATATCAGAATAATCCAAAACAGAAAGATCACCACGGTAGAGGTGGAAATGACAAATAAAATCAGGCCAGATGCAGTCCTTAAGACCATAGATGAAATGACCAACTCGATCACTTAGCCTCAAAACCCTAAACCCCGAACTGATACCTCCAATACAAGATTGCAGGGCAAGGGCCACAGACTCTTCTGTAAGAGTGAAGGATGCCGAGGAGAAAGAAACCACGAGAAAGAATTCCTTGGCAGATCTGGGATTGGCCGGTGAGAAGTGCACCGTAGATTGGAACTTGTCACGTACCTGAGATTCAATCGGCAGACCAGGGGAGAAATCCCAATGGAGAAGACTCTCCATGAGGGGTGGGTGGATATCATCGCCGGAGTGGCCAGTGACAGGGGCAAAGGAGGTGGCCGCCGGTGCCAGAGTGGCCGCCGGTGGAGTCGCCTAGGAGGGGGAGTCGCCTAGGAGGGGGAGTCGCCTACAAGTGGTGTCGTTGCTCCTCCGAGTGTTGGTCAAAACTTCCTTCCTTCTCCTTCTCCTTCTCCTTCCCTTCCTTCCCCTCTCCTAGTTGGACTAGCAAAGTAGGGAGTCCTACTCCCGGTGGGAGTAGGACTCCTCCCTGGCGCGCCCTCCCTTGGCCGGCCGCCCCCTCCCCCTTGCTCCTTTATATACGGGGGCAGGGGCACCCCATGACACATAAGTTGATCTTCGTGATCGTTCCTTTAGCCGTGTGCGGTGCCCCCCTCCACCATATTCCACCTCGGTCATATCGTTGTGATGCTTAGGCGAAGACCTACGTCGGTAGAACATCATCATCATCACCACGCCGTCGTGCTGATGGAACTCATCCCCGAAACCCTGCTAGATCGGAGTCCGGGGATCGTCATCGAGCTGAACGTGTGCTGATCTCGGAGGTGCCGTACGTTCGGTGATTGGATCAGTCGGATCGTGAAAACGTACGACTACATCAACCGCATTATCATAACGCTTTCCGCTTACGGTCTACGAGGGTATGTGGACAACACTCTCCCCTCTAGTTGCTATGCATCACCATGATCTTGCGTGTGCGTAGGAATTTTTTTGAAATTACTACGTTCCCCAACATCTTCTGCACCTCCAATCCTAGAGGGCATACGACCTTCTTTGCTGCGTATGTACTGTTGGGCAATTCGTTATCCTTTGGAAGCTTCTTCTTTAATATTTTCATTAGCTTCTCAAATCCTTTGTCAGGCACAGCATTCTCTGCCTTCCACTGCAGCAATTCCGGTACGGTGCCGAGCTTTGTGTTGCCATCTTCGCAATTGGGGTACAACCCTTTTTTGTGATCCTCTAACATGCGATCGAACTTCAGCTTCTCCTTTTGACTTTCGCATTGCGTCCTCTTGATCTTCAGCAGCTTCGTCCGTTGCAGCATCATCGTGCACATCGTCTGGTTCTACTTGATGTTCAGTAGCATCACCGTATTCAGGGGGCACATAGTTGTCATCGTACTCTTCTTTTTTGCCGTCTTCCATCATAACCCCTATTTCTCCGTGCCTCGTCCAAACATTATAGTGTGGCATAAAACCCTTCTAAAGCAGGTGGGTGTGAAGGATTTTCCGGTCAGAGTAAGACTTCATATTCCCACATATAGGGCATGGACAACACATAAAACCATTCTGCTTGTTTGCCTCAGCCACTTCGAGAAAATCATGCACGCCCTTAATGTACTCATAGGTGTGTCTGTCACCGTACATCCATTGCCGGTTCATCTGCGTGCATTATATATAATTAAGTGTGTCAAAAACCATTACAGAACATCATGAATAGATAAATAAGTGACCAAATTAATAGAAGTTCATCATCACATTAAAACCAAAGTACATACATAGTTCTCATCTAACAACATATAGCTCTCCAGAGCATCTAATTAATTAAACCATACATTAAAACTATGTAAAACATTTCAATGCGAAAACAAATGCGATCATAATCGCAATCAAGGTGACAACTGATCCAACTGCATAATGATACCAAGCCTCGGTATGAATGGCATATTTTCTAATCTTTCTAATCTTCAAGCGCATTGCATCCATCTTGATCTCACTACAAGGATCCGGGTCTATTGCAACAAAATCGTTCGTTGCAATACATGCCAATTCGTGGTGATAAGTACCTATTGCCTCGAAACAACATTCGTTGGCAGCCGTTGTGACTGGACACATGGTAATAGGTTATTGCGACAAAAAAGAAACCGTGGCAATAAAGTGTGTTATTGCAACAACCATGTGGGAAGTCGTCACATGTTTTCCCGTGGCAACACTCACCTGATGCCACAATTTGCTTTGTGGAGATAGCTTTAATGCAACGTGTAACAAATCATTGCGACTGATAGCTCATGGCGATAGACATTTGTGGTAACAACCTATGCCAACGGCGCTCGTTTCGTGGTGCATACTCTTCCATGGCAATAGTCAATTGTGGTAATAAACTATGGCAACAATCCTTATTTTTGTGGCATCAGGCATTTTGCCACGACTAGCTACACTTCTGGCATTAATTCTCGCAACAAATATTCTAGTCGTCGTAACAAGAAATTGCAACATACTAGTTTTGGTGGTGATAAACAGGTATTACAACGGGTGAAATGTTTGTAGCGAGAAACTATTGCTACAATCAAAATTTTCGTGGTGCTTACATGTGGCAACCAAAAGTGGGTTGTGGCAATAGCCTATTGCAATGTAAAAAAATACATGCATTCAATTACAATATTCAAAACCATACATATATTATGTAGATTCGTAAAATTCATAATTCTAGACAATATCCATCAAATGAAACTCAAATATAATTTAGCCATCCTAATTAAGTCCAAGACTAAATTGTCTGTGATCTAGAGTCCAGTCGAGCTAGTTCTTTGGATCCTGCAATCAAGAAATCAAAAAAAAAGGTTCTAGTTAATGAGTCCAACATAACATACGCGATATAATTATTACAACCCCATTATTAAAAAGAATTGTGGCTAGACTAGAGTAACTAGAGTAATACTGTGTCAGCAAGCATGTAACTGAAGGATCCGAACAACTTGACAAGTGTAAATGTCTAAAGCATATGCACAAGTACATTTACTAAAAGCTTCTGCTATTGATTTAAGTTGTGACTCGATCTATAGTTTCAGTTAAGTTCATGTCCCTAGCTAGCACATACTCATTTTTTTAAGTTGTGACTCGATGCAGCAACAACGCATGGTGAAAGAGAAGAAGCAGCTAGGTAATTATGAAGGCCAATGACATGCTCACTTGAAAGTGGACCGAGTTTCAGTTTCTTTATTTTCATCCTCTTGACATGCTTTGTCCTAAAAACGGAAAGAACAATTATTGGTGTGGCATCAATATTGACACTATAAAAGATGAAACAAGAATAACACGATCCAACACATTAATAATTCCAGCTAATGTAGAGGCATGCCGAATGCACATCATTAAATAACTATAGAATAACCAAAAGTCAGTGTACTCACATAGACATCCCGGGACACTGTTAGACCATGTTCCATTCTTCATGTGGGTGAGTTCCCTACAGAGCAATCCAATCTAGTTCTTCTCCATATTCCAAGTTTCTCTGCAAGTAATATAGCAATGAGATGCTTGAAACATTAAACCATAGTTAGAAGCGAGGCATACATATTTAGTTACACTCATACCTTCTCAAAACTTAGTTGCAAGTAAGGTTTCATCGACCAAATATAACCAGTCAGAAAAGCAATTTAACCTTAACACATAGTAGCCAAAGAGTGATCCTAGAGATTACCTAAAATTATGAATCAGTGACAAAGTACTCAATCATCCATTCCCACTCTTCTGGTTGTAAATCTTCCGGCAGATTAGCAAATCTAGCTGCATCTGTTTTGTATGACTTGTAAGTGGAGCTTAGAGTTGATCGCCAGCCTCAATAAGCTCCTTCGCAATTTTGAGAACATTTTCTTGGTGTATCTTCCAGGTCTCATCTGTCTTGTAAAGCATACAACAAATGAATATACATAAGCAATGCATTATCCATGGTAAAATAAGATAACACATGTGAAAAAGTTTGTATGCACTATGATATGAGCAACAATGAGTCTATGGATGGTAGGGTGAATGTCCGACCATGTCCTCACTCCAATGAGCAGTCTTGAAGGTTTAGCAATTTAACATATACCAGGATTTTATGCATTGTAGAAAATGCTAGAGACAACTTAAATGCCATAAAAAATTTACCAGATCTGGGTTGTCCACGTTGGTTTGTGTATGTTGTTATACTTTCCATCCTTGTTAAGACAACATAGCCTTTCCTTCCTGCACCCAAAAACAATCAAGGGACTTAGCATTAACAAAGCTTTGATGTTGTGCATCATTCAGATAGGTGATTATGAAGTAAGGATGTTGTGTACCATGAGCATCCTTCGTAGAATTCATCATTGTGCCCTAGTGTAGGCAATATCAGAATCTGAGTCAATTTAAGAAGAAACACAATGCGTAAAGCAGGCAAAAAAACAAATCAGTTTAACAAAAACTTATGAAAAAAAGAAAGAAAAAACAATGTTGGGAACCTCCAATAAATCAAATCAGTTTTACTTTGTCACTCGAACTCAAGAAACATGTTGTGAGACAAGCAAGCTAAATACAACAGCAAAAGTTGAACCAGATTTTACAGATAAACGGCGCAGGTATGTTCAGGGGCCCCATCATGTAGGCAGCTGATGCAATGCTAGATAAGTTGGACTAGGATAAGACAAAATCAAATCACGCGACCATTCTGAATAATAGTCAATTTGGAGAATGAGTTTGTCTATCATCTGATTCCATACACCGCAGCTTCAAAAAGTCATGTATAAGTGATGATCATTTACCAGGAAATGTATTTTTCTCTCTTAGCTAGTCTTATTGCACATACAGAGTTGAATCATGATCAAATATATTACTCACAGCTTGATGCCCACAAATACATTGAACATTGTACTATGAAACATTATGTGATTCAACTCTCACAGGCTCACTGAAACGCATTTAAGAGATTTAGATAGCTCACTGAAACTAGGAAATTTACAGAATAATCTATATATTATGGAGTTCAGTCTTTCTCCAGGACTACTATATCTACATTACAGTTTCTTCAAATTTGCATCTCTGGTATATGAAGCATGGTTTTGGGTACCGGGCGGTAAATTCGGTTACCGCCCGGTTACCACGTTTCTCGCCGCCCCACGAGAAAAGTATGCCCCGAGCGAATTTTTTTGAATTTTTTCGATTTTTTCGAATTTAAACTCTCATAGTTAGGTTAGATACATTAGGAGCTTAAAGAAAACATGCAGGCACTGTGGCGTACTGGTTAGCATGGGGTAGCTGGTTAAATTACCTGAGATCTTGGGTTCGAGTGTCGTACTTCTTTTTTTTTTCATTTTTTAGGATAAAAAAGAATATGTTGTAAACATAAACGACGCTCGAGGGATTCGATCTAGCAACCTCTAGGCAGAGAGAAGCACATATACGGCCTAACCACCACGCCAGACGGCAGATGCTCTAGGAATTGAGTCCAAATCTAATTTATAGAACATAAAAAAAATGAATTCAAAATTCAAATTCAAATTTCGTCCGAAATTTTTCCGAGAATTTCGGTGCCCCACGAGAAAAAATGTGCCCACGGGATCCAAATCCTTGATATGAAGTTCTAAATATGAAAAACTCGTGAAGAAAAATCACAGGCATGAACAAATATAACTGGATATGTAGCAAACACATGGAAATTTTTGCTTCCTACCAGTTAAGATCTAGAGAAGGGGTTAGGTAACTGGAGTCAACCGGGACAGGCGTCGCCTATCTTGGAAGAATAATGACGGGTGGCTCCTCAGCAGCAGTCGGGGCTGCGGATAGGGCTGGAAAAAAAGCTCGAAGCTCGCGAGCTAAACAAGTAGCTCGTGACTCGGCTCGAATCGACTCGAACTCGAAGAATAACGAGTCGAGCCGAGCTTTAGTTTAAGATCGTTTATAGACCAAGTTAAACGAGCCAATCTCACAAGTACTCGTGTAACTCGTTAGGCTCGATACAATGGATCAGCCACTCCCAATACAAAGAAAGATCAACCACTAAACAGCCTACGTCCCAGGCGCACAACCCAAGGCCGAGCAGTTGAAGGCCTAGCCTCCTAGGAGATTCAGGCGTTACAAGAAAACTACAATTGTATAGTGATATATATGTTTAATATATACATAATCATTTTTATCATATTTGAGGGCTTTATGTTTATATCTTAAACGAGCTTAACAAGCTAAACGAGCCAGCTCGCGAGTTATACGAGTCGAGCCAATCTTGGGTTTGAGCTCGTTATAGTAACGAGTCAAGTCGAGCTAGCTCGTTAACGAAACGAGCTCTAGTGAGTCGAGCCGAGCTGGCTCGACTCGGCTCGAATTCCAGCCCTAGCTGCGGATCCTCGGGCGGACGGTCGTGCTGCTTCCCAGCGCGAGGCAACCTTGGCGGTGGATGGCGCTGCTGCTCCTCGGTGGCAGACGATGCTCCTCCGTCGCGGACGACGCTTCTGCTACTGCGGGCTAAGGGCATCTCCAGCCGTTGGGCCCTCAGGGCGACTAAATTGAGCATCCTGGGGGCGTGCCGGCGCTAGTTCGGCTCCTGGGGGCGAGCTAGCTGCCAGTCACGCACCCACGCGCCGGCCCCAGGACGCGGTATATTCAAACTTGGTCGTTCCCGCTCTCAAAAGACGCCGCAAATCTGGCGATCGGGCGTAGTCTGGCGTTACAAAAAAACAGAGCGCCGCCGCCTCGGCGGGGTCGGTTCACTCGGCAGGGTTGGTCCAGGTGTTGGCGGAGTCGGCGTGCGCGAGCTCGGTGGTGTCGGAGCTGCTTCGGTGTTGGGCTGCGTCGGCGCGGCTTCGACACTGCTGGGCGGCGATGTAGAGGCTTCGCTCGGGCTTGGCGTCCGTGTGGCCGTGGGCGTCGTCGGCGTCGTCGGCGTTGCCGTCGGCAGCTCGTTCAGGATGAGGCCGCGCTGCACCAGGTACCACGCCTTGAGCTTCTCGTCGTTGCTCTGGAGCATGTCCGCCCCGCCCATCAGGAAAGCCATGTCGGTGTTCCTCTTCTTCGCGGCGACGTTCGTCCGGAGCAGGTCGAGTTTGATGGCGTTGTTCTTCATTAGCGCCGACCACCGCGCCTCGGTCTTCTCTTCGCGTAGGACGGCCCGGGCCTGGGCGTCGGCGAGGCAATGTTCGATGGACTCCTGCACTCGCGCGGTTGCCGCGTCGGCGTTTTTCCCCTTCTTGGCCAATTTGTTGCCGTCCGGCCTCCCCTCCGACGCGCCCGGAGTCGTCGTGTCCGGCTTGTATGTCTCCTTGGCCTTGTCGAGGGCACGCCAGACTTCCGCCCACTTCTCGCACTTGTCAATGCGTTTGTAGACGTGGAGGTGTTTGAAGTCGGCGTCTTGATTGTCGCCCCGGTACATGGCGAACATACGCAGCAGTTGCGCGGACGGACGAACAGTTGGCGAACGGCGGGTGTAGGGGACGTAGATGTGCGGGCGAACGGCGTGCGTACCTGATCCTCAATGCTGGCGCCGCTCTCCGGCCGAGCCGCGACCTCCTCGACTTCCATGCCATTTGTTGCACGCCAACTGGATACGCCCCCAATGGTTCGCCATCGCCTTGGACCCGCGCTGCATGTAGACGCCTTTGAAGTAGGGGTCGACGAGCTTCCGCTCGTCGAACTCGGCCTTGATGCGGTCCCAGTACGTCTCGAAGCTCTGGTTCGCGCCGGTGGTTGGGTCGACGCAGACGACTTTCCACGCTTCGGAGAGGCATTCCTCCTCCTTGGACGCCCACTTGATGCGCGGTTCGCCCGACCTAGCGGCCCGCTTCTTTTTCTGGCGCCCCTTCGTCGGAACAGGAGCCGGCTCCTCCTCCTCCTCCTCCTCCTCCTCCTCCTCCTCGGGTTCCTGCGCGTCGTCGCCGTAGACGTAGCCGAGCTCGGCCTCCATGTCGCCGTTGAGGTCCACTACCTCGTCCTGGGTGGCGAACCAGGGAGACGAGGCGGCCGCGGCCGACCCTGTCGCGATGATGTCGTCCATATCGGCTCCCGTGTCGTCGGCGTCCCGAGGTGCGAGAAGAGTAGCGGACCATGGTAGAGATGGGGCGTTGGTGTGGTCGCGTAGGCGGTGGGCGGCGAGTAGTTGTATGGGGGGTACTGCACGCCGACGAAGGCAGGCGAGGGCGTGCGCGTAGCGGGGTGACCATGGGGGAAGGTCACGTTTGGGTTGAACCCGCCGTGCGCGTCGCCGTCGGCGTAGCCGGGCGACGATGAACCCCATGGAGATTCGGCGCCTTGCTGTCCCCAGGGCGCGTACTGGGCGTGGCTGACGACGGGTGGATTCATCCCCGCCTCGGCCGACGAGGAAGACGCCGCCGCGCGTGCCGCGTTGTCGCGGGCCTTCTTGGTTATGGCCCTGTTCCGCCTGTCGGCGGTGACTGCTTCTCGCCGCTGAACTTCCACCCTCCACTCGGCGTTCGACAGGCCCGGTGGCTTCGATGGCGGCGCCCTCGGCTTCCTCTGCTTCGGTTGGGTCACGGCGCCAGTCGCGGTCACCGCCGCGCGCGGCATGGAGTACTTCTTCGGCGGCATGGCGGTAGAAGGCGAGCAGGGTTTGGCGGGAGGAAGCCGAGCGCGCGGGAGAGAAGCGAGAAAAGCGTCAAGGAAACGGCGGGAAAAGGCCCTCGGGTCGACTCCAGTGCGGGCCCACGCGCCTTTTTCGCTTGCGCCGGCTCCCCAAGCGCCCCCAGGGCGCCGGGTTCGGCCTGGGTCCGCCAGCACCAGTTTTGGTCCGAGCCGGCGAAAAACGGGTTTCTGGGGCGCGACTGGGGCCTTTTTTTGGCGCCGGCGCGGCAAAATCGCCTGCGGAGGGCCTGTTGGGGGCGCGGCTGGAGATGCCCTAAGCGAAGGGAGACCGGGGCTCGGTGGTTGTGCGAGGGGACCGGCGGGCGGGTTGTGCCGGCGGTGCACAGGTCGGGGGTGGCGGCGCGCAGGTCGGGTGGCCATACAGAGCAGTGTTAGGTTTACATGTGTGTTGTGTGTGGGCAGCGCGTGAGAGAGAGAAAGGGAGAGGTGAGATCGATAGGCCTTTAGTGTGGAATTTGGGCTTTTCACGTAGCGCACCCACCGCGGGAAAGTTGTATATACACACTATATGAATTTATTTTTTTAATAATAAAACAAAAAGTTAAAATACTCCCTCCGTCCAAAAATACTTGTCGAAGAAATGAGTGTAACTAGACGTATTTTATTTCTAGATACATTCATTTTTATCAATTTCTTCGACAAGTATTTTCGGACGGAGGGAGTAGTTCATAAGTTTTTTTAGAATAAACTTGACTTACTTTTGCACTAGTATATAATTTTCCCAGAAAAAATAACCAACATTGACTTCATAGAGAAAAAGATAATTTATTTGCTATTATAGGTCACTACTCACATTATATTGGCCAAAATTTTGTCTTTTTTGAACAGAAGTCAAAGAGGGATTTTCCTTTTGTGAAAATTTTCTCACAAGTACAATATAAGGTCAAGTTTATTTCCATAATATTATCAGATTTTTTGACTTTTTGTTGAATTACTAAAAAAATCCATATAAGGTGTGTATGTTCCCATAGACCAAAAGTTCCCCTCCGCCCACCGCTCCCTTTCGGCGCCATGATTTTTGCATGGGCCCAACCAAACAATCGACGACACTTTTTTTGCCCCTATGAATCAACGACGCGCAGTCTATCAGCGAAGGTTGTAACTGCCGACAGAAATTAGGTCGGTGCTTAACAATGATAATCCGTGTCTCGGTATAGATTGGGACAAAAGGAGTGTCGGCGTTGTACACGTATACCAACAGATGCATGTCGTTATTATGGTGGCATGGTGTACTGTCTCTAGCGTATAAGTAGTTCAACGTGACCAATCCATGGCATCATATGTTTAGAGGATACCATATTTTGCATTGTTGTTGTCATTGGGTGTTTTCAAGTCAGGATGGCATGAGCTGTATCCTGGTAGGGGTGGTCATCGCGCGGCAGTGCGGGTCACGACCGATGCTAGTGCAATGTCGCAGGACGACCCGATCGTAGGTACAACTAGGTTTCCACTACAATTTCGAAAATCATTTCAGAAAAGCAGCAAAAACTTGGCCTGTTTTGAACTACAACTAATAGAAATCTCATGTGACCCTCACTTTAAAACTACTAGGTTATTAGTCTTGCCTTGAAACACAAATACAAATGGGATGGGTTGATGAGACGGTCGATCTATGTCAGTCTCGATCTCACATTTTGATCTTGAGATGGGGTGATCTCAACATCTTTCATCTTACCGGATAGTCCGTGCAGGTTCCTCCACGCTAGAGTAGGTCCAACATAATCATGCCATTTTTGTTTTAACGAAAACCATAAAGATTCAACTGTGTAAATTAACAACCAAACCAATTTCGTTTTGAGATCTTTTGTGTTAGAAACGTGTTGTTCATCATGGATCTACAATTGTGAATCTTTGTCTACTCCCTAGTTGCCATGAAAAAAAAAATTCAAACTTGGGATATATGTCAGCTATTTGTGCCCTTGCCCGTCAGATCCGTCCTGCATCGGATCCACATACGAGGGGGCGAAGGAGCCCTGCCGCTGGCCAGGCTTCACCTGGTCACGCCCTGTAGCAGTGACAGGGGAGTGGAGGAGCGAGCGGCAGGGCGCTGGGAGGCGTATAGGGATCCCTCCCGTCATCGTCCGCAGGTCACGCCACTTGGTGCTTGGGACCACAGATCTGGTGAAATCGGCGCCGCCACCAAGACCCAGCACACCCCACCATTAATTGGGGAAAAAGTTCATTGATTTTGAAAAAAGTTGATCGATTTTGAAAAGAGTTCATCATTTCTGAAAAGAGTTCAACGATTTGGAAAAAATAGTCATCGATTTTAAATAGAGTTCATCAAGTTGAAAAGGTTCGTCCATTTGGAAAAAAGTTCTTCGATTTTGAAAAAAAAAGTTCATCAAAAATAGTTCATCGATGTTCAATAGAGTTCATCATTTTTCAAAAGAGTTCATCGATTTGAAAAAAATCATCAATTTGGAAAATACTCATCGATTTAAGAAAAATCTATTTTAAAAAGAGTTCATGACTTTTAAAAGAGTTCATCAATTTTAAAAGAGCTTGTCCATTTTGGAAAAAAGTTGATCGTTTTTTAAGACAAAGTTCACGAAATTGAAAAAAATCAGGCATTTAGCAAAAGAAAAAGAAAAAAAAAAGGAAAAAACATAACCGTTCCAAAAAGAGGAGAAAATGGAACAGGAGAAAAAGAATAAAAAATAAGAAGAATGAAGAACGATGAAAGAAGAAAAGAAAGAAGAAGAAGTTAATAATCACGTCAGTAGTGAGTGGTTAGTTGGTTACTTCCGCTTAGAACGAGCGAAGGGCATGTACAATGGTGCTATCTTAGGAGTGCCACGTAGGATAGATGATGAGGTGGAGGAGAGAGAACTCATAAGAAAAGGCTTGTCTTCTCTTATTTAAGAGAAGACAAGAGGTGATCTCTTAGCACAATATGTCTCACCACATTGTTAGGAATTGCTAATTATTGAAGATAAGGCTAAGAGATGACCCATTGTAGACAAATTTTTTTGTCATATCTAAATCACATGCAAGACTTAAGATAAGACTATCTTATCAACCATTGTATATGCCCGAAGAAGTCGCGGTTTCAAATCCCCCGCACGCACATATTTTTGGCGGGATAAAAAGCAGCGAAAAAGTGGTAGATGGGCCGAGCCCAGGTCGCTGGGAGGTATGCGCCCGATATCAAAATAACTGTAAACGGGCCGTTTAGGAATTGCGGTCTCATTTCAGCGAGTCGAGCCTCTTGTGATCATCGACGACATCCGCAACTTGCAACTTCAATATCATCTTCTCCTCCTCAATTTTTCTTATTCTTTCCTTCAAGAAATTGTTTTTTTTTCAACTAAATTTAACCTCTCGACAATAGGGTCGGTTGAAATTTCCGGTTCAACAACCTCCTAGATAAATAAAATCTATGTCATGTTGGTCGGCATAATTTTCATAAACAATAAATGAACCAATAGTTATGATAAGATAATATATACCACATCCGAATCATAGACAGGACAAGGGCCGACGGGTGCGGATACCCATCTCACTATATAAGATGCAATAATAAAAGTAAGAAAATAATACAAGTATCTATCTAAACATACAAGTAAGAATATTTTTCCTTTCAGAAAGAAGATAAGAACAAGAGGCTCACCACGGTGGTGCCGGCGATGAGATCGGCGCGGATGATCGACGGCGGTGAAGACGGGGACGTGGCGTGACGGACCGCTAAACCTAGACAAATATTGAGGAAAATGGAGTTTGGAGGTCGAGCTTGGAGAGAAGAAAGCTTAAGTAGTGTGGCTCGGGCATTCCATCGAACACCTTGTGTGCATAGGAGGTGAGCTAGAGCACCACCAAGCCCTCTCCCCCTCGGCGGCCAGAAAAAACAGAGCAGTGTGCTCTACTCTTACGTGAGGGGGTATATATAGGGGAAACGTTTCCCATCGGCACGCCGGCCGAACGCTTCGGCCGGTCGTGTGCGCCTCGCGCGTGGGACCTCCTTCTTTTTTTGCTGCGAGACGCTATTTTTGCTACAACTGTTATTTTTTTGCTACTACCGACAGGATTTTGCTGTAATCTTTGATGATTTTTGCTACATTTTGTTCACTAAAAAACTGCATCCACGCTTAGTTGCAACCCGAGTTAAATCAGACTTTTTGCTACAACCGTGTTAATTTTGCTACAATCGGTATCATTTTTTGCTACAACCGCTCACTAAAAAGTCTGCATACATGTTCATCGAGTTGCAACCCGAGTTCATTGGATTGTTTTGCTACAACCCACATTTTGTTTTGCTACCACGCATCATCAGCGTCGTTTTTTTACTATGACCAAGTTGATATTTTTTTGCTACAACCATATTTTTGCTGCATCCGTGATCGAAATTTGCTACATCGTGACCGAAATTTGCTGCATCGAGGATTTTTGCTACATGGACAGATCTGACGGTCAAACCAGATTCAATCTGGCGGATCGGATGGCCCGCGTGCGGCCGGCCGAAAGTTTCGGCCGGCGCGCCGGCGCAGAACACTGGCCTATATATAGGCACCTCATTGGTCCCGGTTGGTGGCAAAAACCGGGACTAAAGGGCAGCCTTTTGTCCCGGTTCAAGCCACCAACCGGGACCAATGATGGTGGGCCAGAAACGAGGCTCATCGGACCCGGTTCATCCCACCAACCGAAACCAAAAGGTCCAGACGAACCGGGACCAACGGCCCACGTGGCCCGGCCGGCCCCCAGGGCTCACGAACCGGATCCAATGCCCCATGGGTCCCGGTTCTGGACTGAACCGGGACTAATGGGCTGACCCGGCCTGGACCTTTGCCCCCTTTTTTACTAGTGTGCTTACGGTGGGGGGTCGACGGCGGAAGATGCCGGATGTCGAGGAGGAGTTGCGTATAGTGGGATCGACGATGCCCTGAGAGGAGGCAGAGACCAAGCTAGCGAAGCCTAAAAATAGTGCGCCCCGACCACGGAGCAGCTGGCAACACGCACGACGATATGAGCGAGATCGAGCGGCCAGGAGCCGGCCGCTCGTTCTGTCCAAATAGTGCGTATTGCACTTTAGGAAAAAACTATGCATGATACAGGGACATGTTGTGTTGCTCCTCTTGACATTCTTGGAGATGGGGTGAACGAATCTCGCACAGTAGAATCTTCTCTGTTGGTTAGGCTGGTAGATATGTGCTTGTAAGTTATAATTCTTTTACTGAGATGTAACTATATATATATGAATATATCTAGTGTTAGGGAGTTTGCTTACATATTTTTTTCCCGCGCGCGCCATATCTAGCGCGCCTGTTGGAGATGCTCTAACTACAGTCGAAACGAAGCCAGGCATGTCCACTCGCCCCCATTACGTCCTCGATCATATTTGCACGCGGCCCAACATCCTCGGCTCTGCATTCGGGAGCCTCGCAACGATTAGCGCCAATTGGCGCGCTCTCAGCCATTCGCCACGTGTCGCGCTCTGGACACTCCCTCCGGATTTTGTTTATTTTATTTTTCCGTACGCGTTTCGGCTTCTTAAACGGTTTTTTCTGGTATTTTTTGACGTTTTGGTTTTTCCCCGGTCTTCCTTAGCTTTTCGTCCAAAAAAATTTGCGCGAAAAAACACGTTTTTTTCGCGAAAGTCACGGTTTTTTTTTCTGTGAGAGGCACGGTTATGCTTTAGCGAGAGTCACGGCCGTGCCTTCAGGAAACGAAAAAAACACGTTTTCTTTTTTTTTCTTTCGCGACAATCACGGTTTTGCTTCCGCGAGAGGCACAGTTGTGCTTTCGCGAGAGTCACGGCCATGCCTCTCGGAAAGGGAAAAACAAAACGGGTTTTCTGTTCTTTTTTCTTTCGCGACAGTGACGGTTTTGCTTCTGCGACAGGCACGGTTGTGCTTTCGCGAGAGTCACGGGCGTGCTTCTTAGAAAGGGAAAAAACACGTTTTTTGTTTTTTTTTCTTTCGCGAGAGTCACGGTTTTGCTTTCGCGAGAGGCACGGTTGTGTTTTCGCGAGAGTCACGGCCGTGCCTCTCGGAAACAAAAAAAACACGTTTTCTATTTTTTTTCGTTCGCGAGAGTCACGGTTTTGCTTTCATGAGAGGTACGGTTGTGATTTCGCGAGAGGCACGGGCGTGCCTCTTTTGGAAGGGAAAAAACCATGCTCCTGGTTTGGTTTTTTCACACGGTTTTTTTCACCCGGTTTTTTTTGAAAAATATAGTTTGTCAAAACCTATCAACATAGGATCTAGTTTTGAAGATCTCGACGCGAGGAATTCAATGGTGAAAACGGTTCGAGATTTGGACGCACGTTTTAAAATATAAAACGTATTGAATAAACGGATCTACGAAAAAAGAGAAAACTCCCGGGTTGTGACAAGTGGCGCTTTACATGTGCGCCACTTGTCGCGACCTAGGAAAATGGAGTGTTCTTTGCAATGAGTACTCCTTAATTAGTCATTTCAGAACTAGGCCGTATACCTAGTGCCCTTTGATCCCACATACCCTTGCACTGATTTCGGGCCGGACTGGCCCAGCAACGAAGTCAAACGCAGGCACCGAGCCTCCCTGATCGCCCCGATCTGGTCGGCCGCCGGCGCTGGCACCAGCGTTGCCATTGGCCTTTTTTCTTCCGTCGTGATACTACGGTCCAAGAGTGGGGATCAATGAAATACTGCAAAGTTAGTGCCGGTAAAATTACCCTGGGGATTGGTCCCTTCCATGGCTGAATCACCGTCGGAGTCGTTCGCCGGAGAACCTCGACCTTATCTTCCCCTTCTATCCATCCCAAGGCTATCGCTGGACAGAACAATCACGTTGATGTTTCGGCGACTTCTTCTTCCGAATAGCCCACCCGAAGAGACTGGCAAATGATATCCGACGGCATCGGCGATGGGACCTCCGCCACCAATCTGGTCACAGTGCGGTCCTCCTCGTCGAAGATTGTCCCGGAGAGAGCCCAAAAGTGATTGCCCCACCGGCATCCGGGGCGGCCCCGGGTGCCCTTGCGGTCGCCAGTGTAGTCGCCTCCTTGTCTCTCGTGAGGTAGCTTGTGCTTCTTTAAAATGGAAGAGATTGTCACTTCCCAGCCTCTGCACCAACTAGGGATGCATACGGCCATTTTAGTATGAGTATGAAGATAAGCATGGTCCTCAGAATTTTCTAAACAAGTATCAAGATATTTCTTCATGATTGGTTCTCCCTGTGCATTATCAATTCTAGGAACTGAACTCCGGTCGTTAGCATGCACAACCGCATGCCCAACCACTGAGCCAAGGCTGGTACAATTAACTAGTTGTTCCATTTGTTTAGAAATATAAGAGCGTAGTTTAGATCACTAAAGTAGTGGTCTAAATGCTCTTGTATTCTTTAGTGATATAAACGCTTTTATATTTCTTTATGGAAGGAGTACCTTTTAGTTCGTATTATGCATGTGTTCATTTTTACTATTTTCTTTTGATTGTATAAGGACGGGCCAATCCTATGTCAAATTGCGCTTATATGTTTACCGAAAAAGGGTTTCCCCCCGCTTTGTATACAAAGCAACCAACCGAGACAGCAAACGATAGGTGCTGGGGTGGAAGCAGCACAGTCACGCCTAAAAGAAATGATAAAGAAAATGAAAGAGAAACAAATGCCGACAACGGCAGATCGACAAAAAACGAAGAAGCCTCGTGGCCGTTGCAACCACCAAAGATCGCCCACCCAGCTCTGAGCCTCGGAAGCGCTGGTACCAAACAACACCTCCAAGAAGGGATGCGACGATGACGAATTGCGCTTATATATGTCCCATTTTGTGTGTGACTGATGAATTTGTTTCAAATTATTTTGCTTTTGTTCAGACTCACGCAAGGCTTCGATTAGTTTGCTGATGTTTGAATTCTTTTACATGTTATATTAACCCAATCCTACGTTACTTATTCCTCGCAAAAAGAAGATAGACAATTTTGCTCTTGCAATCTGGACAGAGAAAGGTAAAATCAAAGACACATCAAAATTAGCAGGGATTTGCCAAATGCGCCATCGATAACTGGCTTTATTATAAGATTCACAAACTTCCTCACAATCACAAGTTGTACACCGAAGCCAAATACATTTTATTGCATTGGTGCAGCAGTTCGACATCATATGATCCCATGATCGGCCGGATCTTCAATCTTCAAGGAACCTTCACTAGTGGAAAAACAGGCTTTCCGTCCAGCCCATAAGTCGCGAAGCTGTAGGAACCGCGACCAATGGGACCTTTAGTCGCGGTTCTGGAGGTGAACCGCGACCAAAGGCCTGGGGCCTGGCGCTCGGTGGCCAGCTGGTGCGTGAGGGGCTTTAGTCGCGGTTGGCCAGGCCAACCGCGACTAAAACTTTCGGCATTTTAGTCATGGTTGGCCTGGCCAACCGCGACTAAAGCCCTCCCCTATATATACCCATCCAGCAGCCAACACTTAGCCATTTGGAGCCATTCTCTTCACAAGTGGGTGTAGGTTTGCTTTTGGTTCCTCTTATGCACATAAGGTGTTTGATGAAATGCCCCAAGAGCATGAAACAAACATGACATGAAGTGTTGGAGCCACACTCTTCGATCATGGTTAGCAACTTGATGAACCTTTGATGTGTCAATATATGCATGTGTGTAGTTCATAACAAATGCATGATGGTTAATTATATATTTTATATTATAATAATGCAGATGAATCGGCAATGGATGTACGGTAACCGACTCTCCGTGAGTTCACTACGGGTTTGAAAGATTTCCTCGTAGTGGCTAATGCACGAACAAGCGGGGGTTTTGTTATCTGTCCATGTGTTATCTGTAAGAATGAGAAGGGTTACTCTTCCTCAAGAGTTGTTCACATGCATCTGCTTTGAAGGGTTTCATGCCAAGCTATAATTGTTGGACCAAGCATGGAGAAAGAGGGGTTATAATGGAAGAAGATGAAGAAGGGATGATTTCATCGATGAAAGCTATCTTGCTCATTTCGGTGATACTTTCATGGAGGATGCTGAAGGTGAAGGGAAGGTGAAGAAGAGGCACGTGATGATCCGCTGATGATCTTGGTCGGACCATTGCCGATGCACGGAGACGCTGCGAAACTGAAAAGGAGAGGGAGAATTTGGATCGCATGTTAGAGGATCACGAAAGGCGCTGTACCCGGATGCGATGATGGTCTGAAAAAGCTGGGCTGCACTGGATTTGCTGAAATGGAAGGCGAGGCAGGTGTAGCTGACTCGGCATTTGAAAACTTGCTGAAAATGTTGAAGAATATGTTTCAAAGGATAACGAGTTGCCCGCCAAGACGTCTGAAGCAAAGAAGGTTGTACGCCTCTAGGTTTAGAGGTTACAAGATACATGCATGCATCAACGATCGCATCCTCTACCATGTGAATCGAGAATTTGAATGAATGCCCGGTATGCATTGCATTGCGTTATAAGATCGAGTCGATGACCACGGTGGCGATGTTGAGGGCCGAAACCCGTGAAGAGGGTTCCCGCCAAGGTGATGTGGTATGCTCCTATAATACCACGGTTGAAACGTCTGTTCATGAACAAAAAGCATGCCAAGTTGTTGCGATGGCACAAAGAGAAACGTAAGTCGGACGGGGAGTTGAGACACACCGCAGATGGAACGCAATGGAGAAAGATCGACAGATGGTTCACAGATTTTGCAGGTGGCGCAAGGAACATAAGATTTGCTCTAAGCACGGATGGCATGAATCCTTTTGGCGGCGAGCTCCAGCCATAGCACTGCCCGTGACTCTATGCATCTACAACCTTCCTCCTTGGTTGTGCATGAAGCGGAAGTTCATTATGATGCCGTGCTCATCCAAGGTCCGGCAACCCGCAACGACATCGATGTGTACCTAAGGCCATTAGTTGATGAACTTTACAGCTGTGGGGTGGTGTCCGTGTGTGGGATGAGCACAAACAAGAGGAATTTGACCACGAGCGTTGCTTTTCAGAACCATCAACGATTGGCCTGCTCTTAGTAACCTTCGGGACTGTCAAATAAGGGATACAATGCATGCACGCACCGCTTACATGAGACTGAAAGTGTACATTTGCCAAATTGTAAGAAGAACGTGTACCTTGGGCATCGTCGATTTCTTCCGAAAATTCATCCGAGAAGAAAGAAAGGCAAGCATTACAACGGCAAGGCAGATCACCGGCGAAACTGCGGAACGACCGGTGCTGAGGTATTTGATATGGTCAAGGATTTGAAAGTCATCTTTGGAAAGGGTCTGGCGGACAATCAGTTCGAAGGGAGCCGGGGCACGCAGCCATGTGGAAGAAGAAATCTATATTCGGGAGCTAGAATATTGGAAAATCCTAGAAGTCCGCTCTGCAA
Organism: Aegilops speltoides; assembly: GCA_021437245.1. NCBI lineage: Eukaryota > Viridiplantae > Streptophyta > Magnoliopsida > Poales > Poaceae > Aegilops > Aegilops speltoides. Next base: position 34,656,293 of record CM038146.1, on the reverse strand, counting down.
TCGACGTGATGCACGTTACGAAGAATATTTGCGTGAACCTCCTAAGCTTCTTGGGCGTGTATGGGAAGACAAATGATACAAAGGAAGCACGGGGACCAGCAACGTTTGAAAGACCACGATGACCGCATCCGGAATGGTTTCAAGGTCGTGCCAGCTACGCTCGACCAAAGAAGAGAAGGTCATCTTTTTGAATGCCCGAGCAGTATGAAGGTCCCGTCTGGATTCTCGCCCAATATAAAGGGAATAATAAACATGGCGGAGAAAAAGTTCCAAAACCTGAAGTCTCACGACCGCCACGTGATTATGACGCAATTGCTTCCGATTGCTTTGAGGGGCTCTGCGGAAAATGTTCGATTAGCCATTGTGAAGCTATGTGCATTCCTCAATGCAATCTCTCGAAGGTAATCAATCCGAAGTTCTACCACGGTTCTGAGCGATGTGATCCAATGTCTTGTCGGTTTCGAGTTGGTGTTCCGCCATCCTTCTTCAATATTATGACGCACCTCCTGGTTCACCTAGTCGAAGAGATTTCCGTTCTCGGTCCTGTATTTCTACACAATATGTTCCCCTCGAGAGGTTCATGGGAGTATTAAAGAAATATGTTAAGAACCGTGCTAGGCGAGAAGGAAGCATCGCCAAGGGCTATGGAAATGAGGAGGTAATTGAGTTTTGTGTTGACTTTGTTCCCGACCTTAAGCCGATTGGTCTTCCTCGATCGCGCACGAGGGGAGACTAAGTGGAAAGGCACGATCGGAAGGAAATCAACGATATGTATGGACGGCCATTCTCTCGATGAAGCACACCACCTTGTCTTGACCAATTCCAGCTTGGTGGCTCCGTGCTTTGAGAAACACAAGAATATTTTACGCTTCGGACAACCCGGGAAGCTGAATCTGGATTAGGAAGGCCCACATGGAGACTTTCGGCAGTTGGTTGAGAAAACATTTAATGAATGACAATGATGTTGTAGATCAGCTGTACATGTTGGCCAAGACACCATCTTCGACTATAACGACTTTCCAAGGGTACGAGATAAATGGGAATACATTTTACACGATCGCCCAAGATAAAAAGAGCACCAACCAAAACAGTGGTGTCCGCTTTGATGCAGCAACCGAGAATGGGCAAAAGGTCACATATTATGGTTACATAGAGGAGATATGGGAACTTGACTATGGACCCTCCTTTAAGGTCCCTTTGTTCCGGTGCAAATGGTTCAAGCTAACAGGAGGTGGGGTAAAGGTGGACCAGCAATACGGAATGACAATGGTGGATTTCAACAATCTTGGTTACCTTGACGAACCATTCGTCCTAGCGAAAGATGTCGCTCAGGTTTTCTATGTGAAGGACATGAGTAGCAAACCGAGGAAACGGAAAGATAAGAAAACGATCAATTACATCATGCGATGATTCAAAGCGCCACATTGTTCTTTCAGGGAAAAGAAACATCGTGGGAGTGGAGGACAAGATGACATGTCGGAAGATTATAATATGTTTGCTGAAATTCCGCCCTTCAAAGTGAACACCGACCCAAGCATTAAGTTAAATGATGAGGATGCTCCATGGATACGGCACAATCGTAAGCAAGCGAGGGACACAAGGGAAGAATTGATGTGTAATAATTTATTGTACCAAACTTTGTATTTGGTCGATGAACTGAATGATGTATCAAACCTTTTGTCAAACCTTCAAGGATTAGTTTTATTTTTCTGATTTTTTGATATATAATTGTATTTTAAGATTTTAAAATGAATTAGTTTTATTTTTCTGATTTTAAAAGGAAAAAGGAAGAAGAAGAAAGAAGGAAAAGGAAAAAAACAGAAGAAAAAACAGAAGAAAAAAGGAAAAGCAGAAAGAAAAAACAAACAGAAGAAAAAAGAAAAACAGAAGAAAAAAACAAATAGAAGAAAAACATAAGAAAAAAACAAAGCAGAAGAAAAGCAGAAGAAAAAAGGAAAAGGAAGAAAGGAAGAAAAAAAAGAAGAAAACAAGAAAAGGAAGAAACAAAGCAGAAGAAAAAAAAGAAGAAAAAAGGAAGAAAAAACAGAAGAAAAACAAGAATTTAAAATGAATTAGTTTTATTTTCTGATTTTTTGATATATAATTGTATTTTTAAGATTTTAATAACATAAATAAATAAGTAATTAGAAACTTTAATAGCAAAAATAATTATCATAAAGTAAAATAAATAAGTAATTAGAAATAAAATAAAATAAAATAAATAAGTTTTTTGTTGTAAGTAGAAACAAAACAAAATAAATAAAGCAAAAATGAAAACAAAAAACAGGCAAAAAATAAAAAATAAGCCACCTACTGGGCCACCACGGCCTGAATACGACTAGAAACCCACTAATGGGCCAGGATTCAGGCCCGCAGAAGGCCCAATAGGCCCACAGGCTAATAGTAACAGAATAGGCCCGTAAGCCTGCATTTGAGAGGAGCTCGAAGTGGTGAGCGCAGCCGCGCTTATAAACCACTGTCGAGGCCTCTCGGCTAGCGAGGTGGGACTAAACATCCCACCGCACCGCGCCAGTCCAGCACAGACCTTTAGTCGCGGCCGGGGAGGAGGGCCGCGACTAAAGGTTACCCTTTAGTCGCGGCCCTCCTCCCCGGCCGCGACTAAAGGTCCTTTCTGCGCGGGAACGAAAAACCCTTTAGTCGCGGTCGGGGAGGAGGGCCGCGACTAAAGGGTACCTTTAGTCGCGGCCCTCCTCCCCGACCGCGACTAAAGTGGGGGCCTATAAATACTCGCCCTCGACGATTCCCACCTGTTCGTCGCCCTCGCCCTCGGCCGAGCGCTGCCCGCCCGATCGACGACGCTGACGCCTTGGCAACGCCTGCCGCAAAGCCTGCGCCGCCGCCCGTCCCATGGCGCCGCCCGCCCTTGCCCGCCTTGCCGCCTGTGCCCTAACGCCCTGCCGCCGCCCGCCGCTGCCTGCCTTGCCGCGCGCCGCCCCGCCCGCCGCCATGCACGCCGCCCCGCCTGCCGCCCGCCGCCCGCTGGCCCTGCCTGCCGTCCGTGCCCCTGCGCCCTTGCATCCAGGAGAAGAAGAAAGAAGAAGAAGAAAGAAGAAGAAGAAGAAGAAGAAGAAGAAGAAAGAAGAAGAAGAAAGAAAAAGGAAAAAGGAAGAAGAAGAAAGAAGAAGAAAGAAGAAGAAAGGAAAAAGGAAGAAGAAGAAAGAAAAAAAGGAAGAAGAAGAAAAAGGAAAAAGGAAAAAGGAATTTTTTTTTTTCTTTTTTTTTGTTCTTTTTAATTTTAACTAGTTTTAGTTTAACAAAAGCGGTAAATAACTTAAAACCCTAAACCCCAAAAAAACAAAAACCACAGAAAACCGCCAAAGAAAAACAAAAGGAAAAGGAAGAAGAAGAAAGAAGAAGAAAGAAGAAGAAAGGAAAAAGGAAGAAGAAGAAAGAAAAGAAAAGGAAAAGGAAGAAGAAGAAAAGGAAAAAGGAAAAGGAATTTTTTTTTTTTTTTTTTTGTTCTTTTAATTTTAACTAGTTTTAGTTTAACAAAAGCGGTAAATAACTTAAAACCCTAAACCCCAAAAACAAAAAACAACAGAAAACCGCCAAAGAAAAACAAAAAGGAAAAGGAAGAAGAAGAAAAAGAAGAAAGAAGAAGAAAGGAAAAGGAAGAAGAAGAAAGAAAAGAAAAGGAAAAGGAAGAAGAAGGAAAAAGGAAAAAGGAATTTTTTTCTTTTTTTTCTTTTTTTTGTTCTTTTTAATTTTAACTAGTTTTAGTTTAACAAAAACGGTAAATAACTTAAAACCCTAAACCCCAAAAACCAAAAACAATGAAAAACCGCCAAAGAAAACCGCCAACTTAAAACCCTAAACCCTAAACCCGCCCGTCTTGCGCTCTCTGCGACACCCTCTCCCACCCCTTCCTCGCCCCCTCCTTTTGCCACCGCCACCGCCACCGCCCCCCTTCTTCACTTAATTAATTTGTTTTTACTACATGTTTTCAGGACTGACATAATGTCGGACGATAGAGCTGACCCGATTATGGACAACTATGATCCGGACGGTGAAGCACATATGTTCGGCATCATAAACGGCGATATTCAATATGTGCCGACCGGAGAAGAAGAAGATGATATCTCTTCTTATCTGAACCTTGACGGTGAAGATGAAGGGCGCCTCAAGAAGATGATGTCAAGAAACGCCGATAAGCAGCGATCTTCAAATGGAAGTAGCAACCACCTCCGCGCCGAGGTATATATATACATTGAGCCTCTGGTGATACAAACTAACTGATTTGAATAAATATGTGTGTACTAACGCGCGCGACTCTCTTTCTTATTTTAGCCCTCGGCCGGATCGTCAAAACAATCGAGTACGTCGTCGTCAAAGCGTGGTGCAACCAGGACAATGAAACCAGGAGAAACATGCACCATCCAGGTTGTCGACTTTGCAACCGGCAGGCCGCTGGAGCCCCGCAAGAACGCCACCAAGTTTATCAGCCAATGCGGAGCCATTGTTAGAGACAACGTCTCGATCACCGTCCAGGAGTGGAATGAGCCAAAGAAGGCACGAATTGATGGTTTCACTTTTGTCGATAAGAGAACAAAAAAAGATTGCATCAAGAAGCTTATGGAACATTTCGTTCTACCTCCGGAATACAACAAATTCGATGAGGAGGGTAACAAGATTGAGGAAAACAAGGAGAGGAGGAGGAAAGTCAAACAATTTGCTCTTCATAAGATGGCCGACGATTCGGAAATTCAAGCAAAATCTAGCCCGTGACTTTGTCAAGCAGAACAAGACTCGATTTCGTAGGACAATATGAGAAAGCGAAAGATGATTGGCCAGAATTTGTGAAGCAAAAGAAATCGGAGCAGTTCCTTCAAATATCGAAACAAAATAAGGAAAATGCGGCTAAGAAGGAGTACAATCATGTTATGGGGCCAGGAGGGTATCGCATTTGGGTGCCTAGGTTCGAGAAGATGGAGAACGAGCTGAGGGCGCGAGAATCCGCCCAGTACGGAGGATGGGACCCAAGGGCCAAAAGCTGGTGGTACGGGCATGGGGAACGCTGAACCCGGAGGCAGGGGAGTGTGTTTACCAGGGCAAATTAATTAAACCCACCCAAGCCCTTATTGACGCAATGAAGGATGCTCAAGAGGGAAGATCAAGTTCAACAGAGAGAACGACGCCACCGACAAAAGCCCTCGGGAATCCTGAACACGGAGGACGTGTACGAGGCATGGGGCACATTCCGTGGAAAATAGGGTTCCCCCAGAACGATGACCCGTACGGTTACAGAAGCCGTAAGAGAAAGATGGATCGGGAAGCAGATGTTGTGGGGCGGTTGGCATCGAAATGGAAGTGATGAAGAAAACCATGAGTGTACTAGTAGCCGAAAGAGATTCAGCTCGGGTGCAGCATGAAGATCATCCAGCGGATCTCGGAAGCCAGCAGCGTAGAAGCAGCGTGGCTTCCACGGAGGCCCCACCGGCTGGTGCAGATGCACCGACGATCGAAATTACTGCACGGAGCCTCGGTGGTCGAAATTACTGCACCGGAGCCTCCTCGCTACCCGTGGGCGATATAAAGGAGATGAAAGAATGTCATCTGATTATCCTATCGGGAACATGTCCGTGAAGGTAGCCATCGGCAGTGCTTTACCATGTTTACAGGAGCACTCCACCACAACAACCCCATTAAAGATGGCTATGCTCGTGTCACGGTGGAGGACATAGTCCAAGGGTTTGAGGACACGGAGATTGAAATTGCTACACCAAGGGGAGAAAAGACTTGAGATGTCAAGCGCCATTACATTCTATGGCAAAAGAAGTTTATCAAGTTTCCAGGCGAGGCGCCAAGGACAACAAGTCCACCCCCCTACGGTGGTGGTGGTGGCGGTGGCGGTGGTGGTGGTGGTGGTGGTGGTGGCGGCGGTTCACCTACACCTCCGTCACATCAGCCGACGCCGCCCCGATCCACAACGTCCGCGGGTGATCATCCGCCGCCCCGATCCTCGTCCGGCGGGTGATCGACGCCGCCCCAATCCACCTATGGCAAAGAAGCGAAGAAGTCTCGAGTATTAACCCGGACCCTTATGTACCTAAGACCACAAAGGTACGGAGCCATCATGAAGCCTCTCCCCACAAGGCCTTGGGAACGTAGTGCCGAGGAAGTCGACGCGGGCGCGACTGCTGATTTGGAGAAATGGAAGGCGGACTGCAAGAAGAAAAGAGAGCCCGAGCCCAAGCCAGTATATTCTGATCAGCAAAAGAAGTGGGCTAAGTCATTTTTGAGCACACCGTCCCAAGCCGCGAAGAATCTGCCTACCGACTATGCACGTGAACTTAAAAAGCAGGCACTCATGTTCAAGGAGAACAAAGAGCGGGAGAAGGCCGAAAGTATAAAAAGCGGGAAACAAGTTGCCCAGCTCGGGGAACAAAGTAAACAATCGATTGCCCCGCTTATAGTGGAAGCCTTCTGTCCGGATGCCCCCGAGATCATACAAGCTGCGGCAGCACAGGGATTGACTGTAACGAGTGCCAGAGAACAAGCGGCCAACTTAGGTATTACTCTTCGTGAACTATTAGGCCTTGATGAGTTGCCAGCGAAGGAGGTAGTAATTACATATGTCAAGAATGGGCCTCTCGTCGAGCCTGCGCAGGAAAAGGATCTACCTGACCAAATGAAACGTCTGCTGAATTGGTACAAGGGTTACATAAAAATTAAAAACGCCAAAGATTATATTTATGCGGAAGTTAGACATGAGCATCACTTCAAACATTACTATGTACAAGTTGAACTGAGTGAATTGTTCCAGCTTTTCAATCTGCGCGAGCTCGACAAATCTATCATCAGTTGCTACATTCTGTAAGTGATTTATTAATTTCTACCCCATCTCGTTCATATTGCCTGCACTATATATATGTCCTAACTATATTGTTGTGTCCTCTATTATACATGCAGAATGAAGAAAAAGGAATGCAGAGTAAGGAACATCCATGATGTTGGGTTCATTGACCCACACATCGTTAATGATGTTGTGTTGAAGCATTACCCCGACGACGTGGAGGCAGACCTGTGGCAGTTTCTTACAAAGCAGGAACTCAAAAGTGATATTCTATTTCCTTACCATTTTGGGTGAGTGTTTCTGTCTTGAGCACATTCTCTTTTGTTTACTCCATGCATGGTATGTGGCGGCTAATCGATGAGTTATGCATGACGTCTTGTGCATGTATCGTGTCCGCAGGTTCCTTTGGATTCTGCTAGTAATTAAAGTTAACACCTCGAATGTCTCGCCCACGACTCTCGGATAAGGATCCAAAGCTTTGGGCCGACATCAGAAAAATGCTGCGAAGTAATTATTTTCATTCATTTGCGCCTATATCGATCGGCCTATTTCGTTCATTTCCTAATATCAAGTAACTAATAACTCTCTTGTTCATTTAATTTTCTTTGCCTCGTAGGGTTTGGAGACGGTTCGTAGATACAAAGGTCGGTGAATTCAAAAAAGACCTAGAATTCAAAAGGGTAAAGACTAAGACTGGGGATATTCAGCCACCGTTGACCAATCTATGTGCATACTTTGCGTGAGATGATCCGAGATACACCTCTGGCGGGTTGATCCGAGTGATACCAATGCTCAGAGGAATAACCTCCGGTGGACGCTTAGTCCAGAAGCTCGCTTCCGACCACTTCAAGAGGAACTAGCTGGATGGTTCTGCAGGGAAGTCCTCCATCCTAAAGGAGAACACTATCACGAGGACGAAGAACTTTATATGGATTAAATCATGTATGGAAACTTGTTCAAAATTGTATATGGTCATCCGATGATATTGAATATATATTGTATATTCCTCTTGAATTCTTTTTGGTTCTAATTTCAAATTTATTTGAAATTGTACATTCATATGCATGTATGTAGTACCGTAGAATATATGAAACTCCTTCAAAATTAAAATAAAGCACAAAAGAAATAAAACAATACAAATTAAACAGAAAACAGAAATAAAACAAAACAAATTAAACAGAAAACAGGTTTAGGGGGGGGGGCTAAAACCCTAAACCTGCGGCGGCCTTTAGTCGCGGTTGGCCAGAAGAACCGCGACTAAAGGTCCTCCGCCCCGACGGCCGCCTGGCGCCCACGTGGACGGGCCTTTAGTCGCGGTTCTTAAGCAGCCGCGACTAAAGGTGGTGGGCTTTAGTCGCGCTTTGCTGGTCGCGGTTGCGCAACCGCGACTAATGGCAGTTGCGAACCGCGACCAAAGGCCTTTTTTCCACCAGTGCTTGGGCCGTCCATGGCGACCCCACGTATCGTTGCACGCATGGCTACAATACGTGGCGCCTGCATATGCAAAATGGCAGTGCAAGCACAAGATCATCAGAACAAAATAACAGCATAAAGAGCACACATATTCCATGAGTGTGCCTCTACGAACGCACCCATATCATAAAGCAAGGTGGTAGGAGGTCCTCTTACCGGATGGCGCCGGCGGCACGCCGCATAGGGAGTCCTTGGTGCAGGCGACCATGCAGGCGGCTACGGGGTCATTCTTGTCATCACAGCTGCCGCCACACACGACCTTGCAGAGCATCGGGAAGGCGTGCTTGCACTCTAAGTAGCACTCTCGGTAGCAGTTGCAGGAGTAATTGGAGAACTGTTGATGGGATGGCCTGGATAGCATGAGAAGTAGGAGCACGGACAGGGCCGCAATCACTGCCGCTCTCTTCTTCACCACCATGTCCTTCCTCGTATACTACTGTAACAAGAGAAGTGGGGAACTACGTTTCAGGCTCTTGTATGGAGGGCTCTGTACATGTTTCAGTCTGGAAGTGGATCTCCTGCGAAGGAAATCATTAACCCTGAGATCAAGAAGATCCGAGGAGCTAGGAATCATTTGCGTGGAAATCTGAGAGAGAGGTAAATCATGGTCGTACTTCCAAAACTGTAGATCCTGCCGATGGAAAGTTGAGCAACCTTTTCTGAAGAAAAATCAGCACCAAATCGGCAGAGTATCAATGGTGGCAAATTCAATCACCAGGTGATTTGATGCTAAAAGAAAATGCAGAGCAATCTCTGTCTCTATCTCTAGTCTTTTTTTTTTTTGCGAGAAAATTTCCGATCTATTCATCTTCAATCATGGCAGTACAACGAATACCAGAAATAATAGAAATTACATCCAGATCCGTAGACCACCTAGCGACAACTACCAGCACTGAAGCGAGCCGAAGGCGCGCCGCCGTCATCGCCCCTCCATCGCCGGAGTCGGGCACAACTTGTTGTAGTAGACAGTCGGGAAGTCGTCGTGCTAAGGCCCCGTAGGACCAGCGCACTGAACAGCAACCGCCGCAGATGAAGAATAACGAGATCAGAAAAATCCAATCCAAGACACACGAACGAGACGAACAACGGCGAGATCCGAGCAAATCCACCAAAGATAGATCCGCGGAGACACACCTCCACACGCCACCAACGATGCTAGACGACGCGGAACGGGGCTAGGCGGGGAGACCTTTATTCCATCTTCAGGGAGCCGCCGCCGTCTCGTCTTCCTGAGCAGGACACAAACCCTAGCAAAACTGAAAGAAACGATTAAAAACGGAGCCCTCCCGCCGACCCTTGCCGAGATCCACTGCGCCCCCATGGCCCTAAGGCCATCGGAGAGTAGGCGGACCTGCGACGGCGGCGGCGGGAGGCAAAAACCCTAGCTTTTTGTGGAGGAGAAGGAGGAGGCGGCGGCTACTGTAACCCCGGCCTTCTCATGACTCTCTATCTCTAGTCTTTATCTCTATATCTATATCTCTATCTCTATCTTCTCTTCTCTTCTCTATATATACTTATATATTATATCTCTACTCTCTACTAAAAGAACATAAGGTTCCCATTTCACTTTTTTTTCCACCTCCCCTTCGTCCAACCTTCCATGTATATGATAATCAATCACCTTAATATACTTACCTTCTGAATCAATTCTACTTTAGTTTACTTACCAAATTTCTAATCAAAGGTAATTCACAGTTAGAATTTGATGAACATTTATTTACACAATCGCATTATTATTGACAGGTAAATCACGAACTAGCGTAATAGAATATTTATATCCTTTGCAACGCACAGGCATTATTCTAGTACTACCTAAAAGAACCCTAAGGTTCCATTTCCCCTCTTAGGTCGTCCCACCTTTTGTCACGCCTCTCCTCGTACGACTCACCACCCCTCGACCGATTTTCCTCCCTCCCTCCCTCTACCGTTTTCACTGGTTTTCTCATTTGGCCGGCATCGCAAAAAGCTTCAATCACGATGACATGTCAGGGCTAGCTACTGTCAATACCAAAAAAGCTGCAACCGTTGTCGGTTTTGCTACTATCCGCGTCGTTGTTTGCTATATACTTCACGGCTTAGCTGTGACGTGCAACGACGGCGGCGATCAACAAGCTGTATGCTTTTGCTGGAACGAAGACTATGTGTGCTACAACCGGTTATGGCAGAGCTACCACCGGTGATTTTTTTGCTACAACCATGTACGGATTAGTTGTGACCTCGGTCGGGAGTTGCAACAGTTGATGTTTTTGCTACTACCGGTGTCGTTGTTTGCTACATGCTTCACGACTTAGCTGTGACGTTCGACGATGGCAGCGACGTTTTTGCTACAGCCGCCGCTGGATTTTGCTTCATCCGCCGCGGCGGCGGTTCGCTGCAACTGTTCTTTGGTTTTGCTACCACCGGCGAAGATTTTTGCTACATCCATGCATATTTGCTACAACGGTGCTTCAAACACGGTGATGAGCAGCGTGAGATGCCGGTGGGGGTTGTCACGGGGGGCGAGGCGGCCGGAGGCAGGACGAGATGTGTGCGGGGGAGACGGGTGCAGAGCTTGGGGGAAGAATGTGCGGCTGACCCGCAGGAGTCGGACACACGAGGGGAAGAGACGGCATCCCGTCGTGAAGAAGACGACGACAGAGGTCAAAGATGCCAGATAGACGTCTACTAATACGGTGAGCGACGATGGCGAGCCGACATGCGGAGCTGCAAGCAGGAGGCTATAGGGGGAGGAGGGGCGATGGGGGGATACAGAAAATTTCGTCGGGCAATGACGGATGAGGGCTAAACCAGGATGAAGACGAGTGGGGGAAGGAAGAAGAGAACGCAAAACCAATCGGATGGCTGCGAGCGGCTGAATCGGAAGGCCAGGGGCTGACCGGTCAAACGGTTGGGCCGGCGCGTCGGCGCAGATTAGTGCCCAACTTTTATTTGGTAACACAATCATTCACGCATGGCGATTGATTTCTTTTTGGTAACCCAGGTTAACTGACGGATGGTAATCAATCTTTAAATACTAAAATCAATCGATACAAGGCAACAAAAATTAATTCACTTATCGCGATCAGATTCTTCTTTAGTAACCCAACTTAGCTCAAGGACAATTAATCTCTACATCACCGTTGTTTACCGCTCGCCAATGACAAAATTCATACCAGACACATCACGTTCGTGACCTGGTGTTGATCTAGATCCCTATGACGTGGTGTTGGGATCATGTCAAAACACCATGCCATCCTAAGTGTCGATTTTCCACGATCAATCGATTCAATTCCCGATCCACTCAATGCAATCAATTCGTCGAGCAAACCAGAGAAACCCTATTCCCTCCCTCATCTCGTGTATTCTCCTACGGTGGTTACAGGTCGAGGGGCGCTGATACGTCTCCAACGTATCTACTTTTCCAAACAATTTTGCCCTTATTTTGGACTCTAACTTGCATGATTTGAATGGAACTAACCTGGACTGACGTTGTTTTCAGCAGAATTGCATGGTGTTATTTTTGTGCAGAAAAAAAAAATCTCGAAATGACCTGAAACTTCACGAAGAATATTTTTGGAATTAATAAAAAATACTGGCGAAAGAATCAACACCAGAGGGCCCACAGCCTGTCCACGAGGGTGGGGGCGCGCCCCTGCCTCGTGGACCCCCCTAGGCTCCACCGACCTCAAATCCAACTCTATATATTCATGTTCGGGGAGAAAAAAAATCAGAGAGAAGGATTCATTGCGTTTTACGATACAGAGCCGCCGCCAAGCCTAATCTCTCTTGGGAGGGCTGATCTGGAGTCCGTTCAGGGCTCCGGAGAGAGGAATCCGTCGCCATCGTCATCATCAACCTTCCTCCATCACCAATTTCATGATCCTCACCGCCGAGCGTGAGTAATTCCATCGCAGGCTTACTGGACAATAATGGGTTGGATGAGATTTACCATGTAATCGAGTTAGTTTTGTTACGGTTTGATCCCTAGTATCCATTATGTTCTGAGATTGATGTTGCTATGACTTTGCTATGCTTAATGCTTGTCACCAGGGCCCGAGTGCCATGATTTTAGATCTGAACATATTATGTTTTCATGAATATATGTGAGTTCTTGACCCTATCTTGCAAGTCAATAGTCACCTACTATGTGTTATGATCCGGCAACCCCGAAGTGACAACAATCGGGACCACTACCGGTGATGACCATAGTTTGAGGAGTTCATGTATTCACTATGTGTTAATGCTTTGGTCCGGTACTCTATTAAAAGGAGACCTTAATATCCCTTAGTTTCCAATAGGACCCCGCTGCCACAGGAGGGTAGGACAAAAGATGTCATGCAAGTTCTTTTCCATAAGCACATATGACTATATTTGGAATACATGCCTACATTACATTGATGAACTGGAGCTAGTTCTGCGTCACCCTATGTTATAACTGTTGCATGAGGAATCGCATCCGACATAATTATCCATCACTGATCCATTGCCTATGAGCTTTTCACATATTGATCTTTGCTTAGTTACTTTTCCGTTGCCACTGTTACGATTACTATAAAAACTACTATTGTTACTTTTACCACCGTTACCGTTACTACCATACTACTTTGCTACTAAATATTTTGCTGCAGATATTAAGTCTTTCAGGTGTGGTTGAATTGACAACTCAACTGCTAATACTTGAGAATATTCTTTGGCTCCCCTTGTGTCGAATCAATAAATTTGGGTTGAATACTCTACCCTCGAAAACTGTTGCGATCCTCTATACTTGTGGGTTATCAAGACTATTTTCTGGCGCCGTTGCCGGGGAGCATAGCTCTATTCTTTGAGTCACTTGGAATTTATATCTATTGATCACTATGCGGAACTTGAAAGATGAAAAAAATCAAGATTTATCCCTCAACTACGACGGGAGGTAAGGAACTCCCATCTAGCTCTGCACTTGATTCACCTTCTGTTATGAGTAAATTTGCGACACCTACACCTGCTATTGATTCTGATATGTCGCACGTTATTGATGATGCCACTTCTGGTATGCATGATGCTTATGATGAAACTACTTGTATGCTTGATAGTACTGTGCCACTAGGTGAATTTCTTGATGAACAACTTGCTAGGGTTAGAGAGAATGAAATTATTGAAACCGGTAATATTGATGAAAGTGATGATGAAGATTCTCCCCCTAGATATGAATTTCCTGATGTGCCTGAGGGTTATGTTATGGATGAAGAAACTGCTAGAGACTTCTTTGCTTGCAAAGATAGAGATGATCTTAAGAAACTGTTAGTTAAGCTGAAAGAAAAGTCCTTGAATGCTAGAATGAAATATGACCTTGCTTTTGCTACTTCACCTATTTGTATTTCTGATAAGGATTATGATTTCTTTATCGATCCTGGGTTAATTACTTTGGTTGAATCTGATCCTTTTTATGGCTATGAATCTGAAACTGTTGTGGCACATCTTACTAAATTAAATGATATAGCCACCTTGTTCACTAATGAGGAAAAAATTCATTACTACTATATCCTTAAGTTATTTCCGTTCTCATTAAAGGGTGATGCTAAAACATGGTTTAATTCTCTTGCTCTTGGTTGTGTGCGTAGCCCCCAGGATATGATTTATTACTTCTCTTCTAAATATTTCCCTGCTCATAAGAAACAAACTGCCTTATGGGAAATATATAATTTTGTGCAAATTGAAGAAGAGAGTCTCCCACAAGCTTGGGGAAGGCTTCTTCGATTACTTAATGCTTTGCCTGATCATCCTCTCAAGAAAAATGAAATACTTGATATCTTTTATAATGGACTAACCGATGCTTCCAGAGACCACCTGAATAGTTGTGCTGGTTGTGTTTTCAGGGAAAGAACTGTTGATCAAGCTAAATTGCTTTTGAATAATATGTTGAGTAATGATAATAATTGGACACTTCCTGAACTAACTCCTAAGCCAACTCCGAAGAAAAGGGGTATTCTATTTCTCAGTCCTGAAGATATGCAAGAGACAAAGAAATCTATGAAAGAAAAGGGTATTAAAGCTGAAGATGTTAAGAATTTACCACCTATTAAAGAAATATACGGTCTTGATAACCCGACACAGGTAGTAAAGGTAAATTCCCTCTATAGATTGGATGAAGGTGATATTCCTCGTTATAAGTCTGCTAGCCAATGTTTAGATGAGTTTGGTAATTTTATTGTTAAACAATAAAACTTCAATGCTTATGTTGGTAGACAATTGAAATAAAATGCTTATATGATTGAACATTTGATTGATTACATGTATAGCGTTAAAGGTGAACTTAAACTCATTAGTAAACGGGCTTCTATGGTTACCACTCAAGTAGAACAAGTGCTTAATTAAAGAACAAGATGATTTGCTCAATGAATTAAATAATAAGAAAAATGATAATGATGTTAGAGTTGTGACTAGAGGGGGCAGAATGACTCAGGAACCTTTGTATCCTGAGGTCCAGCCTAAGAGAATTGAGCAAGATTCTCAGAGAACTAATGTTGATGCACCTAGCCCTTCTAAGAAGAAGAAGAAACAAAATGATAGGACTTTGCGTGCTTCTAGTGAACCTGTTGTTGATACACCTGAGAATCCCAATGATATTTCTATTTTTGATGCTGAAACACAATCTGGTAATGAACATGAACCTAGTGATAATGTTAATGATGATGTTCATGGTGATACTCAACCTAGCAATAACAATGATGTAGAGACTGAACCCGCTGTTGATCTTGATAACCCACAATCAAAGAATCAACATTATGATAAGAGAGACTTCGTTGTTAGGAAGCACGGTAAAGAAAGAGAACCATGGGTTCAGAAACCCATGCCCTTTCCTCCTAAAGCATCCAAGAAAAAAGATGAAAATGATTTTGAGCGCTTTGCTGAAATGATTAGACCCATCTTTTTGCGTATGCGTTTGACTGATATGCATAAAATGAATCCTTATGCTAAGTATATGAAATTAAGGTGGCAATTATTTAAAATTATGCTAAGTATATGCGTTTGACTGATCGGCGGGTATATTTTACTCCGTCCGTAGTAATAGTATTTTTTCTTAAATCTACACGTAGTAATACGAGTGCGACCCCAAACACGTGTTTTACGTTTTTTACCGATGGATGGATCAAGACGACATGCATGCACATTCACCGTACCCATCCACCCAGCTGTCCTGCCCAGCAGCTTGGTAAACGCACGTGCTACTTGGCATCTCCTAACCAAATGCTTTGCTCCTAATCAATAATACACACTAGTAGAAAAGGGGGCAATGGTCCAGGCCGGTCCAGCCCATTAGTCCCGGTTCAATCCAGAACCGGGACCAATGGGGGCATCGGACCCGGTTCATGAGCCCCGGGGGCCGGCCGGGCCACGTGGGCCATTGGTCCCGGTTCGTCTGGACCTTTTGGTCCCGGTTGGTGGTATGAACCGGGACCAATGGGCCTCTCTCCTGGCCCACCACCATTGGTCCCGGTTCGTGGCACGAACCGGGACCAAAGGCAGCCCTTTAGTCCCGGTTCATGCTACCAACCGGGACCAATGGTGGTGCCTATATATACCCCCTCGCGCAAGAGCAGAGCACACTGCTCTGTTTTTTCTGGCCGAGGGGGAGAGGGCTTGGTGGTGCTTTAGCTCACCTCATATGCACACAAGGTGTTCGATGGAATGCCCGAGCCACACTACTTAAGGTTTCTCCTCTCCAAGCTTGACCGCCAAGCTCCATTTTCCTCCATATTTGTCTAGGTTTAGCGGTTCGTCACGCCCCGTCCCCGTCTTCAACGTCGTCGATCACCCGCACCGATCTCATCGTCGGCACCACCGTGGTGAGCCTCTTGTTCTTATCTTCTTTCTGAAAGGAAAAATATTCTTATTTGTATGTTTAGATAGATATATACTTGTATAATTTTCTTACTTTTATTATTGCATCTTATATAGTGCGATGGTTTTGGTATCCGCCCGTCGGCCCTCGTCGCATCTATGATTCGGATGTGGTATATATTATCTTTTCATAACTATTGGTTCATTTATTGTTTATGACAATTATGTCGACCAACGTGACATAGATTTTATTCATCTAGGAGGTTGTTGAACCGGAAATTCCAACCGACCCTATTATCGAGAGGTTAAATTTAGTTGAAGAAGAAAACAATTTGTTGAAGGAAAAAATTAGAAAAATTGAGGAGGAAGATGATATTGGAGTTGCATGTTGCGGATGTCGTCGAAGATCACAAGATCAAGATGGATGCAATGCGCTTGAATATTAGAAAGATTAGAAAATATGCCATTCATACCGAGGCTTGGTATCATTATGCCGTTGGATCAGTTGTTACATTGGTTGCGATTATGATCGCATTTGTTTTCGCATTGAAATGTTTTACATAGTTTCAGTGTATGGTTTAATTAATTTAGATGCTCTGCAGAGCTTTATGTTGTTAGATGAGAACTATGTACGTACTTTGGTTTTAATGTGATGATGAACTTCTATTAATTTGGTCACTTAATTAATTATCTATTCATGATGTTCTCTAATGATTTTTGACACACTTAATTATATATAATGCACATAGATGAACCGGCAATGGATGTACGGTTCAAGACAAACCTCCGAGTACATTAAGGGCGTGCATAATTTTCTCGAAGTGGCTGAGGCAAACAAGCAGAATGGTTTTATGTGTTGTCCATGCCCTATATGTGGGAATACGAAGTCTTACTCTGACCGGAAAATCCTCCACACCCACCTGCTTTACAAGGGTTTCATGCCACACTATAATGTTTGGACGAGGCACGGAGAAATAGGGGTTATGATGGAAGACGGCGAAGAAGAAGAGTACGATGACAACTATGTGCCCCCTGAATACGGTGATGCTCCAGAAGATCAAGAGGAACCAGACGATGTGCACGATGATGCTGCAACGGGAGAAGCTGCTGAAGATCAAGAGGAACCAGACGATGTGCCCGATGATGATGATCTCCGCCGGGTCATTGTCGATGCAAGGACGCAATGCGAAAGTCAAAAGGAGAAGCTGAAGTTCGATCGCATGCTAGAGGACCACAAAAAAGGGTTGTACCCCAATTGCGAAGATGGCAACACAAAGCTCGGTACCGTACTGGAATTGCTGCAGTGGAAGGCAGAGAATGTTGTGCCTGATAAAGGATTTGAGAAGCTACTTAAAATATTGAAGAAGAAGCTTCCAAAGGATAACGAATTGCCCGACAGTACATACGCAGCAAAGAAGGTCGTATGCCCTCTAGGATTGGAGGTGCAGAAGATACATGCATGCCCTAATGACTGCATCCTCTACCGTGGTGCGTACAAGGATCTGAACGCATGCCCGGTATGCGGTGCATTACGGTATAAGATCAGACGAGATGACCCTGGTGATGTTGACGGCGAGCCCCCCAGGAAGAGGGCTCCTGCAAAGGTGATGTGGTATGCTCCTATAATACCACGGTTGAAACATCTGTTCAAAAACGGAGAGCATGCCAAGTTGATGCGATGGCACAGTGAGGACCGTAAGAAAGACGGGAAGTTGAGAGCACCTGCTGACGGGTCGCAGTGGAGAAAAATCGAGAGAAAGTACTGGGATGAGTTTGCAAGTGAGCCAAGGAACGTATGGTTTGCTTTAAGCGCGTATGGCATTAATCCTTTCGGGGAGCAGAGCAGCAATCACAACACCTGGCCCGTGACTCTATGTATGTATAACCTTCCTCCTTGGATGTGCATGAAGCGGAAGTTCATTATTATGCCAGTTCTCATCCAAGGCCCTAAGCAACCCGGCAATGATATTGATGTGTACCTAAGGCCATTAGTTGAAGAACTTTTACAGCTGTGGAATGGAAACGGTGTACGTACGTGGGATGAGCACAAACAGGAGGAATTTAACCTAAAGGCGTTGCTGTTCATGACCATCAACGATTGGCCCGCTCTCAGTAACCTTTCAGGACAGACAAACAAGGGATACCACGCATGCACGAACTGTTTACTTGACACCGATAGTATATACGGCAAGCTGCGGGAAGAATGTGTACTGGCCATCGCCGATTTCTTCCGACCAACCATCAATGTCGAAAGAAAGGCAAGCATTTCAAAAGCGCAGGCAGATCACGGAAGAAGCCCGCCATGCGCATCGGTGATCACGCACTTGCTATGGTGAATGATTTACACGTAATATTTGGAAAGGGTCCGGCGGACTAGCTGTTCCGAGTGACGCCGAGGACACGCACCCATGTGGAAGAAGAAATCTATATTTTGGGACCTACCCTCTTCGAAAGACCTAGAGGTCCGCTCTTCGATCGACGTGATGCACGTGACGAAGAACCTTTGTGTGAACCTGCTAGGCTTCTTGGGCGTGTATGGGAAGACAAAAGATACAGCTGAGGCACGAGAGGACCTGCAACGTTTGCATGAAAAAGACGGCATGCCTCCAAAGCAAGATGAAGGTCCCGCCAGCTATGCTCTTACCAAAGAAGAGAAGGAAATCTTCTTTGAATGCCTGCTTAGTATGAAGGTCCCGACTGGCTTCTCGTCGAATATAAAAGGAATAATAAATATGGCGAGAAAAAGTTTGAACCTAAAGTCTCATGACGCCACGTGATTATGACGCAATCGCTTCCGGTTGCATTGAGGGGCTTCTACCGAAAACGTCCGATTAGCCATTGTGAAGCTATGTGCATTCCTCAATGCAATATCTCGAAGGTGATCGATCCGAAACCATACCAAGGCTAAGGAGTGATGTGGTGCAATGTCTTGTCGGTTTCGAGCTGGTGTTCCCACCATCCTTCTTCAATATCATGACGCACGCTCTAGTTCATCTAGTTGACGAGATTTTCATTCTGGGCCCGTATTTCTACACAATATGTACCCCTTTGAGAGGTTCATGGAGTCCTAAAGAAATATGTCCGTAATCGCTTAGGCCGAAGGAAGCATCTCCATGGGCCATCAAACGAGAGGATGTCATCGGGTTTTGTGTTGACTTCATTCCTGGCCTTAAGAAGATAGGTCTCCCTAAATCGCGGTATGAGGGGAGACTGACCGAAAAGGCACGCTTGGAAAGGACTTAATAATATGCAGGACGGATATTCTTGGTCTCAAGCCCACTACAGTTCTACGTAACTCTACCTTGGTGACCCGTATGTCGATGAACACAAGAACAGTCTGCGCTTCAACCACCCGGAGCAGTGCGACGACTGGATTACATGTGAACACATCAGGACTTTCAGCAGTTGGTTGGAAGCACGTATCAGAGGTGACAACACTGTTTGTGAGGAGCTGTACTTGTTATCTAGGGGACCATCTTTGACTGTATTGATTTGGAAAGGATACGAGATAAATGGGAATACATTTTACACGATTGACCAAGATCAAAAGAGCACCAACCAAAACAGCGGTGTCCGCTTTGATGCAACAACCGAGAGGGGAAAGGACACATATTATGGTTACATAGTGGACATATGGGAACTTGACTACGGACATGATTTTAAGGTCCCTTTGTTTAAGTGCAAATGGGTCAATCTGTCAGGAGGCGGGGTACAGGTAGACCCACAGTACGGAATGACAACAGTGGATCTGAAAAATCTTGGGTACACTGACGAACCGTTCGTCCTAGCCAATGATGTGGCAGAGGTTATCTATGTGAAGGACATGTCCAGTAGACCGAGAAAGAGAAAAGATAAGGAAGCAAATACATCATACGATGAGCCCAAGCGCCACATAGTTCTCTCAGGAAAAAGGGACATCGTGGGAGTGGAGGACAAGATGACATGTCGAAGATTATGAAAAGTTTCATGAAATTCCTCCTTTAAAGTCAAGGCTGACCTGAGATCCCGATAAACGATGAAGATTATCCATGGTTACGGCGCAATAAGCAAATGACACAAGCGAAGAAAAAGTGAAGACTTTCTCCCGTAACTATTATGATGATATATACCATGCCAACTTTGTAACTGACGAGTATGATACCATTGTTCGTTTTGTACATGCACATGCTGTGTGTGGGTCAATTTATGATACCATGTCAACTTTCAACTTTTTCAGAGTTCACTTGAAATGCTTTAATGTCTTATGGTTCGGCCCTCGTAATAATTAAATATAGCAACAGTAAGTATTTTGTTGTAAGTAGAAAGAAAATAAAATAAATAAAGCAAGAAAGTAAATAAAAAAAGTGTTTTCAAATTTGAAAAGTAATGGCAGTAACAGAAAATTTATAATTTTCCTAAAACTAAAAGCAAAAAGAATTAAAAAATAAAGCAAAAAACAAAAGAAAATAAATAATGCAGAAAACAAAACAAAAAACAACAATAAGTATTTTGTTGTAAGTAGAAACAAAATAAAATAAATAAAGCAAGAAAGAAAAAAAAAAAAATGTGTTTTCAAATTTGAAAAGTAATGGCACTAACAGAAAGTTTATAATTTTCCTAAAACTAAAAGCAAAAAGAATTAAAAATAAAGCAAAAAACAAAAGAAAATAAATAATGCATAAAACAAAACAAAAAACAACAATAAGTATTTTGTTGTAAGTAGAAAAAAAATAAAATAAATAAAGCAAGAAAGAAAACAAAAAAAAAGTGTTTTCAAATTTGAAAAGTAATGGCACTAACAGAAAGTTTATAATTTTCCTAAAACTAAAAGCAAAAAGAATTAAAAATAAAGCAAAAAAAGAAAGAAAATAAATAATGCAGAAAACAAAACAAAAAAACAACAATAAGTATTTTGTTGTAAGTAGAAACAAAATAAAATAAATAAAGCAAGAAAAAAAAGTGCCAGCTACTGGGCCCCCACGGCCTGAATACGACTTGTATCCCTAATTTGGGCCAGGATTCAGGCCCGCAGAAGGCCCAAAAGGCCCAACAGGCAAAGCAGTAGCAAGTAGGCCCATGAGCCTGCAGTAGGAAGGAGTTCAATAGGGGAGCGGCAGTGGGGCTTATAAACCACTGCGCTCCTCTCTCAAATAGCGAGGTGGGACTAAACTTTGGCCCCGATGCGGGCAGCACAGGGGCCTTTGGTCCCGGTTGGTGGCACCAACCGGCACTATAGGGGGGGGGGCTTTAGTCCCGGTTGGAGCCACCAACCGGGACCAAAGGCCGCAGCTTCCCGCCCTTTGGGCTTCCGGAAAAGAGGCCTTTGGTCCCGGTTGGTGGCACCAACCGGGACTAGCAGATAGTCCCGGTTGGTGCCACCAACCGACCAATGCTCCTGTATATAAGTAGCACCGCAGTTTTTGCAGTTCATCGCCACCGATTGCGCCCCGACGACGCCGAACACATCGACGCCGCCAGCTGCCCGACGCCGCCGCCGCCCCGCCGTCGCCGTCGCCCGCGCCCGTCGTCGTCGCCGTCCTCCCGAGCTCAAGCGCTCGCCGTCGTCGCCGCCGAACTCTGGCGCCAGCGTCGCCACCAGCTCCTCTCGCCTCGTCGCCGCGCGCCGCGCGCGCGCCGCGCGCGCCCGTCACCGTCGCCGTCGCCGCCCGCCGCGCCGCCACATCATTGTGAGCTGCCACACAAGACCGGCTTTTTTTTTCTTTCATTTTATTAGTTTTATTTTTTGTTCAATGTATATATATATATGTGTATGTATATATGTGGCTATATATATATATGCGGCTCTGTTTTTTCATTTTTATTAGTTTAGTTTTTTGTTTATATATATATATGGCTATGTGTATGTAATGTTTAAAATTGTTCAGATTATGTTTCTGTTGATATATGTATTTATTGTTCATATGTGTATTAATGTTTTCATATATGCAAAAGATATATTTTCAGAAAAGTTTGGTTTTTTTCTGCTCATAGATTTTTTTGTTGATATTAATTATTGTAGAATATGCAAATGTTTGTATATTCATATGAACAGTAGGCAAAACCTTTGTTTTTTTTTTCGAAATTTTCTATTTGAACATTTTCTTTAAAACAAGCAATACTAAAAGAATGAGAGGAAAAAGGAAAATAAGAAGAGGAAGAAAGGAGAAAAAGAGGAGAGGAAGAAGAGGAGAAATAAATAAGAAGAGGAAAAAAGAAGAATAAGAAGAGGAGAAGAAGAAAGGAATGGAGGACAAAGGAGAAATTCTATTTTTTCTTCTTCTCCTCTATTCCTTTCTTCTTCTCCTCTTTTTTTTCTTCTTTATTTCTTCTTCTTCTTCCTTCTTCCTTCTTCCTCTTTTCTTCCTTTTCCTTAATTATTTTCCTTTCTCGAGGGAGAAGAAGAAAAAGAAGAGGAGAAGAAGAAAGAAAGGAAAGGAGAAAGAAGAAACCTCAACACGAGGGGGTGGTACCGATACCCCCTCCCCGATAACATTATTTTCCCATGTATATGTATGTCGCGTCGTTGTCGATATAACCCCCTCTAGATACAACTGCAGCACCCCCTCGGCCCTCTCGCCGACCAAAACTCTCGAGGACACCCAAACCCTAGAGAGAAAACGATGTTGCAGGTCTCCCACGCACCCCTCCCACCGCGCTCCTACCCGACAAATTAACTCTCTCGAGGCCACCCAAATTTATCAAGTTAAAAGAGCGTTATCGTCGAGGCCACCCCAAACCCTTGAAGCTTTGTGTCGAGGCCACCCCAAACCCTTGAAGCTTTGTGTCGAGGTGACCCCAAACCCTAGAGAAGCAGCGTCGAGGCCACTAACATGATTCCTCATTGTGATTAGCTAGCTAGTTCTCGCTTGCCACTATGTACCATGTTTGAATAATAATTGACATGTTGTCAATATTTGCGTAAACTATGGAGCACTCCGAGACGAAGAAACAGAAGCGATGTTGGGGGAAATAATCGCAAATGGAAGTGATGATGTTGCGTCATTTCTCATCGACACTGTTGGTCAGATGGATGAAGAAGAGGGCTATGATTATGATGGCATCGACCCATTAAGGCCGGTACAAGAGGAGGACTATGTTCATGATGGCTCCGGTGACACAATGGAGGTACAAGACGAAGGAGACCGTGCCGAGGCGAGTCACCGAACCGAGTCCGGCCAGGTATATATATATTAGTTAAGCCCGTGCTGACAAGTTAATTGGTATATGTACACATATTAAGTAATCGTCGTCTTTCTTCCTTATAATTTCTAGCCCTCCGGATCGAGCACAACTTCGTAAGGAGACGAGGCCCAAGAAAAGTTGAGCTCGGATGAAAAGTTTGAGATCATAGAAATCGCGCCGACGGCGAA
Source organism: Aegilops speltoides (assembly GCA_021437245.1). Classification (NCBI taxonomy): domain Eukaryota; kingdom Viridiplantae; phylum Streptophyta; class Magnoliopsida; order Poales; family Poaceae; genus Aegilops; species Aegilops speltoides. The sequence goes on along the minus strand of CM038146.1, from coordinate 34,632,857 downwards.
CCGATTGAACCCATCCGGACAAAGAAGGCATTTTCGCTCGGTCACGGGGTTCTTGTTAGGGACAGATCCCGATCAAGCATCCAGCAATGGTATAAGCCTGCTAAGGATGAAGACGCTGAGGTGTCTTATGTCAATGATATGCAGAAAGAAGATCTTTGGAATGAGCTGAAGGCAAATTTCACCCTACCGCCAGAGGAGGATCCAGAGAAGCCAGTTATAGAGCAATTAATCAAGTCTTGTGCTCTTAAGAAGATGGCTGGCCTAATGAGGAGGTGGAGGAAAGAGCTGAACCAGTTTGTCAAGAAAAAAGAGACACCAGAATTCATCGGCAAATATGAGAAGATCAAAGATCATCGCCCGCATTTGTGGCCCACAAGACATCGAAAAGAGTAAGAAGATGTCGGAGACAAACAAGAAAAATGCTGCGAAGAAGAAGCTTCACCATCGCACGGGTCGTGGCTACCTCAAAGCCCGGCCTAAGTGGTCCAAGGCTGAGCATGATCTGCTTGAAAAAGGGATCGAACCAGAGACAATGCGCTAGCCAGACCGTTGCCGGACTTGGTTCTTCGGGGCTGGCGGAACCTTGGCCCCTGTAACAGGGCAGTGTCAGTGGACGGACGAGCAACTGCAAACACCAGTCAAGAAACTTCGACACTATATCGATGCAGCGCAGCTAGGGACGTTCCTTCCAAACAGGGAGAAGGACGAGCTCACAATGGCCCTTGGGAATCCCGAGCACCCTGGACGGACACGAGGCACGCCAGGCTCCCTTCCGTGAAAGGTTGGTTTTCCGGACGCAGGGGGTTACAAAACCCACGAGAGGAGAAAGAAAGTGGAGCAGGACCAAATGCAGGCGCTGCTTGGAAGGGTAATGGGGCTAGAGGATCGAGAAGAGGAACGAGAAGCAGCAGATCGCAACAAACGACATGCCGAAGCTTCCCCCGAAGCTACCCCGCCATCTCAGCGGAGAAGCAGCGTTGCTTCCACCGAGCTGCTTCAGCCGGAGCATGTCTTGACGGCTCCTGCCAGCTATCCCGTGGATGGTATCACGGAGTCTCAAAATTGCCACATTATGGCGCGATGCATGAATTTGAAGGTCAAGGCGGCTGTTGGCCAAGTTTATCCTAGTGGACCCGCACAACTTATCACCGCCACCGATTCCGTATGATTTTCTAAGGTGATGGTTGATGAAATAACGGAGGGATTTGAGGACCTCGAGCTTGAGCACCCTACCGGTGAAGGGGAGACTAGGCTGGGTTCTGCTCTGAAGACTCCATGCCTATGGCGGAAGGAGCTCATCGACCTTCTCAACTGGATGCCTCCGCCTCCTCCTCCTCCTCCGCGAGTCGGGGCACTCCGCCTCCTCCACCCCCTCCTCCCGCGAGTGACGATCAGGGCATGCGTGGCGGCACTCGGCTCCTCCACCGCCTCCTCCCGCGAGTGAAGATCAGGCACGCGTGGCGGCACTCCGCCCCTTCTCTCCGGCGTGGCGGCACTCCGCCTCCTCCTTCTCCGCCTCGCAAGAACGGCGGAAGAGATCCGCCGCCGCCCGGCTGCTCGACAGCGTCGTAGTCCTTCTCCTCCGCCTCGTAAGCAAGCACGAAGAAGACAAACGCCGCAGCCGCTCCATCTGCTCCGCGTCTAGCAGCACAAGAAGAGAGAGGTAATACAGATACGGTCCACCTCTAAAGCCTGTAGAGAAGTTACCGTATGAGAGGAGCAAGGAGGAAAACGATACGATCATGCAGACCCAAGTGAAGGAGTTCTTTGAAGGGTTAAAGCAAAGATACATCCACCTCCGGAGGAGAAGGTAGATCCGTGAAAGCAAAGCGCACTCGATGCCCCGAGGAAACCACCAAAGTCTCCGCCGAGAACCAACTATGAGCGACATCTGAGCAGACATATCTCCAAGCCAAGCGGTCGGGAACTACTGTCAGTGATAAAAGGTCAAAAGAACAACGGGCAAAGGGGAAAAAAATTGCCCAGCTCGGCGAACAAGCACAGCAATCGTGCCCCCCGCTGAATGTGTCTAATCCTCCGGGGACGGTGGCCGGTTATGGCAATCTTGGAGATTACCTGCCTGACGATGCACTTCCTGATTTCATGGAGGTGGACTTATTCAGATACGAGTACGGGAAGCCTCTCGTCAAAGATGAAAAGTCTCTGACAACAATGATGCGAAGATTCCACAGTTGGTACATGAAAACCTGCAGAGAGTCTGAGGGGACGAACACTTTGTATCTGAAAATCAAAGAGGAGCACGACCTCGTTTCAAATGATCTGTTGTCTATTCCATTTGAGGAGTTCTTCGAGTTCTTCAATCAAAAGGCCCTCGATAAATTAATGGTCTTTTGCTACTGCCTGTAAGTACTATTTCTGTCATTAGTCTGTATATATAGCTCGGCTCTTTCATTGCATGTATTTATAATTAATTATCCTCAATATATTATGCAGATTGAAGATTGTCGAGTGCAAAAAAAATGAAATCTATGATATTGGGTTCATTAACACAAATATCATAGATGTTTTTCTGGTTGAAAAGCGCGCCGAAGAGGCCGAGGACAACTTGCTACAATCATTGATCAAAAATCAAAACAAAGATACCATACTCTTTCCTTACCACGGCCCGTGAGTGTTACTATCGTGTGCATATTCGGTTTTCCTTATTACTCGAGTGAGGTTAATGTAATTGATGAGTTATGCATGCGTGCAGGTTCCACTATATTCTTCTGGAGATTAAGCTTGAGCGTGGACTAGTAACCGTCTTAGACTCCAGACGGAAAGATCCCAGCACCTATGCGGACATGACTGAAATGCTCAGCAAGTAAGTTGAATCTATCATTATCGCACCATATCGGCAACTTTTTGTTCATTTCCTGATATCTCAAGTAATAACAAATATTTTCTTTGTCTTGCAGGGTTTGGAAACAGTTCACCGCACAAGCTCCGGACTGCCAAGGAGCTGCGATATACATACCCAAAGTAAGTACTATGGGCGCATCTCCGTTGATTCTATAGCTATACTTTCATCAATGCCATTTATATAATGCTTCATTATCAGTTTGATTGACCTCTATTTCTCGTAAAGTGCTTGTGGCAGGAGGAAGGAATGATTTCTGTGGATACTACGTGTGCGAGTTCATCCACAACGCGACTTTGAAAAACAAGCGGGCTACTCTAGAAGACAATATGAAGTGCGAAGCAATAATATTCACAATTTCATTTTATTACACCATCATTTCTATTGAGTTTCATTCATATATATGTATTAATTAACCCCTTCTTCAAATTAATTAGACGTGGCAGATGCGGATGAACTCCTAGAACCAGATCGCATGAAAACAATTCAAGAGGAATTGGCGGATTCTTTCTTGAACACGCCATCAAGAAAGCCGGAGAATACCATGTGGAACTTGAATTCAAATGCTAGTGGTTTGTAATTAAGAGATCTTATATAGATTGTACATGTATGTAGCCAGTAAAACTTGTTGTTCGACCAATCTCTCGGAGAAGGAGAGGTCGATCGATCACTTCTCTCGGTATGCATGACGAACTTCTGTACTGAATGGTTCTCTCGATCACTTATGTATATATACTACGTGGCGTCGAGCAAGCACGAACATAAGAGAGGACACTTCTCTGTATTAATTAGCTAGCTAACACAATATACGAAACACCTAAATTAACCCCCAAAACCCCCCAACCCCCCTCCTTTCAAAAAAAAAAACAAAAACCCTAGCCACTGGAATGCAGACACGTGGATGCCTTTTGGTCCCGGTTGCAGCCACCAACCGGGACCAAAGGCCCCCTGATTGGGCTCGGCGCACAGGGCCACGTGGAGGCACATTGGTCCCGGTTCGTGTTTGAACCGAGACTAATGGGTTGAGGTATTAGTAACGACCCATTAGTTCCGGTTCCCGAACCAGGACTAAAGGCCCTTACGAACCGGGACTGATTGGTGGTTTTCTACTAGTGACAACTTTACCTGTTTTTACCTCCCAAAAAATATACTACTAGCAGTACTTAACAATAAGTAGCTGAGGATATGTCCTACTACGTAGTAGTATGTATGCACGCACCGGTCTACTCTCACGTGCGAATATTTAGTTTTATGTAGTAGTATGTATGCATCCCGTAGCTCTTGACTATAGGCAGCATGCTAGGGCCTAGGGGGTGTGCACGAATGACGCTTACACACACGCAGACGCAGGTACGTGCACTTGGCCGAGACAGACAGACAGCAATGCACCCAACTCCGGCCGCCACTTTGGTAAACATACTTACCTACGTATTACCCTCAATACTTATTACGTAATGTACTAATCAAATGATCCTACCTGATAGCACTACTAATAGTTTTAGCCTCCAAAAATACTTAGCCATACTATACCAAGCTGCTAGCTGAGTACGTACAGCTGCCATGTATACTCCGTATATATGCATGCATGCCTGCTCTCACGTGCGAATATTTGTATGCATCTTCTAATTCTAGGAGTAGCTACCTAGCTAGGGGGTGTGCATTTACGCACCTTAACTTCATTCCCTTAGCTAGCTAGACTCTCCTAAATCTATGTGTGCATGCTTACTAATTATTTGAAATTTATGAATAATTGTTTATTTAATCTCTTGTTGGAGATTCCTGCTACAAGTGGCAATTCCATTTGTAATAGTGAAACACAAAAGTTGTGTTCATTTCATCTCTCAGGCTAAATATATTTAAAGATAATCCAAATTTTTGTTGTCGAGATCACTTTGGCTGCTAGGATTTATCCGTAAGACCGTAAGAGCATATTTTATTGTTTTGGAGATGGTGTTGAACAAGCTTAGTATTCTGGATAACATGTCTATTCTGGTCGGCTGATAGCCTGAGTGTGCATGTCCATCACTTTCATCATATTAATAATTATATATTGTTTTGGGAATATTCTTTAAATTTGACAGGCTGTGTGGTTTTGCTTATCCAATCCTAATGTTGTGTCATAACTCATAACTCATAACTGAGTGTTTTTTCCTAATTACAGTTGTGAGTTATCTAAATATCTTGTTGATGCCTACTTGTATCTTTTTAGCTTTCAATTGGAATATTATTGGTTGTTTGGCCTTTTAGTATTTGCAGAAACAGGCACCGGAGGTGGAAATGATGGACCTGATCAAGATATGCTAGTATGATGTACTGGTTGAGCAATGAGCAGGCAAACTTATCCTCTGAATTTATGTTGAGGTATATGAACTGTTCTTTCAAAAATGCTGTACTTCTTTCCTTTGTACTGCCATTCCAAAAGTACTAAATTGCAAGTGAGGACTCTTAAGATTTTCTCGACAGACCTTTGCTTAACTATTGCCACCTGGCCACCTCCTGTCATGCTTCTTTCATGGCAGGCTGCATCTTGTTTCTTATCTCCAGACCCTGCTTCCTAACCCCTTCCTCAGCGGCCTCCCCATTGTCTTCCTCATGCGCTCACACACCTACATTCTCTTTTGTCTTCTGAATTTAATGGATTTTCCATGTATGAAAATTTGTTTGACTGATGCCGTAATTGTCCTGCAGGTATCAGAGTTGAGTTCCGGTGGCTGATGCACACTGAAATTGAACCTCTATGTAGGATGCAGTAGTCAGCTGTGAAGTGGACTCGTAGGAATTAATCACTTATTTCTCTCAAACCCGTCGTATTGAACGCTTTCAATTGGACAATTCGCATGAAGACGTAGCTTGTATTAATCAGTATCTTTCAGTTGATCTTGCTTGCTTGCATGCTGTGTGTATTCATATTTTCACTGTTTAATATGTTGCATCTGGCGGGTAGAATTCCGCGTCAGATGTATGCTTATGTCCCATTTAGTATATGTTTGTTTTTATCTCGTTCTGACTAATCAAAGCACAAAGTTTCACGGGGATTCAGGGAGGCTAGGATGAGATTGCTAATGCTTGAGTCCTTTTATGTGTTAACCTCTTTTGAAATAAACATGCCACTTCGAGATCTTTATCTTGAAGGTTATTAGCGTTAATTGTTGGCCCACCTCTTGTGGCAATCAGCTTTACAATCTGCAACGCCCGCTGCATCTGCAAAATGGCCAACGCGAGCACAAGACCATCAGAACTTTATGTCACAGAAAAAAGAGAGCACTCGTCATGGCACTGCTGATAACAGTCGCAGATGAACATGGCGGCCACCTGCTGCTTGGATGGCACTGACATGATGAGGAGCATGATACATAGGGCAGCAATGGCGGCCGCCCTCTTCTGCACCTCCATCTCCTCTCCTTTCCACATGATGATGAGGAGCATGATACATGGTGCGGAATCGGTGCGGAATCTCGCTCGGTGTAGTTTGCCAGTCGGTGAAGATCGCTGTTGGCGTAGTCCCGAACAGTGGAAGTTGATATATTTTTTTTGATAAAAGAGAGTTCCCTCTCTGATTTCCATTAACAGAAATCACCAAGTCTTGTTACAGAATAAAGAAAAAAAAGAAACGCAACACCCCCAGCAAGAGATTCCACCCTTTTCCAGCTAATCCATTCCACTGCCAAATTGGGAAAGGAGAAGAAGCCATCCCTTCCCCTCTCCGAACCCCCAAATAAAACAGGAAAAGAACCTGGAAAGAGTGCTCCAAGGTCTAGAAACAAGGATCTAGCCCCAGAGCGACGACCCTCTCTGTTATAAGAACAGAGACTACAAAGAAAGATAACCAGGATAATAGCAAGTTCAATATTACAGGGACATCCACTTAGACCCAAACATCAGCAAAAGTGGAAGCGAAGCCAGCATGAGAAGGTAGAAGCCATATCCGTCGCAGCAAAGAGGGCATCTTCTATCCTTCGATCCTCCCAATCTTCAGGCGCCACCCATATGCCGCCTTGAATATTTCTTCCGCCACCTCACTTACTAACTTCACTCCAGCCTCCATCAGCCTACTTCTTACGGGATTTGTCTGCAAAATATTCCAGTCATTTAGATTTTTAATAAGCAAGGACACAGGGACACAGGGATCATTCACCCTATTGCCATCAAAAATAACACTATTCCTTAGTTTCCAAAGAGTCCAGCAAATTGCTGAAACTCCTATCATGACCAGATTTTTTTCATCTTTGCCAAAGGTATTAACCCAGGTTTTCATGACACCATCTAGTGTGTCTGGAATGTCCTTAAGATTAAAGGCACATTTTAATATGTTCCATAATAATCTGGCAACCGAACAGTTCAAAAAAAGATGATTTACGTCCTCTTTTCTTCCGCAGAAGGGGCATTTATCATCTCCCTTCCACCCCCTACGAATCAAGTTATCTTTTGTGAGAATACTTCCCCTAAGGGCCAACCACATGAACACCTTGATTCTGGGTGGCATTTTAATCTTCCACATATATAGGTGTGGATACTTGACACCGTTTTCAATCAGATGTCTATAAAAAGACTTTACTGTATAAACCCCTTTCTTGTCAATGGTCCATTTAATCTCATCCGTCTCCTCATTCAAAGTTACCTCGGTACAGGCTTCTTTAATATGCCCCCACAGTTCTTTTGCATCTCCCAGCAAAGTTCTCCTAAACTGGACATTGTCTAATCCATTCTCAAAGACTTTTTTAACCGTCTTCCTTTTATCAAAGCATAGATCATATAATCTAGGAAAGTTCTTTTTTAGAGGGGCACTACCGATCCACCAATCTTCCCAGAAACGAGCTCTTTTGCCGTTTCCTATATTGAACTTACACAGAGAGACAAAATGATCTCTGTGTTTCAATATCCCCTTCCAGAACTGCGAATCACCCTGTTTGGCCAAAACATTGCCCACACTTTTGTTTTTAACATATTTTTCTAAAACTATATTTTGCCACAACCCCTCGGTCGTATATAATTTCCACCACCACTTACACAGCAAAGCTTTATTCATATAGGTGTGGAAGTTGATGTAGCTATGATCAGTGTACGCCCGGATCGAAGCAGCCACATGTGTTTCCGTAGTCCAGCGCCGCCGTGTACGTCAATGTGATGTCGAAGCCCCTACCCGCGGAGCACAGCGGCGCGTGGCCGGCGTTGCTGGTCGACGCTGCAGAAGGGTCGTGGCTGGGTACATCCAGCCATAATGCACGGGCCCCCTCAGAATTGCCTCTTCAGGTAGGTGAACAGCTAAATGGACCATTACATCGAAGAAGGCAGGTGGAAAAATTTTCTCAAGCTTGCATAGAATTATAGGAATATCTTCCTTCATCTGATGAAGCACATCAAGTCTAAGAGTTTTTGAGCACAACTGCCTGAAAAAGTTACCCAATTCAGCAATGGCTTCATAGACATCATTTCTGACAAGTCCTCTTAGCGCAGCTGGCATTACTTGTTGCAGAGGTATGTGGCAGTCATGGGTCTTCAACCCATGCACTTTACATGATTCAAGATCCACGCATCTTGCTAAATTACTAGCGTATCCATCTGGGAATTTCACATTAGCTAAATACTCGCAGAATTTTTTCTTGTTTTCCCTCTTAAGATTATACTCGCTTTTGGCTTCAGAATCCACCCTTCCCATCAGGTTTCATATGCAGGTCTGTCCTTATTCCAAGTTTTTGTAGATCCACTCTTGCACTTACTGTATCCTTATTCTTTCCATCACTCTCTAGTAGAACCCCAAGTATATTCTCACATATGTTCTTCTCAATGTGCATTACATCAAGATTGTACGCTAATTTCAGTTTCGACCAATATGGCAGATCATACAAACTCACCTTTTGACTCCAGTTTGGTTCGCCTTTTTCGTATGCGCTTCCTCTTATTTCCTGGATACTTGCTCTGGTTTGAAAACAAGTTTTTCTAACTTGTCCACCACTTCTTTATTTGTGAACTTCCGGAGTTTCCTCTATTCTCAGACTTTCCATTGAAAAGTTTGCTTCTTCCGTAAGGATGATTAGTAGGCGAAATCTTCGTGCCCAACAAACCCAATTTTATTTTTCAATGGCTCGAGCAAGGGTCCACATCACAAAGTGCACACATGCATGATAACCTCTTGTGCTACGGCCCGATAAAGTGGCCAGTCCAGGTAATCATGAATCGACCACAAGAATGCCGCATGCAAATTAAATGGTTCCCCTGTCAATGCATCATATGTTTCCACACCAGTTCCCCAAAGCTTCATCATATCTGCAATCAGCGGTTGCATAAATACATGGAACTCCTTTCCGTGTGCTTTTCTCCCGTGAATAAGCAAAGACATCATGAAATTAGATTGGTCCATGCACATCCAAGGTGGGAAGTTGTAGGGATGATAAAACAGGCCACATACTATATGAACTCGTCATGTTTCCAAAGGGTTGAATCCATCCGTGGCAATACCAAGCTTCATATTACGGGCATCCTTAGCAAACCAACCGAACTCATTATCAAAGTGCTTCCATGCTTCACCATCAGCAGGGTGTCTCATAACATTTGCCTCAGCAACCCTCTTCTCCTTATGCCACCTTGCATCTGCTGATTGTTCCTTTGACACAAAAAATCTTTGAAGCCTTGGGATGATAGGAAAGTACCTAAGTACCTTGTGAGGTATCTTTTTCCTCCCCACCTCGTCTTTCCATCTTGATGTCCCGCATTAAGGACAATGACTCTTGTTGGCATGTTGGCCCCAAAACAATGCACAATCAAACTTGCAAACATGAATTGTCTCGTAACCTAGCCCGACTTCACTAAGAACATTCTTAGCTTCAGTGTATGATTTAGGTATATATCAGCATGTGGAAACGCCAGACTAATCAGCTCAACAAACTGATTAAATGCTCTATTTGTAATCCGGTTGTATGATTTGATATGGAGGAGCTTAATAATGAACGACAGCCGTGTGAAATCACTACATCCTTCATAAAGATCTTTCTTCGCTTCATCCATTAGCTTGGAAAAGAGGTTAGGCTTACCCTCGCCTTGCCTTCCAGACATGAACATATCATCTACCATATACGCAACATCACCTCCATTGGCTACATCACGCTCATCATCATCATCTGATTGATATGCAGCACCCTCTGTATTATCACCTTCATTATCACTCACCGCTTCACCATGAAAGACCCACCTTGTATATGTAACGGACATACCATTGCATAGTAAGTGCTCCTCTACTTCAGCCTGGCCGCGGTGTTCCACATTCAGACAGTCCTTGCATGGGCACAATATGTCCTGATTTTCCCTGAAATTTTGGCGAACGAAACCCATAAACTCTTCAACACCTTTCATGTATGGTGGTGTGAAACGCGTTCCCTGTATCCAGCTTCGATCCATTGCACTACAACAAAATAGTTTACCGTTAGAAAAATTATGCTTACACCGCATTGAAGCAAAATCTACTACTAACACAACTAGTGAACCCACTACTAAACTGAAATAACAAAACGGGCACAAATTTAACCTTTTCAAGATTGATGAGTACATATACTCAGGCAATGAATTTAGCAAAACAAAACCTCCTAAACATTGTCTTTCCTAAATACAGCATGTATGCTTGGTTTCCAAAGGCCACTGACTTGTGCATGTCTTATACAAAAACATATATATTCTCACTATCATTGCAAAACCATGCATCTATCTATGCTACATCATAGTAACATTCGTACACACAATACAACAGCAGAAGTAACAGTTCAGTTGTTCACACAATTTACCTTGCAGCGGTCGGCTGGATCGATGCTTTGGGAGTTGGAGCCAAGCCGGGGCACTGCAAGTCTAAACTCTGCACCTTCGTCGGTGATGGATAGACTGCAAACTCGAGCACAGTTGGTGACGGACGGTGGCCAGTTGGGGACAGGTTGGGGAGACGAGCAACGTTGTCCCCGTCGTCGACGAGCAAATGTGATGCCTGTGGTGGAAGAGCGGAGGTAAGAGGAGAGGCGGAGGCGCGGTGTGGTAGCCGGTGCGATGCGGCGGCGCTGTAACGCTCAGATAATATGGTGGTCGGATGGATCCGCGTGAGGTGGTACAGGGAGTGGATGCACTTACTTGGAATTGGCAACAGCCAGCCGGAACCAATCTGTGTCGTGCTTCGCTATCACCGCCTGCTTCTCCGCCGCCAAGCGCCGCCAGCTAGAACCGAGAAGACGATCAGATCGAGTCACATATGCCCGGGAAGAAATAACTAACCTACAGATATAGTCTCCCTAAAAAAAACTACAGATATAGTCAACACGCCCAGGCGTATGCTCCAAGAATATGATAGCACGGTTTGTATAGCGTCCGAACTCTTTCCTAATGGCAACGTATAGTCCAAGAATATGATAGCACGATTTGTATAGCGTCCCGTCCGAACTCTTTCCTGTTCAAACTCTTGTACCAATCCTTTTTGCATCGACTCTCCTGTTTTAATTTTAAGTTTTTATAGATAGAACGAAACAACATGACCTCATGAGCGCCCCATTTAAGTTTTTTTGCCTAGTGTGTTTATAGATAATAAGAATAAGAAAAAAGTAGCATGTCATCGACTCTCCCATTGCCATTTTAACTTTTGATATAGAACAGAACAAAATTAGCTCATGAGCACCCAATTGATGTTTTCAACATAGACACACTGCCGAACAAAAACAATTGTGTTGAAATTTATATTTTTAATGCCCGATTAAATTTCTTATTGTGTTCAAAATAATTACAGCGCTCAATAGGCTTTGAAAAAATAATGGCGGGTCCCACTGCCAAAACGGACACATGGCTCCTACATCTCAATAACCCATGAACTAGCTATGGCGGGTCCCACTGCTAGACGCTACATGGCCAAAAAAAAATGATCATCACACATTTGTATTATTCGGTGACTCTAGCTAGTTCGTCATGCAAAATACCAAATCGTCACAGAAATTGGCAACGAGGTGTGCTGAAAGGCTGAGGCACTCTAGTGACGTCCAACGTCACCGATCTGCGGTAATTGGTGACGCCACCTATGAGAACATCACACATTAGGCATTTCGGTGACGTTGTCCACCATCGTCATGAGGATTTTCGTCACAGTATGTCAATTTTGTTGTAGTGTTAATTACTTTGGTTGAAACTGATCCTTTTTATGGCTATGAATCTGAAACTGTTGTGGCACATCTTACTAAATTAAATGATATAGCCACCTTGTTCACCAATGAGGAAAAAATTTGTTACTACTATATCCTTAAGTTATTTCCGTTCTCATTAAAGGGTGATGCTAAAACATGGTTTAATTCTCTTGCTCCTGGTTGTGTGCGTAGCCCCCAGGATATGATTTATTACTTCTCTTCTAAATATTTCCCTGCTCATAAGAAACAAACTGCCTTAAGGGAAATATATAATTTTGTGCAAATTTAAGAAGAGAGTCTCCCACAAGCTTGGGGGAGGCTTCTCCGATTACTTAACACTTTGCCTGATCATCCTCTGAAGAAAAATGAAATACTTGATATCTTTTATAATGGACTAACCGATGCTTCCAGAGACCACCTGAATAGTTGTGCTGGTTGTGTTTTCAGGGAAAGAACTGTTGATCAAGCTGAATTCCTTTTGAATAATATGTTGAGTAATGATAATAATTGGACACTTCCTGAACCAACTCCTAAGCCAACTCCGAAGAAAAGGGGCATTCTATTTCTCAGTCCTGAAGATATGCAAGAAGCAAAGAAATCTATGAAAGAAAAGGGTATTTAAGCTGAAGATGTTAAGAATTTACCACCTATTGAAGAAATACATGGTCTTGATAACCCGACACAGGTAGTAAAGGTAAATTACCTCTATAGATTTGATGAAGGTGATATTCCTCGTTATAAGTCTGCTAGCCAATGTTTAGATGAGTTTGATAATTTTATTGTTAAACAATAAAACTTCAATGCTTATGTTGGTAGACAATTGAAACAAAATGCTTATATGATTGAACATTTGAGTGATTACATGTATAGCGATAAAGGTGAACTTAAACTCATTAGTAAACGGGCTTCTATGGTTACCACTCAAGTAGAACAAGTACTTAAAGCACAAGATGATTTGCTCAATGAATTAAATAATAAGAAAAATGATAATGATGTTAGAGTTGTGACTAGAGGGGGTAGAATGCCTCAGGAACATTTGTATCCTGAGGTCCAGCCTAAGAGAATTGAGCAAGACTCTCAGAGAACTAATGTTGATGCACCTAGTCCTTCTAAGAAGAAGAAGAAAAAAAATGATAGGACTTTGCATGCTTCTAGTGAACCTGTTGTTGATACACCTGAGAATCTCAATGATATTTCTATTTTTGATACTGAAACACAATCTGGTAATGAACATGAACCTAATGATAATGTTAATGATGATGTTCATGTTGATACTCAACCTAGCAATAACAATGATATAGAGATTGAACATGCTGTTGATCTTGATAACCCACAATCAAAGAATCGACATTATGATAAGAGAGACTTCGTTGCTAGGAAGCACGGTAAAGAAAGAGAACCATGGGTTCAGAAACCCATGCCCTTTCCTCCTAAACCATCCAAGAAAAAAGATGACGAGGATTTTGAGCGCTTTGCTGAAATGATTAGACCTATCTTTTTGCGTATGCGTTTGACTGATATGCATAAAATGAATCCTTATGCTAAGTATATGAAATTAAGGTGGCAATTATTTAAAATTATACTAAGTATATGCGTTTGACTGATCAGCGGGTGTATTTTACTCCGTCTGTAGTAATAGTATTTTTTTTAATCTACACGTAGTAATACGAGTGCGACCCAAACACGTGTTTTACGTTTTTTACCGATGGATGGATCAAGACGACATGCATGCACATTCACCGTACCCATCCACCCAGCTGTCCTGCCCAGCAGCTTGGTAAACGCACGTACTACTTGGCATCTCCTAACCAAATGCTTTGCTCCTAATCAATAATACAACTTTACCTGTTTTTACCCTCCAAAAAATATACTACTAGCAGTACTTAACAAATTTTTTTTTTGAACACAAGGAAGGCGCCATCAAGCGCCACAATTTCATTCAACTCATAGACAATGTACATCATGAATTACATAGCCCTGAACTTGAAAATTGAGAAGGGACTGCAGAAAAGGGCAAGGTACATTGGCATGAGAAGAACGTGAACAACTGAAGACAGGTTCTACTCTCGAGTTGAGAACCTGATGAGCACAATTGTGAGCAATTCCATTGGTATTCCTAGAGATGTGATAAACAGCATTAAGAGAATGGGAGATTTGAAAGAACTCGCTAATTGGTTGTCTGCACCTCCAGCTGATGTTGGTGTTATTGATATCTCTTGAAGCAGCCATCTTTGCTAATGAAAGATTGTCAGTGAGAAAAGAACCTTGCTGAAGTTGAAGCCTGCAAGAGATTTTAGCAGCAAATAGAAGTGCATAAACTTCAGCAATAAGAGGTGAACAAACATCATGAGTAGAGGCTTGAATCATTATTCTTGAATCAGAACCCTCTTCGGGGAAGAGGATGTGAACACCAATACCAGTAGCCGGATTACCACCATACCCAGGCACATTCTTCTTATGCCAAGAAGCATCTGAATATATTTTGGTACCTGAAATAGCCAAGTCAGATTTGAGGGTGGAGCCTTGCTGTACTTGTTCTTGCCCTTGAGAGAGTATGGTTGTAGATTGCTTCTCCTTCGAAGAAGGCAGCTCCCTATTTAGGTGTTCTTGGGGATCTTGTATATCTTGGACAGAGGCGATGGCTAGAGCAGCTTGGTGAACCTGATGGGGATGTGATTCTTTCCTACAAAAAAGAACATCGTTTCTTGCTTTCCACAAACACCACAAGAAGGTAAATATATTAGGAATAGATGATTGCGGATGGTTCATGTTAATTAGAACCTGAATATAATATCAAGAACAAAATTATGATTGAGAGCAAGAATATCAGATCTAATATACCAGGGGTGCCCGAACCAAGAGGCTCTAGCAAAGTTGCAAAGAAAGAAAAGATGCATTTCATCTTCATCTGAATCACATCTAGAGCATGTAGAAGAAATATGAGAGGAAAACCTGCCAGCTCTAAGACCAGTTGGGAGAGCATGCCTAAGTAAGCGCCACGCAAAAGTTTTAACCCTTGGAGCCATGAATTTGTGCTTCCAGACCTGCTGCAAAATATCTTTGGTTGATTGGTTCACCTGTCTTGGTTGATTACCTGCAAATTATGAATTTGTTGTAAACACAACTTATATGTACTCTTAGAATTGCACTTACCAGAAGGAGTGGGCTTCCAACAAAGGATATCCCTATTATCATCAAGAACTATATGAGTTGCAATAATAGCCGAAGCAGTCGGTTCCTGAAAAAGGTTAGTAATGAACTCAGAATTCCAAAGTTTTTGGCCTGGTAGCAGTACTTAACAATAAGTAACTGAGGAAGAATGGAAGATGGAGTAGGACATATGCATGCACGCACCGGTCTGTTCTCACGTGCGAATATTTAGTTTTATGTAGTAGTATGTATGCATCCCGTAGCTCTTGACTATAGGCAGCATGCTAGGGCCTAGGGGGTGTGCACGAATGACGCTTACACACACGCAGACGCAGGTACGTGCACTTGGCCGAGACAGACAGACAGCAATGCACCCAACTCCGGCCGCCACTTTGGTAAACATACTTACCTACGTATTACCCTCAATACTTATTACGTAATGTACTAATCAAATGATCCTACCTGATAGCACTACTAATAGTTTTAGCCTCCAAAAATACTTAGCCATACTATACCAAGCTGCTAGCTGAGTACGTACAGCTGCCATGTATACTCCGTATATATGCATGCATGCCTGCTCTCACGTGCGAATATTTGTATGCATCTTCTAATTCTAGGAGTAGCTACCTAGCTAGGGGGTGTGCATTTACGCACCTTAACTTCATTCCCTTAGCTAGCTAGACTCTCCTAAATCTATGTGTGCATGCTTACTAATTATTTGAAATTTATGAATAATTGTTTATTTAATCTCTTGTTGGAGATTCCTGCTGCAAGTGGCATTTCCATTTGTAATAGTGAAACACAAAAGTTGTGTTCATTTCATCTCTCAGGCTAAATATATTTAAACATAATCCAAATTTTTGTTGTCGAGATCACTTTGGCTGCTAGGATTTATCCGTAAGACCGTAAGAGCATATTTTATTGTTTTGGAGATGGTGTTGAACAAGCTTAGTATTCTGGATAACATATGTCTATTCTGGTCGGCTGATAGCCTGAGTGTGCATGTCCATCACTTTCATCATATTAATAATTATATATTGTTTTGGGAATATTCTTTAAATTTGACAGGCTGTGTGGTTTTGCTTATCCAATCCTAATGTTGTGTCATAACTCATAACTCATAACTGAGTGTTTTTTCCTAATTACAGTTGTGAGTTATCTAAATATCTTGTTGATGCCTACTTGTATCTTTTTAGCTTTCAATTGGAATATTATTGGTTGTTTGACTTTTTAGTATTGCAGAAAATGGCAGCGGAGGTGGAAATGATGGACCTGATCAAGATATGCTAGTATGATGTACTGGTTGAGCAATGAGCAGGCAAACTTATCCTCTGAATTTATGTTGAGGTATATGAACTGTTCTTTCAAAAATGCTGTACTTCTTTCCTTTGTACTGCCATTCCAAAAGTACTAAATTGCAAGTGAGGACTCTTAAGATTTTCTCGACAGACCTTTGCTTAACTATTGCCACCTGGCCACCTCCTGTCATGCTTCTTTCATGGCAGGCTGCATCTTGTTTCTTATCTCCAGACCCTGCTTCCTAACCCCTTCCTCAGCGGCCTCCCCATTGTCTTCCTCATGCGCTCACACACCTACATTCTCTTTTGTCTTCTGAATTTAATGGATTTTCCATGTATGAAAATTTGTTTGACTGATGCCGTAATTGTCCTGCAGGTATCAGAGTTGAGTTCCGGTGGCTGATGCACACTGAAATTGAACCTCTATGTAGGATGCAGTAGTCAGCTGTGAAGTGGACTCGTAGGAATTAATCACTTATTTCTCTCAAACCCGTCGATTGAACGCTTTCAATTGGACAATTCGCATGAAGACGTAGCTTGTATTAATCAGTATCTTTCAGTTGATCTTGCTTGCTTGCATGCTGTGTGTATTCATATTTTCACTGTTTAATATGTTGCATCTGGCGGGTAGAATTCGCGTCAGATGTATGCTTATGTCCCATTTAGTATATGTTTGTTTTATCTCGTTCTGACTAATCAAAGCACAAAGTTTCACGGGGATTCAGGGAGGCTAGGATGAGATTGCTAATGCTTGAGTCCTTTTATGTGTTAACCTCTTTTGAAATAAACATGCCACTTCGAGATCTTTATCTTGAAGGTTATTAGCGTTAATTGTTGGCCCACCTCTTGTGGCAATCAGCTTTACAATCTGCAACGCCCGCTGCATCTGCAAAATGGCCAACGCGAGCACAAGACCATCAGAACTTTATGTCACAGAAAAAGAGAGCACTCGTCATGGCACTGCTGATAACAGTCGAGATGAACATGGCGGCCACCTGCTGCTTGGATGGCACTGACATGATGAGGAGCATGATACATAGGGCAGCAATGGCGGCCGCCCTCTTCTGCACCTCCATCTCCTCTCCTTTCCACATGATGATGAGGAGCATGATACGTGGTGCGGAATCGGTGCGGAATCTCGCTCGGTGTAGTTTGCCAGTCGGTGAAGATCGCTGTTGGCGTAGTCCCGAACAGTGGAAGTTGATATATTTTTTTTGATAAAAGAGAGTTCCCTCTCTGATTTCCATTAACAGAAATCACCAAGTCTTGTTACAGAATAAAGAAAAAAAGAAACGCAACACCCCAGCAAGAGATTCCACCCTTTTCCAGCTAATCCATTCCATCGCCAAATTGGGAAAGGAGAAGAAGCCATCCTTCCCTCTCCGAACCCCCAAATAAAACAGGAAAAGAACTCGAAAGAGTGCTCCAAGGTCTAGAAACAAGGATCTAGCCCCAGAGCGACGACCCTCTCGTTATAAGAACAGAGACTACAAAGAAAGATAACCAGGATAATAGCAAGTTCAATATTACAGGACATCCACTTAGACCCAAACATCAGCAAAAGTGGAAGCGAAGCCAGCATGAGAAGGTAGAAGCCATATCCGTCGCAGCAAAGAGGGCATCTTCTATCCTTCGATCCTCCCAATCTTCAGCGCCACCCATATGCCGCCTTTGAATATTTCTTCCGCCACCTCACTTACTAACTTCACTCCAGCCTCCATCAGCCTACTTCTTACGGGATTTGTGCGCAAAATATTCCAGTCATTTAGATTTTTAATAAGCAAGGACACAGGACACAGGATCATTCACCCTATTGCCATCAAAAATAACACTATTCCTTAGTTTCCAAAGAGTCCAGCAAATTGCTGAAACTCCTATCATGACCAGATTTTTTTCATCTTTGCCAAAGGTATTAACCCAGGTTTTCATGACACCATCTAGTGTGTCTGGAATGTCCTTAAGATTAAAGGCACATTTTAATATGTTCCATAATAATCTGGCAACCGAACAGTTCAAAAAAAGATGATTTACGTCCTCTTTTCTTCCGCAGAAGGGGCATTTATCATCTCCCTTCCACCCCCTACGAATCAAGTTATCTTTTGTGAGAATACTTCCCCTAAGGGCCAACCACATGAACACCTTGATTCTGGGTGGCATTTTAATCTTCCACATATATAGGTGTGGATACTTGACACCGTTTTCAATCAGATGTCTATAAAAAGACTTTACTGTATAAACCCCTTCTTGTCAATGGTCCATTTAATCTCATCCGTCTCCTCATTCAAAGTTACCTCGGTACAGGCTTCTTTAATATGCCCCCACAGTTCTTTTGCATCTCCCAGCAAAGTTCTCCTAAACTGGACATTGTCTAATCCATTCTCAAAGACTTTTTTAACCGTCTTCCTTTTATCAAAGCATAGATCATATAATCTAGGAAAGTTCTTTTTTAGAGGGGCACTACCGATCCACCAATCTTCCCAGAAACGAGCTCTTTTGCCGTTTCCTATATTGAACTTACACAGAGAGACAAAATGATCTATGTGTTTCAATATCCCCTTCCAGCACTGCGAATCACCCTGTTTGGCCAAAACATTGCCCACACTTTTGTTTTTAACATATTTTTCTAAAACTATATTTTGCCACAACCCCTCGGTCGTATATAATTTCCACCACCACTTACACAGCAAAGCTTTATTCATATAGGTGTGGAAGTTGATGTAGCTATGATCAGTGTACGCCCGGATCGAAGCAGCCACATGTGTTTCCGTAGTCCAGCGCCGCCGTGTACGCCAATGTGATGTCGAAGCCCCTACCATGAGCACAGCGTAGCGTGGTCGGCGTTGTTGGTCGACGCCGCAGAAGGGTCGTGGCTGGGTACATCCAGCCATAATGCACGGGCCCCCTCAGAATTGCCTCTTCAGGTAGGTGAACAGCTAAATGGACCATTACATCGAAGAAGGCAGGTGGAAAAATTTTCTCAAGCTTGCATAGAATTATAGGAATATCTTCCTTCATCCGATGAAGCACATCAAGTCTAAGAGTTTTTGAGCACAACTGCCTGAAAAGTTACCCAATTCAGCAATGGCTTCATAGACATCATTTCGACAAGTCCTCTTAGCGCGGTGGCATTACTTGTTGCAGAGGTATGTGGCAGTCATGGGTCTTCAACCCATGCACTTTACATGATTCAAGATCCACGATCTTGCTAAATTACTAGCGATCCATCTGGGAATTTCACATTAGCTAAATACTGCAGAATTTTTTCTTGTTTTCCTCTTAAGATTATACTCGCTTTTGGCTTCAGAATCCACCCTTCCCATCAGGTTTCATATGCAGGTCTGTCCTTATTCCAAGTTTTTGTAGATCCACTCTACTGCTATACATTAGAGAGCATATACTGCATATACTGTTAACTATCAACACTCTATTTATCAATATACTTCAACCTGTCATATAACAGACTAAGCACTATATCGATCAGTAGATATCACGTAACCTCATCACATCCTGAGAGTACTTATCACGATACATGTACGTATATCAATGCTAGACACTCATAATTCAGTCTAATCATGTTACTTACGCTACAGTAATCTACTACTCACTTGCACTTCGTACTACTACAGCTATACCTGTACATATCATCAATGTAATCTGTCATACTACTGTGCTAATACCTATTGTCTACTTCCTATATCTATTCAATATTATGTACTGTAATATCATATCTTATAATCTTAATGCTTCTATCTGTATAGTACCTAATCTTCTAATGCTCTATAATCTAAGTAATCCATTAGTTGCTTAGCTGACTTCGCTATCATTATATATGTAGTTAAAATCTATTACGTCTAATGTTCATATCATGTACATAGTCACTAGATCTAAGTATTAAATTTTACTTATATATCTTGATAACTGTCAGTGTTACTGTCATATTATATCAGTACAATATGTTGATTCGAATTATAGTTGCAATTTGCTTGCTAACTACTACTCTATGTTTATGATAAGAAGCTTATGTGATATGTTAGTTGTTCAATTGATGTTAGTTCTATATGTATGTTAAGCGAACTTAGTCTATAATTATACTTAACTGTTTTATCATTTGCTGTATCATTTATGCATCTATTTTAGTACTTATTCAATCTATTGATGCCATTGTTCTTTGTTTAGACTCTTATCATATTCAGTTCTGTATCATACATCTACCTTTGATTTAACTACTTCATCCTTCTCATTATATTCTTATTTCTAATATATTCTATTTCAACAATTTCAATGATGTTTCATAGCAGGATACTCAATATTTGATTAAACTTGATTGTGACACTTTATTACCTATAGGATTAATGCCTGTTAATTCCATCCATTTAACATGAAACTTGTAGTTCATGAGGCTCTAACCATTCTTGATTAAGCTTATTTTCCGAAATACCTACAACCTTCTAATTCTTCAGCATTACATCATTTCTCATTTTATAATCGATCTATACTATATTTGACTTCATTATGTTTAGCATAATTGTCATAAATTGTTCACTATTATGATTCTTATCCTGAACTTAATTCATTCAGATTCTTCTGCAATCATACTGCATGGATCGCCATTAACGATGTGAGATACCTTATGATCATATCTGATGTTTTCTCAATGTACCGTGGACTAACTTAACATAGGTCAGAATTACATATTCAGATCTGAATTGAGTCATACATCATATGCTCAATCACCTTAACTTAGGAATTGTAACGCAATGCATGTACGTATCTGGATGTAATTAAGTCATATCCTACAGCTTCATTGCTTCACTGTTTCCAATCACAATCTATACATCCACTTGTCATATCATTATGTCAGACTATTCATGTAACTCCTCATCGATGTTAAAAGTATTTCCGAATATCGATCTATCAGATCAACCACTAAATTCTTATATTAAGATCATAACCAAGCGAACACTTCAAAGAAAAGACATATCCATTATCAACTTCATACATCGTTCTAGCTTTCTCTCATCTGAAACATTTACCAATTAACTCCACTTTCACTTCAAACATATGATCATAGATCAACTACGATCATTAATCATTAGTTTAACCTACTACTCAATCATTTTTCAGTTTGAAAAAATTTCGATGAATTCTACAATCATGCAATTGACTGCAACTGATCCATGCTTCGACAATAACATAGTAACCTGAAATCGCGCTAACAATCTACATATCACACAATTTCACAGTTTGCTCTGACATCAACATTGTCAAATCGTGACTACAACTGCTACAGCCCATAACCAAATCAATGATCAATTACATTATAACTTAACATCATCTATGAATAATATTCACTTACTCTCTCAATGTCACACTCAATCATAATTATGAATCTACTTATAAATCAATTCAGACAATGTAAAATCATTGAGAAGATCAACATTCATGCATCCATCATGCAAACTTAGCAAATCAGCAACCAATTCTGAGCTACGAGATTTCCCAACTCAAGGTATTAATCGCCGTCCAATATATGATTCATTCCGGTAAGAACAACTTGTGATCATCATCACGTTACACGCTCACATTAGCCGATCATCGTAATCGAATAATGTCAACCTTCAGAACTCAGCCTACTGACTTATTTCAAAATAGCATAGATGCTCCCAGCACTCACATTACTCATTCCCAAATCAAAAAGTAATTGCAATTATCACCGTATTTCAATCGTCAAAACTCTTCACACCCCTAGATTAGAACGACATCCTTATATGCCTATAAGTCAAGCAAAAATATTGACCATTAACCAATCACCATAGCATTTTCACATAATTACCCTTAGTACAAATAAATTATCTAGTGCAACCCATATATGATGCAAGTTTTCATCATAAAAATTGAATATTAGCAACATCAAAAATGACTATTCAAACTACTATATATATAAATGACATTACATCTCCACTACATAACATTTTAATGTACACACCATTACTTCAACTATCCATTTAAGCACATTACTACACAAAGACTATTCTAAACAATATCACAGCAATAACTTATGATAACCTGGATAAAGCCGTCAAGTTCAAGTTACATTCGTAATCTGAATGAATCCATGATAATTGCATACGCAGGCGGAATTCCTATAGCCCATGAGCATCTAACTCCAACTTAGTTCGCTGACATCAATTGCCAACTAGCAGTCCATCCAGAAAAGTCCTAGAACTTTCAAATTTAGCCGCTATGTCATTACAACTCAAGCACATTGTTTATAGTAAATGCACTATCATGTAAATATATGTACACTAAAACTCAAACATAGTTTACCAAATCTGTAATCATATTTTAATTCAAACTATATCAACATGTTATATCAATTACATGTTAGTAATTCACATATTGCTGATACACATTCAGCAATGTACTGTCAATGTCTAATGTATACCACATTGCCCTATTCTCAACTTACATGACAGTGATATCTCATACAGTGCTACAATTCTATTATGCTGCAATCATCCTTTTAGCATATCAGATCCAACTATCATTCCATGCGTTTCAGAATCATTTATTCTTAACATCTTCACATGCTTAATCAAGCTTGAAACATTCTATACAAGTTGAGTGCAACTAGCATTTGACGCAATCTTAACGATAGAAATATAAGATCGTAAAGACCATGTATTACTGCTGATGCTTAATTTTGATTCAGCATGGGTATAGAATACATTGTCAATTGTAAATTCGTATCGAAGTTCCAAGTCAATATGCAATGCATAATTCTGAAAGCCAATTATCGTCGATATGCTTCGACACTCAATTAGTCTTTAATAGGTGCAAATTTACATCAAGATATGAATTCATTTCGAATCTAAGCAAATGATATGTCCATTACATCCAGATCATTATGACTCAATAACTTTCAACAATTGACTCTCATTATTAACTTAGTCGTATCTCACAGCTTATTCTATACAATCGACTCACTATATACACAATTGCATCTATCTCAGACTTCATATTCTGATATGCCATTCCACTATTACTATACATCTATTAACCTTTAATTACATTTCTGCGATATTCCATAAATTTTCTGAACTTAACCAATTATTTAGTGTAATCGTACCTTAATTTCATTCACATTAGATGTACCCATTTTCAGCAATGTGCTTATGCCATTTTCATCACTACAAGTACATTTCAGATATTGATCACAATTCTCATAGACTTATGATCCATAGACCCTTTATTACCAATTGAACAGTCTCATAAACTCATGAATTCCGTTGACATTCTTCAATTAGACATTCTATCGTGATACAAGTGAAATGTCAGTTATCTAATGATTGCCATTATAAGTACATCATACATCTGATTCAGTATTGAAACGATACAGCTTAACCATGTATCTATACTGTCATCGTGCAAGATCTTATCATATGACTTCATATCAACTAGCATGAAGTCTACTGTAAGTACTACTTTCCAGAGAGTCGCTTCTCTACTAACTGCTCGATCCTATGAGCCTTGGACAATAATGCCTCATACCAATGTGCATTCACATCAATCACCTGTATCTACTTCCAGTCACACTCTATTCACATATCTCAGACTGATGACATTGAGTCATCAACCTTCAATGATGATAATCACTAGCACAATATGCTACAACTCTCTATCATGATTCCTCAAGTATCATGCATTCGATCTGGCATGATACACATGCTACTCCAAATTGCTAACATAATCAATGCTAGTGGTCAAGCATTGCTCATCTATATAGCACTATATAGATCCGTAATCTTGAACTGATAATGCTTCACATAACATTGACATGCTCGATAATACCTAGATTGACATCTTCATACTTATATGAGCAGTCACATCAGTCTTCAATTACTCGCTTCATAACAATTGCACAGTGCCTTCAGTACACTGGCTATCACCAATAGCTGCATACGTCTGTACTTAGCCAATGCAACATTGCCATTTGAGCTAGTGCACTTGAACCTGCTTCATCCATGACACTATAGTCAGTGACAATATCTATCCTCTGTCATCAAGATTCTTACACATGAACTGCATCGATACCTAATGGCGCTCAATACTTGTTCACACCAGCTGAAACATAACCTTATGGACTCTAGAAATAGCTCCTGACTCAGCTAACTCATGCTATCAGATTATATCATCACTTTGAAGCGACTACGTATGACATCACAGTGAACGAAGCTAATTTCGAACCTTCACATATGTGCTGTAATGCATATAACTTCAGAGTTAGCTGTAATTGACATTCAAGTCCTGACCATCAACTTCTGACATTTGTCTAGCCAGACTTGACTTATCGCATAGAACTACATCATATTATGAGTAGTGCGCCGACGCGAAAAAACACATTTTATTGATTGGTTCGATAATCACAGCTGTTCAACATTATGATCCCCTGATCCACAGGCTATTCAGCTCTTTATCTTGAAGGTTATTAGCGTTAATTGTTGGCCCACCTCTTGTGGCAATCAGCTTTACAATCTGCAACGCCCGCTGCATCTGCAAAATGGCCAACGCGAGCACAAGACCATCAGAACTTTATGTCACAGAAAAAAGAGAGCACTCGTCATGGCACTGCTGATAACAGTCGCAGATGAACATGGCGGCCACCTGCTGCTTGGATGGCACTGACATGATGAGGAGCATGATACATAGGGCAGCAATGGCGGCCGCCCTCTTCTGCACCTCCATCTCCTCTCCTTTCCACGGACAAGCTATGGCAAGAGAAGGGGAAGGGAACTGCTGTGGGAGTTTTCATGTGACTGGTGGCTCTCTTAGTCAGTCAGAGTGTGTGGTCTCTCATATATTTGAATTCCGAGGGCAATATCGATGTTTGACCTGAATAATTTGTAGTGTAAAACAACAAAGTATTTCAGTATTTTCCAGCAAATCAAATGACCCACAATTTCAGGTTGGACTGTCCTCAAAACAGATGGTGCCTAGCCCCTAGTGGTGCACCTGAAAATAACCTTGGATCTTGCACCAATTAGACAAGCGCATGCTGCTCATCTTTCTATTTTCCTTGTGAAGCGACCTGTTCTGATGTAGAAAGAAAACCGAATGCCCCTAATGTTTAAGCACTTGGTGTTTAGTAGTAAGGGACAAATTGCTATTTTAAGTGCCTGGAGATGTGAAGTACCTGCCTGGAAAGATCTCCTATGAATTGAATTTGCACACTCTTTTCCTTTAACAAATTTTGCATCCATTCAGTAGCAATGCCAGTGTGATATAGTTTTATTTTCTGATATCTGGTGAAGGCCTTGGTGAGTTAGCTAATGCTTGAATTTGAATTCTTTGATGAATTAAACATACAGACGATGTATACACGGGAATTGGCTGATGCAGGGACATATTGTGTGTGTGATTATCGTCATCGTTAAAAGTCTATGTACAATGCAGGGACACTTTGTGTTGCTCCTGTTGGAACTCGCCCACAGGATCGATCACATCGAATCACGAACACACGCGACAGAAAAACTGATAGCCAAGGGTACGTCTCGTACCCTAAAAATTCCTCTTTTTATTTTCTCCTTTTCTTGCCACGGTGTTACAGAACTTTACAGCCGGCTGCATATATATACTACACCAGCAGCGGCCGACCCTTGCAACCTAAACCTACATGGACTCAGCCGGCTTGACCATCTAGTAGGACTCCTAACAAGACTCGCTCACGATTCCTAAACTGACTCAGACTAACCTCACGTACGGTATGCAAGCTGACTATACATACAACTTTACAGACCGAATACAACTAGTACTAAGTACTACCACCACGTAAACACCTAGCTGATTAGGACATGAGACATGTGGCAAGATTATTGCCAACAGCTCCTCTCAACATGGTCGAGAAGTGGCTGAATGAATCTCGCACAGTGGAATCTTCTTTTTTGATTGGTCTGGTAGATATATGAAATTGCATGTAAGTTGTAATATTTTTACTGAAATATAACTACACATATGAATATATCTAGTGTAAGGCAGTTTGCTTACATATTTTCTTAGTATATCTCTCATTGTGGGTCTAACTAGTAGTATATGTCATTGGCCATTGACTAATCCAAATGCATGTAGGTTTGCTTAGTCTAATTTCTTCAATTGCAGTAATGGTATGACTACATTCACCACTAATATTGCTTTCATGATGAACATCACTTTTTACAAACATAATACTACATATCGTTAAATGTAGTGGTCAAAGTATTGTTTTTTATGCTGTGTAGGGAAAAAATGACATCTTTGTTCGACTAAAGGAAATCTATCCATTGATAAGATGATGCGCGATCCCGTGTTTGAGGCTACTACTTGCATGAATTGAATTTAATATGATTTTCCAATAAGTTGCTAGCTGTGTATTTCTATAGTATCCGTCTAGAAACCAAATGTTTCTGCTTTCCTAATCCATGAACGCATCATATGCTCATTGATCTTTTAGCTTCTACTGGAACCAGATGCTGCCAAAAACAGCCTAGTGATAGATGTTGAAGGCGTACCTCAAATTACATGTTGTTCTCTGCAGGTAATGTCAACGGTTTGCCATGAATGCCTTGTATAAATTGGTTTGACTGACGCCATGTGATTTCCCTGCAGGTATTTACAGTTACAATCCGGTTGCCGAGATGCAGGTGTGGCTTGTTAGCTTGCTTCGGCTAGTTAGTACCTTACATTCAATTAATCTTGCTTGACTGCATCATTATGCATGTGTTCATCTTTTCACCGTTTCCTTTTGTGTTCCATGCTGTACCATGTGGGGAGTATTATGCGCCAGGTTTCTACTTATGTCCCATTTTGTGTGTTTATTTTTGGTGAATGTTTATCTGGTTCTGTCCGATGAATTTTGAATTATATTGCTTTTGTTGAGATTCGTGCAGTGCTTGGATTAGTTTGCTAATATTTGAATTATTTACATGTTAAGCTCTTATGTTGCTTAATCCTTGCAAAAAGAAGATAAATGATTTTACTGTTGTCATCTAGACAGAGGAAGGTAAAATCAAAATTAGCAGGGATTTTCCACATTCATCGGTAACCATGTTTATATCAAGATTCGCAAATATTCTCACAAGTGTTGCACGGAAGCAAAACACATTTTATTGATTGATGCAGCAATCACAGCTGCTCGACATCATATGGTAGCATGATCGACGGCTCTTAGCTCTTCAATGTTCCTTGTCTGGATCGGGACCAGGGGCGCCCCACACATTGTAGCACTCATCGAAGCAAGCTTCGGGTCTGCAAAATGGCCCAAGATCATCAGAACAGACGTTTCCCTTTTTGTTTTGTGAAAAGAAAACATATTCAATCAATGTACATGAGAATTCATACATAAACGGAGCAAACGCATCCAGTAAAGTTTGTGTGAAAAGAACACATATGGGGTCCGTGTTGCAGGCGTTCAAGCAGGTGCGGAGGGGGTCGAAGGTGTCGTCGAAGAAGGGGCAGCTACAGGCGCACATGACATGACCTTGCAGAGCCACGGAGGGGTGCTGTTCTTGCACCCAGGGTAGCACTTCCGGTAGCACTCGCACTTGACTTCGGACAGCTGCTGATGGGATGGCTTTGGCAGCATGAGCAGGAGGAACATGCACAGGGCGGCGACGGCGGCCGCTCTCTTCTTCGCCTCCATCTCCTTGGCCTCACAATTGTACTGGAGAAGAGAACTCCTGTGGTGAGTGGTGGGCTGGTGGCTCTGCCATTCAGCTAGAGTGAGGGCCTTATATATTGGAGTTCCGAGGGCAATATCGACATTGGCCCAGATAATTCGTAACGGAGCCAATAGTATTTCACTATTTTGCAGCAAATCAAATGACCGTAATCTAAAGTTGGAGTGTCCTGTGCCTGTACCCAATTGTGCTAGTGGTGCTAGCTGCTCACCTTAAAGCTGCAATGCTGCATGTGTTGATATAGAAAGAAAACAGAATGCAGTTCTGATTTATATACCAGTGTACAAGTTATGGCACATTTAATCACCTCTATACAGCTTGGTACAAGTTTCCGAATATAACTACAATGGAATAGTTCATGCCGGAAGAATAACCTGATTATTAGACAATTGCATGACGCTCATCATCTTTCTTTTGCCCAGGCAACCCCTTATGAAGCTGCCTGTGCTGATGTAGAAAGAAAACCGAATGCGGTTTTCATACAATACTGTTTATATGGGATGGCACATACCAGTAAAAACTATTGTATATATGTTTAATTACCTGCTGTTTAGTACTAGTAAGGGACAAAATTGCAATATTAAGTGCCTGGAGATGTGAAGTATCTGCATGGAACGACATATCTTATGAATTGTTTGCAACTATGCTCTTTTATTACTTAACAAAATTTGCATATATTCAGTATCATAGCAATGCTATTAGGATACTTTCACTTTTTTTGAGATATGGTGAAGGCTTCGGTGGGTTGGCTAATGTTTGAACTTGAATTCTTTCATACACGGGCCTGTGTGCTTCACTGTGTTGGGTGTGTGTGATTATCATCAGTTATGTTTCTTGTATTTTGACTTTTTGAGTGTGCTCATTTTCACTGTTTTCTTTTGATTGTGTCCCATGTTGTATGAGTAGGGGAAATCCTACGTCGAATTTCTGCTTATGTCCCATTTTGTGTGTCTGGCTGATGAACTTGTCTGGTTCTGACTGATAAATTTCAATATTTTAAATAGCGCGCTACAAAATATAGCGAGGCCATTCTCTAAATGCTACACAAGTTAGAGCGCGCTAATAGCGTGCTATATTTCAAATAGCGTTTGCAAAAAAAATCAAATATATCTAGAAATAAAGTATTTAAGCAACTAAATTTTTCATAGGAGCAAGCAATATATGCATAAGGGCCAAATCCAGCACATAAAAATAATAAGTCTCAAACATCAACAACCATAGTTTTAGGAGTCACTAACATCAACAACCACCGGGGCAGCCACCTGGGCTTGCTGGTTAGGTCTCGTGAGAGAATCTGATAAAAGGAGTGAGAAAGCTAGTGGTGGTGGGTTGGTTTTGGCCTGCTGGGCCTGCTGGGCTGTGCTTATTTCAGTTTTGCATGGTCTGCACGTCGTAACGTTACAACGTTATAGCGTGTGTAGCGCGCTAATTACGCGATTAGCGGCGTAGCGTCCGATTTTGCCAAAATGTAACGTCTCCCTTTCAAATATGCTATAACCTCGTTATAACGGTGAAATAGCGTGCTATTTAAAATATTGATAAATTTCAAATTATTTTGCCTTTGTTGGGATTCACACAAGGCTTGGATGACTTTGCTCATGTTTGAATTCTTTTACTTGTTATACGAACATCATATGTCACTCCCTCCTCACAAAAATAAGATAGACAATTTTGCTCTTGCAATCAGGACAGGGGAAGCTAAATCAAAGACACATCAAAATTAGCAGGTATTTGCCAAATGGGTCGATAACTGGCTTTATTATATGATTCACAAACTTTCTCACAAGTAGTGCACCGAAGTGAGATACATTTTATTGCATTGGTGCGGCCGCTCAACATCGTATGATCCCATGATCGACCGATCTTCGATCCTCAAGGTTCCTTGGCGGGACCATGGCCACCCCACACCTGGTTGCATGCATGGATACAATCCGGAGCACAAGCTGCATATGCAAAATGGCAGTGCAAGCACAAGATCATGAGAACAAAATAACAGCAAAAGGAGCACATATATCCCATCAATGTGCCTCTACGGACAGACCCACAAAGTAGGGTGGTAGGTCCTCTTACCGGACGGCGCCGGTGGCAGGCCGCAGATAGAGTCCGTGCAGCAGGCGACCATGCAGGTGACGACAGGATCCTTGTTTTCGTTGCAGCTGCCACCGCACACGACCTTGCAGAGCATCGGGAAGGCATTCTTGCACTCGAAGTAGCACTTTCGGTAGCAGCCGCAGGAGTGATCGGAGAACTGCTGAAGGGATGGCCTTGACAGCATGAGGAGCAGGAGCATGCACATGGCGGCAATGGCCGCTGCTCTCTTCTTCACCACCATCTCCCTCCTCTTGCAGGCAATGAGAAGAGAAGAGAAGAGAGAGAGAATTGCTGTGGTGAGTGGCTGAGTGGTGACTGTTCATTCAGCCAGTGTGAGCTCTTATATATCGGACAACTGCTGTGTGACTGTCCATCTCAATGGGGGCAATCTCGACATTTGACACGGATAATTTGTATTGTAGCCGAGCAAAGTATTTCAGTATTCTACAACAAACTAAATGCGCCAAAATTTCAGCTTGATTGTCCTGTACCCAATTTTGCGAACCATAACTGAATGCATGCTGCCCACATCTTTCTTTTGCCCCAGACAAGCTACATGCACTGATGTAGAAAGATAACTGAAAGCAGTTTCATACAATGCTGTTTATATGGGGAATTACTATAAACAACTATTTTGTTTCTAACGCAGAAGAACTTGATCAACCAGCCAATTCAAGAATTCGCATTAATGACAACTGGGAATTGGTTCGGCCATTTGTGACAGATGTTTCCGTTGCAACATACTGAAATTGTTTTGATCGTTCATGTCCAATGTTTTGCATGGCAGCTGAAAGATGATTCCAACAAAACTAAAATTTGTTTCAACCGTACATGAAAGTATTGTAGGGATAACATTTTTCCAGATTAGATGAAATTTTGTCTTATAAGTAAGAAGAGGATTTACTTCCACCTATGTTCAACAAAATGGTTATATGTTAAAACTGTTGCAGCTTGTTTTTTTTTTAAGTGGAACACTAGAATCAGGTCATACTTGTCACTGAATCTTCCACCTCTGCTTGGTAAGCATCTGTCACTTGTTAGCTGATCAACATCCAGTGCTCCTATTGTGCCGCCACTTTTTGCTTGAGCAAAAAGTACTTTTGTTTTGATTCATGCCCCCATCTTCTCACCTGGGTAAGTTGCTTCAGCAATCGACTGCATTTCCAAAATTCCACACGCACCTGATCACGGCTCTTTGCCTCCTTTCTTTTACTGCAAGCACACTAGATCTTTTTTTTTGTTTCCAACTTGTACAGCCTCGCATCAGGAACAAATGTGCACCATTCACTCGTCACTCCTCACACAGCGTGGCTCTTAATTTGAGGTACACGAAATGTCTACTATTCCTATGTTTGAAATTCTGCAAGATTCTATACTGTGTAACCTCCCTTATTTCGGTGTTCCAAAAGTAGTATTTACAGTTTTTCTTTTGGCAAAACAGAGGCATCTACGGTGGTGCAAGGAGCACCATCCTTCCAGCCCTCGACATCATATAGAACAAGGTAAGGAAGAGATGAAATTCGGTACAGCTAAAGAGCACCCTCCCTTTAATGTCTGGACATCGCCTCTTGGCTAAGGTAGCAGTCTTTGATATCTTCATTATTTACAGTCTTACGAATAGATGGTGGTCATTACTGTCTTGCTAATACAAGTTTGGAACAATTCACTGATATGATGAGCAACTCAGGAATTCAGATTTGAGTTGTTCCATGTGCACTAGATGCAGAACTGCAGAAGGACCATAAAAACTAGTAGCCAGAACCTGTTGACCCTACCTTGGAGCCAGATCATGAGAGTGATTGATCAATAGTCATAACTGTAGTTGCATGGTTAAACAAGTCCATCGGCATTAGGCGCATCCATGATGTTCACTTAATAACTAAACTAATAGAGAGTAGTTATCAAGTAATACACTCTATTGAAAGTTTCTTGTCACTATTATTAATGTATGACGTGCTTGCACGGAACTTGTTGTTTGGCATAAACAAGTACAATACGTGCTTCCACGGAAATTAATGATCTGGGTAAACGATTCCAAAGTCAAACACAACTCTCTGAAGGAATCCCCACGACGTCAGAACAATGGATTTTGATTGCGCTCCAGCTCCATTTCCCACCGGAAAAATATGCTCTACTAGCATTTCAATACTAATATATCATATTATAAAATCATTGCTTAAAGTCAATGAAGGCTTATATTGTGGTATCAAGGACTACAAGTCACCTGCATAGATCTTTCTTTGGTTGTGTTAGTCCTGACTCCTCCTTGTTCTTCCTGTTTCCTGTCGAGGGAGCAAGATCCAACCCTCCTGTCCACAGCAATGGCTACTGCTGCACTAGTCTTTGCAGGGAAGTCGGTTGCAACGCCGGCCATTTCATTCATTGTGAACAAGGCATTTGGTTATCTCAGTGAGAGGTACCAGCCTAAAGATCTAGAGAAGCTCAAGAATAATCTGTCACCGAAGCTCAAGCAGATCCAAGCAGTGTATGATGCCGTTGATCGTCAGGAGATCAGCGAGCAAAGCGATGCACTGGATGAGTGGCTCTGACAATTCCGTGACGTGGTCGAGGGGGCTGAGGATGTACTTGATGAGATAGACTACTGCAAGCTTGAAGAAGAGGCAGAAGCCCACAACCTAGAACAGGTGCGTCATCCGATCACAAGGTTTTACAAAAAAAAGATTGTTGGCAAGTTTGCAAGGATGATTTCTGAGGGCAGGATGGTAAAGAAGCTGAGGGAGGCCATAGAGAAGTTAGACAGTGTTTCTCAAGATGTGGGCAATTTCCTTCAGCTTTTATGCCATGTTGATAATCTTGTCTTGCAAGACCGTGCTGAAAGCAGTGAACACCAGACTAGCTCCACTTTGGTGCCTATTCAGATCTTTGGCCGTGACAGTGAGAAGAACCAGGTGATGAGGTGGTTGACTCATAGTTGGAAGAGATAATCTGAATTGATGTTATGTTTGACAGAGTACAAGCCTTATATACAGAGAGGAGAACCGATCGCCCTACAAGAGTGGCACGCAGGCCATGGGCATCGTGATCCTAAATACAAGGAGGCTATACATACACAGATACATTACATACAATTCAACACCCCCCCTCAGCCGGAACTCCATGTGCATGGACGTTGAGGCTGGACCTAAACTCATGAAACACCGGTGTGGGTAGTCCTTTTGTGAACACATCCGCAAACTGTGAGCTTGATGGAACATGCAACACACGAGCCTCGCCCAAAGCAACTCGATCACGCACAAAATGAAGATCAATCTCAATGTGCTTGGTGCGTTGATGTTGGACCGGGTTGGATGCAAGGTAGGAGGCACTGATGTTATCACAATAGACCACAGTAGCACGGCGCGGTGGACATTGGAGCTCGTGGAGAAGCTGGCGCAACCAACATGACTCGGCAACACAGTTTGCAACACCACGGTATTCAGCCTCGGCGCTGGAACGAGACACGGTCGCTTGGCGTTTGGAGGACCAAGAAACAAGGTTGGAGCCGAGGAAGACACAGAAGCCGGACGTGGATTTGCGGGTGTCGGGGCACCCTGCCCAATCGGCGTCTGTATACGCAATGAGATCCGTGGAGGCTGACCGGTAGAACTGCAAGCCGTAATGAGATGTACCTTGGAGGTATCGAAGGATCCGCTTGATGAGTTGCATGTGAGTGTCACGCGGCTCGTGCATGAACAAGCACACCTGCTGAACTGCATAAGATATGTCTGGGCGCGTCAATGTGAGATATTGCAAAGCACCAGCAAGGCTGCGATAGTATGTGGGATTGGAAAGGAGACGGCCGGCGGCAAGGGATAGCTTAGAGCTAGTGTCAACGGGTGTAGAAACTGGCTTGCAGTGGAGCATGTTGGCACGGTCGAGGATCTCCAACGTATACTGTTGTTGGGAGAGAAAGAGGCCCGAGCTGGTTTGTGTGACATTAATGCCGAGGAAATGATGTAGAGGGCCCAAGTCAGTCATGGAAAACGCCGACTTCAGAGAAGAGATGATGTGGTGTAGTGTTTGGGTGGAATTGGCGGTGACAATGATGTCATCCACATAAACAAGCAAGTAAGCGAGAGATGACCCACGGTGGAGGATGAAGAGAGAGGTGTCACTCTTTGACCCACGAAAACCAATGGAGAGCAGAAAAGCCTGAAAGCGAAGAAACCATGTACGTGGCGCTTGCTTGAGACCATAAAGGGACTTGTGGAGCCGACAGACATGATCCGGACGAGAGGAATCCACAAAGCCCGATGGTTGAGAGCAGTACACTGTCTCATGAAGATCACCGTGGAGAAACGCATTCTTGACATCCAACTGATGAATGGGCCAAGAACAGGAGGTAGCGAGACTCAGGACCACACGGATAGTGGCAGGTTTCACCACAGGACTGAAAGTTTCACCGTAGTCCACACCTTCTCGTTGAGTGAACCCCCGCACGACCCAACGCGCCTTGTAGCGTGCCAAGGAGCCATCCATGTTGAACTTGTGCCGGAAAATCCACTTTCCCGTGACCACGTTGACACCTGCAGGCTTAGGCACCAAAGACCAAGTAGAGTTGTTCATTAAAGCATTGTATTCATCTAGCATAGCTTGACGCCAATTTGGGTCTTTGAGAGCGGACTTGTAGGTTGGCGGTATAGGTGATATGGAGGACGCGTCGGCAAGGAAGAGACGGCGAGGCATGCAAAAACCGGACTTAGAGCGGGTGGACATTTTATGTGCGTTTTGTGGTGGCTCAATAGGGACGGCACGCGGCGGGAGACGTGGTTCGGGTGTGCATGGGGGTGAAGATCCCGAGGAGGATTCTGTGGGGCTGAGAGCAGGCTGAGTGGGATGGCAGGACGCGGCAGCCGAGGGTGATCCGATCACAGGGGCCGGTGCGGTGGGATCGGTGCGAGGCGACAGCGGAGATGGGGACGCGGTTGGCGTCGTGCGGGTGGACCCGGGCGAATCTGCGGGGTGGTTGGACAGCGTGGCAGAGCGGGACGGGGCGAGCGAATCGCGAGGTGGGGCGCTGCATGGTGAGGTGGGGCATGGGGGAGTGGGATCCGAGGGAGGCAATCTGGGTGGATGCGACGGGTACGAGGATTCGGCATTGGCCGAGGGGATAGCGCAGGTGGTAGGTGGGATCCGGCGTGCGGGATCGTTTGTGGACGTAGAAGTTTGTGGTGGCGTGTATGGGAAGGAGTGCTCATCAAAAGTGACATGGCGTGAAACAATTACGCGACGCGAATCTAAATCAAAGCAACGATAGCCCTTGTGCTCTAGGGGATATCCAAGGAATACACAGCGGATGGAGCGTGGGGAGAGTTTGTGGTCCATGGTGGGGGATGTGTTAGGGTAGCAAAGGCAGCCAAACACGCGGAGATGATCGTATGATGGGTGTACGCCGTGGAGAAGAAAATATGGTGTGTGATGGTGAATGGCACGTGAGGGTCGTCGGTTGAGTAGGTATGTCGCGGTATGAAGGGCCTCAACCCAAAAGGGAGGTGGAAGATGAGCTTGAAACAAGAGGGTGCGGACGATATCGTTTGTGGTACGAATGAGGCGCTCAGCCTTACCGTTTTGAGGCGACGTGTGTGGGCAAGAAAAGCGATATGCGATGCCGTTGGAAGAGAAGAAGGTACGTAGGGAAGAGTTGATAAATTCGCCGCCATTATCACATTGCATAGCCTTGATGACAACATGATATTGAGTGTGGATGAACGTGAAGAAACGTTGGAGGACGAGAGAGGTTTCAGATTTATGGCGCAGAGGAAAGGACCACGAGTAGTGGGTGAAGTCATCTAACACGACAAGGTAGTATTGATAGCCCGAAAAACTTACAATGGGTGATGTCCACAAGTCCGATGAGGCCGTTGCGAGGAATGCGGACGCCGGGGAAGCTTTATTGCCAATGAATGGGTAGAGGTCGCCGTTGCTAATGGAGATCATGAGAACCCTCCGTGTGCGAAGATCCTTCACAAGAAAACCACAAGGGTAAAACTCGACGGAACAAGAATTATCACGAGTAAATTTGCGGACAGAAATGAGACTAGTGATGACATTAGGGGAGACAAGAACATCCGTAAGACGAAAATCATTGGGGGGGAGGGAGACGGATCCGGTGGCCGTGACAGGAAGGCGGTGGCCATTGCCGACAAGTATGCTAGATGGTACATGCTTTAAAGAAGAACTGTACGAGGTTAGGGTACCTTGGGTGCCGGTGACGTGGGAGGAAGCGCCGATGTCGAGGAACCACTCCGGTGAGGGAGTGGGGTGGATGCCGCCGTTGCTGTAGGCGGCGTTCAACATGGCAAGGTGCTCCCAAGAGGGTGGCGGCGGCGGGTAGTACGGGGATGGTGTCGAGGGCGCCGGCTGGTACATGTTGTAGGCGTGGCATGCGCGCCAGGACGAGGTCCAAGAACACCAGCAGAGTTGGGCGGCACCCAGCCAGTGCGCGGAGCCGGCAGCGCCATGCCGTAGGGCGCGAAGTATCCCGTGAACGGAGGTAGAAGGGCCTGGGACGAGCCGCCACGCCCGCCCGAGTCGGACCGTCCACGTCCACGTCCACGGCCGCGGCCACGGCCGTCGCCGCCGCGGTCAGCGACGACCACGGTTGTCTTCTGCCGAGGATGGGCGCGGAGGGGCGCCAGCGCCATGTCGGGCGCGGTCACCGCGATCGCCAGGGGACCGCCCAGCAGATCCAGAGGCACCGTCGGAGGAGCCGCCGCCCAAAGATGAGCCGCCGCCAGGGAGAGCGAACGCCGAAGCGCTCTCCTCGGCAGCGCGCTGCGCCTGGGAAT
Source organism: Aegilops speltoides (assembly GCA_021437245.1). Lineage (NCBI taxonomy): Eukaryota > Viridiplantae > Streptophyta > Magnoliopsida > Poales > Poaceae > Aegilops > Aegilops speltoides. The sequence continues at coordinate 34,595,819 of CM038146.1, read as the reverse complement.
CTTCAGCGAGGACGACGCGGGAGAGGATCTCATCGAAGGGCATGTCAGGCACCTTGTCGCCGAGAACCACACGGATAGTCTCAAGGCGTTTGTCGAGGCCGTGCAGAAACTGAGTAGAGAGATCAACCTCGGTGACAGCGTGGTCGATGTCGGCGAGGCCGTCGGTGAGGAGCTTCATGCGAGGAGCATATTCGGTGACGGAGAGGTCACCTTGCTTGAGATTGCGGTACTGACGGTTGAGCATCATGAACCGTGCAACCCGATTGGCGAGGAAGAAGGACTGGATCTTAGTCTAGAGAGCATAGGTGGAGGTGGCGCCGACAACATGGTCGATGAGGGGATCCGCGAGAGTAGCGTAGATCCAGAGGACGACATGGGCATCTAGCTCAAGATAGTGGGCATCGGCATTGGGTGGCGGCGGGTGCTCAATGAGAAAGGTCACGCCGTAGCGGAGAAGCACCATGAAGAAGAATGATTTCCACTTGTGGTAATTGTGCTCAGCCGGATTGAGGAGGAATTTGATGTGGTTGGTAATATGATCGTTGAAGATGGAGGTGCGGGGAGCGGGTGCCGGCGGCGCCGGGGTGGAGGAAGAAAACAGCGGGGCGAACTGAGATCCAGTGGAGGCAGAAGAGCCATGGAGAGATGGGTTAGTACCGGAGAGAGAGGGCGAAGCAGTGGCCGCGGTGGTGTCCGCCGCGAGCGCCGTCGAGGAGAACAGAGAACTGGGCGCGGTGGCGGAGCTGGAGGCGCCGGAGGAGGGAGTGCCAAGGTCGACCATGGTGGAGAGGCCTGGTAACTGATACCAAGTTGGAAGACATAATCTGAATTGATGTTATGTTTGACAGAGTACAAGCCTTATATACAGAGAGGAGAACCGATCGCCCTACAAGAGTGGCACGCAGGCCATGGGCATCGTGATCCTAAATACAAGGAGGCTATACATACACAGATACATTACATACAATTCAACACTCATAATGTATATGATGATCCAGACACTGTTACTCCAGTCCCGATTTTTGCAATAACCGGAAATGGAGGTATAGGAAAGATGACCCTAGCTCAGATTGTCTACGAAAAGTTGAAAGATTCAGCACAATTTGACTGTATTTTGTGGATAAATGTTTCTGGTAATGTTTTCAGTTCAACAAGGATAATGAAGAAGATCTTGGAGGCAGTTACAAAAGAGAAGCCTAATGCTGATACTTTGGAAGCATTGCAACAGATTCTCAAAGACAAGCTTGACCTTAAGAAAGTTCTGCTTATTTTGGATGATGTTTGGGAAGATAACAAAATGAGTGAATGGGAAACATTAATGGCTCCTTTGCAGACTGTGCGGAGAGGAAGCAAGATCCTGCTGACAACCCGAATGGGATCTGTGGCAGGTATGGTTGCAGGTGTGATGAGAAGTAGAAATGATTATTTGCACTTAAATGGATTAAATGAAGATGAGAGTTTTATGCTCTTCAAGATGTACGCATTTGATGGTTTGAATTCAGAAGATTATGCACATCTCTTGCCAATTGCTGAAAAAATAGCAAAAAAGTTTCATGGCTGTCCTTTGGTAACAAAGATTGCAGGTGGCCATCTACAGAACAACATAAGTGATCAGCATTGGGAAGACTTGCACAGACAATTAGAACATTTAGAAAGAAGCACTGATGTTATCATCACAACTGTTCTTCGATCGAGCTACCATCATCTACCTGAGCACTTACAACTTTGTTTTAGATATTGTAGCATATTTCCAAAAGATCATAAGTTTAAGAAGGAAGACATAGTGAAAATGTGGATGGGTTCAGGACTGATCCTACAAACAGAAGGTGGGACCGAAAGGCTAGAAGACATGGGAGGAAGATACTTTGTGCAGTTGGCAAGAAAGTCATTCTTTACTTTTGTGCCAACAGTAAATCCTTACCAGAAATACTGCACGGAGTACTATGTCATGCATGATTTATTGCATGAGTTGGCATGTAATGTTTCGATCGGTGAATGCCTAAGACTTGAATCCGGTGGTTTCCTGCATCATAAGTGTACAGTTAGACACTTATGGATAGCAAACTTCAGCAGGTTATCATGTGAGGAGATCAAGAACATTTCCTGCTTTAAGAGTTTGCGTACACTAGTCATAGAAGACGCTTATCATGTCAGCGCTGGTCATATAGATGCACTGCAAGAAGTCATAAAAACTGTCAAGTGCTTGCGGTTATTGAGCTTAAAAGGGATAACCAGGTTCTGTTTCCCAAATGAAGTTGCTAATAAGCACCTTCGTTATATCTCTTTCTCTAGGATGGAGGAAATACATGGACTTTCTAAGCTCTATCATTTACAAGTACTTACTGCAGCGAAAAGAATAGGTACAACATCAGAACAAGTGGAGAATATGGAAAACATGTTTCATCTGCGGTATGTGTCCTATGGTAGTAACGGATATGGTGAGTTTCCTGTTGGCAGATTAACTTCACTGCAAGAGTTGTATAACTTCAAAATTCAGTCAGTGGAAGGTTACCGAATAAGTTCATTAAAGAATTTAACAAGCCTTTGCAAGCTACAAATGTGCAACCTTGAGAATGTTGGCAGTCATGAAGAGGTTATTGAGGCCAAGCTAAATGAGAAATCCTATCTTGGGTCACTTTCACTTAACTGGTCTGAAACTAATGATGTTCCAATCGAAGACAGCCCGGTTCTTGATAAACTTGAGCCACATGCTCGTCTTGAAAATCTTGAAATTGCAGGATATAGTGGTGTCCGATTCCCATCTTGGATAAATGATCCCCCTCTGGTCAATATGGTGTCACTTGAGCTGAGACGGTGCAAAAATTGGGTGTACCTCCCGGCTCTTGGAAATCTACAGTTACTCAAGCATCTCGAGTTGCAAAACCTTACTGGATTGAAACAGATTGGGAAATCATCTGCTGATTCCTTTCCTCAAAATCTGAAAACCCTAGTGGTGGAAGGATGCCAGGGATTAAGGAAACTACCACTTCTACCTCTGACTTTGATGCAGCTAGAAATAAGTAATGTTGGATTGGACATCCTCCCCGGAATTGTTGCCCACCATGATAACGTTGGTTCTGAGGCCATGCCACCCAAGCTAGTATCAGTCATTATCAGCAATTGTTCAAATTTGACTACGTTGGCAGAGAGCTTTCTAATGCACGAACACTATATCTGCACTCTTCGGATCCTAAAGATTGTTGACTGTAAAAAGCTAATCCATGCTCCTTTATCATTTGGGAGCATGAATGATCTTACAGAATTTCGTATTGGGTGCTGTTACTCATTGAGAATGATGGAGAGGGTTGATGGTGGACTACTCCCTTACACGCTTAAGGAACTCTCTGTGGTGGAGTGTGGTGACCTCCAACTTCCTCTGCTGAATTCACTGGTTAGTCTGACTAATCTTACGTCACTGAGTTTGTGCAACTGCTCAAGGGTGAAGTCTCTTCCATCACCAGAGGTGTTCCGGAGTCTCACGGAACTGCGAGAAATGGTTGTAAAAGACTGTATTTTCTTGTCATCCTTGGGTGGGCTTGGAGCTCTTTCATATCTCTGTTGGCTAGAAATTACAGACTGTGATCAGCTTCAGCTGGCTGCAGAAATAGGTGAAATGGATGGAGATTCATTGGTTAAGGTCTCCTTGAAGGTCTACTCCCTCTGGATCCATACCACCTTCATGTTAAAATTGGAGCTGTTAAACACAATATGCGTGACATGATGGCGTGACCAGCAAGGAGGATCTCTACCGAAGGAGGAGTAGTTAGACAGGATAGATATTCATGTATTCTTTATCTTGTTATCCCTTGTATTCTTCTTTCCCAAGTTGTAATCTCTCCAACGACATGTACGCGTATTGAGCTCGCAACCCTTCTATTTAACACGCAGCACGTCGGCCTGGATCGGCAAGACGTTTACCGCAATCGCACATGGTATACAGAGCTACCTTCTTCCCAAAACCCTAGCTACCCATCTCCACCAAAGTGCGCAGCATGTCTTCCTCCACCTCCTCCTCCTTCCAGCCAAACCTCAGCGGCGGAGTCACGGAGAAACTCTCCCGCACCAACTACATCCTGTGGCGGACTCAGATCACGCCACAGCTGCGGGGCGCCGGCGTCTATCACTATGTCGACGGCACGTCGACCGAGCCGGCCAAAACCCACGTCACCAAAGATGCCGCTGGGAAAGAAACCGAGGGACCGAATCCTCTCCATCCGCTCTGGGTGAAGGAGGATCAACAGGTCCTTGGATATCTACTCCAACACCTATCCAAGGAGGTGCTCGTCACGGTGACTGCGATCACCACGGCGCGCGAACTCTGGGTGGCGCTGGCGAGCATGTTCTCGTCGCAGTCCCTCAGCCGCGTCAACAACATTCGCACGGCGCTGATCAACGCGCAGAAGGGCAGCCAATCGGTGTCCTCCTTCTTCGCCGCCATGAGGGGGCTTGCTGATGAGCTCGCCGCGGCGGGAAAACCGATCCAAGACGACGAGCTCATATCCTACATCATCCATGGGCTGGACCAAGACTATCAGCCCCTCGTCTCCGCCTTGGACGCCCGAGTCACCCCGGTAACACTTGATGAGCTTTTCGCTATGCTTAGCAATTTTGATCAGCGTATGGCGCAGTTCCACGGCTCCGGCGGCGGCAGCGGCTTCCGGTCCTCGGCCAACTCTGTCTCCAGAGGTCGCGGTGGCGGCTCTCGCTCTCGTTCCTCCTCTCGTGGCAAGGGGAGGTCCAGTGGCGGCGGTAGCGGCGGCTTCTCCAACAACACTCGCGGCGGCGGGCGCTCTGGCAGTGCAAAAGGGCGCCGTGGTGGCGGCTCCAACAGATCACGCCCGGACCTCCCTCGCTGCCAAATTTGTGGCAAACTTGGTCACACGGCGAGGGACTGTTGGTACCGTTACGAAGATGATGATGGTGACTCCTCACAAGATGAAGAAAAAGTTGCTGCTGCCGCCGATGGTTCCTATGGGGTCGACACAAATTGGTATGTCGATAGTGGAGCCACCAATCACATCACCAATGAGCTTGAGAAGGTCACCATGAAGGAGAAGTATCGTGGAAAAGATCAAATCCACACGGCCAGTGGTGAAGGTATGGGCATACGTCACATTGGTCATTCAATTTTTAATACCCCCAAACGCAAAATACATCTCAAAAGAATCTTGCATGTTCCTAGTGCCCACAAAAATCTTCTCTCTGTTCATAGAATTGCTATTGACAATCATGTTTTTCTCGAGTTTCATCCTTATTTCTTTTTGATCAAGGATCAGGCAACGAAGAAAGTGCTCTATCGAGGTAGATGTGTTCGAGGGCTCTACCCGTTGATTCCGGAGTTTAGAAGATTCAATAAACAAGCTTGTGGTGCTATCAAGCTTTCATCCACACGATGGCACGATCGTTTAGGACATGCCTCTTTTTCTTTAGTTGAAAAGCTACTTAGGAAAAATAAACTCCCATTTGTTGGTGAGCGAAATGCTGAAACTATTTGTGATTCATGTCAGTGTGCTAAAAGTCATCAATTACCATATCCTATATCTACTAGTGTCTCCACTAAACCTTTGCAATTGATTTTTTCTGATGTATGGGGTCCTGCTCCATCCTCTGTTGGCAGACACAATTATTATGTTAGTTTTATTGATGACTATAGCAAATTCACCTGGATCTATCTTCTTAAGAAAAGATCCGACGTGTTTCAAGTTTTTAAGAACTTCCAAGCACTCGTTGAAAGGAAGTTTGACAGCAAAATTATAGCTGTTCAATCTGATTGGGGAGGGGAATACGAGAAACTCAATTCCTTCTTCCAAAACATAGGCATATCTCAACATGTATCATGTCCCCACGCCCATCAACAAAACGGGTCGGCCGAACGCAAGCATAGGCATATAGTTGAGGTCGGTCTGGCCCTTCTAGCAGGAGCTTCTATGCCCCTCAAATTCTGGGATGAGGCCTTTCTTACAGCTGTTCACATCATCAACATGCTCCCTAGTCGTGTCATCAATGGTGAAACACCTATGGAACGCCTTCTCCATGTTAAACCAGACTACACATCTCTCCGTGTCTTTGGCTGTGCGTGTTGGCCAAATCTCCGTCCGTACAACAATCGCAAACTCATGTTTCGATCAAAGCAATGTGCTTTTCTTGGCTATAGTGCTCAGCACAAAGGTGTCAAGTGTCTTGACATCTCCACCGGACGGGTCTACATCTCAAGAGATGTCGTGTTTGATGAGACCAAGTTTCCCTTTGCGGACCTACATCCCAATGCCGGTGCCCTCCTACGCAAAGAAATCTTGCTTCTTCCACCGTATCTCTCTGGCTATGATCAAGGGGGCATTACTAATTGTGATGATCATATGTTGACTAACCCTACTAATCGCTTTTATGAGCCTTGTGATGATACAGGAAATAGCGGCGCCAAAATCACAGAAAACGGTGAAGAAAACAGTGCAGCAGCTCCATATTTCATGTGCCCTGACCTAGGCAGCAAATCCCCCTCGGGATCTGGGCAGGTGCTGCCGTTGCGCAGCGAATCTGCCTCGGGATCAGAACTCTGCCGCGGATCTGCTGCACAGAATCCGGCGGGCGCAGGCGCGGGCCCGTGTGCAGCCGCGGCAGCCGCGGGTGGGCGCATCGATCCATCCACGCCAGCCACGCGGCGGACCCTGGCAGGCCGTGGGGATTCTCCTCGCGCGCGCCAATCGCCAGCGGACAGTTGGCGGACCGGTGCTGGCCTGGACCGTTCGCGGCCTCAGGCCCAACCGCTGGTTTACAAGCGGCGGACTGTGACTCGCCCGACACGTGCGGGGACAAATCCAGCCGAAGCGGGGCCGGGGCAATCACGAGGAGATGATGACGCCGGTCGACCCAGATCTTCTGTGGCTGATTCGCCGCATGCATCACAGCTGACGACCACAGAAGATCCAGACCCTGCTGCTACTATCGACAACGCCGGTTCTGGAGCTGCGAGCGGATCCTCCTCGGGATTGGCAGAGGATCACCCTGATCCGAGCATGGGATCTTCTGCGCCAGGGCTCTCTGCAGTGCATCCTACTACCACTTTACGTCGCACACGGCTACAACAAGGTCTGATTAAACCCATTGATTATAAACATGTTGCAAAATATGGGATGATCTGTTCAACAGGTGAACCAGGAGAACCCAATACTCTTGAAGAGGCCCTCGGTGATGCACATTGGAGAAAGGCAATGCATGATGAAATTGTGGCATTAAGGAAAAATAAAACATGGCACCTGGTTCCTCCAAGACAAGGTAAAAATCTTATTGACTGCAAGTGGGTTTTTAGGATAAAAAGAAAAGCTGATGGAACTATTGACCGCTACAAAGCCAGACTTGTTGCAAAGGGTTTTAAACAAAGGTATGGTATTGACTATGAGGACACATTTAGTCCAGTTGTTAAAGCAGCTACCATACGCCTTGTCCTATCCATTGCTGTGTCTAGGGGATGGAGTCTACGACAGCTAGACGTTCAGAACGCGTTTCTTCATGGTGTTCTGGAAGAAGAGGTTTACATGAAACAACCGCCTGGGTTTGTAAATGCATAGGTACCACTTCATGTGTGCAAACTTGACAAGGCCTTGTATGGACTGAAACAGGCTCCAAGAGCGTGGTATTCTCGTCTCAGTAAAAGGATGCAAGCACTCGGTTTTGTTCCTTCAAAGTCTGACACTTCATTATTCATTTATAACAAGTCAAAAATATCCATATTTGTTCTCATTTATGTTGATGATATAATTGTGACAAGTTCATTTTATGAAGCAATAACAGCACTGTTGAAGGATTTAAGTGCAGAATTTGCTCTCAAGGATCTAGGAGATCTACACTACTTTCTTGGTATTGAGGTTAAGCAGCACAAGGATGGCCTTCATCTCTCTCAAGAAAAGTATGCAACAGACTTAGTGAAAAAGGCTGGTCTACAGAGTTGTAAGCCTGCGCCCACTCCCTTATCTAGCACAGAAAAATTATCTCTTGCTGAAGGAGAACTTCTGGACTCAGAAAATAGTACAAAGTACAGAAGTTTGGTAGGTGCTCTTCAATACTTGACATTGACACGGCCAGATATCTCATTTGCTGTCAACAAAGTGTGTCAATTCCTTCATGCACCTACCACAGTTCATTTGACTGCTGCAAAGCGCATAGTGAGATATGTGAAAAATACTTTAAGTGTTGGTTTGAATTTTAGCAAGTCATCTTCCACACTTATCAGTGCTTTCTCTGACTCAGATTGGGCAGGATGCTTAGATGATAGACGCTCAACTGGTGGTTTTGCAGTATTCTTTGGACCTAATTTGATATCTTGGAGTGCAAGGAAGCAAGCCACAGTTTCCAGATCTAGCACAGAAGCAGAATACAAAGCATTGGCCAATGCAACCGCAGAGATCATATGGGTGCAGTCAATTTTAAAAGAACTAGGCATGAAAAACACTAAGGCGCCATGTCTATGGTGTGATAATCTAGGTGCTACCTACTTGTCAGCAAATCCAGTTTTCCATGCTAGAACTAAACATATTGAGATAGATTTTCACTTTGTTCGTGAGAGAGTTGCAAACAAACTCTTAGACATTCGGTTTATTCACTCTCAAGACCAAGTTGCAGATGGATTTACCAAAGCTCTTCCTACAAAAAGTTTTGAGGCTTTCAAGTATAATCTCAACTTGATGAAGTTGTGATTAAGGGAGGGTGTTAAACACAATATGCGTGACATGATGGCATGACCAGCAAGGAGGATCTCTACCGAAGGAGGAGTAGTTAGACAGGATAGATATTCATGTATTCTTTATCTTGTTATCCCTTGTATTCTTCTTTCCCAAGTTGTAATCTCTCCAACGACATGTACGCGTATTGGGCTCGCAACCCTTCTATTTAACACGCAGCACGTCGGCCTGGATCGGCAAGACGTTTACCGCAATCGCACAGGAGCCACTGAGTAGATTGTGTAGCACAAAAAACTTGATCATCTCCGTTGGCTGTGGAACAATATCTCAGAGATGGATGAAACAAAATAGGTCCGTTGAGACCCTGGAGATATTGAAGCCGGAGGTTATGTTAAGGCTAGAAGGCTTTTGCTTTCTCAAGAGACTGGAGTTTGATGAAGTTCGTCGTCGCACCCCGTTTCCCGACCTCCCCTCTTCACTGCAGTCTTTCATAATCAGAGAATGTGATCCAGAGGTGGAGGAAAGCTGGAAACAGAAAGAGAGCTCTGAATAGAACAAGATTTCCCGCATCGGTCATGTCAGAATAGGTATACCCCACTTCTCATCAGTCATTTTGTTTCTTACTCACTTCTTCCATGTCATCATCTCCTGCAATCTAGTTGTGAGCCTGAGAGATGATATTCCTATATAAAGTATTGTTTCCATGTATTAACCAGAACTATCTCCTGTCGGAGTGTGATCTGGGCACCAGTTTAACCATGTGTTAACTTTGCAGGAGTCACAAACTACTATTTGGGTCAGGAGAGACGTGTTACAAATTTGGTGAACACAGCTACCCATTTTGATAGCTGTGGTTCCCTACGAGGAAAGAGAGCTAAAAGGTACCCCCAACATTTCTTTATGGTCACCGGAGTACATGACATTTCCTTCTTCTATGTTATAAACCTACGGAATTGTTCTGTACATATAGGTGAAGTCCAAGTTGTTACCTCTACTGCCTGAAGATTCAGGAAAGAAGTCACGGAAAGCGACATCCTCTCTTTTTCGCGCTGCAAGTGCAACTGGAGGGAGAAGAAGTAAACACGGTGTTCTGCCCTGTTCCACTGTTGGCCCCTCCCCTCTCATCTAAGGCTAGCCGCCGGCGACAAGGTTGGCGTGGATTCATACTCCCACGACTGTACAGATGTAGTTAGGATCTAGTGTTTTCTTTTCCCGTGTTGTTTTGGGGTCGACCCTGTTGTAGAACTAGCTGACTAAGTCATCTGACTGCCGTCTCTTGTAACAACCTAGCGAGCCTCTAGGATTTTGTCTATATTGAAAGTTATTTGTGTGCTATAATAGCGCTATAGATATCATCATCATACGTTTGTTCGATATGTGATTTATACAATTGTATAGCAGCATATAAGACTGGACAGAAAAAGCGAAAGCTCTGCAGACATAAACACAAATGCTTGGTCGGAACTTAGGCTTTCCGGGCATTATTCAATTTCTCCCTGATTGGGAAGTATGGATCATTAAAATAGAAAATGGAAATCCTTGTGCACATAAACACAAACACCTGGTGGTCAGGAGCTTAGACTGCAAGGTGTTATTCAGTTTATGTTGGATCATAAGCACAGATCAACAAGAAAGACTAGCTCTGCTATTAGGATCCCTCTTCGTTACCTGATTTCCAGCATTGTATGGTTGAACGATTTGTCCAGTGCGTGACCCAAATTCCAGTAAGGCTCCTGCACCACCGCCAGCAAATCCCGCCTCTGTCCTCCACGGAATGGTGCAGTGGGCGAGGAAGGGCGACGCTCGGCGCACCGGCTGGGTTTGTGTTCCACGCGCCGAGAGAGGCTCCATGGTGCCAGGAATGTCGCGAGGTCTGAGATGACCAGATCAAAGAACCGGGTGGCGAGGGAAGTGGATCCTCTAACATGAAGAAGAGAAGTCACCTAAGCTATAATTCCCTAACTTTTCTCCTTCACATCCATATGATTAAGGCTAAAATGACTTGAATTAATTTGTAAACTAGAAATCTATTGTATACATTTACAAAAATACATACAAACAAAATTATGATGCGATAAAATTAATTTCAAATTTATTTACATGAAAAGTAACCGCGCACATAACCTGCTACCGTAGATAAATACAGTATTCGCTACAGTGTCCCTGACTTTCCTTCTTGGTTTTGCACTAGATTGCACTGTAGCTTAGATGACTTCCCTCCTTAATGTTAGAGGATCCACTTCCGGTGGCGAGGGGGGAGGGGGTACTAGGGATTGTAGGGAGAGGCAACTGAGAGGGCGGGGATTAGAACGCCTCTAGCAGATCCCCTATAATCTCGTACCATAAAACGGTATACAACTTCCGGTAGAATATATACCATAATTAAACCAAATTGTTGTTGGATGGTTAGGTGAATAGTGGTATTTCCAGCCTACCAGGATTAAAACCTGATGCTCGCGTTTATCCTGGATTTATTTCAGGATTTTCGGCAACACGCGTTCAGTGAGAGGAGACGTTCCTGTCGACTACGAGGCGGCTATGATGACTTCGTAAAATTTAAAGACGATATGCAGGCTCAATCTCTCGGAGATGCTCATAGGGGTAGGGGTGTGCATGTGTGCCTTCATAGGGATAAGCGTATGCGCGTATATTTGAGAGCGGCAGGGTGGCGTTCTTCAAGTTCGACAACAAGGTAGCGGAGGGCACCGACATCTGTGTGCTCACCCACCGGCGAGGGAGAGTGGCAGACTCACCTAAGGCCGAGTCGGAGTGTGACGCGTTCGGGCTCGTGTGCAGGCGCTGGCTCCAGATCCAGAGCTCCGAGCGCTGCCGCCTGCGCGCGTGTGCCGGTCCATCCATATTGGGCCGCCTGGCAACACACTTCCCGGGCAATCTCGAGCTCAGTCTCTCCTAGTCGTCGTCCCACTCGTTCTACCCGGGTGTTATCGACGACGATTGGACGTCATTGCAGGGGGTTCTACAATATGCAGCGGCAGCTCGCGGGCGGCGACCGGAAGACCGTGGCGGTAGCTGAAAGTTCCTTCCCGTCAACCATTCTTTGTTTTGCAGGTCCATGCAAAAAGATGGAGGGGTCCGATAGATATAGCGGAATTGGCCCGAACTATGCAGGATCCCGCAAAAAAAAATTAATGGGCGAGCAATTTTTCAAAATCTGTTCCGAATGGAAAATCAGCCCCCATCCGCTATATCGGGGGTTATTATAACAGATGGATCTGGAGATGCTTTTAGGATGTCGGTGTACGTAGGATCAAACCGGCAGTCTGGGAAGTGATGCAGTGGTGGATTCGGGAAATGTATAGCGAAGAAGGGGGAAGAGAAGAGTCGAGATGTTCTTACCGGTGGTTCTAGGTAGCTGCACCGCATGGACTCCTTGTGAAGCACGCTCACGTGGCAAATCCCAATTTTTACCCACATATATTACACGCGGATAGATCCAGTACATCCTAGAATTTGATCTGATGGCCAGCAGCTCTTGGCAGTCCGATGTAGCACGCGGATCCATCCATCCAATTTAATAACGGAAAAACTAACGCCCACACGTGTGGTCGTTTGCACATCGCCCACACGCTTCCATCATCACTCATTTTGCCACGTATGAACAGATGACATCAGCAGAAATTTTTTTGGTTTTCGGCTTAAAAATATGTTATCTCCTAATTAAAAAAAGCGAATTAAAAATCCGTTTTCACCATTAAATCCGTCTCGACGAGATCTTCTAAACTAGACCCCATGTTCATATGTTTCGATGAAAAAAATTTTGTCCAAAAGTTGCCATGATGTTTACACTGTAGTTGCCATGGTGCTTAAACTAAAGTTACCATGTGGCAATTTTAGTTTGTAGATCATTGCAATTTTAGTTGTTGATGATGGCAATTCCAGTATTTTGACCATGAAAATACTTTTTTGAATGAGCCATGGCAATTTTAAGTGTATGTGTCATGGCAATTTTAGTTTATGGTGTATGGCAACTCTAGTTTCCTTATTTTCCGTTTTATAATATGTCAAAATTTATTTTTTAATATAGAAGAAAATAGCTGAAACATAACATGGTAACTTTAGTGTAAACATCATGGCAATTCATGTGCAATAGACATGGCAACTTTTAACCAAAAAAAAATTCGTCGAAATATATTAATATGAGATCTAGTTTCGAAGATCTCGTCGTGAGGGATTTAATGGTGAAAACGGATCTTCAATCGGATTTTTCATTTAAGAGATAAAACATTTTTTAAAAACTGAAAATCCAAAAAGATTTTCACATGCATACATGCGGTGACATGGTGTAGTCTGTATGTTATAGGGCGTGTGGGCGGGTTTAACTCACACCACACATGTGGGCGTTAGCGCTGTCCTTTAATAATGAGAATTATTCATATGCTATGCATAGGGTACGGATATTGTAGACTAGATAGAAGACTAGGGTACGGTGTTATTGAGATTTCGTTAAAAATCTTTTTTTACGGGGAACAAAAGTTGATGAAGTGTATTCTTTTTATAATGCGGTATTTTGATTGAGTCAATATGGCCGCCATATGGGAGTCTGTCAATGTGCGCGAGAAGAGTTCCACGCAGGCCTGCAAAGCCTCATCGGATATGATCTCGCCTTCACTCGCTAGGCATTACTTCCTCATGAGCACCGCTTGTTGTTTGGAACCACGGCCTGGCTTCTCCACTAACATACACTCTGCCTTGTGTTCAACACTTGCGACCTCCTTTGTCTCGCGCATCATTTTGGGGCATGGGGGACGCCTCTGCGAGCTGATCAGGACATGGGAAAGTGTTCGTCTAACCTCATTGCAGAAATCCTGAACATGAAAACAGATATGATAATGTAAATTACGAGGAGATGAGATTTGTGATTAGGAACCTGGTTGATGATGATGATCCTCCCCGCAACGGCGCCAGAAATTGACGAGTTGTCGGGAGACTATCTGGACTTGATCCTTCCCGGCAACGGCGTCAGAAATTTCTTTTGATGCCTGCTTGAACTACATCGGTATTTCCCCCAAAGAGGAAAGGATGATGCAGCACAGCGACAGTAGATATTCCCCTCAGTGATGAGACCAAGGTTATCGAACCAGTAGGAGAACCAAGCAACACAACGTAAAGAGCCCCTGCACACAAGTAACAAATACTCGCAACCCGACGTGTTAAAGGGGTTGTCAATCCCTTTCATGTAACGGTGCCTCAAATTGGCGAGAAGACGTGATAAAGTTGTCATAGATAGGATAAATAGATCGCAGATAAAATAAAGTGTAACAAGGTATTTTTGTATTTTTGGTTTAATAGATCTGAAAATAAAAACAAAGGAAAATAGATCACAAAGGCAAATATGATGAGTAGAGACCCGGGGGCCGTATGTTTCACTAGTGGCTTCTCTCGAGAAAAATAGCAAACGTGGGAAAGCAATTACTGTTGGGCAATTGATAGAACTTCAAATAATCATGACGATATCCAAGCAATGATCATTATATAGGCATCACGTCCAAGATTAGTAGTCCGATTCCTGCCTGCCTCTACTACTATTACTCCACACATTGACCGCTAGCATGCATCTAGTGTATTAAGTTCATGGAAAAAATGAAGTAATGCAATAAGAATGACATGATGTAGACAAGATCTATTTATGTAGAAATAGACCCCATCTTGTTATCCTTAATAGAAATGATACATACGTGTCGTTTCCCCTTCTGTCACTGGGATCAAGCACCGTAAGATCAAACCCATCACAAAGCACCTCTTTCCATTGCAAGATAAATAGATCAAGTTGGGGAAACAAAACTCAAATATCAGAGAAGAAATATGAGGCTATAATCAATCATGCATATAAGAGATCAAAGAAGACTCAAATAACTTTCATGGATAAAAACATACTCCCACCGTCCCATAATGTTTTTTGACACTACACTAGAGTGAAAAATCATCTTACATTATGGGACGGAGGGAGTAGATCTGATCATAAACTCAAAGTTCATCAGATCCCAACAAACACATCGCAAAAAGACTTACATCATATGGATCTCCAAGAGACCATTGTATTGAGAATAAATAGAGAGAGAGGAAGCCATCTAGCTGCTAACTACGGACCCGTAGGTCTAAAAAAACTACTCACGCATCATCGGAGAGACACCAATGGACATGATGAACCCCTCCGTGATGGTGTCTAGATTGGATATGATGTTTCTGGAACTTGCGGCGGCTGGAATTGATTTTCGTCGACTCCCATAGGGTTTCTGAAATATTGGGGTATTTATAGAGCAAAGAGGCGATACGGGAGGCCACCGAGGTGGGCACAACCCACCTGGGCGCGCCTGGGCCTCCAGGCGCTCCCTGGTGGGTCGTACTCCCCCTGCATGAAAAAAAAATACCAAATGAAGTCAGAAATGGTTGAAAACTTATGATGTGTCTTTGAATTGTGCATTTTGAACACACACAAAAGTCTGGAGTTCAAATAAGTTCAAGAAATAGAAATCCCTTTGTAACAGACGAGTTTTCGTCCGAAACCCTGATACTTCGAAAGAGATTGTCCATTTTGTACACGGAGTGCATCTAGTTTTTTCCGTAATCCTCTCAACTTTTTAGCACTTGCTATGTGGGTGAAATGATGATACCATGCAAACTTTCAACCTTTTCAGACTTCATTTTTAGTGATTTTCAATTTCAGGGTCATTTAGCTCAAAAAATCAGTAAATGCATGAAAAAATACCAAATAAATTGAGAAAGGGTTGAAAATGTATGATGTGGCTTGAATGGTGCATTTTGAACACACAAAAGGTCAGGAGTTCAAATAAGTTTTAAAAAATGAAATCCCTTTGTAAGAGATGAGTTTTCATCCGAAACCGTGATACTTCAAAAGAGATTGTCCATTTTGGACACGAAGTGCATCCAATTTTTGTCGTAACCCTCTTAACTTTTTAGCACATGCTATGTGGGTGAAATGATTATACCATTCCAACTTTCAACCTTTTGAAACTTCACTTGTAGTGCTTTTCAATTCCAGAGTCATTTAGCTCAAAGAATGAACTAATAGCAAAAAGAATGAACTAGAAAACGTTATAAAACACTAATAGAAAAAAAGTATGAACTAAAATTAATCAATTAAAATATTTTGTTATGACCAACTAAAACAAAACTATAAGATTCTTCGATAACAAAAGAGCTTTTATAAACCTCTAGTACTTTTGAAACTAAAATTATATAAAATTTATGCAACTAAAATTATCAAAGTATTTTTGATCAAAAATTAATAGCAAAAAGAATTTTCATAAAGTATTTTTGTTAAAACTTTAATAGCAAACTAAAGTAACAAAATTTGTTTTTGATTAAAACACTCATTTAAAATAACCTAAAATTACCACATTGAATATAATGATAAAACACACTAATATTAAATAGCAGGAAAAAGAATCACTGATAAAATATATTTTTAAAGGAAAGTTATTCACAAACTAGTGATTCGCACAAATTTCAAAGAATTCAAATTTAAACTATTCAAATTTGAAAATTAATGGCACTAATAGAAAATTTATAATTTTTGTTACCTAAAGAAAAAGAACTACTAAAAAACTCTAAGTATTTAGCTATAAGTAGAAACAAAAGAAAATAAATAAAGCGAAAAAATAAAAATACTGGAAAAAATTAGAAAAAATGCCGCCTACTGGGCCACCACGGTCTGCATACGACTAGAAACCCAACACACTAGTTGGGCAGGATGCAGGCCCGCAGAAGGCCCAGTAGACCCACACGCAGAGAAAGTGTTTATAGGCCCATAGGCCTACATTAGAGAGGCGCTCGAAGTGGTAGGCGCAGCCGCGCTTATAAACCAGTGTCGAAGCCTCTCAGGTTGCGAGGTGGGACTAAACATCCAACTACACCACGGCTATGCCTCCCGGTTGGTGGCTCGAACCGAGGCCAATGCCACCCATTCGTCGCGGTTGATGGCACCAACCGGGACCAATGCCACCCTTTAGTCTCGTTCGTGCCACCAACTGGGACCAAAGGTCTCTGCTTCCCACCCTTTAGGTAGACAAAAACTGACCTTTGGTCCCGGTTCATGCGATCAATCGAGACCAATGCTCTGAGTATATATATAAACAACACTTAGTAGTTTTCCATTCACTTCCTTCAATCTCTCCTCTCCCCCGACGGCGCCGTGACCACCTCGATGCCGCCAGGCTGTTAGACTGCGTTGTCGCCTCCCGAAGCACTGCACCGACGCCCTCGCTACCCCCCTACCCCGACGTCCTCACCGACGCGCCGGACCTCCTCGCGCGCCCTCCTCCCCATCGTCGCGCACGTGCCCCCGAGCCTGCCGGTCTCCTGCTCGTTGCTGCGCCGGCCGCCTCCAGCTAGCTCACCCCCCAGTGAGCTTCCCCTTTCCTTGCTCCCCATCGCCGCATGCCCCCGTACCGAGCCCCTTTGCTGCCACTTCTCGTCTCCACCGGCCATTGCTCTGTTTTTTAATGATAGATAGATGTTTTTTAATGATAGATAGATGTTTTTTAGATGTGCTCTGTTTTTTCATATGAGATGAAATGATATGAGATGAGATTTATGAGATGTATGAGATGTTTTATGGAGACGAGATGAGATGTTTGTGGAATTTTTTGATATTTTTGTTCATGATGATCTTGCTAAAAACTCATATTAAGTTTGTTCGATGATGATTTGTTTTGTTCATGGAAATTTACTAAGTTAAAATGTTCTCGTGCCGGGGGAGGAGTCCTCGAAACATATCAAGTGTTGTATTTTCTCTCGAAACGTATCCCCGATAACATCGACATGAGGTGGGACATCGATCAACCCCCTCTCGCCCGACCAACTCTCGAGTCCACCCAAACTCAAGGCCACCCCAAACTCTAGAAGAGTTGTTGAGGCCACCCAAATTTACCAAGTTAAAAGAGCGTTGTTGAGGCCATCCCAAACCCTAGAAGAGTTGTCGAGGCCTGATAACCCACAAGTATAGGGGATCACAACAGTTTTCGAGGCTACAGTATTCAACCCAAATTTATTAATTTGACACAAGGGGAGCCAAAGAATATTCTCGAGTATTAGAGTTGTCAATTCAACCACACCTGAAAGACTTAATTTATGCGGCAAAGTATTTAATAGCAAAGTAGTTTGGAAGTAAGGGTAACGGTGGCAAAAGTAATAGTAGCAGTTTTGTAACAATCGTAACAGTGGCAACGGAAAAGTAACTTAGCAAAGATCAATATGAAATGAGCTCGTTGGCAATGGACCACTGATGGATAATTATGTCGGATGACATTCATCATGAAACAGTAATAACATAGGGTGACACAGAACTAGACCCAATACATCAATATAATATAGGCATGTATTCTGAATATAGCTAGTCATACGTGCTTATGCAAAAGAACTTGCATGACATCTTTTGTCCTACCCTCCCGTGGCAGCGGGGGTCCTATTGGAAACTAAGGGATATGATACGTCTCCAACGTATCTATAACTTTTGATTATTCCATGCTATTATATTATCTGTTTTGAATGTTTTATATGTATTAACTGAAGGAAATATGCCCTAGAGGCAATAATAAAGTTATTACTTATTTCCTCATATCATGATAAATGTTTATTATTCATCCTAGAATTGTATTACCCGGAAACATGATACATGTGTGAATACATAGACAAACATAATGTCACTAGTGTGCCTCTACTTGACTAGATCATTAATCAAAGATGGTTATGTTTCCTAACCATAGACATGTGTTGTCATTTGATTAATGGGATCACATCATTAGGAGAATGATGTGATTGACTTGACCCATTCCGTTAGCCTAGCACTTGATCGTTTAGTATGTTGCTATTGCTTTCTTCATGACTTATACAAAGTTCCTACAACTATGAGATTATGCAACTCCCATTTATCGGAGGAACACTTTGTATGCTACCAAACGTCACAACGTAACTGGGTGATTATAAAGGAGCTCTACAGGTGTCTCCGAAGGTACATGTTGGGTTGGCGTATTTCGAGATTAGGATTTGTCACTCCGATTGTCGGAGAGGTATCTCTGGGCCCTCTCGGTAATGCACATCACTATAAGCCTTGCAAGCAATGTAGCTAATGAGTTAGTTACGGAATGATGCATTACATAACGAGTAAAGAGACTTGCCTGTAACGAGATTGAACTAGGTATTGGATACCGACGATCGAATCTCGGGCAAGTAACATACCGATGAGAAAGGGAACAACGTATGTTGTTATGCGGTTTGACCAATAAAGATCTTCGTAGAATATGTAGGAGCCAATATGAGCATCTAGGTTCCGCTATTGGTTATTGACCGGAAACAGTTCTAGGTCATGTCTACATAGTTCTCGAACCTGTAGGGTCCGCACGCTTAACGTTACGATGACAGTTTTATTATGAGTTTATAAGTTTTGATGTACCGAAGGTTGTTCGGAGTCCCGGATGTGATCACGAACATGACGATGAGTCTCAAAATGGTCGAGACATAAATATTGATATATTGGACGACTATATTCGGACACTGGAAGTGTTCCGGGTGATTTCGGAGAAAACCGGAGTGCCGGAGTGTTACCGAACCCCCCCCCCCCCCCGGAACTAATGGGCCTTGTTGAGCCCTAGTGGAGAGAGAGAGGGGCCGGCCAGGGCAAGAGGCGCGCCCCCTCCCCTTGAGTCCGAATAGGACAAGGAAGGGGGGCGGCGCCCCCCTTGCCTTTCCCCTCTCCCACTCCTTCCTTCCCCTCCTTGGACTAGGAAAGGGAGGGGCAAACCTACTTGGAGTAGGTTTCCCCCTCCTAGGGCGCGCCACCCCCTTGGCCGGCCCCCTCCTCCTTCCCCCTTTATATACGGAGGGGGGGCACCTCTAGACACACAAGTTGATCTTCGTGATCGTTCCTTAATTAGCCGTGTGCGGTGCCCCCTCCACCATATTCCACATCGATCATATCGTTGCGGTGCTTAGACGAAGCCCTGCGTCGGCAGAACATCATCATCGTCACCATGCCGTCGTGCAGACGGAACTCATCCCCGACACCCTGCTGGATCAGAGTCCGGGGATCGTCATCGAGCTGAACGTGTGCTGAACTCGGAGGTGCCGTACGTTCGGTACTTGGATCGGTCGGATTGTGAAGACGTACGACTACATCAACCGTGTTATCATAACGCTTACGCTTACGGTCTACGAGGGTACGTGGACAACACTCTCCCCTCTCGTTGCTATGCATCACCATGATCTTGCGTGTGCGTAGGAAATTTTTTGAAATTACTACGTTACCCAACAGTGGCATCCGAGCCTAGGTTTTATGCGTTGATGTTATATGCATGAGTAGAACACAAGTGAGTTGTGGGCGATACAAGTCATCTGCTTTACCAGCATGTCATACTTTGGTTCAGCGGTATTGTTGGATGAAGCGGCCCGGACCGACATTACGCGTACGCTTACGCGAGACTAGTTTTACCGCCGTGCTTTGCACGCAGGTGACTAGCGGGTGTCTGTTTCTCCAACTTTAGTTGAACCGAGTGTGGCTACGCCAGGTCCTTGTGAAGGTTAAAACACCACTAACTTGACGAACTATCGTTGTGGTTTTGATGCGTAGGTAAGAACGGTTCTTGCTCAGCCCGTAGCAGCAACGTAAAACTTGCAACAACAAAGTAGAGGACGTCTAACTTGTTTTTGCAGGGCATGTTGTGATGTGATATGGTCAAGACGTGATGCTATATTTTATTATATGAGATGATCATGTTTTGTAACCGAAGTTATCGGCAACTGGCAGGAGCCATATGGTTGTCGCTGTATTGTATGAAATGCAAACGCCCTGTAATTGCTTTACTTTATCACTAAGCGGTAGCGATAGTCGTAGAAGCAATAGATGGTGTAAACGACAACGATGCTACGATGGAGATCAAGGTGTCGCGCCGGTGACGATGGTGATCACGACGGTGCTTCGGAGATGGAGATCACAAGCACAAGATGATGATGGCCATATTATATCACTTATATTGATTGCATGTGATGTTTATCCTTTATGCATCTTATCTTGCTTTGATTGAAGGTAGCATTTTAAGATGATCTCTCACTAAAAATTATCAAGAAGTGTTCTCCCTGAGTATGCACCGTTGCGAAAGTTCTTCGTGCTGAGACACCACGTGATGATCGAGTGTGATAGGCTCTACGTTTAAATACAACGGGTGCAAAACAGTTGCACACGAGGAATACTCAGGTTAAACTTGACGAGCCTAGCATATACAGATAAAGTCCTATTTAAACCTTGAACTTGTATTGGTCAGGCGGAATGAACCCTCAAGTCGAAATCCCGGTCGATTGCACCCTGAACTATGTAATCCCGGTCTAAATTGAACCCTGGCATTGTGTAAACTGGGATTCGTTTGATGGGCTGGCCCATTTTAATTTTTTCGTTCAAAAAAAAATTCTAAAGGGTGCACACCCCACTCCTCGCTGGACCGTCCCACTTAAGTATTATTTAGTTAAAAACAAAAAAAAATGTGCACGGGGTGGCTCCCTTTTTCTTCATTTTCTTTCCTTCTTCTTTTTATTTTTCATTTTCCTTTTTCATTAAATTCGTTAATCTTTTTTGAAAACGATGAACTTTTTTTTAAAATATTTCATGCAGTGCATAAAATTATTCACACAGTGCGGCACGCAAGGCACATCACAGCGGCCAGGCACACAGCTAGATGGAGCGAGCCGGAGCGACAAGACGCATGCAACCTGCCAGTGCTAGCTCCGCTAGATCACACACATGGAATAACGCACGCACGCACTTACACATCACACGGACGCTAGTGCGTCAACGGCATGAGCTACGGCGGGGACGCCGTCCAAGCACTGAAGTACAGCTCCACATCAACGAACGCCGGCGAGCTGGCGTCCTTGCTGGACACACGTGTTGAACAATTTGTAATATACGTTGAACATTTGTGTAATATACAACTGAACAAATTTCAAAAACATTTCCTAAATGTACAATAAACATTTTGGCAACAAACAATGAACTTTGTATAATATAGGAGAAAATAAACAGTAACAAGAAAAGAAAAAAGAGAACAAAAAATATTCAAGCATTACAAAAAATAGTATGTGGCATTTCAAAATATATTTAAATATTGTAAATGTATATGTGTCTGTAATTCTAAAATATACGTTGCATTTGGAAAATGTTTAATCATTTTAAAAAAATGATTAGGACATTTAAAAATGTATACAATGTATATTCCAAAAAATTAAGTACATGTTTTCTAAAAAAGAATGTTAATCGTATGTTAAAAACCAAAACCAGTGGATGTGTATGAGAAAATAGACATAAAAATATATTGAGGGAACGTAATTTTCTGGTCATGTAATTTCGTCCCTTTTTTTTCGGTCCGTACTGTATAAAGAATTATTTTTCGTTTTCATTTGAGGTGCTTCCTATGTATAAAATAACCTGCGTCCAATGTTTCTGGAAATCCATGAATTTTAATTTAAAAAATCCATTTAATTGTTTTCAAAATCGTTGAACTTTTTCTAAATCCGTTATTATTTTTTCAAAATTCGTAAAAAAAATTCTCCCTTTTTTTATTTTCGCAAACTTTTCCGTGCATGGAGAGCAAGATGGGCCGGACTAGGCTGGCCCAGTCTTTTCCCCGTGTGCACCTCGCAACGCAGCCCAATCCCGGTCACATTCACAATCCCGGTTTGGCAAACGAGCCCAGGGTTCTTTTCAGACCGGGATTGCATAGTTCAGGGTGCAATCGACAAGGATTTCGATTTGAGGGTTCGTTTTGCCGAACCTCTGCAAATTCAGGGTTTAAAATGGACTTTTTCCGATATGGCCTCGGAACACGGAGACCGAAAGGTCGAACGTGAATCATATAGTAGATATGATCAACATAGAGATGTTCACCATTGAAACTACTCCATCTCACGTGATGATCGGACATGGTTTAGTTGATTTGGATCACGTGATCACTTAGATGACTAGAGAGATGTCTGTCTAAGTGGGAGTTCTTAAGTAATATGATTAATTGAACTTAAATTTATCATGAACTTAGTACCTGATATTATTTTGCTTTCCTATGTTTGTTGTAGATAGATGGCTCGTGCTGTTGTTCCATTGAATTTTAATGCGTTCCTTGAGAAAGCTAAGTTGAAAGATGATGGTAGCAATTACACGGACTGGGTCCGTAACTCGAGGATTATCCTCATTGCTGCCTGAGAAGAATTGCGTCTGGAAGCACCGCTGGGTGCGAGCCTGCTGCTTGATGCAACTGATGACGTTAAGAACGTCTGGCAGAGCAAAGCTGATGACTACTCGATAGTTTAGTGTGCCATGCTTTACGGCGTGGAACCGGGTCTTCAACGACGTTTTGAACGTCATGGAGCATATGAGATGTTCCAGGAGTTGAAGTTAATATTTCAAGAAAATGCCCGGATTGAGAGATATGAAGTCTCCAATAAGTTCTATAGCTGTAAGATGGAGGAGAATAGTTATGTCAGTGAACACATACTGAAAATGTCTGGGTATAATAATCACTTGATTCAATTGGGAGTTAATCTTCCTGATGATAGTGTCATTGACAGAATTCTTCAATCACTGCCACCAAGCTACAAGAGCTTCGTGATGAACTATAATATGCAAGGCATGGACAAGACTATTCCCGAGCTCTTCGCAATGCTAAAAGTTGCGGAGGTAGAAATCAAAAAGGAGCATCAAATGTTGATGGTTAACAAGACCATCAGTTTCAAGAAAAAGGGCAAAGGGAAGAAGAAGGGGAACTTCAAGAAGAACAGCAAACAAGTTGCTGCTCAAGAGAAGAAACCCAAGTCTGGACCTAAGCCCGAGGATCGAGTGCTTTTATCGCAAGCGGATGGACATCGGAAGCGTAACTGCCCCAAGTATTTGGCGGATAAGAAGGATGGCAAAATGAACAAAGGTATATGTGATATACATGTTATTGATGTCTACCTTACTAATGCTTGCGATAGTACAGGTATTTGATATCTGGTTCATTGCTAATATTTGCAACTCGAAACAGGGACTACGGATTAAGCGAAGATTGGCTAAGGACAAGGTGACGATGCGCGTGGGAAATGGTTCCAAAGTCAATGTGATCGCGGTCGGCACGCTACCTCTACATCTACCATCGGGATTAGTTTTAGACCTAAATAATTGTTATTTGGTGCCAGCGTTGAGCATGAATATTATATCTAGATCTTGTTTGATGTGAGACGGTTATTCATTTAAAGCAGAGAATAATGGTTGTTCTATTTATATGAGTAATATCTTTTATGGTCATGCACCCTTGAAGAGTGGTCTATTTTTATTGAATCTCGATAGTAGTGATACACATATTCATAATGTTGAAGCTAAAAGATGCAGAGTTGATAATGATAGTGCAACTTATTTGTGGCACCGCCGTTTAGGTCATATCGGTGTAAAGCGCATGAAGAAACTCCATACTGATGGACTTTTGGAATCACTTGATTATGAATCATTTGGTACTTGCGAACCGTGCCTCATGGGCAAGATGACTAAAACGCCGTTCTCCGGAACTATGGAGCGAGGAACTGATTTGTTGGAAATCATACATACTGATGTTTGTGGTCCAATGAATATTGAGGCTCGCGGCGGGTATCGTTATTTTCTCACCTTCACAGATGATTTGAGCAGATATGGGTATATCTACTTAATGAAACACAAGTCTAAAACATTTGAAAAGTTCAAAGAATTTCAGAGTGAAGTGGAAAATCATCGTAACAAGAAAATAAAATTTCTACGATCTGATCGTGGAGAAGAATATTTGAGTTACGAGTTTGGTTTACATTTGAAACAATGTGGAGTAGTTTCGCAACTCATCCCACCCGGAACACCACAACGAAATGGTGTGTCCGAACGTCGTAATCGTACTTTACTAGATATGGTGCGATCTATGATGTCTCTTACTGATTTACCGCTATCGTTTTGCGGTTATGCTTTAGAGACGGCCGCATTCACGTTAAATAGGGCACCATCAAAATCCGTTGAGACGACGCCTTATGAACTGTAGTTTGGCAAGAAACCAAAGTTGTCGTTTCTTAAAGTTTGGGGCTGTGATGCTGATGTGAAGAAACTTCAACCAGATAAGCTCGAACCCAAATCGGAGAAATGTGTCTTCATAGGATACCCAAAAGAAACTATTGGGTACACCTTCTATCACAGATTTGAGGGCAAGATTTTCGTTGCTAAATTCGGATCCTTTCTAGAGAAGGAGTTTCTCTCGAAAGAAGTGAGTGGGATGAAAGTAGAACTTGATGAGGTAACTGTACCTGCTCCCTTATTGGAAAGTAGTCCATCACAAGAACCGGTTCCTGTGACATCTACACCAATTACTGAGGAAGCTAATGATTTTGATCTTGAAACTTCAAATCAAGTTTCTACCGAACCTCGTATGTCTACCAGAGTAAGATCGGCACCTGAGTGGTACGGTAATACTATTTTGGAAGTCATCATGTTACTTGACCATGGCGAACCTACGAATTATGAGGAAGCGATGATGAGCCCAGATTCCGCAAAGTGGCTAGAAGCCATGAAATCTGATATGGGATCCACGTATGAGAACAAAGTATGGACTTTGGTTGACTTGCCCGATGATCGGCAAGCCATTGAGAATAATTGGATTTTTAAGAAGAAGACTGACCCTGATGGTACTGTAACTGTCTATAAACACTACTAGGGAAAAGCCTATACACAGAATCTTATCAGCAGCGCGCTTCAAAATAACTCGCTGCTGCTAACTAGCAGTAGCGCGCACAGACAAAACTCGCTGCTGAAACAAATATAGCAGTAGCGCGTCCTCTCAAAGACGCGCTGCTGCTATAATTCCTACAAGGCCGACGCGAGGCTAGTTATAGCAGCAACGCGTTACAGCGAAGCGCACTGCTGCTACGTAGCATAGTAGCAGCGCATTTCTCAGATAAGCGCTACTGCTAAGTTTCCTACAAAAATTTAGTCCCACCTCGCTCCGTGAAGAGAGTTTCTACCACCTTAAATATGTTACTTCTCAAACTTTGACAAGCACTTGATCTTCATTGAACTCTATGTGTAGAATTTGTGGCTGCAATATGAGTCTTCACCTGTTCATAAACCGGTGAGGGCTCATATTGACAAATCAGATTGTACACAAAAAGATCATTGATGGTCAATGTATTTTTGATATATTGAACAAAGTCTATTTTTACATGCTGACACGTAGCAGTAGCGCTTTATTGTGAAAGGCGCTGCTGCTAGATAGCTTAGCAGTAGCGTCTTTTCCTAAAGCGCGCTACCGCTAAGCCATTCATCTCCCTATCTCCTCCATTCCGATCCACTCACACAGCCACTCAATCCTCTCCGTCATGCTGCTGCCGTCCACCCCGTCGCCCTCCTTAAATGCTGCGTCGCTGCCGTCACCTCCTCCTCCTTGCTAGACTCGGTACCGGCCTCCTCCTCCGTCCTCCCTCTCCACTCGCAGCTGGCCGGCCCCTCCTCGCTCCGCCTTCCTCCTTCGTCCTCCCTCAACTGGCCGCGCCGGCCAGCTCCTCCTCGCTTCGCCTTCCTCCTCCGTCCTCCCTCAATTGGCCGCGCCGGCCGGCCCCTCCTCGCTCCGCCTTCCTCCTCCATCCTACTCTCTTCTCCCTCCTCGAGTCGCCCCTCCTTCCCCCTCCTGCTCATATGCAACATTTTGATTTAGTTGATATAATTTAGTTGATTTAGTAGGCTAGTTGATTTAGTGGACTAAGAACATTTTGATTTAGTTGATTTAGTAGGCTAATTCATTTAGTTGATTTAGTTGACTTAGAACATTTTGATTTAGTTGATTTAGTAGGCTAGTTCATTTAGTTGATTTAGAACATTTTGATTTAGTTGATTTAGTAGGCTAGTTGATTTAGTTGACTTAGAACATTTTGATTTAGTTGATTTAGTAGGCTAGTTGATTCAGTTGACTTAGAACATTTTGATTTAGTTGATTTAATTAGTAGGCTAGTTCATATGCAACATTTTGATTTAGTTGATATGATTTAGTTGATTTAGTAGGCTAGTTGATTTAGTTCACTTAGAACATTTTGATTTAGTTGATCGTTAATCCTTTGCTCATATTGCTTTTGGAAGAATGGCGCCACCACCACCACCACTATGTCGACTGTGCAAGTCAAGATGCATGACAACCTTGCAACCAGCAAGCTGTTAAACATCTACTTCCAGCCGAGTTTTAGTCATGCGGTGGTAAGAAATTAGATGAAATATAATAACTATTTTATTTTTAGTGTTGGCACTACTGCATTGTGTCATTTTGCTTATTTTACATAGATCGTCCCATGCAATGTGAGGTTGAAATTCAACAAGCTGACATGAGACATTGTGACATTTGAGGCTCCTGGGGGGCGTACACTATGGAGGTCGAGAAAGGACGCAATATGTCGCAGATTGGAGGAGATGGATGGGCCCGTTTCATCGCTCGCATGCGTCTTACTGGTGGTGAGTGGATCAGCTTCAACTTCCGAGCAGAAAGACCCAAGCTAGCTATCATTTATCTCAACCTGGTGGAAGATGATGAAGATGACGAAGATGATGAAGATGATGAAGATAATGAGGACCCACTCGATGAAGATGATGAGGACCCACTTCATGAAGCCATCGTAGCTCAAAGAACAAGGCTGAGTGAGGAGGAGGTGTCCAACCTGTGGAACATAATTCCGCCACGTGCTGACTTTGTCGGGTGCCATTCGTGACCCGCTTGACAAATACCATGGTTGATCGACATGATATGGTATGTTATACTTACAAATGCAAATTATCCGATGAATTACTTAGTGTACAGTCCAATGATATGGTATGTTGTGTGGAATCTAGTCGATGATATGTTTTAGTGTAGAGTTCGATCACATGCTTATTAGTGTAGAATCTAAGGAAACTATTAATAGTGTAGATAATCCATATGTACTTATTTGCGAGGCTATTTATTAATTGATATGTCTTTGTTATTCAGAAATTGGCAAAGAGCATATCTGTGAGTTATGGTATCGAGCCTGATGAAGAAGGCTCACTGGACTACGCCTTCGCAAGGGGCTCCGTCACAACTGTACTTACCGCGTGGACACGGACGGTCGCACACACTTAAACTTGGTTGGGTGGAAGAAATTCCTCGATGGCAAGAATCTTTGTGTTGGACAGGCCATCCTAATTACTATCAAGAACACCAACCGCCCAGGCTTGAGGATGATGATTGTCTTCGATATCATCTAGAACTACATATGTGTGTGTGGCTATATCATCTAGAACTACATATGTGTGTGTGGCTATATCATCTAGAACTACATATGATGATTGAGGGAGTCCTGGACTAGGGGGTGTCCGGAAAGCCTGACTGTCATCGTCCGCCGGACTCCAAGACTACGAAGATACAAGATTGAAGACTCCGTCCCGTGTCCGGATGGGACTTTCCTTGGCGTGGAAGGCAAGCTTGGCGATACGGATATGTAGATTTCCTACCATTGTAACCGACTCTGTGTAGCCCTAGCCCTCTCCGGTGTCTATATAAACCGGAGGGTTTTAGTCCATAGGACACAACAACAATCATACCATAGGCTAGCTTCTAGGGTTTAGCCTCCTTGATCTCGTGGTAGATCCACTCTTGTACTACCAATATCATCAATATTAACCAAGCAGGACGTAGGGTTTTACCTCCATCAAGAGGGCCCGAACCTGGGTAAAACATCGTGTCCCTTGTCTCCTGTTACCATCCGCCTAGACGCACAGTTCGGGACCCCCTACCCGGGATCCACCGGTTTTGACACCGACATTGGTGCTTTCATTGAGAGTTCCTCTGTGTCGTCACCGATAGGAAGGATGCCTCCACCCGTCTTGAAGGGCGGTGTTTTTATAAAGGGCCTTGGCCGCGGCCAAACTATCCGGCTAGGTGGTTTTCTTATGACCGCCTGTCCGCCTTCGCTCGACAATGACTTCTCAAGTCGTCAAAAGCAATCTCCACGTCAGCTCGGAATTCGCCGAGCGGCTGGATCCGATAGAGCTCTCGTCTGTCAACGAACTCTTGGATCGCATCGCCGCCCTGGGAATCGCTACGGACTACAATCAGATTGGGCTTAAAACCGATCTGAGAGAGATTAACTCTCCCCAGGTCACCCACCACGTCGCAGTGGTAGAGGAACAATGCGGCGACTTTTCTCCTGTATTAAAAACTAGACATGTCCGGGCTCCCGAACCCTCCACGTCGGATTCCCACGGAGGAACGGAATTCAATCGAGCACTGAACTTAAAGTCAGGCATCGGGCCGGACTCGTTGGACAACGTCCAGCAATCCAAGCTTCCAAAATTGGAAACTTCACGGCCTTTAAGCCCCGAGATGGGTAGGGATCCGGAATTTATTCCACCCACCCGCCCAGACATATGCGATCTATCCCTAATACGGCAAGAGCCCGCTGAAATAGTACATCACTACTGGGCCCGATTCCTCCTGGTCATGGACAGGATAAAGGACTGCCGAGAGGAAAACGCAATTTCAATCTTTTGCAATAATTGCACGGACAAGGGAATATTGAACGCCATCGGCCGTCGTAAAATTACACGCTTCACTGATCTGGCGTCCATAGTACGAAAATGCTGTCCGATGGAGAGTTTCCGGAAAACCGAAAATCAGTTTTGGGACAATCCTGCCCCGAATACAACCCTAGTCCGCAACAAAAGGGTGCATCATACTCAGGCCCCAGATACAAAAACCAAAAAGAAAAAACCCCATAAAGGGCACGGAACCATACTGGAGGGATGGCTCAGCAGACCCTGTAAGCTTCATAGTACAGAGGGCGCGGTCCCAACACATAGCCTTCGAGCATGTTGGATATTACGGCAGGTAGCCAAAAGTGGCGAGGAGCTCCGAGCCCCGGAAAACCACTCCAACAATACTAGTATGGTATCAACAGTCTTCGAGACCTTCGCATCAAATAATATGCGAAAACGAACAATCCGCGGCCTCGCCGAAGTCTACCAAGTAGCAACAGCAAATCCATGGAGCGACGCAGCCATCACCTTCAACGCCAGCGACGAACCTAAATTCCGAACAGCCTGAGCACCATCCGCACTGGTGCTTAGTCCCATAGTGGACGGCTTTCGACTTACAAAGGTCCTCATGGATGGCGGCAGCGGACTAAACCTCATCTACGAGGAAACTCTTCAAAAAATGGAAATAGACTGGAGCCGTATTGAGCGAAGCAGCACAACCTTCAGAGGAATAATCCCTAGCCGGGAAGCGCGCTGCACCGGAAAAATCACACTCGATGTGGTGTTCGGCTCGCCGGACAATTACAGATCCGAAGAAGTCACGTTCCAAGTGGCCCCGTTCAACAGCGGATATCACGCTATATTAGGACGAGAGGCATTCACAATTTTTCAAGCCGTACCCCATTACGGGTACATGAAGCTCAAAATGCCTGGGCCCAGCGGAATAATCACTCTCGCTAGTGATCCGGACATAGCACTCCGCGCCGAAAACAAGACAGCCGCACTAGCCCTGGAGGCACTATCCGAAGCCCTAGCGGCAGAAGAACTCACCACGCTGCGCTCTACGGTGAACAGGGACGATGTGATACTCGATAAAAGATCCAAGTCCACCTCCTTCAAACCAGCAGATGAAATAGTAAAATTCCATGTCCATCCAAC
The DNA here is from genome assembly GCA_021437245.1 of Aegilops speltoides. Taxonomy (NCBI): domain Eukaryota; kingdom Viridiplantae; phylum Streptophyta; class Magnoliopsida; order Poales; family Poaceae; genus Aegilops; species Aegilops speltoides. The sequence continues at coordinate 34,565,447 of CM038146.1, read as the reverse complement.
GGACCCAACAAAGACGGCCTCCATTGGGGCACAATTGAACCCCGAAGTAGACGCTGCACTGCGCGAATTCCTACGGGAAAATTGGGACATTTTCGCCTGGCATCCTTCGGATATACCCGGAATCCCACGCAGGTTGGTAGAACACAACCTAAACATCCTAAAAGGATTCAAGCCAGTCAAACAGGCTCTTCGACGATTTTCCGAACCCAAAAGACAGGCAATGGGAGAAGAGCTAGCCAAACTATTGGAAGCCGGATTCATCAGAGATATCAAACATCCGGATTGGCTAGCAAATCTGGTAATGGTACCAAAGAAGGACAAATCCTGGCGCCTATGCGTCGATTTTAAAGACCTCAATAAGGCTTGCCCAAAGGATCCCTTCCCCCTCCCCCGCATCGACCAAATTATCGATGCTACCGCAGGGCACGATTCGTTGTGCTTCCTTGACGCATACTCCGGCTACCATCAAATCAAGATGGCGGAAGCAGATCAAGCCGCAACGGCATTCATCACTCCATACGGACCATTCTGCTTCAACACGATGCCCTTCGGACTTAAAAACGCCGGCGCAACATATCAGCGCATGATCAAACATGTCTGGCTACCCAGATCGGCAAAACAGTCGAGGCATACGTAGACGACGTTGTCGTCAAAACCAAACACGTCGAAACTCTAGTAGACGACTTGAGGCTCACATTCGACAACCTCAGAGCATATGACATCAAGCTGAATCCGGAAAAATGCGTTTTTGGCGTACCAGCCGGAAAGCTGTTGGGCTTCATTGTATCCGGTAGAGGAATTGAAGCAAACCCGGCCAAGATCCGAGCTCTGTCACAGTTGGATATTCCAAAAGACCTCAAGCAGATACAAAAATTGACCGGATGCGTGGCAGCTCTAAGCCGTTTTATCTCCCGCTTGGGAGAAAACGCATTGCCCCTTTATCGCCTCCTTAGGTGCACCGAACACTTCGAGTGGACGGATGCTGCCACTGCCGGACTCGAAGAAATAAAGGCCATATTGGCAACAAATCCGGTCCTAGCCGCACCAAACCTAGGCGAACCCATGTTGTTATACATCGCAGCAACACATCAAGTTGTAAGCGCGGTACTCGTCGTTGAACGAGAGACAGAAGGGCATAAATTCCCTCTTCAAAAACCAGTGTACTATGTATCCACTGTGTTAAGCCCCTGCAAGTCCCGTTACCCGCACTATCAAAAGATAGCCTACGCGGTGTTCATGGAATCCCGGAAGCTCCGACACTACTTTCAAGAGTGTTCGATAACAGTGGCCTCTGAAGTACCACTCAATGACATTATAAACAACCGCGACGCAACGGGCAGCATTGCAAAATGGGCCATTGAGCTCCTACCATTCGACATAACCTACAAGCCTCGGCGAGCTATAAAGTCACAAGTTTTGGCTGACTTTGTTGCTGAATGGACCGAAGCCGAACTCCCTAAAGAGTACGGCGCATACTCCAATTGGACTATGCACTTCGACGACTCCAAAATGTTGGCCGGACTGGGGGCTAGCATTGTCCTGGCGTCCCCAACCGGGGACACAGTCCAATACGTACTTCAAATAATGTACACGGACTGCAACAACGCAGCCGAATACGAGGCCCTCCTACATGGTCTCCGGATGGCAATCTCCATGGGCATTCAGCGCCTAGAGGTGCGCGGGGATTCAAACCTTGCAATATCCCAAATAAACGGATACTTTGACGCCAAGGATCCGAAAATGGCAGCATATCGCAACGCTGTCCTAAAAATGTCAGCTCGGTTTGAAGGACTTGAATTCCATCACGTAGCCCGAGATAATAACCAAGCAGCCGACGTACTGGCACGCATCGGTGCAAAATGTGACGCCGTCCCTCCAAATATCTTCCTGGAACGGCTCTTCAAGCCGTCCGTACTATGGGAAGGGGAGACCGGAAATGACAAACCGGAAACAACCGCGCCAACCGGCGATCTAGCCGATGACATAACACCTTCAGCCCACGACATAATGGCAGTAATCGCCCCGTGGACAGAACTATTCCTAGCCTACTTTCTTAGGCAGGAACTCCCCGAAGACCAAAATGAGGCCCGCTGCATAGTCCGGCGATCGAAAGCCTACAAGGTCCATGAGGGAGAACTTTATAAGAAAAGTACAACCGGAGTCCTTTAAAGGTGTATCTCCGAAGAGGAAGGGCGAAACCTCCTGGCAGAAATTCATGCCGGACTAGGCGGACACCACGCAGCAGCCCGGGCCCTTGTAGGAAAGGCATTCCGTACAGGATTTTATTGGCCGACGGCCCGGGAAGATGCCCAGGACTTAGTCCAGAGATCGTCGGTTGTCGGCACTTTGCTAATCAGAGCCATATGCCACCCACCGCCCTCAAAACTATACCCATTACCTGGCCGTTCGCGGTCTAGGGGCTTGATATGGTTGGACCCCTTAAAGGGGGAACCCACAAGCAAAGGTACCTATTGGTCATGGTGGATAAATTCACCAAATGGATAGAGGCCAAACCGGTCAAAACGGCAGAGTCCGGACCAGTGATAGACTTTATATCCGGGGTCGTACACCATTACGGTGTCCCCCACAGCATCATCACCGACAACGGCACGAACTTCACGGCCGACGAGGTTAAGTCATGGTGCAAAAATATGGGCATTAAGCTCGACTACGCTTCAGTCTATCACCCTCAAACCAACGATCAAGTGGAACAAGCAAATGGTCTAATAATGAGCGGCATTAAACCCAGACTAGTGCGGTCACTTACAAAATCCGACACGCACTGGGTAGAGGAGCTTGTTGGGGAACGTAGTAATTTCAAAAAAATTCCTACGCACACGCAAGATCATGGTGATGCATAGCAATGAGAGGGGAGAGTGTTGTCTACGCCCTCGTGAGACCAAGCGAAGCGATCTGGCGTAGAGGAAGTAGTCGACGTTCTCCTCGCGATCCGACCGATCCCGGCGCGTTACTCCGATGCCCCGAGTTCTTGACACACGTACAGCTTGATGGCGTCCCTCGTACTCCGATCCAGCCGAGTGTCGAGGGAGAGTTTCACATCGACGACGGCGTGGTGGCGATCTTGATGTGTTACGGCGCAGGGCTTCGCCTAAGCTTCGCGACGATATGACCGAGGTGGAATATGGTGGAGGGGGCACCGCACACGGCTAAGGAACGATCCGTAGATCAATACTTGTGTGTCCTAGGGTGCCCCCCTGCCCCCGTATATAAAGGAGGGAGGGGGAGGCCGGCCGGCCCTAGTGGTGCGCCAAGGGAGGGGGGAGTCCTCCTCCTAGTTGGAGTAGGACTCCCCTCTCCTAGTCCAACTAGGAAGGGAGAAGGGGGAAGGAAAGAGAGGGAGAGGGAGAGGGAAAGGGGCGCCCCCCCCTCCTTGTCCTATTCGGACTCCCTGGGCGCGCCACCTCCTGGTGCGGCCCCTCTCTCTCCCCTCTTGGCCCACTAAGGCCCATAACTTCCCCCGGGGGGTTCCGGTAACCCCTCCGGCACTCCGGTTTTCTCCGGAAACTTCCGGAACCTTTCCGGTGTCCGAATATACCCGTCCAATATATCAATCTTTATGTCTCGATCATTTCGAGACTCCTCGTCATGTCCGTGATCACATCCGGGACTCCGAACTTCTTCGGTACATCAAAATACATAAACTCATAATAAGCATCGCCATCGAAACCTTAAGCGTGCGGACCCTACGGTTCGAGAACAATGTAGACATGACCTAGAACTATTCTCGGTCAATAACCAATAGCGGGACCTGGATGCCCATATTGGTTCCTACATATTCTACGAAGATCTTTATCGGTCGAGACCGCATAACAACATACGTTGTTCCTTTGTCATCGGTATGTTACTTGCCCGAGATTCGATCGTCGGTATCCAATACCTAGTTCAATCTCGTTATCGCAAGTCTCTTTACTCGTTCCGTAATACATCATCTCACACCTAACTCATTAGTTGTAATGCTTGCAAGGCTTGATGATGTGTATTACCGAGAGGGCCAGAGATACCTCTCCGACAATCGGAGTGACAAAACCTAATCTCGAAATCGCCAACCCAACATCGCCTTTAGAGACACCTGTAGTACTCCTTTATAATCACCCGATTCGTTGTGACGTTTGGTAGCACCAAAGTGTTCCTCCGCAAGCGGGAGTTGCATAATCTCATAGTTATAGGAACATGTATAAGTCATGGATAAAAGCAGTAGCAACATACTAAACGATCGTGTGCTAAGCTAATGGAGTGGGTCATGTCAATCAGATCATTCTACTAATGATGTGATCTTGTTAATCAAATAACAACTCTTTGTTCATGATTAGGAAACATAACCATCTTTGATTAACAAGCTAGTCTAGTAGAGGCATACTAGTGACATGTTGTTTGTTTATGCATTCACACATGTATCATGTTTCCGGTTAATACAATTCTAGCATGAATGATAAACATTTATCATGAAATAAGGAAATAAATAATAACTTTATTATTGCCTCTAGGGCATATTTCCTTCAGAGCTCGACTCCGTACTCTGGGGGCTGCGGACAACGCCTAACCGTACTACCGGATTCACACCATTTTTATGGTATACGGCGCAGAGGCGGTCTTGCCCTGCGACATCATTCATGACTCACCTTGAGTGCGCATGTACGAAGAAGAAGAAGCCGAGCTGGATCGACAGGACAGCTTGGACGCATTGGAGGAGGAACGCGACGTCGCCAAGGCTCGTGCCGCATTTTATCAGCAGCAGGCTCGAAGATATCAAAGCAGAGAAGTACGGGCCAAGACTTATAACATTGGCGAACTAGTTCTACGCCTGTCGGACAAGAAAAAGGAAAAGCTCAAGCCCAAATGGGAGGGGCCCTTCATCATCGACCAAGTCCTGACCGGCGGGGTGTACCGTCTGCAAAATGCATCGGACAACTGACTCGAGCCGAACCCATGGAACGCAGCCCGCCTCCGAAGATTCTACGCCTAGCGCCGGACTAAGAGTTCGTCCCCTTCCCCCGTCCAAATCTTTTACACTCTAGTTGCACTCCGTTTCTCTTTCTTCTGTTAGCCTTTCTTCATAAAAAGCCCTTAAGGGCCCACTTGCGCATTGTTCGCACACACTTGATGTGCCATCCGCACTCATTATACCTGGGGGCTTCTTTTCAAGAAGCTCAATTGCAAGGGCTTCATGCCTAGCACATGTGTCAAGCTTCCACATGTACCTTTTACTCACCATTATATGCATCGATATGACTTAAGTTTTGGCCAAGCTGGGTTGCCTGGCTCCTGTGCTTACCCCTACGTTCCCGATTGTTTGGCTAGGAGGTAAAGGGAGCACCTCTGCGGTTATTCTGCGGGACAGCGGATGTGTACCTCAGTGGGTGAAGCGAAGGCTAGCGTTCTTAAGGGAATATTGGACGGTGACTTGAAAGATGATTTTTACCTATCATTTATCCCCGATGTTTTTCTGCTTTTCACAGTCCGGACATGCACTTTAGGGCATGCCTCCCAGGGAAAGGAACCCTTAACGGAACTATTCTCCCTGGAAGATGTTTCTTACTAACCATGTAATATAACATACCTAGTTGGGCACTTGTCTGATAAAGCACTAATGACCCCTACGCCTGGTCTCCATGCATACCCCGGTTGTTTCTTAACCAAAAAGGTATTCGGACACACTCCGGACTCTAGGGTCCCGAGGTCGAAGCGAAAAGGTCGGCAAAGACAAACGATCTACAATCCGGCTAGAAGGCATTTCACATGTCATTTTAAAATACATGGCAAATTTACCGATTGTATTCCTCCTCAATCCCGTTTAACAGGCTGTCTAACTTACAGTCCCGTTGGGAAAATTTAGCAGCCAACTCTACTTGGCTGTATACTAAACTCACAGGGATCTCCTTCCCATCGGGCCCCACCGGTCCAACTTCGGCCATGTGGTTGGGATCCGCCTTCTTGTGTAGCGTCTTCACCATGGCCCAAGCCTCCCGGCACCTGGCGGCAGGCCAAAATCTTCCATAAGCAGGCGCTGCCGCACTCACGGAGTTTCTCCATAAGCTCCCCAAGGCCCTCGGGTAGGGAGACGATCGCCATAATGCTGGATGGCGCCGCTCATCGCTGCCGAACTCGTTCGAGCAGTTGCAACAACTTCGAAGTTGATCACTGTCGACACGGGCATCTCCTCCGCAGGCGACCTATGAGTATACCTACAAGACATATTCTGTCAATTGACTTCCTCGCCGAATTCTTCTTTTCAAAGGAGTTCGCTCAAGCACTTACTATAGATGCCGCGACGAAGCCGCTGATTCTCCTTAATGGAGCCGGACAGCTCGACCAGAACGCCTTTCAGCTCTTCTCCAAGCTGGGCGTGGGCATCTTGAAGCTTGTTCCTTTCCTGTTGTACCCTATTCAGCACCCTCTCGCCGGCCTTCAGCTGGCGCAGCAGTTCCTGCCTGTCCGGATCTTGTCCGGCAGCACCTGCAATGTCATTATTAGACTTGCGCGCACGCCGCACAGCGCTTATATTTAACAAAAAATGTGTTACCAGGAGGGGCCTCTGTGTTTCCTCCTGCGGCAGCAAGTGCGGCCTCAAGTTGGGCCTTGCATTATTGCAGCTCCTGAGACAGCTGGGCATTCTTCTCGGTAAGAGCCTGCGTTTCAAATGATCCTTAAATCAGTTAACATAACTACTTTAAGTCTCGGGGGCTACTGGCATATATAACCATTAAATTCCCTTACCCGTATGTCTTTTACATACTGCTCCGTGGCTCTGGTAAAACCATCTTGAGCGGCACGGGGGTGCGGGTCCCCCGCGTTAAAGGCGTTCAGCGCCTTAGGGGAAAAGCACGCGTCACGAAATACTGTCCGGCGGCGCCTATGGTTCATGGCCCTCTCCACCTCAGACTTGGTGGCAGACAGTCTATCGGCATCCTCCGTTGGAGGAGTATCCGGCCCGCGCCTTGCGCTTGTCTCCCCCTCTAGACCAGGCAATGGAGCCTGGCCGGTATAGGTCAGATCGGCAACCTCTACGTCCGCAGTCCGGCGAGCATTTTTTCTCCTACAAAGATCACGAGCACTCAGACGCTCCCTAGGAATGTTGCTTTGAATATTTAAACACGAACTATACCCTTGCGGCGACGTTCTAGTCCGCGCCGCGCTCCTTTTCCGCCTGCTGGTCCGGACTGGCCTTTGTTGGTCAGCCGCCGCGGGCTCGGCTTCCCGCCTTGAGGGTGTTTCCTGTAAAGCACCATTGTTCGCGAAGGTCGGAAATGGGCAAGGAAGAGATAATGGTGTCCGGACCTCGGTCACAATCACCTGGGAAGCCGGATATAATCCGGGGTAGTCCGCCGTAATGGCGACTAAAGCGTTATCCATGCTGAGCTGGTGGAACACCCCGTCGATCAGCTCCACCTTGATATCCGGATCCTCTTCGGAGGCCGGATCCTGGGATCTCTCTGGATCCTCGGGTTGCGGAGCTGGACTTACCATGTCCTCCACAATCCGGCGCAGTTCCTGCGCCGAAGATATAATGTAAAAAGCTTAGACTTTGAAAGCATGGGTTGAGCCCTTAAAGGTGTTCGCTTACCCAGCCCCGAGGGTTACTCATGGAAAACCCATTCAAGGGGTTTGTTCGAAGGAAGTCCTCCTTCTCCCCCTTGTACAGGCCGGACAGGATCTGCACCAGATCCTCGGTCGAAGTCTGGCCCTTTGCGGCCATGGCGGGTGGCATCGTCTTCCCCGTTGAAATCCCACATGGGGTGGCCCCTGTATAGCAATGGCTGTACCCCCCGCATGATGCATGTTGCCATGACTCCAATCATGGTCAACCCGGAATGGGCTAGTAATTTTATTCGGCCCATTAGGTAATGGACGCTCTTGTCTTCCTCCAATTGGGGGCTCCGCGGGCGCCAGCTAAGGCGTTTCTTCAGAGGAGCAGCACTAAACTCTGGGAGGCCGACCCGGATTGGGTCCAGCAGCGGAGCGTCTTCTATGTAAAACCATTCCGAAGGCCAGTCTTCGGACGCCTTCTTCGGGGTACCGGATGGATATCCGGTCCCGGCAATGCGCCATACTTCGGCGCCGCCCACTTGATATATAGATCCCTCGTGAGAACGGGGTACGAGGCAGAACAACCTCTTCCACAGTGCAAAATGGGGCTCGATACCCAAGAATAGCTCGCAAAGAGCTACTTAACCCGCGATATGCAGGACAGAGGCAGGTGTAAGGTGATGGAGCTGGAGTCCGTAGAACTCCAGGAGCCCGCGGAGAAATGGATGTATCGGAAATCCGAGTCCCCTTATCAGATAAGGGACGAAGCATACCCGCTCCCCTTTGTTAGGACTTGGGGTAGCCTCTGCTTGCTTCCCACCTTGGTAGGTGGCCAGCCCGGCTCGAACCGGGACCATGAAGGCCGGAGGGAGATATCCCCCCGCTTGGAGCTTCACTAGCTCGTTGTGTGGAACAGAGCACCTCCTCCAATCTCCTGGCGGTGGGCTGGGAGCGCGAGAAGAGGAGCCGCGTCGACGGTCCATGATGGAATGGATTTTTGGGTCAAAGGCGCTCCGATGAGTATTCGCGGAAGGAAGATGGTGTGATTTGGATCTGGATTTTTGCCTCTTTTGTAGGCGGATGACTTGCACGACTAGGGGGTGAAACATAAAAGACACCCTGGCTTTTCGCATTCGTGCGACGCGTGGAAGAAGGCCATTATAGGGCGTAGAAGCCAAGAAGCACATCATTTATGCGGAAGCCGGACACTGTTCGGCAGGTACATAGAACTTGAAGGGAGAACCCGCCTTGCAACGCCGAAGACTATATACGCGCTGGACTTATCGTCATTGAAGCCTGGTTCGGGGGCTACTGAGGGAGTCCTGGACTAGGGGTGTCCGGACAGCCGGACTGTCATCGTCCGCCGGACTCCAAGAGTACGAAGATACAAGATTGAAGACTCCGTCCCGTGTCCGGATGGGACTTTCCTTGGCGTGGAAGGCAAGCTTGGCGATATGGATATGTAGATCTCCTACCATTGTAACCGACTCTGTGTAACCCTAGCCTTCTCCGGTGTCTATATAAACCGGAGGGCTTTAGTCCGTAGGACACAACATACATTACAACAATCATACCATAGGCTAGCTTTAGGGTTTAGCCTCCTTGATCTCGTGGTAGATCCACTCTTGTACTACCCATATCATCAATATTAATCAAGCAGGACGTAGGGTTTTACCTCCATCAAGAGGGCCCGAACCTGGGTAAAACATCGTGTCCCTTGTCTCCTGTTACCATCCTCCTAGACGCATAGTTCGGGACCCCCTACCCGAGATCCGCCGGTTTTGACACCGACAATGATCGTCGTCGATATCATCTAGAATTACATATGATGATGGCCGTTGATATGACCTTGTACTGCTTGAGGATGCATGTTGACTATGCATGAAATTGTTATCTAGTACTCCCTTCGTTCCAAATTACTCGTCGTGGTTTGAACTAAAACCACGACGAGTAATTTGGAAACGAGTACTACCTAATAATGGTTTATGAATTTGATATCTACTAGCAGTACCTAGTATCTAGTATCCGAAAGGAGAACCGAAAGGAAAGGGTAATGGGAAAATGATGAAAGATATAGCGATGGCGAGGATGGCGAAATGGCTACAGCTAGTTAATAGTAGCTGCGTTCCTAAAAAGCGCTGCTGATATAAATCAACGATAGTAGCGGCGGGTTAGGGCGGCGCTACTACTATGAGTTAGCTGTAGCGCCTTATTAGTAGCGTGGCCACCCGCGCTGCTGCTAGCCTCAAAACCCGTGCTACTACTAGGGTTTTCCCTAGTAGTGAAAGCTCGACTTGTTGCGAAAGGTTTTCAACAAGTTCAAGGGGTTGACTACGATGAGACTTTTTCACCCGTAGCGATGCTTAAGTCTGTCCAAATCATGTTAGCAATTGCCGCATTTTATTATTATGAAATTTGGCAAATGGATGTCAAAACTGCATTCCTGAATGGATTTCTGGAAGAAGAGTTGTATATGATGCAACCAGAAGGTTTTGTTGATCCAAAAGGTGCTAACAAAGTGTGCAAGCTCCAGCGATCCATTTATGGACTGGCGCAAGCATCTCGGAGTTGGAGTAAACGGTTTGATAGTGTGATCAAAGCATATGGTTTTATACAGACTTTTGGAGAAGGTTGTATTTACAAGAAAGTGAGTGGGAGCTCTGTAGCATTTCTGATATTATATGTAGACGACATATTGTTAATCGGAAATGATATAGAATTTCTGGATAGCATAAAGGGATACTTGAATAAAAGTTTTTCGATGAAAGACCTCGGTGAAGCTGCTTACATATTGGGCATCAAGATCTATAGAGATAGATCAAGACGCTTAATTGGACTTTCACAAAGCACATACCTTGATAAAGTTTTGAAAAAGTTCAAAATGAATCAGGCAAAGAAAGGGTTCTTACCTGTATTACAAGGTGTGAAGTTGAGTCAGACTCAATGCCCGACCACAGGAGAAGATAGAGAGAAAATGAAAGATGTTCCCTATGCTTCAACCATACGCTCTATCATGTATGCAATGATGTGTACCAGGCCTGACGTATGCTTAGCAATAAGCTTGGCAGGAAGGTACCAAAATAATCCAGGAGTGGATCACTAGACAGCGGTCAAGAACATCCTGAAATACCTAAAAAGGACTAAGGATATGTTTCTCGTTTATGGAGGTGACAAAGAGCTAGTCGTAAATGGTTACGTCGATGCAAGCTTCGACACTGATCCGGACGAATCTAAATCGCAAAGCGGTACGTGTTTTTATTAAACGGTGGAGCTGTAAGTTGGTGCAGTTCTAAACAAAGCATCGTGGCGGGATCTACATGCGAAGCAGAGTACATAGCTGCTTCGAAAGCAGCAAATGAAGGAGTCTGGATGAAGGAGTTCATTTCCGATCTAGGTGTCATACCTAGTGCATCGGGACCAATGAAGATCTTCTGTGACAATATTGGTGCAATTGCCTTGGCAAAGGAATCCAGATTTCACAAGAGGACCAAGCACATCAAGAGACGCTTTAATTCCATCCGGGACCAAGTCCAGGTGGGAGACATAGAGATTTGCAAGATACATACAGATCTGAATGTTGCAGACCCATTGACTAAGCCTCTTCCACGAGCAAAACATGATCAGTACCAAGACTCCATGGGTGTTAAAATCATTACTGTGTAACCTAGATTATTGACTCTAGTGCAAGTGGGAGACTGAAGGAAATATACCCTAGAGGCAATAATAAAGTTATTATTTATTTCCTCATATCATGATAAATGTTTATTATTCATGATAGAATTGTATTACCCAGAAACATGATACATGTGTGAATACATAGACAAACATAATGTCACTAGTGTGCCTCTACTTGACTAGCTCATTAATCAAAGATGGTTATGTTTCCTAACCATAGACATGTGTTGTCATTTGATTAACGGGATCACATCATTAGGAGAATGATGTGATTGACTTGACCCATTCCGTTAGCCTAGCACTTGATCGTTTAGTATGTTGCTATTGCTTTCTTCATGACTTATACAAAGTTCCTACAACTATGAGATTATGCAACTCCCATTTACCGGAGGAACACTTTGTGTGCTACCAAACGTCACAAAGTAACTGGGTGATTATAAAGGAGCTCTACATGTGTCTCCGAAGGTACATGTTGGGTTGGCGTATTTCGAGATTAGGATTTGTCACTCCGATTGTCGGAGAGGTATCTCTGGGCCCTCTCGGTAATGCACATCACTATAAGCCTTGCAAGCAATGTAGCTAATGAGTTAGTTACAAAATGATGCATTACGTAACGAGTAAAGAGACTTGCCAGTAACGAGATTGAACTAGGTATTGGATACCGACGATTGAATCTCGGGCAAGTAACATACTGATGACAAAGGGAACAACGTATGTTGTTACGCGGTTTGACCGATAAAGATCTTCGTAGAATACGTAGGAGCCAATATGAGCATCCAGGTTCCGCTATTGGTTATTGACCGGAAACAGTTCTAGGTCATGTCTACATAGTTCTCGAACCCGTAGGGTCCGCACGCTTAACGTTACGATGACAGTTTTATTATGAGTTTTTAAGTTTTGATGTACGAAGGTTGTTGAGTCCGGATGTGATCACGAACATGACGAGGAGTCTCGAAATGGTTGAGACATAAAGATTGATATATTGGGCGACTATATTCGGACACGGAAGTGTTCGGGTGATTTTGGAGAAAACCGAGTCTTGGGAGGTTACAGAACCCCGGGAACTAAGGCCTTGTTGGGCCCTAGTGGAGAGAGAGGGCGGCCAGGCAAGAGGCGCCCCCCTCCTTGAGTCCGAATAGGACAAGGAAGAGGCGGCGCCCCTGCCTTTCCCTCTCCCCTCCTTCCTTCCCCTCCTTCTTGGACTAGGAAAGGGAGGGGCAAACCTACTTGGAGTAGGTTTCCCCCTCCTAGGGCGCCACCCCCTTGGCCGGCCCCTCCTCCTTCCCCTTTATATACGGAGGAGGGGGGCACCTCTAGACACACAAGTTGATCTTCATGATCGTTCCTTAGCCGTGTGCGGTGCCCCCCTCCACCATATTCCACCTCGGTCATATCGTTGCGGTGCTTAGGCGAAGCCCTGCATCGGTAGAACATCATCATCGTCACCACGCCGTCGTCTTGTGGAACTCATCCCGACACCTGCTGGATCGGGTCCGGGATCGTCATCGAGTTGAGCGTGTGCTGAACTCGGAGGTGCCGTACGTTCGGTACTTGGATCGGTCAGATCGTGAAGACGTACGACTACATCAACCGCGTTATCGTAATGCTTCCGCTTACGATCTACGAGGGTACGTGGACAACACTCTCCCCTCTCGTTGCTATGCATCACCATGATCTTGCGTGTGCGCAGGAAATTTTTTTAAATTACTACGTTCCCCAACATTAACATGCTATTTTATAATATTTTTGGTACTAACCTATTAACCTAGAGCCCAGTGCAAGCTTCGCAAAAAAAGGATCGCGATGATTTTTCTTGGACCAGAAGACAGCCAGGAGACTTGGAGATGAAGTCGGAGGAGCCACGAGGCGGCCACAAGGACGAAGGGCGCGCCCAGGGGGTAGGGCGTGCCCCCCATCCTTGTGGGGCCCCCATTGTAGAGACCACCCCAAACCCTAGAAGTGTTGTGATTAGCTAGCTGGGACTATGTTTGCCACTATTAATATATCCATCTCTCATGCTTGTATATATATTAGTTGTCATTGTAATATTTGCAGAAACTATGGATCAACAAAGAGACTTCTAACAAGAAGAGATATCGGGAGACATAATCCACGATGGACGTGATGTCTTGTCGTTATTTCTCAACGAAACCGATGGTCTGGAAGGAGAGGAAGCAGGCTACGGTGATTGAACAATGGAGGAGGACAGCCATGATCATGATGGCTCCGGCGACCATGATGGCGGCCCCGGTGACCGAACAGAGTCAGGATCAGCTGTTGCAAAGTCCGGCGAGGTATGTATATATATATATAGGAAAAATCCATCCTACCACCTGGGGGTAGTTACCCCACATGTCTCATATACTACCATGTGGTATCTTATATACTACTTTATCATTCTAAATATGTTCATATACTATATATAAGATATTTCAAAACAAGTTACATGGAAAAATTGCATATGAGCCCATAGTTTTTGTTATATTTATGAAACACGTACATATCTGTACGTAAAAAAGAGTATGCTTAAAATATGGTACATAGTACCTAAAAAGTAGTATATATACTACCTAAACATCGTTATATATTACATACTACACGTACATACTCTCGGTTTTGACAGATACTACATACAACATATAAAACTCAAGTGGTGGTAACTACCACTGGTGGTAGATAAAATTTGTCATATATATATATATATATATATATATATATATATATATATATATATATATATATATATAGCTAATTGATGCATTAATTGTTTTGGTATGTACATATATTAACTCTTCTTTCTTCTTTTATAGCCCTCAAGCCAAACTTCGGTAACGAGACGAGGCCTGAAGAAAAAGTTGCGCCGGGATGAAAGGTTCACGATCACAGAAATCGCGGGCGATGGCCAACCGATTGAACCCCTCCAGAACAACAAAGCATTTTCTGCTCAGTGCAGGGTTCTTGTTAGGGACATGATCCCGATCAGCATCCATCAATGGTATAAGCCTAAGAATGAAGACCCTCAAGTTTATTATGTCGAAGATAGACAGAAAGATGATCTTTGGACTGCGCTGAAGGAAAATTTCACCCTACCGGCAGAGGAGGACCCGGATAAGCCAGTTATATAGCCATTGGTCAAGGATCATGCTCTCAAGAAGATGGCAAATCTATTCAGGAGGTGGAGGAATGAGTTGAAATCAACGTATGTCAACAAAAACAAGACTCCAGAATTCACCGGCCGATTTGAGAAGATAAGAGATCACTGGGCCGCATTTGTGGCCCACAAGACATCGGAGAAGAGTAAGAAGATGTCAGCGACAAACAAGATAAATGCTGCAAAGAAGGAGCATCATGATCGCACGGGGTCAGGTGGCTACCTGAAAGCCCGGCCATTGTGGGACAAGGCTGAGAGTGACCTGATTGCTAAAGGGGTCGAACCAGAGACATTGAACTGGCCAAACCGTTTAAGGACTTGGTTCTTCGGGGTTCGGGGAACTTTGGACCCTGAAACAGGGAAGGTGCTGTTGGATGGATGAGCAACTTGCAACACCCATCACAAAACTTCAGGCAGCAATCAAGGTAGCGCAGGAAGGGACGTTCGTTCCTAACAAAGAGAACGACGAGCCCACACAGGCCCTCGGGAATCCTGAGCACCCTGGACGAACACGAGGCACGCCAGGCTCCGTTGTGTGGAAGGTTGGGTTTCCCAACGCAAGCGGTTACAAAACCCAAGAGAGGAGGAGGAAAGTGGAGCTAAGCGAACTGCACAAGCTTCAGGCAAGGGTACGAAAGCTAGAGGAACGACAAGCTATTGAGAACCAGCGAGATCTTGCCCAAGCTATCCCAGAAGCTACCCCACAATCTCAGCGGAGAAGCAGTGTGGCTTCCACCAAGCTTGTTCAGCAGCCTGACTTCACGGGTCCTAGCTACCCCGTGGATGCTATCACGGAGTCACACCAGTGCAAGCTTATGACGCAATGGCAGAACCTCAAAGTCAAGGCGGCTCTCGGCTCTGTGTTCCCTCCTAAACCCGATGCAACTTTTCACAGCCTTCCGATTCCACAAGGCTATGCTATTGTGATGGTGGATGAAATAACAGAGGGATTTGAGGAGCTCCAGCTTGACCACCCTACAGGTGAAGGGGAGACTCGGCTGGGTCTTGCTCTGAAGACTCCATGTCTATGGAGAAAGGAGCACATCAAGCTTCTGAACATCACGCCTCTGCCTCCACCTCCTCCTCCTCCGGCGAGTCAGCTGGGCACTCTGCCTCCTTCGCCTCCTCCTCCTCGGGCGAGTGATCAGGGCACTCCGCCTCCTGCTCCGGTGCATGAGGGGGGCAGTACTCCGCCTCCTTCTCCGCCTGCTCCGGCGCATCCGAGCAGCCCGCCTCCTCCTTCACCTCGTCAGCGAGGCAGAACACATACGTCGCGGCTCTGGCTGCTCCGGCGCATCGTAGCACACTCTGCCTTCTTCTTCTTCGCCTCGTAAGCAATGAAAGAAGACAGCCGCAGCCGCTCCGGCTGCTCCGGCGTCTAGCAGTACAACCAGAGGCGGGAGGCAATACAGAGTCGGTCCATCTCTCAAGCCTGTAGAGAAGTTACCATACGAGATGATTGTGGAGGAAAACAAGCAGGTCCTTCAAGCCCAAGTGAAGGACTTCTTTGAAACGAAAAGAGCTATGAAACATCCACCTTCGGAGGAGAAGATAGATCCGGTGAAAGCGAAGCGCACTTTGGATGCCCTGAAGCGAGCACCACCGCCTCCGCCGCAAACCAACTATGAGCGCATTATTGAAAGGACATATAAGGAAACGGAGTGGTCGGGAAGTACTTGCAATGATCGAAGGAACGAAGAAGTGGGAAAAAATTCCCCATCTCGGCGAACAAGCGAAGCAATCGTGCCCCCCGCTCAAGGTATCTAGCGATATCATTGCTAATCATACGGGGATGGTGCCCGGTACCAATCCTGGAGATTACCTGCCCGATGATGCACATTTTAATACAATGGAGGTGGATGAATTCAAATACCGGCACTGGAACCTCTCGTCAAACCTGGCCATCCTCCTCTAACAACGATGATGCGAAGATTCCATGATTGGTACATGGACATCTGCAGCAAGTCTGGGAAGGATACTTTGACGCTAAGAGTTAAAGAGGAGCATGACCTTGTTGGAATTGATCTGTTGTCTGTTCCATATGAGGAGTTCTTCCAGTTTTTAAATCAAAAGGCCCTCGACAAAGTAATCGTCACTTGCTACTGTCTGTAAGTACTACTTCTGTAATTAAGTCTCTATATATAGCTCAGCTCTTTCATTGCATGTATATACATTTATCCTCACTATATTGTGCAGATTGAAGATCGCCGAATGCAAGAAAAGACAAATCAGTGATATTGGGTTCATTAACACAAATCTCATAGATGAATGGAATGTTAAACATGATGCCAAACAAACCAAGGCCAACTTGCTACGATCGTTACTTCGAAATCAAAACAAAGATATAATACTCTTTCCTTACGAATTCAAGTGAGTGTTACTGTCTTGTGCATGTTCATTCTCCCTTATTACTCGAGGTTATAGTAATGTAATTGATAAGCTATACATGTGTGCGCAACTTCTACTTTATTCTGCTAGAGATTAAGCTTGAGGAGGGACTAGTAACCGTCATAGATTCGAGACGAAAAGATCCCGAGGAGTATGCGGCCATGACTAAAATGCTCGAGAAGTAAGTTCAATCAATCATTATCGCACCATATCGGCAACTTTGTTCATTTTTTGATATCAAGTAATTGTTTACTTTGTGTGGCAGGGTTTGGAAAAAGTTCACTGCAGAAGCTCCGGGACTACCGAGGGAGCTGTGATTTAAACACCCGAAAGTAAGTACTACTAGCTAGTATCGCGCATCTCCCATTGATTCTAGCTAGTTTCATCAATACCATTTAGCATGCTTGTTTATTAGTTTGATTCACCTCTATTTCTTGTAAAGTGGTTGTGGCAGGAACCCGGGAATAATTACTATGGATACTACATTTGTGAGTTCATCCGCCACACGACGTGTGAGTGGGGCTACTCTAAAAAACAATATGAAGTACGTAAGCAATAATATTCAATTTTATTTTATTACCGTCATTTGTGTTGAGTTTCATTCATATATATGTATTGACCCCCTTCTTCAAATTAGACGTTTTAGATGCGGAATGAACTCCTACCACAAGATCGCATAGGAGCAATTCAAGAGGAATTGGTGGGATTCTTTCTTGACCACGTCATCGATAAAGATGGAGAATACCATGTGGACTTGAGTTCAGATGTTAGGGGATTGTAAGAGATCTTATATTGTATATATGTAGCCAGTAGCATCGGATAGATATATGAAAACTTGTTGTTCGACCAATCTCTTGGAGAAGGAGAGGTCAATCACTTCTCTCTGTATATGTTCATGACGATCTTCTGTACTTAATGGTTTCCTTCATTTGCTTACTAACTAGCTAGCGTGTCGAGTCCTCTCTGTACGTATAGTATGTAGTGTCGACCAAGCACAGAGATAAGAGATGACACTTTTCTCTATTAGCTAGCTAGCTAACACAATATATGAAACCCCTAAATTAACCCTACAAAACCCCCAAAAACCCCAACCCCCCTCCCTTTCAAAAACAAAAAAACAAAAACAAAAACCCCAGCCCTGATGCTGACGCGTGGATGCCTTTTGGTCCCTACGAACCTGGACAAAAGGCCCTCCTACCTGGTCAAGCCGCAGCGGTCATGTGGAGCCTCATCTGTCCCGGTTCGTAGGCGAACCGGGACTAAAGATACTGAGCTTTAGTACCGACCCGGGACAAATGGGCCTTATGAACCGGAACAACTGTGTCTTTTTCTACTAGTGACATGTTAGAATATTATATTTATTATCATTTACTTCGCTCTCACAATTTGAGCTCCACAAAAAGTCAACTTTCTTTAGTACCTGATTCTAGCTCTAAGACAGGTTCCCGCTTTTTTCTTTTCTTTCGTTAGCACTTCACTCCACAAAATGTTCAGCACCAATTAAAATCGATGCTAAGATTCCTTAGCACCAAATGTTGACCAACATTGGCCTTGGCCTTGGAGTTGGTAGTGGTGATGAACACTTTCTACCATTTCCCATCTCTGGAATTAGAGTTGGTGCAACTGTATCATCCGAAGATTAGTTCTGAAGTATCTGGAAAGTGAACAATCAAGTCCTTATTATTGTTGACACTAGATGAATACCCCGCGCGTTGCTGCGGGACATGTTGCGCAAGCTTCTAGACATTAACCGAATTGCTTTCAATAACCGTAAAATTTTGTTTTTTTTACTAATGGAACACATCGATTTTGGTATGTTTGTAACAATTGGCATTCAGTTAAGTACGCACACTAAAAAAGATTTACATTGTACTTACTTTGAAGGTTAGTCATATTGCCATATAGAACTGAAGATGGCTCTCATATACAGAATACTAAAGATGATATGATAAACATGAGTATTTGTTAGAGGCAGATCTTGGAGAGGTGATTTAATTTTGCAAGTTGAAGATTGACGCAACATAGGATTGAAGTATTCATTCAATAAATAGTGCAAAATTGCATACACAGTGAGCAAACGAAATTTGTTTTCAGCAATGGACCAGCTCTTTAATATTGTTTAAAAAATATTATTGCTAGCAGGCACAAATGGACACAAATGAAGCTACTAATTCTAGCGTGTGAGTTCGGAATAAAATAAATACTACTGTTAGATAACCAAATTCTCTTGATCTCATTGGTGACCACAAATGATATTTCTAGACTACCGCTAAAAATAGTTCACAACTATGAGCCACAACAACCCATAGGCTTTCCTTTATGATGAATCAGACAAAATTTTAAATCAAATCAACACCTTAGGAAATAAAAATAAAAATAAGTACTATTAGATAACCAAATCGTACTAATCTCATTAGTGAAACAAATGATATTTTAGACCATCACTAAAAAAGGTTCACAATTAACGGCGACAACAACCTGTAGAGATTTATTTCTGTCTTTCCTTTATGATTTATCAGGCAAAAAAATAAATCCAATCAACACCTTAGGAAAGATAAATAAGAAATCTCCAACGAGACCAGCAAAATGCATAGATGTGTTCAGACCTTGTTAAATCAAAGAAGGCAATTATGCTAATTGATATATTGATCTCCACTTTGGTTGAACGCTTGAGAAAGTTGAAAGCGTACAATTTGACTGAGATGCAGAGAGACCGCTACTACTAAGATTGAAGGTGGCACCAGAACCGTTGCTTTTCGGTGATATGGACTGGAAAAACACGCACGTAGATGGCTCTTTCCAGAACCTTGACCGAGTTGCATGCATATGCCGGTGGTAAGAAGCAGGTGCAGCAGGAAGTTGTCACTGACGACTTCTACTATTTTACGTACAATTCTGAATAAAACACTGGGAGTTGAAAATGAATCAAAACAAAATGCCAAGGAAATAGTGTTAGGTTCTGTATGGACTATCACTGTATGGGCTATGGAGTAAGTCTTGCTGCAAGGAAACATAATCAGAAGGGACAAATGAGTACAACCTTATAGATTCTGTTTTTGTAATATGAGGATGTGCCGTTCCCTGTAGTTTTGTCATACCGAACATTAGCTTGTTGAAAGATGCAACGTGCCAATAAAATTTCAAAAAATAACCACCAAAACAAATTCTTAATTTAAATTTTTGGTATTTGGTCGCTGTAAGCCTATAAAGAAAAATGTACCTGTGTATTTATTCCAGTTTTGCAAGTTGCTCCGCAGCTTCACGCAAAAGCCAGAGTCCATGTCGTAGTAATGTCTCCACACATGATCCGTAATTGGCAGCGCCTTCTAGCAGCAGCAGCACCTCTGAAACGAATGAACCATCAACGATGCCGGCAGGCCGAGGTATACGGTTCCCAATGACAAAGCCAATGTTCTGCCACACGCTCTGCTGGGTGCTTGAGTCTCTTGGCATGGACTGGCACGGCAAGTTATTGTGGAACTGCGCCCATGCTGAGCAACCCTTTGACGCGATAGGCTGGAGACCTAGATTCTCCTGTGCGTTCACCTAAAATCCCCTTGAACGGCTCGCCGTGCTCCAGGCCGATCTCTTCTTCCTCTCCCACCGCGCACCATGCCGACCGGCTCGCCGTGCTCCAGGCCGGAGGAAAAGGAGGAGTTGTTAAGGGCTGTAGGGTGTGTGGCTGGCGGCAGGCAACGGCAAGATTCTTGGTTGCGCCGGTGCGCGGCGGTAGGCAGCGGGGCGGATTAAGCCCACGCAGACGGTCCGTGGTGGCGGCCGTGCGAAGCCCATGCGAGAGCCAGCGACGAACTATGGGCATGCGACGGCTCAGTCGCGCCGCAGTGCGATGGCGCGATATCCAGGCCCATCTTGGCATCGAGGTCACACCGGAGCTCTGTTCCGACTGCCGCAACTCGATAAGAAACAGGTGGGAAGATGAGATGTGTCGAGAAGTAAAAGACGATGCATCTGGGCTCTTCCTCCAGTTATACGGAGTAGAAGGGATGCATTGTCCGTTATGAATAGGAAACGATGGGTTCCATCGGTGACCAGGACTGCAGCGTGTCAAGTAAAAACTGAATCTAAGGAAATGACCGATCGGTTCAGTGATGAAAATGATGGCTGCGTACTAACTCCGAAGAAAAATTTAATCCTATGGAAAGGACGGGTCGCTTCAGTGACCAGGATCGTTGTGTACTAAGGAAAAACCTAGTCCCACGTTGCTGATTGAATTGTGTGGGCCGCAGCTGCAGGATTAGTGATGATGTGGCTGCAAATGGAATCAGTTTTTGCTTAGATGGCATGGTTGCTGATGTGGATAGCTTGCATGTTGAGAGAAATATCATAGTGGGGATGAACTATTTAGGTATTATAGATATGAATCATGGCATCCTACAGCAGGTTGGACGACGTCGTCAATCAGCATGACCATGGATGGACATCACATTGCAAAAGGAGCCTTGTTCTACTACCACATACATGAAGTACTTGTTTTTGAATGACAAGAAACATGTTCTTTGCGATGCAGCCATCGACCAAAAAGTAAAGAACGTACCATAGGCTAGCTCAAAGATGGCCTCCAATCAATCTTGGCTTCTTATGCTCTCGTTCACGTCTTCTCATCTTCACCCACTTGTTCGTCCTCATCTTCACGACAGCAACCTGGTTTTATAGTTGAGCTGGTTTAGCCGAACCGGTCCTCATCTGTACATGTGCGATACGATCAAGAATCACTCTACGTGCCCTAAATTCCTACGACATCCTCAGTTCTTTGATTCATTCCGCGATGTGAAATCCATCATCGACTAAACAACCATTTTGTTATGTCATTTTGGGTTTTGCTCTCGAGTGTGGCGCGCCTTCGGCTCGCTTCAGCAGCTGTAGTCATCGCTAGATGGTCTACGGACCTGGATGTAATTTTTATTATTTCCGGTGTTCATTGTAATGCCATGATTGAAGATGAATAGATCAAATGTTTGTCTGCCAAAAGAAAAAGTATTACATTTTTTGCCCCAATCATGATCTTTCTGATCGCTTTCCTTTCGTTTTCCAGTCGCATAGAAAATTCATGAGATCAAAAAAGAAGAAGCCGTGAGAATGTGGATACAAATGTGAAAACAAGAGAACAACATCTCAATGTCTTTGCCATCACGATGCAGCGTAGACCAGGTCGGTCATCGCGCACATGCATGCACATGCACGCGTGTTGGGTCTAGCAAGGTAGGTTGCGGCTGCTCTCCTACAACTTGCTCAACTTGCAGAAAGCTTTATAATGGATTGGAGCGACAATAATGGAGCAACCCGCCACGACCATGATTCCGGCCGCCGCGCTGACGGTGCTGCTGCTGCAGCTCTGCCTCTCGGCGGCGGCAGCTCAGGCTACGCCAGGTGCAGGCTCGCGCTGCCCAGCCAGCTGCGGCGCCGTGCGCGTGCCGTACCCGTTCGGCATCGGCGACGGGTGCTACTGGCCGGGATTCAACCTCACCTGCGACCGGACGCGCACCGGAGAGCCGCGGCTGCTCGTCGGCAGCGGCCTCCAGGTCGTGGAGATCTCCCTGGCCAACTCCACGGTGCGGGTCGTGGACAGCGCGGGCCAGGTCAAGCTCAACTTCACCGGGCCCGGAGGCCTCGACGGCACTGGCACGTGGGGCGGCCTCGGCGTCGCCGGCCCGTACGTGCTGTTGGAGTGGCGCAACCAGTTCGTCGTGACGGGGTGCAACGTGCAGGCCACGCTCGTCGGGGACGGCGGCGGCGGCAACGTCATCAGCGGCTGCTCCTCCTTCTGCTCCATCAACGACAAGTGGACCGGCGCCGTGACCAACTCGAGCTCCACCGGCGACGGAGCCGCCACGGCCACGTGCTCCGGCATCGGCTGCTGCGAGACGCCCGTCCCCATCGGCCGCCCCTCCTACCGCGTGGAGATCAAGTCGCTGGACTCGAGCAACGAGCACGCCGACAGGCTGCCCATCGCGGTGCGCATCGCCGAGAGAGGGTGGTTCGACGGCGCCTCCGCCGCGCTCCTCAACGACTCGCCGGGGTACTCGCACTCGCGCCGGCCGGCGGTGCCCGTCGTCCTCGAGTTTGCGGTGGATTCGAGGCCGGTGGAGCTGCCCGGAGTGGCAACGTCGGGCTGCCCCGTGGACGCACGGAGGAGCGCGTGCCAGAGCAGCCATGCCTCCTGCCGCAACGTCTCCGGCAACTACCGCAGCGGCTACGTGTGCCGGTGCCTGGACGGTTACCAGGGCAATCCATACCTCGCCGGCGGATGCCAGGACGTCGACGAGTGCACGCTGCCGGGCATGTGCTTCGGCGAGTGCACCAACACGGCCGGAGGGCACCTATGCCGGTGCCCGCGTGGCGCCCATGGCGACCCACGCATAAGAAATGGATGCATCAGATCTTCTCTAGGTGAGCACAAAACCAATAAAATTGCACGCCAGATATAGCATCGGTTCATGCTCTGTTTTGTACTATCTCATAGATTCTTCCTTAACAACAGAAACACAATATTTGTGCACATTCTACAGGATTAAGTGTCGGCATTGGAGTTGGCAGTGGAGCAGCCCTTCTAATCATGGTGCTTGGTGCTATTTTTGTGACCCGAAAGATGAAGCAACGGAGGGCAGAAATGCTCAAGAAGAAATTCTTCAAGCAAAATCGGGGCCATCTGTTGCAACAATTGGTGTCTCAGAAGGCGGACATCGCCGAGAGGATGATCATCCCCTTGGTGGAGCTACAAGAGGCCACAAACAATTTCGACAAAGCTCGCGAGATCGGTGGAGGAGGGCATGGCACGGTCTATAAAGGGATCATGTCGGACCTGCACGTCGTGGCGATCAAGAAGTCCAAGGTCGCGATCCAGAGGGAAATCGACGAGTTCATAAATGAGGTTGCAATCCTCTCACAGATCAACCATCGAAACGTGGTGAAGCTCTTTGGGTGTTGCCTTGAGACGGAGGTGCCGTTGCTGGTGTACGAGTTCATCTCCAATGGGACCCTTTACCATCATCTTCATGTCCAAGAACCCGCGCCATCCCTGACATGGGAAGATCGACTAAGGATCGCAACCGAGACTGCAAGAGCTCTGGCCTACCTTCACTCGGCCGTGTCATTCCCTATAGTCCATAGGGATATCAAGTCCCAAAACATTTTGTTAGATGGCACTCTCATAGCAAAGGTGTCAGACTTTGGAGCTTCGAGGTGCATTCCGGTCGATCAAACAGAGACCGCAACCGCTATCCAAGGGACATTTGGGTACCTAGACCCCTTGTACTTCTACTCGGGGCAGCTCACCGAGAAAAGCGACGTTTACAGCTTCGGTGTCCTTCTCATGGAGCTTTTGACAAGGGAAAAACCATGCTCATATCGGTCATCTGAGGAGGAAACCCTTGTCGCATATTTCACCGCTTCGCTAGCAGCAGGTAACCTGGTTCGCGTGCTAGATCCTCAGGTCGTTGAAGAAGGAGGTAAGGAGGTTGAAGAGGTGGCTATGTTGGCGGTGGCATGCGTGAGGATTGAAGGAGACCACCGGCCAAGCATGAGGCAAGTGGAGTTGACACTTGAGAGCCTTGGGGCCTCACATGATAGCTTCGTGATGCATGACATGGACGTGCCGAAGTATCCAGTGATTCAGGGTACAAACATGGAGGAAACGAGCCGGCAGTATAGCTTGGAAGCAGAGTACTTGTTGTCATCAAGGTACCCTCGGTAGTGAATATAATTCTCGTGTGATCAGTTAAATTTGAAAACTGATGACTCCATAATGGTATATAAACTGTTTTACGTTTTTCTTTCTAAAAGAAACAACAAGAATTGACATGTGTGTCCATACCTTGTGGTCTTGTGGAATTGCATAGTCTGGAACTTTGCATGTCTGCCTTGATCTCATTTGTTTTCTCACTGCTCTGACAAAAAAGAGAACTTGCTTTAGTGCAACAGACATACAAGCTCTGAAGAATGTTGCATTTTGATTGAAAATTCACTTGACAGGGGTTCAGAACAAAAGAGGTTCAGAACAAGAATTCTGGAGTGATGCACGCATAAGGGAAAAAGAAGTTCAGAGCATTTTGATTAAGGCATCAAATGAATTCTGGAGTGATGCACGCATAAAGAAAAAAAGAGGTTCGGAACAAAAACTCCAAAATAAAAAGGAACTTGGCTTGTTAGGCAACACAAGAAAAAGAAGAAAAGACCATCTGCATCTCCAGGAAGAAAAAAAAAGTAGGCTCCTTCTTGGCTTGCAGAAAGAAAAAGAGAACATGCCAACACTTGATTATTTTTTTTGAGGAACCAGCAGGAGCACTGCCTTTTCATATAAGAAGGAGAATAAAGTTTATGTACAAGAGTGTTCCGGTTTACTGAGAGAAACCGGACAAAAACCCCTAGGAACTAATCAACCGATACCGGCTGCCACCTGTGCTCGGCCAAAGGCCAAAGTCCTTTGCTTGATGTCGTCGAAGGCAATAGCTGCAACCTCTAGGTGCGTGAGGCGAGTTCCATTGAAGATGCGTCGGTTTCGCTCCTTCCAGATGTTCCAGATGGTGTAAAGGAAGCGGCCGCTCCGCCTTCTTCCGGCGTCCTTGGGCAAATTGTTGGTGAACGAATCCCACCAGTCCGAAATCCCCATCGAAGGGGGCAAGCGTGGGCGTGGCCCAGAATCCTCTCCGTCCACACGGACGTGAGACCAAACTGCAGCGGCAAGCGGGCAGTCCTTACAGAGATGAGTGGCGTCTCCGGTGCCCCAAGGCAAAGGGGCAGCGAGGGTCGTGTGGCCAGCCACGAACGGCTAGCATGTCGGCCGTGAGGATTTTTCCGTGGAGCACAAGCCAGGCGAAGAACTTGCATTTTGGCTCAGCGTGTGCCTCCCAAATCTTGGCTGGGGAAAACCTGGGATAGGATGCAGAGAACTGGGCCGCGTAGGCCGAAGCAGCAGAGTAAATGCCATTAGGGGTCCACCGCCAAGTGATGGAGTCCTCCTGGTCCGGGTTCAACTCAATCTGAGAGATATCTGATGCGAGGGCAATGAACTCCTGCAGATGGGTAGGCGATGAAAGACGGGCCACCGATCTGATCCAGTTCTCCTCCTTGAGCTCCTTCATCACAGTTCTTCTCTTCCTGGTGGCAATTTTGTACAGCTCCGGGAAGGCCCGGGACAGGGGGCCCCGTCCTGTCCAGTCGTCGTGCCAGAATAAGGATTTTCTCCCATTGCCCAAGGAGATGGAGGTAGAAGCCCTGAAGAGCGCCATATCCGTCTCATCGCAGGGCACCGCAGAGCCCGCCCATTGGCGGCCAGGATCAGTCCACATAAGCCAAGGCCAGCGCAGACGGAGCGCCCGACCAAATCTCTCGAGGTCAGTGATTCCCAGGCCCCCCATGGGCTTAGGCCGGCAGACAGTCTTCCAGTTGACCAGAGAATGTCCGCCAGACGTGTTTTCCGAGTCTTCCCCACACCAGATGAAGTTACGAGTGATTATTCAGTAAGAGGAAAAAGGATTTTGGACCAAATGAAGTAGGCTCTCAAGGATACGAATTCATGACAAGTTTGACGGATCTTTTGACATGTCCTAGTGTTTAAGTCTTGAAGATATAGATGAGGGCATAGTCTCACCATGATTAAATGATTTACTTCTATTTTGTGTGCCACTGTTCTAGATATTCTGTGTGCCACTGTATTTTCAGAAATAATACACTGAATATTTTCAGAAATAATACACTAAGATTCAGTCCTAGATATATTTTGCGTGCCGGTAATGAATGTCCCCAGTCAAAATTATGAGTTTTCTAGGTTCATTTGTATTACGGATAACTCATAACTCAAGTTAAGATCCAAATCATGCCGAGATGTTAGGATTTAATTTGTCAAACTGAACGGAGCAAGGGGGCTGTGATTCAATTTGGTTCCAAACTGAAGAGAGCAAGGGAATTTAATTTGGTTTCAAACTGAAAAGGGAAGAGAACGCTGAACAGCGAAGCAGCTTCAGGGTGGGTTCGTTGGACAGTCAGCAGATGGTAGAAAAAAAAAGAAAGTTATCGGAAGAATAAACTCCGACCTGCCGGATTCGAACCAGCGACCTAAGGATTTATCTGCAACACTACAGTCCTCCGCTCTACCAACTGAGCTAAGGTCGGTTCGTGTTCACAATTTAATAATAAGCTTGTTGATTTGGTGTCTCCCGATCCGTGTCCCACGTGACTTGTCCGTGGCTTATCCAATCTCAACCACGTACACCCAGGGCGGAGACGGGGGGCGAGCAGAGGCTAGACCCCTGCCAATCGTCGGCCCCTCAAAGGATTTTAGCAGGTTGTGTACTGTACATTACTAATGGCCGCAGATAATTGCATCATTAAGCCCGTGTAAAAACTAGTATCTATAATACCTAAATAGTTGATCCCCACTATCTTATTTCTCTTGACATGCAACCTATCCACCTCATCAACCTATTCACCTCAGCTATCCTGCCATGTCATCGGCTCTCTACAAAGTGGCTATTCGATTTTTTTCCTGTGGTTTGTTTTTCTGCCCGTTCAGTTTTCTGTTGCTAGCAAACTAGCAGCCCATTAGTCTAGCGTACATGGCAGCCCATTCGTTTCCGGTCGTTTTGATTCTCCCACTAGCGAACTGGCAATTAAAGCAGCCCACATCATAGATACTCAATAAATCCATGAGAAACGACTACAGGAAGGGGAGAAGACGACACATTTTTTTATTGATCGCCTAGATCAGTTCCCCTTGCATCTTTTTTTGCCCTCCCTATAAATTAGTTTGATCTCGACATGATCGCAATACTGCTTCTCCTTGCGATACATATGAACCATTTTAAAAGATGCATCGTATCCTCCACGGCTCCACCTCCCAGGCTCCCACCGCATTTTCTCTAATGAACAAAGCAACGCTTCATCTTGCTCATCTCATCTTCGGCCGCCGCTGCCAGAATCCAGCTCTGCAATGCGCTACCATGTCACCACTCAAAGATGTGGCTCGATCTCGGCGGAATCAGGCCTCAACCTATTCATGTGGGGTATTTCGGCGCGATCTCGACGAGGCATGGAGGGTGTCTCCGTCCCGCGTGTTTATCGCCTTCAAGATTTGTCTTCAAGGGGCGGACTACAACTGCGGCGCACAGAGCATCGAGCGATGGTGTCTCTCCGCGACCAGGGTTGGCTGCAGGTGTTCTTCTACGTCTGTGGCCGTCCTTTGCGTATTGTACTGTTGCAGGAGTACTACCTTATATTAATACAAGTCCAGTAATAATGGGTGTCGCCGGGGACCTGCAGCGCCTCACCACTGTCCCACATCGGCTTCGCCTGGCCGGGCTCCTCTCACCGTCCGCATCGGCTTCACTCGGCTGAGGCCGCCCTCGACACTCCACTCCGCTCCATCGCATACAAGGCAACATAGAACCTTGCTGCTTCCCGTCGTGAAGCCCCTTCAGTCCTCCCTTTGCTCTGGCGTGGAGCTCGGCGAGCCGGTAGGAGTGCCTTGCATTGGGCGAGGAAGAACAGGGCTCTTTGCAGTTGGGATCTGCCTAATTAACTCGATCTTGCATATAGTAGGTACAAAATCAGCTACAAAGTAATTAATCCGATCAGGTACGAAAACATATTTTAGTCACTGCTCCCAACAGCCAGAGCGTAAGTCACAGGACTAAGGTTCAGTTAACCTGTTAATAAGGTTAATACATAACCTGTACCTCTTCTCTCTTTCTCCTCCTCTGTTTCTAGCTTAACACGGCTTGGTAACGGCCAGCTGCACTTTCCGCGCAGTGTTAACATCACCTTCGTGTAATTGACCTCGGTCACTCAGGTTTCATGCATACATGTTTTGAAATGCATAAGGCAGAAACTGCTCTGCGTTTTCTTTCAAGAAAATATATTAAATAGTATACCTGACTAAATGTCCATACATTTGCAGCCCAAAAAATTGTGATTTTGGATCCATTTCCACTTACATCGTCATTTCTTGCAGGCACCTTCTATTTTCTTTCAGCTGCAATATTAATTGGATCTCTCCTCAAAATATTCATTGGTTCTATCAATTGTGAAGTTCCATCTTCTTTACTTACATTCTACATGCACAATGTTACTGCTCTTTGTCCAATCTCAGTGTACCATCTATCAGAATTTTGTATAGCCTGCATATAATGCCTAGACTCATTAGCCCATTCTAATATTTTGTTGAGATTTCATATTATCATTAGCAAGATGAAGGTATCATCCTTCATGTCATGTATATGCTACTACTACCTGCATTAGCTTCGCCTCAGAACATACCCTTCTCATTTGGAAAGAGGAATATGCTCGTAGGTGTTAACACTAATTATTATACAAGCTACCAGAGATGTTAACGAAGACAAGAACAAACTAATGTTTCCAGTTTATTAGCAGATACAACCATGTGTTGCAACACACCCTATTTTTAAACTTGCTTTTATATATGAACAACCTGGTTATATTCTGTAGAACTTATGTAATAGCATGCAGAAGATATATTTACAACAGGACTCACATATAATACACAACAAGTAATGGGAATTTGTACATAACCTTGCATCACATCTCCATTTGAGAATCCGGATCTTAGAGTGTTTATATACAATATATTATTAATGTAAATGATATGCGATTACTTATGCCATAACACTATATTTGCTATCTTTATAATTATACAGCAAGTATTATCTCCATTCCAAAAAAAACATCTTAAGATCATATATCCATCTTATTCAAACAAGTTATTCTCTTTATGCATTACCACGTGTGTAGGAAATTCCCGCAGCAACGCGCGGGGGAATTATCTAGTTACATTGAATATGGAACACTTAAGCCCAATAGCCCATACATATGTAGGGGTACAGTCGTGGTTGGCTATTGTTCCGGCCTTTTTTTTCTCGAATACGCTACGGTCAGCGTATCATTGCATTGATAGAGAGAAGAGAACATACATGTTAGGTATCCGGAGCACGTACACTACAAGGCGTGCCCGAGATACACAGTGAGCATGGGGTGGGTTGCTCAGCCCAAAGATCCATCTAAGTTACATGGATGATACTACTCAGTCCTTTGGCTCTTGCACATGCCCAGGAGCGGGCGTCATCATGGATCGCGGCTAGGAGGGAGGAGGGGGAGGGGGTGATCTTGTCGAAGATGATCGCATCGCGGTGGCGCCAGATGGACCAGGTCGTCAGGGCGGCAATGGTGGAGAGCCCTCGTCGCTTTTCCTGGGTCACCATAGCAAGGGCCGAGCTGAGCCAGTCAAGAAAGCCAAGGGTGCCGTCCGGAATGGTGATCTCGGGGCAGCACCATGAGAGGATGCCATGCCAAATAGTGCGAGAGAAAACACACTCAACCAGGAGATGATGCAGGGACTTGGCTTGCTGAAAGCATAGCACACAAGCAGGCTCATGCGGGAGGCCACGCTGCTCCAGCTGGTCGGCCGTCCAGCATCGGTTGACGGAGGCTAGGTAGATGAAGAATTTGACTGAGAGGGGGGCACTCGATTTCCACACGAGGCGCCAGTGCTCGGACGTTGTAGATCCGGTGAATAGAGCGTTGTAGCAGGAGGAAGCGGAGTAAGTCTCATTCTCCGTCCACTTCCATAGTATAGTGTCGGGCTCCTAGGATAGAGTGCTTGTCTGCAGCCGACGCCAGAGGTCGAAGTACTCAAGCAGAACCGCCGGCCCAAGGTGGCCATGGATGTCCCTGGTCCATGCTGGATCTTGGAGGGCCGCAGCAACTGTGCGCGATTGGCGACGCCGGCTTGGGACAAGAGCAATAAGGCTCGGGGCGAGGTCACTGATAGAGCAGCCCCAAAGCCATTTATTAGTCCAAAAGCGACAAGATGTGTCGTTGCCAATGGACCAAGCCGTCGAGGTGTGGACGAACTGAAGGGCCTCGGGATCAGAGGGTGGCTGGAGATGGGACCAAGGGCGAGAGCCATCCGAAGCGCAGAGCCAAAGCCATCGGACAAGGAGGGAGATACCGATACGGTGAAGATCACGAATTCCGAGCCCGCCAAGCTCAATGGGACGGCAGACTCTTGCCCAGCTGGCAAGGCAAGATCCAGCATGGGCGTCTTTGCAGCTATGCCATAGGAAGTCGCGGATGATCCGGTTCGCTTTCTTGAGGATAGGTGGGGAAAGCGACATGGCCAAGAGGATGTGCACGAGCATGGCCGTACTTGCCGGACCAAGGCAAGGCGTTCCCCTCGTGAGAGAAGCGCGGCCTTCCAGGTTGCCAGCTTGCGGAGAAGCTTGTCAATGAGGGGAAGCAGGTGAGTGCCTGGCACCTGATACGTCTCCAATGTATCTATAATTTTTGATTGTTCCATGCTATTATATTACCCCTTTTGGATGTTTATGGACTTTATTTTACACATTTATATCATTTTTGGGACTACTAATTGGAGGCCCAGCCTATATTGCTGTTTTTTTTGCCTATTTCAGTATTTCAAAGAAAAGGAATATCAAACGGAGTCCAAACGGAATGAAACCTTCGGGAGCGTGATTTTTGGAACGAACGTGATCCAGAGGACTTGGAGTGCAAGTCAAGAAGCAGCCGAGGCTCCCACGAGATAGGAGGGCGCCCCACCTGTCTCGTGGGCCCCTCGGGCGTCCACCGACGTACTTCTTCCTCCTATATAAGCCTACGTACCCCGAAAACATCCAGAGAGCAGATGAAACACAATTTTCACCACCGTAACCTTTTGTATCCGCGAGATCCCTGGGCTGCGAATGCCAGCAAATCCTATTTGGCGTTGCAGGCGCCCATTATAGGCCATTTAAGCTAACAGGCGCTGCAGCAGCTAACCCCTCCCCCTTCAATGTTTATGCAAAAACCCCTTCAATGTTTATGCAAAAACTGAAAAAGGGTGGCGTTGGTAAGTACTCGAACCCGCAATCTCTTGGTTTACCACGAGCCGCGCAAACCACCTGGACAACACAAGTACTGTGTTTAGTTTCTCCCATCTTCTCTTTTAGTTCTTTCTTTTCGTTCCTTTTTTTCTCTTTCTTGTTTGTATTTTCTAATTTTTTTTCTTTCTTTTTCTTTTTCTTTTCCAAATATGCACACACTTTTTAAATTCAATGAACTTTTTCTTCATTGATGATATATTTTTTGAATATGCTGACCTATTTTCAAACTCTATGAACATTTTCAAATTCTATGAACTTTTTTTAGTCTGGAGAACTTTTTTTCAAATTCGATGAATTTTTTTTCAAATTTGATGAATTCTTATAAATATTGATCAACTTTTTTCGAATTTGATGAACTTTTTTCAAATTCGGTGAATTTTTTCTAACTCGGTGAACTTTTTTCCAAATTTGATGAACATTTATCAAATTTGATGAACTTTTTTTCAAAATTGATGGAATTTTTATAAATTGTTGAACTTTTCTTCAAATTCAATGATCTTTCTTGAATTTTGATGAACTTTTTTAAATTCGATGAGCTTTTTTGAAAATCAATGAACATTTTTTAAAAGTTCTATGAACTTTTTCGAAGTTGATGAACTTTTTGTCAAATTCTATGAACTTTTTTCAAATTCGATGATTTTTTTTTTCAAATTCATGAACATTTTTCAAATCCGATGAACTTTTTTTGAATTCACGAACTTTTTCCATTTTTGTGAAGTTATCCTTTCAATTCACTAATGCCTTTTCAAATTGATGTATTCTTTATTAAAAAAATTAAGTGTTGCAATAGATTTTTGCAATGAAACAGCGTTGCAGCATTGTTATTAAGGGTTTGCCTCTGTTACAAATCATTAAAAGCGAGTAGCTAGTGTGGCCGGGTGCTTGTACGTGAACTCGACATGCTGAGTTTGAAACCTGTATATAGCATTTTTTGTCGCGTTTTTTTTTTTTGCGAGCTTTTGCATTCGCCAGGCTTCGCGTTTCATGGGCCGGCCCAGCGCGGGGCGCTGCAGGCGCCCGTTCGTGCTCCCGCGAATGCCACCGTAACCTTCTGATACTACGGAATGGAATGTGGTAGATGCGAATGGATGCATTATTGTGGGCCTAAAATCTATTTTCAGGGGATCGTGGGCTTAAATCTCTGCAGGGCAAAAAAACAAAAACTTGCAAGGAGTATTAGATATCGTGGGCCGGTCCACTTCACTTCACACCCGCAGGAGAGGAAAAACGAGGGCGAGAAGATGAGCAGCCCTCGCTGGCCGGCGGCGACGCCGCCGCTGGAAGACGAGGATCTGCTGACCGAGATCCTCCTCCGCCTCCCCCCGCAGCCTTCCTCCCTCCCCCGCGCCTCCCTCGTCTGCCGTCAATGGCGCTGCCTCATCTCCGACCCACGATTCGTCCGTCGGTTCCGCCGCCGCCACCGCCGCAACCCTCCCCTCGTCGGCTTCTTCGACATGGGTCCTCGCAGCCTCTACTTCGTACCTACACTGGATGCCCCCAACCGTGTCCCGCCCGAACGCTTCGCCTTGCAGTTCCACGACGGCGACCAATTCATGCCCCTCGGATCCCGCCACGGCCTCGTGTTCGTCATCCACCTGTCGTGGAGCCGGGTCCTGGTGTGGGATCCGGTCACCGCCGACCAGCACCTCATTGCCCTCCCCCCTGGGTTAGTGGGACATCTGAACAGGACCATGGTCCACGGGGCCGTGCTTCGTGCTGCTGGAGAGGTCCAGCATTTCCAGGTGGTTTTGGTAGTGGCAGATGACGATTATGACATGCAGGATAGGCAAATGCTGGCCTGCGTTTACTCGTCGAAGACCGGCGTGTGGGGTGATATCATCTCAGCGCCGCTTCCGCCCAAGGTTCCTATCGGCAGCCGGCCCCTCATGGTAAGGAAGCTGTGTTGGTTGATAATTCCCTTCACTGGATGCTTTTTGGGAGTCTAGTTGGAATTCTCGAGTTTGATTTGTTGAAGCAGAGCGTAGCCGTGATACCGACACCAGTGGGTGTGGTTTCCTCCCACGGCAGACATGAACTGACTGTTGTACGAGCAAAGGGCGGTGGCCTTGGTTTCCTCATCGTGATAGATTTCTGCGCCCAATCATGGAGGAGAAAGACCGATTGTCATGGTGTTGCTTCATGGGAGCTGGAAAGAACTATCGAACTGGACAAGCTACTTCCCCTGAATCAAGAGATGAGAGCACACTTATACATAGTAGGGTTTGCTGAGGAGAATAATGTGGTGTTCGCGTGGACACCAGTTATCGGCCTCTTCCTGATTCATCTTGAGTCATTGCAGTTCAAGAAAATTCCCCATCCCAGCATGCTTGCCCGTTATCTTCCATTTGAAAGTGTCTTTGTTGCAGGTAATAGCATGCCTTTACATATCTCAGAATAAATGAAATAAGCATGCCTTTGCAGTGCGGGTATAATAAATCAAGTTAGTTTTAATGACTGGTTGATGGAATTGTGTTCACATCCTTTCATGTTAAGCTAACAATTGTAAGTAGTGTTGCATCACTTGTTTCTTCGGTTGTTTGATGATCTCGTCAACATATTACTGATATTAGCAATGTCATTCTGCAATGTTCTGTTCTGGTACTTGTGTAGTGCACAGCTGCGGTGTCTTTTTCTCTCTCAAGATGAGATACACAACTTTTCAAAGTTGACTACATGAAACAAAAAATAATAATCTAAATGACAGGTCACTTATATTTCCAGGATTTATTAGTATGATGTGTATATCATATTTTACTTTACAATATGGTGTAGGACAAACTTAAGAATATATCCAGATAACTTCTACCAACATGAAAAATTGTTTGCTTGACTTATTATGCTTGTAGAAACACGTGTTGGTGGTGGACATGATGGAGCTGTCGGTGGTGGACACGATGGAGGTGAGCTTTTGCTCAATACCTCTACTTGTTGAGCAGGTAAGCTTATCTTCAGTATGTATGTTGAGGTATCTGAAGTTCTGAACTGCTGTTAAAGATGTATTTTCTTTCCTTTTCACTACCATTTCTCAAGTACCGAATTGCAATATAGATTTTCGCTGCAACCCTTTGCTCAGTCTTTATGTCCACCTTGTAACCTCCTATAATGCTGCCTTTCATGGCAGGCTGCCTCTCATAGTGAAACTATTGCTTGACACTGTGAGAGTAAAAACAATGACAGTCATTTTGGACCAATGGAAGTATCAACTAATAAGATGATTCACAATGCCTTTCCTACTCCATGAGCCCCTCATATGTCAACTGTTCCTTTAATTAGCCTCTGCTCAGATCAGATGTAGCCATAATTGCTACTCCCTCCGATCCATATTACTTGCCGCTGATTTAGTACAACTATGTCGCTATAAAGTTGTATTAGAAGTATTATAAGTTTTTTTAGAGCTAGTATTAGAAGTTGAAGGTGTGCCACTAGCCCACTGCACTAAAAGTTGCTTATTATTGTTCTCTGTTTCAAATGTTGGTTTTGTCTAATGATGCTGAGATGATCTAATGTTTTGGAGCTTTTGACACAATTTACACAATCGTGAATCTAATGTTTACTGTTTTGGTCATACAAAATTATAAGAATTACTACCAACGGGTTTTCCTGAATGAATAGTACAAATTTTCTTGACTGATGGTACTGCTTCTCTGTAGGTATCTAGAATTACATTCCGGTGGTTGCGATGCAGCAATGGGATCTTCAGTCTACGTTCTTCCAATTGGTATGTTTGGCATGGGCCCTCTATGCGGCGTGTACCAGTCACTGTCAGCCATGAATAGGACTTGTAGGAAATGTCGCATAATTTGCTCAGTGTTTAGAACCTTAGTTCTGACTAATAAATGTTGAATTGCACCTGATTACCTTGTGCTATTTCTTACTGCATAGCTGGTAATTCAATCAGGGCAGGTTTCAATGCCATTTTGCTTCGTTGAGATGCTGCGAAGGCTTGGACGAGTAGCCTAAATTTGGGGTTCTTTTATGAGTTACTAGCATTTTAAATATTTTATGAGTCAGCTTCTGAAGATCTCATTCATTCCTGGAAAGAACTAAAGATGAATATTTTGGATGCATTTTAGCTTTGATTTGCCCGTACACATGAATGAACGCGTTTGATTCGAGATTCAGCTGTAATTTTGTTTTGCTATCTAGGACATGTAGGTGTAGCGAAGGCTTCAGTGAGTTGGCTAAAATTGGAATTTTAATTCCTTACGAGTTAGCTTAAGAAAGTATTACCTCCGTTCCATTTGTGTTTAGATACATCCGCATCTAGACAAATGTAAGACAAGCTTTTTGGGATGAAGGGATTTTTTTTCTCACTTTTTACTCATGAAGTCAAATAAATTTGCCTGCTGTGATCCACCCAAATTAACTTTCTCATTTGTTATGGATAACTTCTACAGAAGCAAAATATACTTTTATTGATTGCTCGTACAGTCTCAGCCGTTGAGCATTCCATGAATGATGATGCTGCTCTTCAAGCATATTTTTCTTCTTAAGATGCATGGTCCATCGCCTTACCAGTCATGGCTTTTTCTTCAGGAACAATGAAGAAGAGAACTGTTGTGCTGAGTGTCGAGACTCTGTCAGTGTGTGAGCGGCAGTGTAGGTTCTTTATATGGCACTGGAGTTCCAAGGAGAAAACCGACATTAATTCAACATGGGACAATTCGATATGTAATGTAACCAAGCAAATTAAATGACCACAGTGTCCTGTCGCCAAATTTGCCATGGTGTTCAATAAAAGTTGGCCACGTATTCATTCTCAAACAAAATGAGGACCTGTTAACTGATGTCATGATCAGTGGCGGTAAGTGCCAGGGGAAGTCAGGTATCTGTGGAGAAAGACATCTCTTGGCATGTAATATTTTTAGGAAACAAACGTGTAAACAATAATGTTTAACTTCTTATAACCAAGAAAATGAGCGAGCCATTCAAAAAAAAGTCTTGGAACTGAAGAGAAATCCATCTCTATACAAACTCTTTATGTTCTTGATATTGATTGAGTTACAGAGCGCACCAAAAAAAAAGAATCCAGAAAAAACTCCTCAGTCTATCTGGAATGCTTTTGTATAATTAGGAATTAATTATAAATAGGTATTCCGTTTCATCTAGGAAAAGAACCTAAAAATATTCCTTGACTTGACTAATTATCTTTCAGATAATCCATGCTTACATATAACGAAATTTTGTTTATAGCAGTACTGAAATTTGGCTTCAGGAAGTTCATTTGAAAATACCAGAAATAAATGTAACACCAGTTTTGTTTCCAGAGTAGCAAAGATGTTCCAATCAACTTAGGAAATTTGCTTGCATGACAACTGGAATAAAACTTACATGTGATCTACTCCCTCCGTTCCTAAATATAAGTCTTTGTAGAGATTCCACTATGAACCACATACGGATGTATATAGATGCATTTTGATTATAGATTCACTCATTTTGTTTCGTATGTAGTCCATAGTGAAATCTCTACAAAGACTTACATTTAGGAACGGAGGAAATATGCAGGAGACATGTAAGTCAATTTGTTTTAACTAATTCTGTATCTACAAAACTAATTAACCTAGGAAATACTCATGATTTATTTTTCACACAATGCTTCCATATAATGAATGAACTTTTTTGTTTGTAGCGATACTGGAGCTTGCTTTCAGGAAGCTTGCTTCCATATGATGATAGTAGCATAAATCAGTGTACTCCCTTTGTTTTTGTGTACAAGGTCACTTCATATTTTTATGTCCAGCTTTGACAATTAATTTTAGCAATAAAATGTGGGTTCTATGCCACAAAAAATATGGCATTGGATGCACATTTCAAAGAACTTTCTGATGACATATAATCCATATTTTGTTCATCAAAATTATAAGTCAAAGTTTGACACAAAAGTGAAGTGGCCTTATATAAAAAAAGGAGAGAGTAAATCATTATCTTTCGTTTCAAGTGGCAAATCATTGTTTAGATGAATTTCGAGTGGCAAATCAATACATGTAAAAATGAGCTGCCACTACATGAGCCGATCCATTTCACGTCATTCACGTCATGAGCTTCAATTTTACTGTCAGCAGTATGGGTCGATCGATCCACTTAACTCCGTCCACACACATCGTGGCTGCCGCGTGCTACCATCAGACTCCAGTCCATTGTCTCAAAAAGAAAAAGGAAATCAGACTCCGGTCCACCCTCCACCATTTCCCCTTCCAGCATGAGTCTTGAGGAGATTGAGATGAGGGCCACCTGCCTCCCTCCGTCGGCGCCGCTGCTGGAAGTGGAAGACCTGCCTACTGAGATTCTTCTCGGCCTCCCTCCACTGTCGTCCTCCCTCCCCCGCGCCTTCGCCGTCTGCGTGCTGGCGCCACCTCGTCTCCAACCCCTGATTCCTCCGCCACTTTCGCCTCTGCTACCGCCGCAACCCTCCCCTCCTTGCCCTAATGCTCTCGGACCGGCGTCTCTGTCGCCTCCACCTCAAACCTACTCTGGAGGAAACATGACCCCTGATTTGAAACATGAAGGTGTGAGGTGGGATCAGAGGAGATATCGCACGAGGATGAACGGACAAAGTGAAAATTAGTTAACATGAAAGGGACAAAGCGTTTCTTCTTTCGCGTGCGAAGGGATTGTGGAAGGAGATGGAAGAAACGATCCTTCTTCTAAATCTCAAGCTGTCAATCTTTGTGGTTTACACAAAATTAACGGATAGGAAGGGTTGACAGAAGGAGACCAAGAAATCTTCCTCCATTTATTAGTAGGTATAGGTATAGATATAGATATCTACTCCCTCAGTTTCTAATTATAAGATGTTTTAGATATTACAATATGGACTGCAAATGGATTAAAATGAGTGAATATACACACTAAAACGAGTTTAGATGCAATATGAATACGAGGAAATAGAGAAAAAACATTTTATATTTAGGAACGAGAGAGTAAAGTTGAACGTAGGGATCATGAAATGCTAGCTTGGACTATCTAAGAGCATCTCCAGCCGTCCCCCAAAAACTCCGCAGAGCCACTTTTTGGGCGCCGACGGGCAAAAAACGCCCCACTCGGGCCCCCCAAACGTCAAATTTCGGTAGATTTGCGCTAAATTGTCGCCTGCGGTCACAGGGCAAACCCAGCCCCCCCGGGGGGGCAGCTGGGGGCGTCGGATCTATTTTTTGCATGCAATGACCCCACCTAGCAGTCTCCTCACTCCTTTTACCATCCTTTCTCTCTCCAATTCAACCACGTCGTCTGCGTCGAGCTCCTCCCCAACTGCGTCGAGCTCTCCTGCCGAGGAGGCAGAGCCCCCCACCGCGGCGCGGGCCCTCGAGTGGGAGGTGCACCTCGCCGCCAACAACTTGGGACGAAGGCCGCCGTGGAGGGCCTCCCGACGGTGGTGGTCGCAGAGGCCGACACGGTCCGGGGCGGCACGCCGCGTGGTCGTCTGCGGCAGGGGGGGGGGGGCGTCGTCGGCGTGGTGGTCCGCGAAGGCCGCGTCGTCGACGTCGCGGTGAAATGGCAGCGCACCGTGGTGGACGGGCGTGGGCATGGGCGGCCATGGACTGGGCCGCCGTGGCCCGGGCAGCTGTTGCTCCGACACAACCCCGTCTACACCAAGGTGCCCACCGCTCCTCCACGACCACGATGACCCGCTCGCCCGCGCCGCGGCGTGGTTCTTCGGGGCAGGCACGGCCAGGGCAGCCATGGCCCCAGCCTGGATACCGTGCCCGTGCGTGCGGCCCAGTTGGGTGCCCTCGGGAAGGTCCTTGTGCTCCTGGTAGGAGACCACCGTGGCGCCGAGCGGATGGCGTCTGCCGAGTTCTGCTGCGCCTGCGCGCGAAACTTGCCGATCTCGTCCAGGCCGACGCCGTGGCCGCCTTCCTCTCGCTTCGACGGGGCGACATCCTTCCGACTCTGCTGCTGCGGTGCCATTGCCAGTGGCTCAGCGAGGCAGGCAACTCCTGGCTCTTTCAGCAGAATCTCGCCATCGCCGAGCTCGCCTCCCTGGCGATCCGCGCCTTCACGGCCAACCTCGTTGTCTCCGAGCTGCAGTGTCCACAACGTGTTTGTGGAAATGACATGCACAATAAAAACGAAAACAAGAAAAGAAACAGCCTGTTGGGGAGACGACTTGGAAAATTTTGACCTCAATGCCAAATGTTTTGCCGGCAGCCCCCCAAGCGGCAAAAATAATGCCTCTTGGGGGCTCAACGGCTGGAGATGCTCTAAGAGTGACATACATAGCTCACTATGTACTTGTTTTTTTGAAAAACTGGTACTAGCTAGTATTTTTTTGCAGGAAACATCCAGATTCATAGACCACCTAGCGAAGACTACAAGCACTGAAGCGAGACAAAGGCACGCCGCCGTCATCGCCCCTCCCTCGCCGGAGCCGGGCACAACTTGTTGTACTAGACAGTCGGGAATTCGTCATGCTAAGGTCCCATAGGACCAACGCCGCAGAACAGCAACCGCTGCCGATGAAGAGAATTTTAGATCGGAAGGATCCAACCTGAAGACACATGAACAAAGACGAACAAAGACCGGATCCGAGCGGATCCACCAAAGACAACCACCGACCAAATCTCGCGAGATCCGCCGAAGACACACCTCCACACGCCCTCCGACGTTGCTAGACACACCCTTGGGAGGGGGCTAGGCAGGGAGAACCATATTCCATCTTCAAGAAATCGCCGCCGTCTCGTCTTCTTGAGTAGGACACAAACCATAACAAAACTTGAAGAAGCACCTGAAAACGAAGCCCTCCCGCCGGCAAGGGCCGGGATCCACGGCACCCATGGCCCTAAGGCCACAGGAGACGTGGGAGATCGGCGGCGCCGTCGACGGGAGGCAGAAACCCTAGCCGCCTTTTCTTGAAGGCTTAAGGGTAGATAAATATCTTCAATACAATGTAGCGATCTCTCCTGATATTGCTAATAATCTATCCGTAGTCAGGACATGGTATGGATTTTATGAAGTATTGTTCATTTTAACACTTTTCTTCAAATCCCGAAAATTACAAATTTACCCAGTAAGGCATTTGTAATTATTGTTCCTGCGTGTGGCAAGTCCATTCATGACTGGGAAAATTACAAATTTACTCAAATTAGATTTTTTTTTTGTGGGATTACTCCATTTTGATTTTTGACGGGCTAATTTTATATCACCCCTTTGAATGTTTGATAATATGAGGTATGTGGGACTCAACCGGATCCTAGGTTTGAATCAGAGTTCAGGTTGTATACGTGCAAGTGTCAGTTTGAACCGTGTTCGGATTGTTACCTATGGGGTAGAATCGGACTTCAGTACGGTCACGTTCCTTGCAAAGAAGTTGGGCATGCCCTGCATATATAATGAGCTGTAGGCTGTAGCGTCTACTAGGGATTCAGATATGGATATTTGATCACTAAAACTATCTAGAGCTCCGCTCAGCAGTTCATCCGGCAGCTAATATTGCAAGTTGAAGGTGCCATACTGCTTCGCCGTTCACTTTGGGCTTCTACTGCTATTGCTTCGCCGGGACTCCATCGCATCCGGCATGAGGCGTGAGGAGGGTGAGACGAGTAGTAGCATCCCCCGGCATCCCCGCTCGCCGGTGGTGGGGCCCCTCGAAGATGATGACCTTCTCTTGGAGATCCTCCTTCGCTTGCCCCCGCAGCCGTCGTCCCTCCCTCGTGCCTCCGCAGTCTGTAGGCGATGGCGCCTCCTCGTCACGGACCTAGGCTTCTCCCGCCGCTTCCGTCGCTACCACCGCCGCAACCTTCCCATCATTGGTTTCTACAATCGACATCTTCCAGACATCTCCTTCGTACCTACTCTGAAGGGCCCAGACCGTATCCCACCTGGGCGATTGTCCTTGTAGCCTCAACGTGACGACCAAAACTTCTCCAACTTCGGATGCCGCCATGGCCTCGTACTGGTCCACGTCCGACACTCCGAACCGCTAAAGGGCCATATTCTGGTGTGGGATCCTATCACTGGTGAGCAGCACAACCCTGGCATTCCCCAGGGGATCGATACGGGGAACCGATTCAATGGAGCAGTGCTTCGGGCTACAGAAGATTTTGACCACTTCCAGGTGGTCTTGATAGGCAACAACGACGAAAGACGAGCGGTCGCAAGTGTTTACTCGTCAGAGACCGGCGTATGGAGCAATCTCGTTTCAACATCAACATCGTTGCCACTAATGGACACTACAGACCCTTTTTTGGACTGGTGTTTTAACGGTATATCTTTTGAACCCGCTGTGCTGGTTAGGAATTCCCTATATTGGCTGCTTGGAGTGGACTCGGTTGGAATTCTCGAGTTTGATTTGGAGAGGCAAAGCCTTGCTGTGATAGGGTTGCCGGTGCGTGTGGGTGTTGGGAGTGAGACTAGGAGCAATGGTCGGTTCTCGATTACGCAAGCAGAAGATGGTGGGTTGGGTTTCCTCTCGCTGTCAGGCTTCAGCGCCCAATTATGGAAGAG
Organism: Aegilops speltoides; assembly: GCA_021437245.1. Taxonomy (NCBI): domain Eukaryota; kingdom Viridiplantae; phylum Streptophyta; class Magnoliopsida; order Poales; family Poaceae; genus Aegilops; species Aegilops speltoides. The sequence continues at coordinate 34,523,336 of CM038146.1, read as the reverse complement.
GAAGACTAAATATGATGGTATTGCTTCATGGGTGATGGAAAAAATTATTGAACTGGACAAACTACTAAAAATCCCCGTGGGTCCAAATAGAAATGAACACGTTATTAAGGTAATTGGGTTTGCCGAGAACAATAATGCGGTGTTCTTGTACACAAAAATCGGCATCGTCGCGATCCATCTCGAGTCGTTGCAGTTCAAGAAGCTTCCTGGATCTAGGAGTGTTGCTTACTATTATCCATTTGAAAGTGTATGGTGTATGTAAGGACATGACTTTACACCGGCATCTAAAGTTAATTTCTCAATAGCTGTTGTTGGAATGCCGTGCACATCCTCTCATGTTAAGAAAGTGAAAAAAAATGCATGTACTCTACGACTATATATATACACTGGTGGAAAAATAGCCTTCGGTCGCGGTTCGCAACGGCCATTAGTCGCGGCTGCGCAACCGCGACCAGCAAAGCGCGACTAAAGCCCGCCACCTTTAGTCGCGGCTGCTTACGAACCGCGACTAAAGGCCCGTCCACGTGGGCGCCAGTGACCGTCGAAGGAGGACCTTTAGTCGCGGTTCTTCTGGCCAACCGCGACTAAAGGCCGCCGCAGGTTTAGGGTTTTAGCCCCCCTAAACCTGTTTTCTGTTTAATTTGTTTTGTTTTATTTCTTTTGTGCTTTATTTTAATTTTGAAGGAGTTTCATATATTCTACGGTACTACATACATGCATATGAATGTACAATTTCAAATAAATTTGAAATTAGAACCAAAAAGAATTCAAGAGGAATATACAATATATATTCAATATCATCGGATGACCATATACAATTTTGAACAAGTTTCCATACATGATTTAATCCATATAAAGTTCTTCGTCCTCGTGATAGTGTTCTCCTTTAGGATGGAGGACTTCCCTGCAGAACCATCCAGCTAGTTCCTCTTGAAGTGGTCGGAGCGAGCTTCGGACTAAGCGTCCACGGAGGTTATTCCTCTGAGCATTGGTATCACTCGGATCAACCCGCTCAGAGGTGTATCTCGGATCATCTCCTGAACAAAGTATGCACATAGATTGGTCAGCGGTGGCTGAATATCCCATCTTAGTCTTTACCCTTTTGAATTCTAGGTCTTTTTGAATTCACCGACCTTTGTATCTCTGAACCGTCTCCAAACCCTACGAGGCAAAGAAAATTAAATGGACAAGAGAGTTATTAGTTACTTGATATTAGGAAATGAGCGAAATAGGCCGATCGATATAGGCGCAAATGAATGAAAATAATTACTTCTGCAGCATTTTTTCGATGTCGGCCCAAAGCTTTGGATCCTTATCCAGAGAGTCGTGGGCGAGACATTCGAGGTGTTCACTTTAATTACTAGCAGAATCCGGTGGAACCTGCGGACACGATACATGCACGCGATCGTCATGCATAACTCATCGATTAGCCGCCACATACCATGCATGGAGTAAACAAAGAGAATGTGCTCAAGGCGAAACACTCACCCAAAATGGTAAGGAAATAGAATATCACTTTTGAGTTCCTGCTTTGTAAGAAACTGCCACAGTCTGCCTCCACGTCGTCGGGTAATGCTCCAACACAACATCATTAACGATGTGTGGGTCAATGAACCCAACATCATGGATGTTCCTTACTCTGCATTCCTTTTCTTCATTCGCATGTATAATAGAGGACACAACAATATAGTTAGGACATATATATAGTGCAGGCAATATGAGCGAGATGGGGTAGAAATTAATAAATCACTTACAGAATGTAGCAACCGATGATAGATTTGTCGAGCTCGCAGCTTGATTGAAAAGCTGGAACAATTCACTCAGTTCAACTTGTACATAGTAATGTTTGAAGTGATGCTCATGTCTAACTTCCGCATAAATATAATCTTTGGCGTTTTAATTTTTATGTAACCCTTGTACCAATTCAGCAGACGTTTCATTTGGTCGGTAGATCCTTTTCTCTGCGAGCTCGACGAGAGGCCCATTCTTGACATATGTAATTACTACCTCCCTCTCGGCAACTCATCAAGGCCTAACAGTTCACGAAGAGTAATACCTAAGTTGGCGCTTGTTCTCGCTTTTCGTTACAGTCAATCCCTGTGCTGCCGCAGCTTGTATGATCTCGGGGGCATCCGGACAGAAGGATTCCACTATAAGCGGGGCAATCGATTGTTTACTTTGTTCCCCGAGCTGGGCAACTTGTTTCCCGCTTTTTATACTTTCGGCCTTCTCCCGCTCTTTGTTCTCCTTGAACATGAGTGCCTGCTTTTTAAGTTCACGTGCATAGTCATTAGGGAGATTCTTCGCGGCTTGGGACGGTGTGCTCAAAAATGACTTAGCCCACTTCTTTTGCTGATCAGAATATACTGGCTTGGGCTCGGGCTCTCTTTTCTTCTTGCAGTCCGCCTTCCATTTCTCCAAATCAGCAGTCGCGCCCGCGTCGACTTCCTCGGCACTACGTTCCCAAGGCCTTGTGGGAGAGGCTTGATGATGGCTCCGTACCTTTGTGGTCTTAGGTACATAAGGGTCGGGTTAATACTCGAGACTTCTTCGCTTCTTTGCCATAGGTGGATTAGGCGGCGTCTCATCACCCCCCGGACGAGGGGCGGAGGCGGCGGATGATCACCCGCCGGACGTTGTGGGTGAGGCGGCGTCGGCTGATGTGGCGGAGGTGTAGGTGAACCGCCACCACCACCACCACCACCACCACCGCCACCGCCACCACCACCACCGTGAGGGGTGGACTTGTTGTCCTTGGCGCCTCGCCTGGAAACTTGATAAACTTCTTTTGCCATAGAATGTAATGGCGCTTGACATCTTCAAGTCTTTTCTCCCCTTCAGGTGTAGCAATTTCAATCTCCAGGTCCTCAAACCCTTTGACTATGTCCTCCACCGTGACACGAGCATAGCCATCTTTAATGGGGTTGTTGTGGTGGAGTGCTCGAGTAAACATGGTAAAGCACTTGCCGATGGCTACCTTCATGGATATGTTCCCCATAGGATATCAGATGACATTCTTTCATCTCCTTTATATCGTCCACGGGGTAGCGAGGAGGCTCCGGTGCAGTAATTTCGACCACCAGAGGCTCCGGTGCAGTAATTTCGATCGTCGGTGCATCTACACCAGCCGGTGGGGCCTCCGTGGAAGCCACGCTGCTTCTACGCTGCTGGCTTCGAGATCCATTGGATGATCTTCATGCTGCACCGAGCTGAATCTCTTTCGGCTACTAGTACACTCATGGTTTTCTTCATCACTTCCATTTCGATGCCAACCGCCCCACAACATCTGCTTCCCGATCCATCTTTCTCTTACGGCTTCAGAACGTGACGGGTCATCGTTCGGGGAACCCTATTTTCCACGGAATGTGCCCCATGCCTCGTCTACGTCCTCCGTGTTCAGGATTCGAGGGCTTTTGTCGTAGCGTCGTTCTCTCTGTTGAACTTGATCTTCCCTCTTGAGCAGCCTTCATTGCGTCAATAAGGGCTTGGGTGGGTTTAATTAATTTGCCCAGTAAACACACTCCCCTGTCTCCGGGTTGGCGTTCCCCATGCCCGTACCACCAGCTTTTGGCCCTTGGGTCCCATCCTCCGTACTGGACGGATTCCTCGCGCCCTCAGCTCGTTCTCCATCTTCTCGAACCTAGGCACCCAAATGCGATACCCTCCTGGCCCCATAACATGATTGTACTCCTTCTTAGCCGCATTTTCCTTATTTTGTTTCGATATTTGAAGGAACTGCTCCGATTTCTTTTGCTTCACAAATTCTGGCCAATCATCTTTCGGTTTCTCATATTGTCCTCTGAAATCCGAGTCTTGTTCGCTTGACAAAGTCACGGGCTAGATTTTGCTTGAATTTCCGAATCGTCGGCCATCTTATGAAAAGCGAACTGTTTGACTTTCCTCCTCCTCTCCTTGTTTTCCTCAATCTTGTTACCCTCCTCATCGAATTTGTTGTATTCGGAGGTAGAGCGAAATGTTCCATAAGCTTCGTCAAGCAATCTTTTTTGTTCTCTTATCGACAAAAGAACCATCAATTCGTGCCTTCTTTGGCTCATTCCACTCTGGGCGGTGATCGAGGCGTTGTCTCTAACAATGGCTCCGCATTGGCTGATAAACTTGGTGGCGTTCTTGCGGGGCTCCGGTGCCTGCGGTTGCAAAGTCGACAACCTGGATGGTGCATGTTTCTCCTGGTTTCATCGTCCTGGTTGCGCCACGCTTTGACGACGTACTCGATTGTTTTGACGATCCGGCGAGGCTAAAATAAGAAAGAGAGTCGCGCGTTAGTACACATATTTATTCAAATCAGTTAGTTTGTATCACGAGGCTCAATGTATATATATACCTCGGCGCGGAGGTGGTTGCTACTTCCATTTGAAGATAAATCGTTTATCGGCGTTTCTTGACATCATCTTCTTGTGGCGCCCTTCATCTTCACCGTCAAGGTTGAGATAAGAAGAGATATCATCTTCTTCTTCTCCGGTCGGCACATATTGAATATCGCCGTTTATGATGCGAACATATGTGCTTCACCGTCCGGATCATAGTTGTCCATAATCGGGTCAGCTCTATCGTCCGACATTATGTCGATCCTGAAAACATGTAGTAAAAACAAATTAATTAAGTGAAGAAGGGCGGTGGCGGTGGCGGTGGCGAAAGGCGGTGGCAAAAGGAGGCGAGGAAGGGTGGGAGAGGTGTCGTGGTGAGCGCAAGGCAGGCGGGGTTTAGGGTTTAGGGTTTTAAGTTGGCGGTTTTCTTTGGCGGTTTTACATTGTTTTTGTTTTTGGGGTTTAGGGTTTTAAGTTGTTTACCGTTTTGTTAAACTAAAACTAGTTAAAATTAAAGAAAAAAAAAAAAAAAAAATTCCTTTTCCTTTTCTTTTTCTTCTTCTTCCTTTTCCTTTTTTTTTCTTTCTTCTTCTTCCTTTTTCCTTTCTTCTTCTTTCTTCTTCTTTCTTCTTCTTCCTTTTTCCTTTTTGTTTTTCTTTGACGGTTTTCTGTTGTTTTTTGTTTTTGGGGTTTAGGGTTTTAAGTTATTTACCGTTCTTGTTAAACTAAAACTAGTTAAAATAAAAAAGAACAAAAAAAAGAAAAAAAAGAAAAAAATTCCCTTTTCCTTTTTCCTTTTCTTCTTCTTCCTTTTCCTTTTCTTTTCTTTCTTCTTCTTCCTTTTCCTTTCTTCTTCTTTCTTCTTCTTTCTTCTTCTTCCTTTTTCCTTTTTGTTTTTCTTTGACGGTTTTCTGTTGTTTTTTGTTTTTGGGGTTTAGGGTTTTAAGTTATTTACCGTTCTTGTTAAACTAAAACTAGTTAAAATAAAAGAACAAAAAAAAAAAAAAGAAAAAATTCCTTTTCCTTTTCCTTTTCTTCTTCTTCCTTTTCCTTTTCTTTTCTTTCTTCTTCTTCCTTTTCCTTTCTTCTTCTTTCTTCTTCTTTCTTCTTCTTCCTTTTCCTTTTCTTTTCTTTCTTCTTCTTCCTTTTCCTTTCTTCTTCTTTCTTCTTCTTTCTTCTTCTTCCTTTTCCTTTTCTTTTCTTTCTTCTTCTTCCTTTTCCTTTCTTCTTCTTTCTTCTTCTTCCTTTTCCTTTTCTTTTCTTTCTTCTTCTTCCTTTTCCTTTTCTTTTCTTTCTTTCTTCTTCCTTTTTCCTTTTCTTTTCTTTCTTCTTTCTTCTTGTTTTCTGTTGTTTTTGTTTTTCCTTTTTTTTGTTTTGTTTTTCTTTAATTCTGTGGCGGCGGGCGGGCTGGGCAGGCGGGCGGCGGGCGGCGTGGCAGGCGCGGGCAGGTGGCGGCGGGCGGCGGGCGGCGGTGTGGTAAGGGTAAGAGCAGGGCGGCGGCGCGGGCGGGGGCGGCGGCAAGGGCGCAGGGCGGCGGCGGCAAGACGGACGGGCGGCGGGCCATCGGGACGGAGCGGCGTGCAGGCGTCAGCGGCGTCGGTCGGCGCGGCGCAGCGCAGGCGTCGATCGGCGTCAAGAGCGTCAGCGCCAAGAGAGAGGCGAATGGGGCAAACTGCTAAGTGCAGATTATAGGCGAACCTTTAGTCGCGGTGGGGAGGCGGACGCGACTAAAGGTACCCTTTAGTCGTGATCGGCCTCCCGGCCCGCGACTAAAGTGTTTTACCACACCTTCCGTTCCTTGAGAAGAACCTTTAATCGCGGTGGGGGAGGCGGGCGCGACTAAAGGTACCTTTAGTCGCGCCCGCCTCCCAGCGCGACTAAAGGGCTGTCTTTGAACTGGCGGCGGTGCGGTGGGATGTTTAGTCCCACCTCGCTAGCCGAGAGGCATCGGCAGTGGTTTATAAGCGGCGGCTCGCTCACCACTTGAGCTCCTCTCAAATGCTGAGCTTACGGGCCTATTCTGTTACTCTGTGCCTGTGGGCCTATTGGGCCTTCTGCGGGCCTGAATCCTGGCCCATTAATGGGTTTCTAGTCGTATTCAGGCCGTGGTGGCCCAGTAGGTGGCATATTTTTTATTTTTTGCCTGTTTTTTGTTTTCATTTTTGCTTTATTTATTTTGTTTTGTTTCTACTTACAACAAAAAACTTATTTATTTTATTTTATTTTGTTTCTAGTTACTTATTTATTTTACTTTATGATAATTATTTTTGCAATTAAAGTTTCCAATTACTTATTTATTTATGTTATTAAAATCTTAAAAATACAATTATATATCAAAAAAATCAGAAAATAAAACTAATTCATTTTAAATTCTTGTTTTCTTCTGTTTTTTCTTCCATTTTTCTTCTTTTTTTTCTTCTTCATTTGTTTCTTCCTTTTTCTTGTTTTTCTTCTTTTTTTCTTCCTTTCTTCCTTTTTCCTTTTTCTTTCTTTTTTCTTCTGTTTGTTTTTTTCTTATGTTTTTCTTACATTTTGTTTTTTTTCTTCTGTTTTTCCTTTTTTCAGAAAAATAAAACTAATCCATGGAGCATCCTCATCATTTAACTTAATCAGAAAAATAAAAGGTTTGATACATCATTCAGTTCATCGACCAAATACAAAGTTTGGTACAATAAATTATTACACATCAATTCTTCCCTTGTGTCCCTGCTTGCTTACGATTGTGCCGTATCCATGGAGCATCCTCATCATTTAACTTAATGCTTGGGTCGGTGTTCACTTTGAAGGCGGAATTTCAGCAAACATATTATAATCTTGACATGTCATCTTGTCCTCCACTCCCACGATGTTTCTTTCCCCTGAAAGAACAATGTGGCGCTTTGAATCATCGCATGATGTCTTGATCGTTTTCTTATCTTTCCGTTTCCTCGGTTTGCTACTCATGTCCTTCACATAGAAAACCTGGCGACATCTTTCGCTAGGGCGAATGGTTCGTCAAGGTAACCAAGATTGTTGAAATCCACCATTGTCATTCCGTATTGCTGGTCCACCTTTACCCCACCTCTGTTAGCTTGAACCATTTGCACGGAACAAAGGGACCTTAAAGGAGGGTCCATAGTCAAGTTCCCATATCTCCTCTATGTAACCATAATATGTGACCTTTTGCCCATTCTCGGTTGCTGCATCAAAGCGGACACCACTGTTTTGGTTGGTGCTCTTTTTATCTTAGGCGATCGTGTAAAATGTATTCCCATTTATCTCGTACCCTTGGAAAGTCGTTATAGTCGAAGATGGTGTCTTGGCCAACATGTACAGCTGATCTACAACATCATTGTCATTCATTAAATGTTTTCTCAACCAACTGCGAAAGTCTCCATGTGGGCCTTCCTAATCCAGATTCAGCTTCCCGGGTTGTCCGGCGTAAAATATTCTTGTGTTTCTCAAAGTACGGAGCCACCAAGCTGGAATTGGTCGACCTGAGTGTGGTGTGCTTGATCAGAGAATGGCCGTCCATACATATCGTTGATTTCCTTCCGATCGTGCCTTTTCCACTTAGTCTCCCCTCGTGCGCGATCGAGGAAGACCAATCGGCTTAAGGTCAGGAACAAAGTCAACACAAAACTCAATTACCTCCTCATTTCCATAGCCCTTGGCGATGCTTCCTTCGGCCTATGCGGTTCTGAACATATTTCTTTAATACTCCCATGAACCTCTCGAAGGGAACATATTGTGTAGAAATACAGGACCGAGAACGAAATCTCTTGACTAGGTGAACCAGGAGGTGCGTCATAATATTGAAGAAGGATGGCGGGAACACCAACTCAAACCGACAAGACATTGGATCACATCGTTAGTAACGTGGTAGAACTTGGATTGATTACCTTACGAGAGATTGCATTGAGGAATGCACATAGCTTCACAATGGCTAATCGAACATTTTCGGCGAGAGCCCCTCAAAGCAATCGGAAGCAATTGCGTCATAATCACGTGGCGGTCGTGAGACTTCAGGTTTTGGAACTTTTCTCCGCCATGTTTATTATTCCCTTTATATTGGGCGAGAATCCAGACGGGACCTTCATACTGCTCGGGCATTCAAAAAGATGACCTTCTCTTCTTTGGTCGGGCGTAGCTGGCACGACCTTGAAACCATTCCGGATGCGGTCATCGTGGTCTTTCAAGCGTTGCTGGTCTGCCGTGCTTCCTTTGTATCATTTGTCTTCCCATACACGCCCAAGAAGCTTAGGAGGTTCACGCAAATATTCTTCGTAACGTGCATCACGTCGATTGCAGAGCGGACTTCTAGGATTTTCCAATATTCTAGCTCCCGAATATAGATTTCTTCTTCCACATGGCTGCGTGCCCGTCGGCTCCCTTGAACTGATTGTCCGCCGGGACCCTTTCCAAAGATGACTTTCAAATCCTTGACCATATCAAATACCTCGGCACCGGTCGTTCCGCGAGCTTCGGCGGTGATCTGCCTTGCCGTTGTAATGCTTGCCTTTCTTTCTTCTTGGATGAGTTTTGGAAGAAATCGGCGATGCCCAAGGTACACGTTCTTCTTACAATTTGGCAAATGTACACTTTCGGTCTCATGTAAGCGGTGCGTGCATGCATTGTATCCCTTATTTGACAGTCCGAAAGGTTACTAAGAGCAGGCCAATCGTTGATGGTTCTGAAAAGCAACGTCAGAGGTCAAATTCCTCTTGTTTGTGCTCATCCCACACACGGACACCACCCACAGCTGTAAAGTTCATCAACTAATGGCCTTAGGTACACATCGATGTCGTTGCGGGTTGCCGGACCTTGGATGAGCACGGCATCATAATGAACTTCCGCTTCATGCACAACCAAGGAGGAAGGTTGTAGATGCATAGAGTCACGGGCAGTGCTATGGCTGGAGCTCGCTTTCGCCAAAAGGATTCATGCCATCCGTGCTTAGAGCAAATCTTATGTTCCTTGCGTCGGCTGCAAAATCTGTGAACCATCGTCGATCTTTCTCCATTGCGTTCCATCTGCGGTGTGTCTCAACTCCCGTCCGACTTACGTTTCTCTTTGTGCCATCGCAACAACTTGGCATGCTTTTTGTTCATGAGCAGACGTTTCAACCGTGGTATTATAGGAGCATACCACATCACCTTGGCGGGAACCCTCTTCACGGGTTTACGGCCCTCAACATCGTCACCGGGTCATCGACTCGATCTTATAACGCAATGCATTGCATACCGGGCATTCATTCAAATTCTCGTATTCACGCGGTAGAGGATGCGATCGTTGATGCATGCATGTATCTTGAACCTCTAAACCTAGAGGGCAGACAACCTTCTTTGCTTCGTGCGTCTTGGCGGGCAACTCGTTATCCTTTGAAACATATTCTTCAACATTTTCAGCAAGTTTTCAAATGCGAGTCAGCTACACCTGCCTCGCCTTCCATTTCAGCAAATCCGATTGTGCAGCCTAGCTTTTTCAGACCATCATCGCATCCGGGTACAGCGCCTTTCGTGATCCTCTAACATGCGATCCAAATTCTCCTCTCCTTTTCAGTTTCAGCGTCTCCGTGCATCAGCAATGGTCCGACCAAGATCATCAGCGGGATCATCACGTGCCTCTTCTTCACCTTCCCTTCACCTTCAGCATCCTCCATGAAAGTATCACCGAAATGAGCAAGATAGCTTTCATCGATGAAATCATCCCTTCTTCATCTTCTTCCATTATAACCCCTCTTTCTCCATGCTTGGTCCAACAATTATAGCTTGGCATGAAACCCTTCAAGCGGATGCATGTGAACAACTCTTGAGGAAGAGTAACCCTTCTCATTCTTCAGATAACACATGGACAGATAACAAAACCCCCGCTTGTTCGCATTAGCCACTACGAGGAAATCTTTCAAACCCGTAGTGAACTCGCGGAGAGTCGGTTACCGTACATCCATTGCGATTCATCTGCATTATTATAATATAAAATATATAATTAACCATCATGCATTTGTTATGAACTACACACACATGCATATTGACACATCAAAGGTTCATCAAGTTGCTAACATGATCGAAGAGTGTGGCTCCAACACTTCATGTCATGTTTGTTTCATGCTCTTGGGGCATTTCATCAAACACCTTATGTGCATAAGAGGAACCAAAAGCAAACCTACACCCACTTGTGAAGAGAATGGCTCCAAATGGCTAAGTGTTGGCTGCTGGATGGGTATATATAGGGGAGGGCTTTAGTCGCGGTTGGCCAGGCCAACCGCGACTAAAAATGCCCGAAGGCCTTTAGTCGCGGTTGGCCTGGCCAGCCGCGACTAAAGCCCCTCACGTGCACCAGCTGGCCACCGAGCGCCCAGGGCCCAGGCCTTTGGTCGCGGTTCACCTCGAATCATGACTAAAGGTCCCATTAGTCGCAGTTCCTACAACCCGCGACTTATGGGCTGGACGGAAAGCCTGTTTTTCCACTAGTGATATATATATATATATATATATATATATATATATATATATATATATATATGAATTTTCATAGATACTTTTTTCTTGTTTCGAAAGAGAATGTTATTTTATTCGGTGAACAACTGTAGTCTCGTGGTGCGAACTGTAGTCTTGTGGTGAAGCCGACTTATCAGGGTTTATAGTTCTAGACTAGATATTGATGGTCGCATTTTCCGGAATTTATTTTAGAGCTTTCGCACGATGTGCGTTTAGTGGCAGACGTTTCCGTCGACAACAAATGCGTCTGCGGCGACTTCCTCGATCCCAAATGTCGTGCCGACTCAGTATCTCGGAGGTGCTTATAAGGGCAAGGTGTGCGTGCGTGCGTCCATAGAATTGAGTGTATGTGTGTGTGAATATTTGCGCTTGTATTGTGTTGGAAAAAAAAACTATAGTCACATGGTAAAACCTAACTACCAGTATATGGGCCGATCCATTTCGCGTCCTGGGCTTCAATCTCGCTTTCACTTCACTCACTCAGGGCATCTCCAGCCGTTCGGCCCCCCAGGGCGTCTAAATTCGGCATCCTGAGGCGAGCGGCGCTAGCTTCGGCCTGAGGCGAAGCGGCGCTTCTTCGGCCTGAGGCGAAGCTAAGCGCCGATCACGCACTCCAACGCGCCGGCCCGGGACGCGGATAATTCAAACTTCGCCGTTCCGCTCTCAAAATGCCGCAAGTCCGGCGATCGGGCATAGTTTGTCGTTACAAAAAATAGAGCGCCGCCACCCTCGGCGTGTTCATTCATCACTCGGCGGGATGGGTCCCAGGTGTTGGCGGTGTCGGCGTGCGCGAGCTCGGCGGTGTCGGAGCTGCTTCGGTGGTGGGCTGCGCCGGTGCGGCTTCGACACTGCTTGGCGGCGACGTAGAGTCTTCGCTCGGCGTCCGTGCGGCCGTGGGCGTCATCGGCGTCGTGGGCGTTGCCATCGGCAGCTTGTTCAGGATGAGGCCGCGCTGGACCAGGTACCACGCCTTGAGCTTCTCGTCGTTGCTCTGAAGCAGGTCCGCCGCACCCATCAGGAAAGCCATGTCGGTGTTCCTCTTTCTAGCTTGATGGCGTTGTTCTTCATTAGCGCCGACCACCGCGCCTCGGTCTTCTCTTCGCGTAGGACGGACCGGGCCTGGACGTCGGCGAGGCAGTGCTCGATGGACTCCTGCACTCGCGCAGTCGCCGCGTCGGCGTGCTTCCCCTTCTTGGCCAACTTGTGTCCGTCCGGCCGCCCTTCCGACGCGCCCGGAGTCGGCGCGTCCGGCTTGTACGTCTCCTTGGCCTTGTCAAGGGCACGCCGGACTTCCGCCCACTTCTCGCACTTGTCAATGCGTTTGTAGACGTGAAGGTGCTTGAAGTCGGCGTCTTGGTTGTCACCCCGGAACATGGCGAACATGCGCAGCAGCTGCGCGAACGGACAAACAGTTGGCGAACCGCGGGCGCAGGGGGCAAAAATGCGCGGGCGAACGGCGTGCGTACCTGGTCTTCGACGCTGGCGCCACTCTCCGGGCGAGCCGCGACCTCCTCGACGATTCCGTGCCATTTGTTGCCGCCAACTGGATCGCCCCCAATGGTTCGCCATCGCCTTGGCACCGCGCTGCATGTACACGCCTTTGAAGTAGGGGTCGACGAGCTTCCGCTCGTCGAACTCGGCCTTGATGCGGTCCCAGTACGTCTCCAAGCTCTGGTTCGCGCCGGTGGTCGGGTCGAGGCAGACAACTTTCCACGCTTCGGCGAGGCATTCCTCCTCCTTGGACGTCCATTTGATGCGCGGCTCGCCCGTCCTCGCCGCCCGCTTCTTTTTCTGGCGCCCCTTCGTCGGAACAGGAGCCGGCTCCTCCTCCTCCTCCTCCTCCTCCTCCTCCTCGTCCTCCTCCTCGGGTTCCTGCGCATCGTCGCCGTAGACGTAGCCGAGCTCGGCCTCCATGTCGCCGCTGAGGTCGACCACCTCGTCCTGGGTGGCGAAACCGGGAGACGAGGCGGCCGCGGCCGATCCAGTCGTGATGATGTCGTCCATGTCGGCTCCCGTGTCGTCGGCGTCGCCGAGGTGCGAGAAGGGCAGCGGCCCGCGGTAGAGATGTGGAGTCGGCGTGGTCGCGTAGGCAGGGGGTGGCGAGTAGTTGTATGGCGGGTACTGCACACCGGCGAAGGCCGGCGACGGTGTGCGCGTAGCGGGGTGACCATGAGGGAAGGTCACGTTCGGGTTGAACCAGCCGTGCGCGTCGCCGTCGGCGTAGCCTGGCGACGACGAACCCCATGGAGATCCGGCGCCTTGCTGCCCCCAGGGCGCGTACTGGTGGGCGTGGCCGACGACGGGAGCATCGGCAGAAGAGGAGGACGCCGCCGCGCGCGCCGCGTTGTCGCGGGCCTTCTTGGCTATCCCCCGGTTCCGCCTATCGGCGGTGACCGCTTCTCGGCGCTGCACTTCCACCCTCCACTCGGCGTTCGACAGGCCCGGCGGCTTCGTTGGAGGCGCCCTCGGCTTCCTCTGTTTTGGTTGGGTAGCGGCGCCCGTCGCGGCCGCCGCGGCGCGCGGCATGGTGTATTTCTTCGGCGGCATGGGCGGCGGGCTGCGAGCGGGGTTGGGCGGGAGAAAGGGGGAGAATGGCGGGAGCAAGGCGAGCGAGCGGGAGAGAAGTGAGAAAAAAGGCAGTAAAAACGGCGGGAAAGGGCCTTCGGTCGCCTCCAGTGCGGGTCCACGCGCCTTTTCGCTGCGCCCGGCTCCCTAGCGCCCCAGGCGCGGGTTAACCTGGGTCCGCCGACACTAGTTTTGGCCCGAGCCGGCGAAAAACGGGCCTCTGGGGGCGCGACTGGGGCTTTTTTTCGGCGCCGGCGCGGCGAAATCGCCTGTTGAGGGCCTGTTGGGGGCGCGGCTGGAGATGCCCTCACACACATCGTGGCCTTCGACCAGAGTCAGACTCCAGTCCACACCATTTCCATTCCCCTTCCCCGCATGAGGCGTCAGGAGATTGAGATGACGGGCCGCCGCCTCCCCCCGCCGTCAACGCCGGCGCCGCCGCCGCCGTCGCTGGAAGAGGAAGATCTGCTCAAGATGCTCCTCCGCCTCTCTCCGCTGCCGTCCTCCCTCCCCCGCGCCTCCGCCGTCTGCACGCGCTGGCGCCGCCTCATCTCCGACCCCGACTTCTTCCGCCGCTTCCGCCTCCACCACCGCCCCAACCCTCCCCTCGTCGGTTTCTTCGTCGCGGACGAGGTCCGCCGCCTCCTCGGCTTCAGGTCGCTTATGGGCGCCCCCAATCGCTTCCCCATCAAGCGCTTCAACATGAAGGGTAAGTAAGGCAGCCAGATGCTCAGCTGCCGCCATGGCCTCGTACTCATCTTCCTCGGCGTGGAGTACCAGTTCCTGGTGTGGGACCCCATCACCGGCGTCCGCCACTTCATCGACCCGCCTCCAGCACGGACTCTGTGTGCACGGGTCAACGGAGCGGTGCTTCGAGATGCGAGAGTCGACGGCGACTTCAAGGTTGTTCTGGTGGCCGTTGAGGGTTCACGAGCAACCGCCTGCGTCTACTCGTCCAAGACCCGTGATTGGGGTAATCTCGTCTCAACCATGCTTCCACCCAAGGCTTCTATGGGCAGCCCTCCTGTCATGAATTTTTCGAAGATGCACTCTCTGCTTGTTGGGGATTCCCTTTACTGGCTTCTGTCAAGAAACTTCACAATGTAGGTTCTCAATATCATGCATTCGAAAGTGTCTGCACTACAGGTAAGAGTAATATTTTCACTCGGCATTGTTATCTATGCTGATCATGCTAATTATCTTAAATCCATAATGTCAAATTTGTTCGAAATTTACAAGTACCAAGTCCATATGTAGTTATGTACCAGGGAAAACTTATAAATTGAGTCCGTTTCATCATTAATGCTGAATATATTTAAACATAATTTAAATCTGAGTAGCTAGGATTTAGGATCACTTTTTTGCTAGGATTAGTCTGATTATATTTTTTCCCGATATGGCATGGAACAAGCTTAATAATTCTGGATAAATTGTCTATTTGACCAGCTAAATAGTCTGAGTGCTTGTTTTTCATTTTTATGATATTCATCAGTATATACTTCTGTCGGACTATTCTTTAAATTTGAAGGTAACTGTGGTTTATTTTTTTCCCTGTCTATCCCTAGTGCTGTTTCAAAACGGGAACTATGAGTTTTTGTAAATATCTCGTAGATGCCTCTTCGTGTCTATTTGGCCTTTTGTTGGTATGTCATTTTGGTTGTTTGACTTCTGATGCTTGCAAAAACAGGTAATGGCGGTCGGCCTAATGCAGCTGATGTTCCACAAAACGCTTAAGAAGATTGTCTGTTAGATATATGATGCACTGGTTGAGCAGGTAAGCTTGTATTCGGCATGTATGTTGAGGTATTAGATATGTTCAAGATATGTACTGCTATCTTTTTACCGCCATTTCTCAAGTACCAAATTTCTTAGCTGTTGCCCACATAGGCACATCTTATGCTCTGATGGCAGAGGCTGCATCTTGAATCTTTTCTGTAGGCCCTGCTTCCTCGTCCCTTCCCCAGCACCTCTCTGTTATCTTCCTCATGCATTCACCCAACCGCCATCTCTTTTATTTGCTGATGTTTTACCGCTCCCTCTCTCTACTGGATGTGCTTTTTTTGCTTGCCTTCTCGCTCCAGGTGCCTTGCTTTCAGTTTACCTCCTCCTTAGTACTCCCCCAGTTCCTTCTAGTAGTGTGGGTTCTTCTCCCTATCGCTCCTCCAATGACTCATGGTTTGGTTAAGTAGGAGCCTAACCCATTCTCTATTTGTGCATGTACTCGTGCCTGCTCAGAGATGAGAGTGCCATCATGCTAAGTGATAGCAAATGAACTGCTTACACTTTACTGCGCTTCGATGGCATGTTTCTTTTTAACATTTACTTGTTACTACGTTGCCTTAAACTTTATTATGTGGTTAAGACTATAAAGTCGTAGTGTAACTTGCATGTTGGTCCCGTCTACGCAAGTAATTGATCATAACAATTGCTGACCATTTGGTTTCAGACTTACTTTATTTTATAGTCTTATTATAGCTATGACATTTCACATTGCTTCTTATGTTGGATCATTGTGATACCTAGTGAACTAATGATTGTCAGTTTGTCACAATAGTTGTAGAGTACTACTTCATTGAATCTTGTAATGTTGTATATTGTTTTGCCTGCAGTTATTGTAGTTTATGGACAATCATTCTAGTGTTAAGCTGTTTGGTTAAACATTTTCCGGGATGTCACTTGTTGTCCACTAAATTTGCATCATGCACATATAGATATAATTGACTATTAGCTACACATCATTCCACTGGTCCAAAGTCCAATCTAGTTTCTTCAATTTTTGCCACCTGGACCTCTATAGTTTATATCGAAATCAAAATCGCATCTTAGAATTTTTTTTCATCACTAATAACATTTTGCTTGTTTTACAACAAGCGTGGCCACCCCACCCCCCGCTCCGCTTCGCTAGCCCCCCCGCCTAGCCGAGCCCTCCCGCCGTCGTCCAGCCCTCGCCGGCGGCCCTCGATCCCCTCCCAGCCCTCTGCCCCCGCCACTCCCTCCTCCCGGCGCTATGGCCTCCAGCAACGCCGATGGGGGCGCGCGCCACCGCCACCGCGAGGAGCGCTGGAGGGACTCCGACACCGACTCCTTCTCCGGTCGGCGCTCCTACCGCGATGTGGCCTGCAGCTCCTCCCCTGCACCGCTGCTGCTCCAGCTGCAGTCCGCCCAAGCCCCGGCCCAGCGCGCACCCGCATCCTCCCGCCTCGGCCCCCGCTCGGAGGTCCATCGCGTCGAGCGCGCGGAGACGGAGCTGCGGCCGAGGGGCAGGGGTCGGCGCCGCCGCACCCAACGCACTGAGGCTCCCGTGCCTCGCTCTCGCCGCAGCCCCACGCCGGAGGAAGAGGCCGGCCTCTGCTTCCGTTGCCTTGACCCGCCACCACGTCTGCGACTGCACGAACAAGGTCAGGTGCAGACGCTGCTCCTCTCCGGCCACGTCTCCCGGGAATGCACGCCTGAGCGCAGAGCCAGGGACCGCACGTTGCAGCAGGCTTCGCTTCAGCCGCGGCGCCGCCCCCTCCTCCGACCATGCACGCCGTGCCAACGGCTGTGCAAGCCGCCGATCCCCCAAGTCCAGTTCGCGTCATCCTCTCTCGCTCTGTGGAGATGGAGGAGGCCGAGGAAGGGCTGCGGCCCGGGATGGTCGCCTCCATCACCGGCACCAGACCCGTGGTCACCGCGGACGAGGTCGCAGACACACTGTACACCACGCTCGAGTTGCGCCCCGGGGACTTCACGATCTACATCCACCATCACGAGGATTTCCTCATCATCTGCAGCACGCAAGCCATCAAGAACAGGATCTGCGGCGACCGCTTCATCGACGGCCCCAACTTTGTGCTCTCCCTCCGCCCTTGGAGTAAGCTTGCCCACGCCGGTTGTGACAAGTTCGAGCAACGCGTCAAGCTTGACCTCCGCGGCATCCCTGCCCAGGCGTGGCACCTATCCACGGCTGAGCACCTCCTTGGCTCGAGCTGTTGGGTGGAGCGCCTCCACCCCGGAACGAGGTCGCGGGCAGACCTTGCCATGTTCAGGCTATCTGCGTGCACGCGCGACCCGTCTGCCATTCGCCACCTTGCCATCCTCGAGATCATCGAGCTCGTCCCAGCGCGCGTCCTGTCCGATCCCCCTTCCATCCGCGCGCTGACCTACCCGGTCTCCATCCGGCTTGTAGCGTGGTTGTCACGCCGCCATCGGACCCTCGTGTAGACGCCGACGATCATGGAGGCGCCGAGGACGGCCACGGCCACCCCGACCGCAACGCACGACGCAGCCCTGCTCGTCGTCGTGGCCGCAAGCGTCGCCTCCACGATACTGCTTCGCCAACCACCGGGTGCGCCCATGACAGGGCTTTCGATGCCTTCACCTGGTCCATCGCTGGCGGCTCCCGCTGCGCTGACTGGGTGGCCATCACCACTGGTTGGTGCTCGACGGACACCCGCCAGCGTACGGCACCGCCACGTCAAGATCCGACCGCCAGCGCCACGAGGATGTCACCCTGGCCTGTGCAAGCTGGGGCCCGCCGACAACGTCGTCGTCACTCCAAAAGAGGAAAGCGTGTCTGGCAACAAAGAAGCCGACTGCCTGATCCTGCCACGGGTGACCCTTCTGCGGACCCCGCCATGACAGATCCACCTTTGGACAGGCCAACTGGCGCCCTGCGATTGCTCGCCTACCCCGCTGGGGCTGCAGAAGGGCCCGTCGCCCTCCTGGCCCATTGTCGCCCCCCGCTTAAGTGGCTGCCCACGCCCCGTCGACGCCTGTCCCGGCCGGCCCTTTGATTCGCCCGGCTCTGGATCCAGCGCTGCAAAGTGAGGTCCCCACCCCCGACACACTGCCCCTGGCACGAACGGCACCCGAGGCGGATCCCTTGTCGGGGCAAACTTTGCCCTTATCCACCGATGGGATAGACTACGTCCACCCTGCAGACCTGCCGCCACAGCCCGACAGTGACGATCGTGGTGATGTTGGAGCCATGGCCCCGTCCCCGTTTGAATCTCAAACCGATTCTGGCATGGCGCCAGCTGCACCAGTGTTGCATGGCAAGGCAATTGTCGCTGCTGGGCCGGGCCATGCGCGCACTCCAGATCTGGGCCGGACCTCCATGGGCCCAGCAGGCCTACCACCCAGGAAGCCTAGCCTGCGTCGCCCACAAGGCCAGACCCTGAGGCCGAGCAAACTCGTGCGGAGCAGCACTTGACGGGAAACCGCTCGCCTGCCGCGACCTCCCTGCGACCGAGCGCACATCGCTCCGCCTCCCGCCTATCACCTTGCGCCGCTCCAAGCCACGGGGAGCCACTTGGACTCTAGGGGAGTTCCTGACGACGGCCACTGGACACTTGAGCTCGGTTCTCTCCACTCCCGGCAAACGTGCTCACAGGCAGCCGCTAAACTTCACCCCCTGACACGGTCGCTCTGCATCATCGGCGGCGAACCAAGCTGCTGCGCCACCCACAGCCGAGCGTCGGACGCAAGTCCATGTGGTGTGCACCGTTGGGATCGTTGGCACCAACCAGAAGATCACCGCCGCAGAAATGAAGGCCTATGATGACGTGTTGGCAGCACCGATCCCACTTATCGTGCTATCTGCCATTGCGGCATTGGTTGATCGTGAGCTCCCCGTCGACCCGGCAGGCCGGCACCCGCGCACGCCATTGCAACGCCCTCTGGGGGTGCGATCGTGGTCTAGCCTTGTGCTCGGACCCCCCGTCGACCTCGTGCTCATGGATCACGACCTCAAGATTGCGATATGGAATGTGCGAGGCCTCAACGCACGCACTAGGGGCACCACTGTCCACTCGCTGATCATGTCTAGTGGCGCCACCATTGTTTGTCTTCAAGAAACTAAAATGCCTTTGATTTGCTCGTCGGTTGTCCTCGAGGCCCTCGGTTTTGAGTTTGACGAGTATGTGTACTTGCCGGCGATAGGCACTTGCGGAGGCATACTGCTGGCATGGAAAAGCAGGGAGGTGACTATCACCAACCCCGAGCTCACCGCCAACATGCTGTCCGCCAAAGTGGCCACCCCCTAGAGCCAGCACGCGCCATCGTGGATTACGGTTGTCTATGGACCTCAATCCGACGCCGACAAGATTGCCTTTCTCCAGGAGCTTCGCGATCTGCGCATTGTTTGCCCGGGCCAGTGGATGCTCTGTGGTGACTTCAACCTCATATACCGGGATGAGGACAACAACGGGAACGTGGATAGACGCATGATGGGATGGTTCCGGCATCTCCTCAACAATCTGGCGCTCAAGGAGGTGTACCTCAGTGGCCGCCGGTACACATGGTCTAGCGAGCGATCACCCCCAACGCTGGTGCACCTGGATAGAGTGTTGTGCACGGTGGACTGGGAGGAGCGGCACAGCGAGTGCCACCTTCGATGCCTGGCCTCCGTCGTGTCGGACCACAACCCCCTCCTCCTGGATTGCTCCCCAATTTCGCCCAGTCGTCAATGCTTCCACTTCAAGGATTATTGGGTTCGGTTGCCGGGATTCTAGGAGGTAGTTGCAGCGGCTTGGCACTCCGTCGGCTCCGCTGACCCATTCGAGCGACTCATGCTACGCCTGCAAGCCACTGCACGTAAACTGTCTGGCTGGAATGCTCGCACTGTTGGCAATGTGCGCCACAAGATGGCCCTCTCCCACGAGCTGCTGCTCCGCTTTGACGCCGCGCATGAGAGTTGCCCTCTCTCCGCGCATGAGGATTGGCTTCGTCGTCAAATCAAAACCTCCTACATGGGACTAGCATCGCTTGAGCGCACCATCGCATGTCAACGAGCGCGCATCACCTCCCTCCAGGATGGGGATGCAAACACTTCCTTCTTCCACTGCCAGTGCTCCTATCGTCGCCAGAAGAGCAGGATCCAGAGCTTGGTCGTAGATGGACAGGCCCGAACCGGCCACGATGATATGGCCGCGGCCACTTTCGCGCACTTCGACGACCTTCTGGGCACCGCTACCCATCGCGAGTGCATGCTCAACCTCGCACAGCTCATCGAGCCTGCTGACGACCTCCTTGAGCTCGACACGCACTTCACCGACGATGAAATCTGGAATGCTGTCAAGCGGCTGCCGGCGCGCAAGGCCTCGGGGCCGGACGGCTTTACCACCGAGTTCCTTCGCGCCTGCTGGCCCAGTCAAGGACGATTTCGTCGCCGTCTTTTAGCAGCTCTACGACTTGTGCGGCCGTGGATTCTCACGCCTAAACAAAGCCCTCCTATCGTTGCTGCCAAAGCACGCCGACGCGCGCGGCCTGCAAGACTACGGACCGATCAGCCTCATCCACTTGGTGGCCAAGATCTTTGCCAAGGTGTTGTCGCTCTGCCTTGCGCCAAAGCTTGACTCGCTCGTCAGCAACAACCAGAACGCCTTCATCTCCGGCCGTAGTTTGCACGACAATTTCGTCCTAGTTCGGCAGTCCGCACGCCTGCTGCACTAGCTTGGGGCACCACGTATCCTCCTCAAGCTTGACCTTGCTCGCGCCTTCGACTCACTTTCATGGCCATTTCTCTTCGAGGTGTTGCGGCAGTACGGCTTCGGAGACATATTTCTGGAGTGGCTCGCGATCTTGCTGTCTTGTGCTAGCACGAAGGTGCTGCTCAACGGGAGTCCTGGCCCCCCAATTTGGCATGGCCAGGGTCTACGCCAAGACGACCCCATCCCACCTCAACTGTTCGTCCTCGCCGTGGACATTCTTGGGCGCCTATTCAAGCGAGTTGCAGACATGGGAATTCTGCGTAGATTGCACCCCACAAGGTCCATCCCGCCAATCTCGCTATATGCAGATGACGACGTCCTATTCTGCCATCCCAACTCTGAGGAGATGCTGTCAAGGCAATCCTGCACTTGTTCGGTCGGGCCTCTGGATTGCATGTGAACTACGCCAAGAGTGCAGCCACGCTCATTCGCTGCGAGGCCGACGAGGCTGCACCTGCAGTCCAGCTCCTGGGTTGCCCAATCGTCGAGTTCCTCCTCACCTACCTGGGCATCCCCCTTACCATCCGGCGACCTACTGCTGCCCAACTACTACCCCTCGTCGACAGGGTGGCCAGGAGCCTCCCCTCTTGGAAGGCATGGCTGATGAATCGGGCCGGCCGCCTCGCCCTAGTGAAATCGGTCCTAGGTGCGATCCCGCTCCACCAGTTGCTTGTGCTTGCCCGAAGACTCTCAGGCTGCTCGAAAAAATCCAGCGTGGCTTCCTTTGGGCTGGCCGCGCCGAGGCCAACGGACACTGCCATGTCAATTGGCACCGTGTCGCCCACCCATTGTCCATGGGTGGGCTGGGAGTCCACGACCTGGAGCGCACGGGCCTAGCGCTTCGTGTCCGATGGCTCTGGTTCAGCCGCACCGACAAGCATCGCGCTTGGAGTGGTCTGGACTTGCAGTTTTCCGCTGAGGAGCGTGCCTTTTTCTTTGGTAGCACCTACACCATCCTTGGCAACGGTCAAACCACGAAGTTCTGGGAGGGCAGATGGATTGGAGGATGCTCCGTTCCTGAAATCGCGCCGCTTCTGCACTCATGCATTTCCAAAAGGCGAAGGAAAGCTAGGATGGTTGCCGACGGCTTGCCGGGACACCTATGGGCGCGGGACATCCATGGAGTTATGGGCATTCACGAAATCGGCCAGTACATCTTACTCTGGCACCTGATTGAGGGCACGACGCTCTCAGACACACCAGACCAGCTCGTGTGGAAGTGGACCGCGTCGGGCATCTACACCGCCAAATCTGCCTACATCGCTTCCTTCCCCGGTTTGACGACTTGCAGCAACTGGAAGCTCACATGAAGAGTTGGGCACCCCCCAGAGTGAAATTCTTCCTTTGGCTTGTCAGCTTGGAGCGATGCTGGACGGCGGACCGCCTCGCCCGGCATGGACTGCAGCAGCACACCAGCTGCCCCCTTTGCAGCCAGGAGCCTGAGACGTTGCGCCATCTCCTACTTGGGTGCCCCTTCTCAAGGCACGTCTGGTTCGAGATCCTCTCTTGGATGCGCATGACTTGCAGGCCCCCGGACAATGAGGCTACCCTCTTCGATTGGTGGCATGATGCTCGGCAAGTCACGCCCAAGGCGATGCGCAAAGGGCTGGCATCCACGATACTTCTGACATCCTGGATGATCTGGAAGCACCGAAACGATTGCATCTTCAACGGCGCGCGCCCTTCCATTTGAATGCTAGTTCACGGCATCAAGGAGGAGGCCAGACTTTGGGCTGTGGCAGGCGCTGCTGGACTTAGAGTAGTCTTGTCCCCGACCTGGGATGTGCATTAGCTCATGTCCCCAGACTGTAATCTGCCTCCTAGGAGGACTGTAACATAAAACACTTTCTCTTTTCATACAATGAAATGCAAAGGTCTTTTGCGTTTTCCCGAAAAAATCTACTGATGTTATGCGCCCTATGCCCCTATCCATTGGATGTGCTCTTTTGTTTGCCCTCCCTTGCATCCAGTGTCTTTCCTTTTGGTTTACCTCCTCCTTAGTTTTCCTTTTGGTTTACCTCCTCCTTAGTCTGTAGTAATCCACAAGTTTCTTCTTGTGGTGTGAACTCTTCTCCCTCCAGCCCTTCAATGACCAATGCATATGTTCGTGCTTCAGGGATATATTTCCATATCACTTGTACAGTTTTACTCATTGTTGCATCACCTTTAAATTTTTTTACTGTGGTTGTAGCTCTGTCAAGTCCTAGTGTAATTTGCATGATGTCCCGTCTAAACAAGTAATTGAGAACTAACAATACCTGAGCATTTGTTTTCAAATTTCCTTTATTTATGCGGAACTATAGAATTGTCATTATTCCTCCTCATACTTAGTGAACTGACAATTGTCACAGTACATGAAGAGTGCCTTTTTAAAATCTCTTGTTGAATCTTATACCTCTGTATATCGTTTTGCTTGCAGTTGTTGTAGTTTTATGGATGATCATTCCAGTTCTAGGCTGTTTGGTTAATCATTTTCTCAGCTTGTTTTGTTGTCCATCAAACTTGCTTATATATGTAACTCAGTAACTGATCATTAGCCACTAATATAATTTAGCTTGTACAAACTTTGTGCAGCTATGCTTTGTGTGCAGTCTAGTTTCTTCAATTTGGACCACCATGTACCTTCAATAAATCATATTGGACTCAGGTTCAAAATGGCATGACTTTGATGATAAAAATTGTTTCCATCCCTAACATGTTATATACTTACTAGTCTATTATTATCAAAGTAGTGGTGAAAGTAGTACTCTTTGATGCTGTGCAGAGTAAAAACAATGCAGTTATTTTGGGTCAAATTCGATCAAAGTATTAAATGATGCGCTGCCCCTTTCTTGAGGCTTGTACTGCATGAATTTGATCAAATTCGATCTGTTAGTGACTAGCTAGCCGGTACATTTTTTGAAGTATGCCTATGAGCTATCTAGATGTTCGTACTCCAAGAGCCCCTCGTATGCCCATGTTCTTTCAGCCTCTACTCAGACTTGTGTTGCCAAATACTCCCTCCATCCGGAATTACTTGACGCAGAAATTGATGTATCTAGACGTATTTTAAGTTCTTGATACATCCATTTCTATCCATTTGTGCGAAAAGTAATTCGGGACGGAGGGAGTGCATCTCATATTTGAAGTTGAAAGGGTACTAACCACAATACAAACTACCTATCGTCGTTCTCTGTTTGAGATGTTGGTTCTGTCTGATAATGTTGGTTCTTTGGAGCTTTTGGCACGATTTCCACCATTGTGAAGCTAATGATTACTGTTTGGGTCATACAGAAATTATGAGAATACCTCCCATCAGCTTTGCCTGAATGAAATCTACAAAGTTTCTTTGACTGATGATGTTATCACTTGCTCCGCAGGTTTCATTTTGGTGGCTGGAGATGGAGAAACGGGCCGCTGATGACCACGCTACGGATTTTCTATTCTCCGCTGATAAACATTCTGGCATGAAAGTTGAAGGCACACTGGGTTGCTTACATAAAATCAGTACTTACAATGCGTTGTTCTCGCTTGTCAATTGATCTTGTTTGCAATTCAGTGCGAGCGCATCTGCTGGCGGGTTTGATTACCTTCCATGTTGCGTCAAGCATGGAGTCTCCGATGTTATATTTATGCATATCTATGCTTATGCTGAGATTTTGACGAATATCAAATCGCACAAGTAGTCCGACCTGCTGTTATTTGCAACTGCATAAATAGCTTCTGATTCAACCAGGGCCGGGTTTCATTGCAGTTTTGTTTTCTTTGGGATGCTGGGAACGCCTTTTCCCCGACAACAACAAAATAAAGGTGCTGGTAATGGCTGGATGTGTTAGTTAACCGTGTGGTTTGGAAGCTCAAATGAAACACAAAGCCAGCAGTGCCATGCAAATTCCTTTTTCTGACTCCACGCTGGATGGCCCTCTCGTGAACGCTCCGCGACGGGGGAGCGCTGCCTGAAGCCTGATCTCCTCATTTCGGCCACCCTTGCATCCACCATGGCTGGATCTGTGATCCCCACGGCGTCCTCTCTTCTCTTAACCCGGAGCTCTGCTCCCTTGTGCCCCCGGCCATTTGTGTGCGCCATGGCTCCTCACCCTCTGCCTGTGTGGGCGCTGTCTCTGCGTGTGCCTTGACTGTTCTCCTGCTTGGAGATATAGGAGGGAGTGCGGGCCTCGGGAAGTCGGCGACGATGGCCTCTCCATCCACGAAGCTCATTACAGCACCTGTACTTTCTATGATGATGCTTGTCGCTCCTCCTCCGCATGTTGGGGTCGCCCTCGGCTTGCTAGGGCTGCCGCCTGGAGCCGACCAACTCGGACATGGCCCTGCTGATTTGGAGCTCATCTCCTCGCCGCCTCCGTCGCCTCTGGCGGACTGCTGCCCCACGCCGGCAATTGCGGCAAAGCCGGACTTATGCCCCTGCACGGCGTCCTCAGTGACGGAGTTCATCCCCGCTGGACAACGATTTTTAGAGCATCTGCACCGGATTCTCGAGATGTGTGTTAGCCCAGGGATCTTTACGAGTCATTACGAGTAGTAACAAAGCTATGGACTGTGGAGTTTATTCTGTAGTCTGCACTATATGCATGTTCTCTACATGTATTCTCTCTCTCTTCATGCATGTCTTCGGCCACATGTATTCCATCTCTCTTTCCCTCTCTTTATGCATGCACTCCCTCTTGTGTGGCCTCCCCTCTCTCAAATGACTGTTTTTTATTCACCACAGGCATGGACGACCGCGTCTTCTCTCTATCTCTCTGAATTCTTCTCTCTATATATCTCTAAATGGCGGGCCAATAGCTCCTGTGCGGCGTTTTTCATGCGAATTGAAAGGAGTGCAATGTAGTTCGAATGAATGGCTGTGATGCGACGTCTTCGAAGCTAACAATTATTCTGTAGTCAGCTAGTTTCAGGGGTGCCCAGTTGTTTGAGTTAGTCAGAGATCATTTGTTAGATGAATTTGAATTTGTGTGAAGCAAAACTTTCTTGAATTATTGTAATGATATTCTCAGGGGCCCTATTTAGTGTTCATGCTCTGTTTCCTCTGTTTTTGTTCTTCAGTTAACAGAGTACACACCCAAATTCAGTTTCTAGTAACAAACAAAACTGAGCTGCCGAATAGATGTTGGGCCGTGAGAAAATGGGCCCCGAGAAAATAACCATGCCCAAATAGAGACCAGCCCACCTGCGTAGGGGCACCAGCCCACCCGCGTAGGGGCACCAGTCCACCTCTAACTTCGGCAAATAAAATGTTACTTGTTTTTACTTTGGCCTTTTTCTTGCACTAAATTTTGTGATGGATCATTTTTTGATGCACTAACACTAAATGTTAATTGTTTTTATGCATGTCTATGGTTCCATAAACTAAATGAGTTGCATGCTTGCATGAAGTAAATTAGTTTGCATTTCCTAGTTGCATGTCCATACTTGGTTTGCATGGGGCTTCTAGTTGCATGTCCATGGTTTGGCCAATATTTTGAAGATGGTGTGTGTGGTGATTGGGGTGTAGCAACCTGGGCTCGTAGCAACCCATAGCAATACACAAATAATAAGCAAGAACAACCCATATCAATCTACAAATAATAGCACGAAACACACAATATATATAGGAGCATAACGATTGCAACCCATAGTTCCATGATAGCCTTACAACTCCATGATAGCCTTACAACATAAAATACTAATACAACTTAATAATAGTAGCATAATGATTACAACTTAAAAAAACTAATATGCTAGATATATAGCAAGCTAGATAGATCGGGGGGAGGGGGGGCACCAAACGCGGGTTCTTCTTTGGGTTCTTCTTCTCCTCCTCCTCCGGGTGAACAACGCCACCTTGCTCCTCCGGGCGCCGCCCTTCACTCCTCCCCGTTGTTGATGGGGTACGGGGGTGTGTGCATAACGCCGTTGTTGGGGAAGATGCTGTTGAAGTCGGTGAAGATATTATAGGTGGTGAAATCTATGAACTCACAACCAACCCAATACGCTCGCCCGAGGAGATGGCAAGCATCGAAAGGGTTAGTGAACGTGGCGAGGAGTCCAACCACAACACCGTTGTGGTTGACCTCCTCAAGATGGTAGATCCGAGGAGAGCCGCGGGGGAGGTGGTGGAAGCCGGCCGCAAGGAAGAACTCCGTTAACTCCCTTGCGCCCCTCCACCTCGAGATCGCCCAAACCCTAAGGGTTCTCTCTACATACACTCCGGCCGGGTAGAGCCTTTCCGACACGGTTGGGGGAAAGCGGTAGGTGGGGGCGTCGTACTGCATGGTGGCGGGGGTGGCTCGAGGGCTCGATCAGGTTTCATGGAGAAGAAGGAAGAAGGAGGGCAGATGATGCAGAGAATGGGGTATGATGGATGAGGAGGGAGAGGAAGACGATAGTGCCCGGCTTAAATAGCCCAAGTGCAACGTGGTTTCAGCCCGTAGAAACCCTAGAATTAATGGGCGGGCGGCGTTTGGTGGCGCCCCATGAAAGTGTGTACACGAGCGTGGGAAACGGGCTGCGACGCTTCTGTGCCACCGGTCGCGGGTCAAGGGGGATGGGCTCACGCACGCGTCTGTGCCGTCGTGGGTCAAGGGGACATGCCTGCCCCGGATTCTCTGCGTGTGCCGCTCGTGCATGCATGTCGTAGCTCATTAATTTGCCCATCTTGCTAGGGCCTGGCTAGAGGGTAACGTTCGGTCGATGGGAGACGTGACAATAATGGATGCCTTCTTTTGCCCATCTTGTAACGGGCAGCACGCCGTTTGAACTGCATCGATAATCATGCCAGTATTGTGTCGTTCAAAGAGGAGCACGCCATGCACCGCACGCCATGCACCATTGGATTTTGGTTGTCTTCATTGGGGTCTGGCTGCTGCATTGTGGCCAGGTGCATGCTTTGATGCGACGCTGCATATGTGCTAATGGTAGGCATGCGATAGCTTACTACGTCGATAGGGGTGGCGGAGCAGGGCTACGTCGAGGGCGGGCATGCATGCAATGAACGGGCGCAGTGGGCATGCATGCCGTGGGTAGGCACGGGCACACATGCAACGATGGAAAGGCATTGCGTAGGCTTGGTCCATGCACCGCGTCAACTCATGCCATTGGATTCAAATGAACGGTCCTGATGCCCCAACAAGAGAGGCTGATCCAAACCCCATTGATTCAACCAATCATCGCGTCTCATGCGGATCAATGCACACTGATTCAACCAATCAGCGCGTCTCATGCGGATCGATGCACACTGTAGCTAACCCTAGCGCCTGATCTCAACCGTCCACGCACAACGATCGACGACCCGTAGTGTGCGGGGTTTTGAGGGGTTTGGAGAGGTTTTGGAGGGGTTTTGAGGGGTTTTGACTGATTAGGGTTGGGCATAACTAATTCAAAAAAATCAAAAAAATATAAAACTTGCGCACATAGTCTTATTATGTCGTATAGTAATGACTAATGAGAAAAAAATATAAATATAGTTTACATACATTTTTACGAAAAATCTTTTACTAAATTGTCATTCCTCGAACAATGTAGTATGGAGTTCAAGGGAGAGAGTAGCGGGCACCCGAGAAAAGGTGGGGTTCTGAAAATGAAAAGTGCGAAAACCTCACCAAAACCTCATTTTGGATTGACTAAGAAAGATCTTAACTTACTTTTCTCATTTTCATGTTTTAAACTTGTTTTATATATAATTTTCTATTAAACCTTGTTTTTTCAAAAAGAAAAAAATAATAGAAAATTAATTCTATAAATAGTGAAACTTTAGATTTACACTATATAGGTAGAATAGATGTGTAGAAAAATTATTTGGCTGGTTTAGACAAGGTGCCAAAAAAACTTGCTTAAATATGAGACCGTTTACCCTACCTTTGAAGGTCATTTGAAACACACTTTTCATGACTATGAGTTCAACTTACCAAAAGGGCTCGGATTGATCAGCAAGCAAACATATTTCAGTTGAGGTACTTTAGATAGCATTAAAACATCAATACCCCATCCCTAATTCAAATTTGAGCCCAAATTTGAATTTAAAACAATGACACAAATATTATCTATTATTTTATTTGGATGATTTAGACAAGGTACCAACAAACGAGCTGAAATACGGGGATACATAGTGACTACCAGTACGCACCAAGTTACAAATATTATTGCATGACACACATTTTCAAACTGTTCTCTATTCTACCTCTTCCTACCACGTCGTGTGCCGTTCTTCGCCTTAGCACTTCTTCTTTTTGGTTCTACTACACAGAAGTTCACTGATCATCTTGGGTTTCTTCACTGGTCTTTCCAACACCTCG
This sequence comes from Aegilops speltoides, assembly GCA_021437245.1. Lineage (NCBI taxonomy): Eukaryota > Viridiplantae > Streptophyta > Magnoliopsida > Poales > Poaceae > Aegilops > Aegilops speltoides. The sequence continues at coordinate 34,494,225 of CM038146.1, read as the reverse complement.
CCAACACCCTCGAGATCATTGTCTTAAGTCTGAATGTTGGCAGCAGTTTCAGTTTCTTTGGTGTGGACCTCAACATGGGTTTCTTCAGTGTGAACCTCACACGCGTAGGTTCAGTTTCAACCTCGAGAGCAGTTTCTTCAGTCTGAATGTTGACTCCAATTTCAGTTTCTTCAGTGTGCACCTCCACATCAGTTTTTTCAGTCTGGATGTTGACTGCAGCAGGATTTTCTTCAGTCTGCTCAGGTTCGGGCACACTTCTCTTCATTCTACAACCATTGACTCTTGCTTTTTTGTTGGCCAACACTGTTCAACAACAAGGGGTTGACTTGCTCACTTCCTCCTGGCCATTAAAAATTGTTATATATACAGTAATTGGAAAAAAGCACCAAATAAAAACATAGACAAATAAACAAGAACATACTTTGGCTTATCACGAGTGTAACGACATTTGACAGATCCCACTCTGTGCCAAAGTTCCTGGCACAACTTGCATCAGTTTTTGTTACCTTTTTGGGCCCTTTTTGGCTTTCCATATTTCTTTCCCTTCTTACTAATCCCACCTTTCTCAAACCATGCCTTCAATCTACTCTGTTTAGGCCTGCCAGCCTTTCTTTTCATCAAGGGAGGACACATGGAAAATTCAATCTCCACTTCAGGCCACTGAGACTGATCTGTAAGTGCTGGAATTGGAGTAGCATATGCAGCTTTGAACCTTGCTACCGAATAATAATTCATGCAAATATGGGTGCATGTTTATCTTCGCTTGGGATGCTAAGAAAAGAATGGCATGCTCACATGGTTTACCAGTGTGTTGCCACTCGAGGCAAGTACAATCATGCAATTCAGTGTTGACAACATGTCTCCTTCCAGTTTTGTTATCTCTAACTTCAGCACCCCAAGGTGAAGATTTTTCAACAAACAAATGTGAAAGACATCTGCTCCTATTGATCACCTATTGTACCACTGCTGGAAGCTTATCACCTTGCAGACAATCACCTATCCTTCTTCTCAATTCCCACATTCGCATGAGCATGATCCTGATTCGTCAACCATGTCATGCACAGGCAAATCTTTTAACTCCTTCACCTTGTTGTTGAAACTCTCTGCCAAATTGTTGTTGATTTGGTCACACTTGATGGCAGTGTTGAATGCTTACCTGTACCATAACAAAGAATGGTAGGTGCTCAGCCATGGACCAAACTCATCGCATGCTACGATTATCTTATCACGATGATATTTGTGTGTCTGTCTAGTGTAAGATCTTGCTGCTGGCCACATGCGCCCAAATTCTTCTCCTCTAATTTTTTTGATCAAATTCATCCACAAATGACCGAAGCACTCCCTCCGCTCATCATGTGGGAAAACATTTTTCACTGAACATTCCAGCCCCTTACATGCATCTGTGTGTATAGCCAAAGGTGACACTGGCCCTAGGCATGTTTTCAGCTGGATCATGAACCATGTCCATGAAACCTCTGTTTCTGACTGAAACAAGCCAACAACAATATGAAACATCCAATTGTGTCCATCTAGAGCATTGCATGCTGCCAACTGACCATTCCACTTGCCTGTCAAAAATGATGAGTTTATACTCAAATATGGACGACACCCTGCTTTGAAGCCATCGATGCAAGGCTTCAAAGCCATAAAAAACTTGGAGAACTTGACTTCACCTTTGGCTGATACCTCAGTATCTATCTCCACAACATTGGCAGGTGACCTCTTTTCCACGGGCCAATAGCTCCTGTGCGACGTCTTTGATGTGTATTGGAAAGGGTGCGACATTGTTGGAATGAATGGCTGTGACGCGACACATTTGGGCGTGTAAATAGCCCAGGGCCACATGAGGTGTTAAATGTGGTTAAATTGGTCATCAACCGAGCCCGTTTATGTTAGGACATGTGGGTCCAACTTGTTGCTCCTCAAAATAGCTGACCGTGCCGTGTCGGGCCCGCCACTCTGCCCTCCCCCTTCTTCTCCGGTGGTGGCGGATCTTGCGTTCTCGGTGGCGACGGCGGAGCCCTCATTCTCAACGGCGGCGGAGCCTTCGTCCTCAGAAAATGGTGAGTGATAACCCTAGTCGCCCTCCCGTTCCTCTCTCGGGCCCGTAGATCTCAGCTTGTTTCCTCTGTTTTCGCTTGTTGAATCGATAGGTTGTGAGGGGAGCCCATGGGCATACTGAGATGGAGCCGCCAGATTCAACTTTGAATAGGTAATGCGCCTCTCTCCAATCCAATTTTGCATGCAATTAGGGCCTCATCTGCTCTTTCTCACGGGCTCACACAGTTCGCCACTGATAGAGGGGATGCTGCCGCTCGGACCTTTGAATTGACAGTCAATTTCTTTCCATCAAAGGCAAAATTAGTTGATGGTAGCATTCGGAACATTGAGAGAGACACAATTGTTAAATGGGAGGTTGAGTTTACAGAGATTGATCCACAAGTTCTACAGAACATGGGAGAGAAGGCAGTGAAGAAATGGGTGGAAAAAATTGGAGAGAATATTGTTTGGGGTCCAGAGCAAGAAGTATCACTGTTGCGGTTTGATGATTGGAAAGGAGAGTATGTGAGAATAGAAGATGGTGAACAGATTGTTGAAGAAATCGATCGACAAAACGGCTGGACAAGCAAACGGGCTAATTTTTTTGCTGAGCTCATTGATCTGAATATTTTTCGAAGGTTGGATATGTGCCATCACAATTGGCTACGCAGATGGTAGATGATGATTGGGCTACACAGAGGCCATTGATTCCCATGTGTACTGAACTTACAGTAATAGCCGAAGAGGGACAGGTGACTGGAACTGAAACTGAAACTGCAGCAACTGTTGATTGGAATGTAGTTGAATTAGATGAGCCTACTGATTTGGTCATTGCACCAATGCCTGACATTGAGATGGCCAAACTTTTTGGCATTCCAGTCGATGACAGAGATAAGCAGGAGAGGGGTGAATCTAGTTTGCCTGCTAATGCTGATGAAGATGTAGATGGACATTTGATGGAACAAGCTGTAGATGAAGTAGATGATGCACATGATGATGAGCTGGTGCATGTGTATGACAAAGAAAACCCTGTCATTGAAGTAGGCAAGTTGTTCCCAAGCATGAAGGAGTTTAGGATGTGTTTCAAGACTTATGCAGTGAAACATGAGTTTGATGCCAAGACTGTTTGGACTGATAGAAAGAAGTTTTATGCGAGGTGCAAATGATTTGATGGTAGTGTCAAGCCTTGCAAGTGGTACATATCTGCGAGATTGCAACCTGATGGAAGTACTGTCAGGGTTAACCAAATCCCCAATCTACATACTTGTATTACAAGTTCACAGAGAGTATCAACCATGACATCACAACTTTGGGTTGTAGAAAAGATCACCCCAATTTTAGCCAAAACACCAAACACTACCGCCAAGGAACTCAAAGTAGACTTGGAAAAGATGTACCCCATTAAACTGAAATATACCACAGTGTGGAAGGCAAAACAAAGGGCAATGAAAAATTTATATGGTGATTGGGCAAATACATTTAGGATGCTTTACAACTTCAAAGCAGAGGTGGAAAAGAGGGCACTTGGCAGTGTTGTGGAGATAGATACCGAGGTATCAGCCAAAGGTGAAGTCAAGTTCTCCAAGTTTTTTATGGCTTTGAAGCCTTGCATCGATGGCTTCAAAGCAGGGTGCAGTCCATATATAAGCATGGACTCATCATTTTTGACAGGCAAGTGGAATAGTCAGTTGGCAGCATGCAATGCTCTAGATGGACACAACTGGATGTTTCCTATTGCTATTGGCTTGTTTCAGTCAGAAATAGATGCTTCATGGACATGGTTCATAATCCAGTTGAAAAGATGCCTAGGGCCAGTGTCACCTTTGGCTATACACACATGCATGTAAGGGGCTGGAAAATTCAGTAAAAAATATTTTCCCACATGCTGAGCAGAGGGAGTGCTTCGATCATTTCTGGATGAATTTGATCAAAAAATTTAAAGGAGAAGAATTTGGGCGCATGTGGCCAGCAGCAAGATCTTACACTAGTCAGACACACAAATATCAACTTGATAAGATAATCGCAACATACGATGAGTTTGGTCCATGGCTGAACACCTACCATTCTTTGTTATGGTACAGGTAAGCATTCAACAGTGCCATCAAGTGTGACCACATCAACAACAATTTGGCAGAGAGTTTCAACAACAAGGTGAAGGAGTTAAAAAATTTGCCTGTGCATGATATGGTTGACCAAATCAGGATCATGCTCATGCGGATGTGGGAATCTATTTATATATAAAATGTATTTGACAGGTTAACCAGAAAAAAGAATAATATGCTAAAAAATCCCACAATAATTAGAAAAATCTGACCATTAGTTAAACATACCGGAAAAATACAAGCCATTGATCTCCGTTATAATCTATTAACATTAGAGGTTAAAGAAAATTACCCACCACTGCCACAGATTAAGTTTTCTCATACCCCTTCGCTAGCAAAAGAATACATCTAGAAACAGATTACATACGCCATGGTCAATAGAAAAAAACAAGAAAAACAAGGTTACGAGTGCCTAGAATCCTTGCATGTGCTCACAAAACGTCGCCGCCCCCGCCGAATTCTTCATGTCGTCGGCCAGTCGCCACCGGCCATCAACCCTTGCATGGCTCAGGAACGTCGCTGCCATCAAATTGCATGCACTTCAGCACTCTTCACTTAACGTCGTCGTTGCCGCCGCAGAATTCATCTACGTGCCCTTTGATGGTAGCCATCCGGCCTCAACCCCATAATTCGATGCACTTCTGCGGCTCTCCAGGTACTAAACAAAGGAAAAATTCAGCAGGGGCCCCGGCTTTCAAACTGGCCTCACACATGTATCTTAAGGAGACAGGTATGAAGCAAAGAGGGACTTGCCTCTTGCCCCTCCGTCATGCAACCATGCAAGCACCAGCTAGCTAAAAGATTGATTTTTGAATTGCCACCTGCACATAACTCAGAGTAACGTATGTACTGCCATCTGACATGTATGATTTCTTTAACTGCCCCAACAACTTCTTTATATATAATACAACATAAATAGAATCTAAAAGATTTCTGTTAGCATCAGTATATGTACTATGTAACTACGAGATCAATAGTAGACTAGCTTGCCTGATGCACAAAATTCAGAGTTATGTAGTTGCACGTGACATATACGATTTTTACAGCTCATCTAATTTACGTTTGCATGCAAATTCTCTAGGTTTTTATTTACTTCAACATCGACCAACAATTTAAAACAAGAATTGTTTATCCGTCACTACTTTGTATGTATATATGGAATATGCAGGAGACATATATGCCACGTTCTAGGAAGTTTCATCAGGTATTTTTTGCACAAAAAATTAGAGTTGCGCGCAAATTTGCACAAATTTGCTAGCTAAGAGGAGAAAAAAAAATATATACCTGAAATTCACAAGAGCCAACTAGCATAACCGAAATTAGGAAACAGTGTTTTGTTAGACAAAATTAGTTGATTTCTCTACAAGTTCTCTACAAAACATTGATATACAATTTTCCTTTGGGTACCGACAATTCTTTTTTAAGATATTAGAGTTACCAATTAACACTGTAATAGGTAAATATGTAATAAACTAAGATAGATTATTTCCTTCACAAAATGATATTTTTGTAGTTAGCATTTATGTCGACAATAAAATATTTTTTATAGTAGTATCCAATAATTTTTCCAACAAAAGTTTGTAGGTATTTCATGCCCACCTTTGTGGATCCTAGAATCAAACATATCATGTTGTTACATGTTAAATGTCAGTCACAGTTTACTCTAAAATGCTAACCGATAATTAATTTACTATGTTTTACCATATGTCCATATTCAATCATGATCCATGCTCCCCCTTAATTTCCCCTCAACATGTCGCCATTGATCTGGTGTACCCTTATAACTACGTAGATGTCAACGGCTAAGATTCAATTTAAAATTGTGGGGTCGTTGTGTAGACATGTCTTTTAATTTGTAGTTATTTCCCACGAAATCAAATTAGAGTTGCGAGCAAATTTGCACATATTTGCTTGCTAAGAGGAGTAAATATATATATATATATATACCTGAAATTCACAAGAGCCAACTAGCATAACCGAAATTCACAGGAAGCAATGTTTTGTTAGACAAAAATAGTTGATTTCTCTACAAGTTCTCTACAAAACATTGATATACAATTTTCCTTTGGGTACCGACAATTCTTTTTTAAGATATTAGAGTTACCAATTAATATTGTAATAGGTAAATGTGTAATAAACTAAGATGGATTATTTCTTTCACAAAATGATATTTTTGTAGTTAGCATTTATGTCGACAATAAAATATTTTTTATAGTAGTATCCAATAACTTTTCCAACAAAAGTTTGTAGGTATTTCATGCCCACCTTTGTGGATCCTAGAATCAAATATATCATGTCGTTATATGGTAAATGTCAGTCACAGTTTACTCTAAAATGCCAACCGATAATTAATTTACTATGTTTTACCATATGTCCATATTCAATCATGATCCATGCTCACCCTTAATTTCCCCTCAACATGTCGCCATTGATCTGGTGTACCCTTATAACTACGTAGATGTCAACGGCTAAGATTCAATTTAAAATTGTGGGGTCGATGTGTAGACATGTCTTTTAATTTGTAGTTATTTCTCACGAAATCAAATTAGAGTTGCGAGCAAATTTGCACAAATTTGCTTGCTAAGAGGAGTAAAATAATATATAATACCTGAAATTCACAAGAGCCAACTAGCATAACCGAAATTCACAGGAAGCAATGTTTGTTTAGACAAAATTAGTTGATTTCTCAACAAGTTCTCCACAAAACATTGATATACAATTTTCCTTTGGGTACCGACAATTCTTTTTTAAGATATTAGAGTTACCAATTAATATTGTAATAGGTAAATATGTAATAAACTAAGATATATTATTTCTATCACAAAATGATATTTTTGTAGTTAGCATTTATGTCGAGAATAATATATTTTCTATAGTAGTATCCAATAACTTTTCCAACAAAAGTTTGTAGGTATTTCATGCCCACCTTTGTGGATCCTAGAATCAAATATATCATGTTGTTACATGGTAAATGTCAGTCACAGTTTACTCTAAAATGCCAACCAATAATCAATTTACTATGTTTTACCATATATCCATATTCAATCATGATCCATGCTCCCCCTTAATTTCCCCTCAACATGTCGCCATTGATCTGGTGTACCCTTATAACTACGTAGATGTCAACGGCTAAGATTCAATTTAAAATTGTGGGGTCGATGTGTAGACATGTCTTAGATCACTTAATTTGTAGTTATTTCTCACGAAATCTATGGTAGGTCGATCCTGTGAACCCTAATTATTAACCCTTCTACAACTGACTTGACTTCTACACCGAGTGGTGCAACTTTTCACTCCTCGATGCGTCGTTAATCACAGAAGTTGCAGTGCTACAAGAAGAGCATGAAGCAATAGGGGAATAGCTAGGCAAACATGGATACGAGGGAAATCAATGTTATCTCGTGGCTTCGTAAGAAGGTACAACTATAGATGTGTTGTCGACGTATGCATGGTTTAGGGACAAAGCAATCGGCTGTCACCGTGGTACTCGATGCATGGATGGTTCATAGGTGAATGAATATAGTGGCGGACATGAAGGACCACTACTTAGCTACATGAAAGATTTCCCCTTATAGGAGGAACCGACACAACGGATCGACTGAGGCATGGATCTGGACATGTTCGATCCTACACTGCTGTGGCTAGCTATAGGGTTGATTACAAGGCCAACCAAAGTCGACTAGCGCGTACATGGAGTTACATTTTTCATACTCTATGGGGCTGAGACGGCCATCATGAAGGTGTCATCATGCTCAGCCGCATCTCCACTTATCATATCTTACATGCAGTTGTTCAACTTCACCTTCCAGTACTTCATGTGTGGCCGGTCATAAAACCAGTAGGCTATTCACACTTTATTATTTTTGTGATAATAGCTATTCCTTTTTTGAGGAGCCGCTGTTTTTTTTTTGCTCCGGATAGAATAACTTGCTTTGTCAAAGCCAAAATCGCTTTTTAGAACTTTTTTTTGTGAAATGCTCTTTAGAACTATTAGGTTCATATATCAATATATTAGTGCATGCGGACATGCTTCTTAATCTTCGCTCATGGCTACCACAACATTATAAACACTTCTTAATTTGTCATGTATGGGACATCTGCTTTGTGGTTTCCAAACAAAATGTGCAAGATCAACACGGAATTACGAGTTTCTATACATATATACTACCCAATCATGTTTAATTCATAGACGTGACATGTATGAGAGTCCAATATGTAGCGACACATGTTTCATTCATACAATCCTTTGCGGGCAATTAACTAATTTATGTCCTCTCTCTTTTCGTGAACTTTCCAGTGAATTATAATGCGAAAATGCCAAATGGAGTCCAAGCTCAATGGAGGCCCTAATTTCAAAACTACAAAATTCCAACTTTTCAGTTTCAAAAGATTCTGAAAAAAGTACACGTATACCTAGACACATGATGTGCATGCATGTAGATTTTCAGGTCGAAATTCTTAAAATGAGAGCTACAAAAGAAAATAATCAATGGTTTATAATATAGGTACTGTTCATCTTCAAAGTTCAAGGTATTTTATCCTAAAATTTTACACATATACACATTACATCCTTATATACATATGTATTTATTTTCAGATTTTTTTGAAGCTGAAAAGTTTGAATTTTCAATTTATAAAAAATTAAGGCCTTCATGGAGTTTGATCTCCAAAATGTCCTACTAATGTTATATTGACGCCAATGTACAATAGAGATGACAAAAAGAGGTCGTGGTTAAGAGACTGGCCATTCACATGCCATATTTTGTATCAATAATATTGTGTGAAGCTGCATTGCTGGAAAAACCTACCAAATGTTACTAAGTAAATAACACGTTTGCCAAACATAAAAAATGGTAAAGAAGACGTGTATGGTTTGATTAACAAGCTTGATGCATCGAGGATTATTAATGTCAATTATTAGGTGGACTATGAATTGTTGCTCATTTCAAAGATCATCCTAAAATAAAAATATTGAAAGTTAGTTTGTGGAAATTTCATTTATTCTTTTGTTAACTCATCAAGACATCAAGAATTGCAAATTTTGTCACGTGTGCCTTTTGGAAAAAAATGTCCCATCTTATTAGCTTGAACCCAACATATGTTATGTATTGATGATGAGTTCGTAGTTTATTCGTCCATTTGTAGGCTCATGTGGTTAAGTAAACAATGATATGGGTTGAAATTGTCATAAACTAATCCATGTGACATAGAGTTATAGCATAGGGTGTGAAGATATATATACAACTTGTGCATGAAAAATAGGGACAAAATATTTGTCTTTCTGGGTATGTTCTAAAGAATTAGGAGCTATTATAAATCCATGAGAATAGTATGAATAAACTTACATGTGTTTATTATATTTTCTAAATGTAAATTCTCTTATATATAATATGTTTTTTTATCATCGAAATGCAAATAGTGCAAACATCTTATATGATTCCTTCTAGAATCTATGGTTTTCTTCATAAATCATAATTTTTGTACAACATATAATTAGAATAATATTCAAAATATACATATGTCATAACTTTCTGGAAAGATTAACCGTATATAACATTGGTAGGGTTATTATGTTCTGTGTGACGTGATTGGTCATAAAAACAATTAGTACGACAAGCATAATTAGCGGGTCAATGATAAATAGGTAACACATATATTTATATAGCAATAAAAAATATAACATACCTAAGACAAAACTATGATAGCAAAAGTCTTCTATTTGTAATCTCATCTCATCTGGTTATAATTTCTCTTTATACAAATCAAATCAAATGTTCTCATCACTGAACCCTATAAAATTCTAGCCCGCGCATCGAGCGGGCCACTTTGCTAGTTGAGAAGAAGGATAGGTGATTGTCTGCAAGGTGATAAGCTTCTAGCAGTGGTACAATAGGTGGTTAATAGGAGAAGATGTCTTTCACATTTGTTTGTTGAAAAATCTTCACCTTAGGGTGCTGAAGTTAGAGATAACAAAACTGGAAGGAGACATGTTGTTAACACTGAATTGCATGATTGTACTTGCCTCGAGTGGCAACACACTGGTAAACCATGTGAGCATGCCATTCTTTTCTTAGCATCCCAACCGAAGATAAACATGCACCCATATTTGCATGAATATTATTCGGTAGCAAGATTCAAAGCTGCATATGCTACTCCAATTCCAGCACTTACAGATCAGTCCTAGTGGCCTGAAGTGGAGATTGAATTTTCCATGTGTCCTGCCTTGACGAAAAGAAAGGCTGGCAGGCCTAAATAGAGTAGATTCAAGGCATGGTTTGAGAAAGGTGGGAGTAGTAAGAAGGGAAAGAAAGATGGAAAGCATAAAAGGGCCCAAAAAGGTAACAAAAACAGATGCAAGTTGTGCCAGGAACTTGGGCACAGAGTGGGATCTGTCAAATGCCGTTACACTCCTAATAAGCCAAAGTATGTTCTTGTTTACTTGTCTTTGTTTTGATTTGGTGCTTTTTTCCAATTACTGTAACTATAACAATTTCCAATGGTCAGGAGGAAGCGAGCAAGACAACCCCTTGTTGTTGAACAATGTTGGCTAACAAAAAAAGCAAGAGTCAATGGCTGTAGAAAGAAGAGAAGTGTGCCTGAGCCTGAGCAGACTGAAGAAAATCCTACTGCAGTCAACATTCAGACTGAAGAAACTGATGTGGAGGTGCACACGGAAGAAACTGAAATTGCAGTCAACATTCATACTGAATAAACTGCTCTCGAGGTTGAAACTGAACCTGAGCGTGTCGAGGTTCAGACTGAAGAAACCCATGTTGAGGTACACACCAAAGAATCTGAAACTGCTGTCAACATTCAGACTGAAGACACAGATCTCGAGGCTGTTGGCGAGGTGTTGGAAAGACCAGTGAAGATAACCAAGATGATCAGTGAACTTGTGTGTGTAGTAGAACCAAAAACAAGAAGAAGGGCACACGACGTGGTAGGGAGAGGTAGAACAGAGAATAGTTTGAAAATTTGTGTCATGTAATAATATTTGTAACTTGGTGCGTACTGGTAGTCACTACGTATCGCCGTATTTCTATTCGAACTTGTTTGTTGGTACCTTGTCTAAACCAGCCAAATAAAATAATAAATAATATTTGTGTCATTGTTTTAAATTCAAATTTGGATTCAAATTTGGGCTCAAATTTGAATTAGGGAGGGGTATTAATGTTTTAATGGTATCTAAAGTACCTCAACTGAAATATGTTTGCTTGCTGATCAATCCGAGCCCTTCTGGTAAGTTGAACTCATAGTCATGGAAAGTGTGTTTCAAATGACCTCCAAAGGTAGGGTAAACGGCCTCATATTTAAGCAAGTTTTCGTGGCACCTTGTTTGAACCAGCCAAATAATTTTTCTACACATCTATTCTACCTATATAGTGTAAATCTAAAGTCTCACTATTTATTGAATTAATTTTCTATTATTTTCTTTTCTTTTTGAAAAAACTAGGTTTAATACTGTAGCGACCAGACCTCAAACAGTCTGATCTCTGTGCATCAGTGTCATCCCTGGATCGGTAATGCTGACACGCACAATACTTGAAGGATTTAAAACAGAGTAGCAATCACACACTTATTACATCGAATGTCTCAAAAGAGAACTTATTACAATAAATATGGCTTAAGGCCATCTAATAACGATAACAGCAGAAGGCTTGGAAGATAAGCAAGTCCATAAACTCCAACGACATCACTGAGTATAAGACCACGACCTAAGGCACCTTACTCGTCGTCTGAAAAGTCTGCAACATGAACATTGCAGCCCGAAAACGGGTCAGCACATGGAATATGCTGACAATGTAACACATAGAGAATAATGAACAAAAATATGCTATCACTACATGCATATATGGCTGGTGGAAAGCTCTATGGTTACAGTTTTGCATAAAGCTAGTTTTTCCCTACTGCAAAGGAATAAATTTTATTTAACTATCATGGTGGTTGTTAAACATTGAGAATGTTCCTCCAACTCAATCCCAATTCAGCAATATCATTAACCCACCATTAAATTAAAGTAACATGATGGGATTCACATGAAAATCCAGGTACTAGATACTCAAAACGTCCATAATCGGGGACACGGCTAACCATGGTTAGTTTATACACTCTGCAGAGGTTTGCGCACTTTTCCCCACAAGACTCGATCTCCTCCGCTGGATTTCTCGCACTACATGGTGTTTGAGAAACGGATGACCGAGACACAGTCTTTCAAAAGCATTAACTCCCTACTCTGGGTAGACAGTTACACCTACTTTCCCCTACATCAGCTAGTCTACCTCTTCAAGAGTTCACACAACTTAATCAACTATGCTAGAGCCCATAGTAGCTTGTGGCTGCACACGGAAGTTTCTAGCATGAATAATCTCATGATCCCTTTGAGCCTAGGTGGCGGTCCATAGGAGAATCACATGGTACCTCGGGATTTCCAAAAATACAGGCAACACTAGGTTCACCAGGTGCCTCAATCCACCCAGATGTGAGTTTAAGTTGCCACCTTAAGTAAACCATTAAATAACGATCTCACATCTGTCATGAATACACTCAGCCAATCCAAGTCCACTAGCATAGCATGGCAATATAAGCAAACGTAGAAGTAACTCCCAAAGGTTTGATAATAAAACAGGTAATAGGTACTAACTCATCTACTTCGCAGAACCCACATATTAATCAGATCCTAATCATGCAATTGCTTGAGGATTGATCTAACGCAATAAAACTGGGTAGTAAAGAGTTATGATCAAAGTGTTACTTGCCTTGCTGATGACCCGTGAAACCTAGAGACTCGTAGTAGCAAGCGGCGCACTCCGGGTACTCTATCTCAAACAAACAAGCATACAATAGGCACTCAACTAATGCACAGGTAAAACTCAAATAAGAGACCTAACCAGAAAGTTCAACTTAAGAACTCCGGTTTGCAAAAAGAATCATAATCAAACGAAGCAACGAAAGTCAAACAACGAAAGAAACAAGCTTTGTTTACTAATCTGGACCTGAGTCAAATTTTTACAGTAGGAAAAACTTGTTTGAGTTGGTTAAACAGAAAGAGGGTTTCGAGACGAAACTCTAGGCGTTTGAATCGCCTGATTCCGACAAACGAGCGAAAAGTTATACTAAAATGAAAATCGGATCAGAAATCGTGATCTGGAATAATCGCGGAAAATCCGAGAAAAAGAAAAACGGACGAACAGGCTAACGAACGAACGTTCGCTGTCTGCGGCTAAAAGACAAAAACCGTTCGTTAAAACGAATGTACGGAAGAACGTCTGCTAAATAACTAAACCTAAAAAACCGATCTAAATAAAAAAAAAGCATCTCGGTTTTTTTAAAAAACCGAACAGTTTTTTAATATAAAACCGGCGGCTACCTCGGGACACGTGACGGCGGCGGCGGGCTACTCCGCGATGGGGTCCGACAGGCGCCGTGATCGAGGCAGCGGCAATGGGTCGGCGGCGGGCGACGGCGGCAAGCATTGTGTGAGATGGGTTGATCTTGGGGTCACTGGCGGCGACGACGGCTAGGGTTAGGGTTAGGTGGCGGCGGCGGGCTGGTGGGCTGCGGGGGTGGGGGTGCGGCTTTTAAAGGCCCGGGGCGGCGGAGTCCGGGTCGCCCACGGCACGTAGGTCGGTTAGCTTTTTTTTTTAAATAATTACGCACAGAAAATCAAATAAAAGAAATACTAATCGGACTCCAAAAATCCCGAAATAAATTTTCCCTGTCCTCTAAAATCGAGCCGGACAAGATGAACATTTACTTGGGCCCAAAATGCAATTTTGAAAAACACGCATTTTTCCTAAATGCAAATAAAACAGCGATAAACTCCGAAATAAAATCTTATTTGATTTTTTATTAAATCGTCAATATTTCTTTAATTTGGGAAAGTCATTTTATTCCCTCTCTCTTATTTTTATAATAGAAATAATTGAAGATAAAATAATAAAAATCAAATGATCCCATTTTCAAAATTTGAGAAAACCCAAATATGAAAATAACGAAATCCCCAACTCTCTCCGTGGGTCCTTGAGTTGCGTAGAATTTCTAGGATCAAGCAAAAAATGCAATAAAATATGATATGCAATGATGATCTAATGTATAACATTCTAAATTGAAAATTTGGGATGTTACAAACCTACCCCCCCTTGAGATGAATCTCGCGCTCGAGATTCGGGTTGGCTAGAAAATAGGTGAGGATGGTCCTTCAGCGGATCTTCCTCTCGCTCCCAGGTGGCTTCATCTTCAGTATGGTGGCTCCACTGAACTTTGCAAAACTCGATAACCTTGCTGCGTGTGACTCGGCTGGCAAACTCGAGAATCTTGACTGGTTTCTCCTCATAGGTCAAATCACAATCCAGCTGAATCACTTCCAGCGGCACTGTATCTCTCAGCGGTATATCAGCCATCTCTGCATGGCACTTTTTCAACTGGGAAACGTGGAACAGATCGTGAACTCCTGACAATCCTTCGGGCAATTCCAACTTGTAAGCAACCTCTCCCATACGCTCCAAAACTTTGTATGGTGCTACAAAACGTGGCGCTAACTTTCCCTTAACTCCAAAGCGCTTAACTCCTCGAAGTGGGGATACATGAAGATAAACTCTGTCTCCAACTTCATAAACTGTCTCCTTGCGTTTAGAATTTGCATAGCTCTTCTGCCTGGACTGGGCTACCTTGAGCCTATCGCAAATCAACTTCACCTTCTGTTCAGACTCCTTAATCAAATCTGGCCCAAACGACTGACGGTCTCCAACTTTGTCCCACAACAACGGTGTCCTGCACCTCCTTCCGTACAAGGCTTCAAAAGGGGTCATCTTCAAACTGGATTGATAACTGTTGTTGTAAGAGAACTCTGCACACAGCAAATTCTCGTCCCAACTAGATCCATAATCTAGCGCACAAGCTCTCAGCATGTCCTCCAAAATCTGATTGACTCTCTCGGTTTGTCCATCTGTCTGCGTATGAAAGGTTGTACTGAACTCTAGCCTGGTACCCAAAGTTTCGTGCAACTAATTCCAGAACTTTGAGGTAAACTAGGTTCCTCTATCTGATACAATGCTCCTCGAAACTCCATGCAGACATACGATCCTGGTCATGTATATCTTTGCCAACTTAGCACTGGTGTAAGTGGTCTTCACTGGGATGAAATGAGCTACCATTACAAGAAATATGTCAACTAGTGACCTTTTGTCAGTGACCCTAGAAGAATTGGTCATAGATCTATGACCATTTCAGACCAATTGGTCAAAAGCTGTTCGAGGGGCTCCAAACCCTAAACCATTGCGACCATTTTGGTCAGAAAGGTCGTAATTTCCTTACACGAAAAGGTCATAAAGCAAACAGCGCTAGTCCGCTGCCTTATTTCTAGTTGTTAATGACCAATATAGATGGTCATAGCCTTGTAAATTGTGGTGGGTTGCTATGACTAGGCGCCACCTCATCAGTTTTGCCTATGTGTCATGTCCATGTGGCAGTTTTTGCCCTAGGTTGTGAAGCAACCTATAATTCTGTCATTCCCAAAATTCCCAAAAAAATCTCATAAATTCTTTGGGTCATATCTTCTTCAAATATGTAAAAACCATCCTTGCCTAGTTCAAAAATAATTCAAAAATATTCATTTTCCTATTCTGTTCAGAACAACAGTTTGTGAAGGAAGTACCACTTTGGCATGTCCAAATAGTATCCATTTTCTACAGTGCTTTTCTATGCCCAAATAACCATCCTCCACCAAATGCCAGCTCAATCCATTCATTATTTTGAGCCGAGCTTCAACATTCGTATTTATGTCCAGTGTGGTAGTTTGCAAAGCAAGTACCACATAGGCTCCTCCTTTTGAGCTGAAAATTTGTGACGACGGTCTTCTTAGTAACTGATCATCCTCAGCCAAAACTCACGCCCAGTAGCCATGTGCATTTCCCGTACCGCAAATCAAACACTTGGCTGCTTATTCATGTTTGAGCATCGATCGGTCTTCTCGTGAGAATCTTATATTGTGATTTTCTTCCTAGCACCTATCTGGGGAGTGCCCAACCCACTAGACATACCTAGGCTGCCCAGAACACATGGCAACACCACGGTCACGCTGTGACCACGCTTGGCGGCATCTTGAGTTCTGGCGCTCTAGAGTTGGGGCCCTCGGCCACCGCCCAAACCTCGACATATCGCCACCAAACCATGTATTTATGATTAAATAGGCACTTATGTAACTAGAAATGATTTTTTGAAAAAATAAATAGCAAACTACGAGGCAGCTGCAGTTCAAATTTGACTCGCTTCCAGCTGGATCAGCGGAAATTTGTCTTTTTCACGAGAGGTGGATCAAAACTTTTTGCACCCAACCATTTTGTCAATTGTGCATTAAATATGTCCTAGTATTTTAGAAAATTGATTTGGTCCAATTTTGCAAAAATTATTAGGTAGTTCCTTCACAAAAAAACCTCCTTTTGGGCACTCGGAAAATGAAAAATGGTTTTTTCGTCCAAAGAAAATGAAAACTTCCTTAGGCAACATTGTTTGCCATTCCAATATGCGCCCTTGTGCACAATATGAGATCATTTGAACAAACTATGCCACGAATGTGGCCATAAGATTGATCATTTGGCTTGAAAGCCATGAATCTTCAGAGATGATAGCTCATTTCTGAGAACACTTTTTTAAAATAATTACCGTATTACAAGTTTGTTATTTTTCCTGGAAACTTGGCCACATATAATGACATAATGCGAAGGTTTCCCAATTTTTTGATTTTTTTTGAATTTTTTATGCCCGTTTCAAAATGCGGTCAAAACGGCGGGAATGACCGTTCCTAGCTAGTGGTTGAATCTTGGAATTTTTTCTGGTGTTTCTCTGATTAAATAGGTACTTATGTAACTGGAAATGATTGTTGGAAAAAAATAAATAGCAAACTATGAGGCAGCTTCAGTTCAAATTTGACACGCTTCCAACTGAATCGACGGGAATTTGTCTTTTTCACCAGAGGTGGATCAAAACTTTTTACACCCAACCATTTGGTCAACTGTGCATTAAATATGGCCTAGTATTTTATAAAATTTATTAGGTCCAATTTTGCAATAATTATTTGGTAGGTCCTTCACAAAAAGAACTCATTTCAGGCACTTGGAAAATGGAAAATTAATTTTCCGTGCAAAGAAAGTGAAAACGCCCTTAGGCAACATTGTTTGGAATTCCAATATGCACCCTTGTGCACAATATGAGATCATTTGAACAAACTATGCCATGAATGTGGCCATAAGATTGATCATTTGGCTTGGAAGCCATGAATCTTCACGCATGATAGCTCATTTTTTAGAACACTTTTTTAAAATAATTTCCGTATTAGAAGATTATTATTTTTCCTGGAAACTTGGTCACATATAATGACACAATGCGAAGGTTTTCCAATTTTTTGATATTTTTTGAATTTTTTATGCCCGTTTCAAAATGCGGTCAAAACGGCGGGAATGACCGTTCCCAGGTAGTGGTTGAATCTTGGAATTTTATTGGTGTTTCTCTGATTAAATAGGTACTTATGTAACTAGAAATGATTTTTGGAAAAAATAAAGAGCGAACTATGAGGCAGCTACAGTTCAAATTTGACCCGTTTCCAGCTGAATCGACGACAATTTGTCTTTTTCACCAGAGGTGGATCAAAACTTTTTTCACCCAACCATTTGGTCAATTGTGCATTATATATGTCCTAGTATTTTATAAAATTGATTTGTTCCATTTTTGCAACAATTATTTGGTAGGTCCTTCACAAAAAAACCTCCTTTCGGGCACTCGAAAAATGGAAAATGAATTTTCCATGCAAAGAAAATGAAAACTTCCTTAGGCAACATTGTTTGTAATTCCAAGATGCACCCTTGTGCACAATATAAGATCATTTGAACAAACTATGCCATGAATGTGGCCATAAGATTGATCATTTGGCTTGAAAGCCATGAATCTTCACGCTTGATAGCTCATTTTTAGAACACTTTTTTAAAATAATTTCCGTATTAGAAGATTATTATTTTTCCTGGAAACTTGGTCACATATAATGACACAATGCAAAGATTTTCCAATTTTTTGATTATTTTGAATTTTTTATGCCCGTTTCAAAATGCGGTAAAAACGGCGGGAATGACCGTTCCTAGCTAGTGGTTGAATCTTGGAAAACTTTTGGTGTTTCTCAGATTAAATAGATTCTTATGTACCTAGAAATGATTTTTGGAAAAAATAAATAGCAAACTATGAGACAGCTGCAGTTCAAATTTGACCCGCTTCCAGCTGAATCGGCGGGAATTTGTGTTTTTCACCAGAGGTGGATCAAAACCTTTTACACCCAACCATTTGGTCAATTGTGCATTAAATATAGCCTAGTATTTTAGAAAAATGATTTGGACCAAGTTTGTAATAATTATTTGGTAGGTTCTTTACAAAAAAACATCATTTCGGGCACTCGGAAAATGGAAAATGAATTTTCGATGCAAAGAACATGAAAAATTCTTTAGTCAACATTGTTTGTCATTCAAGATACAAACTTGTGCACAATGTGAGACCATTTTTTTTGATTTTTTCATGTGTAAAAGTAGAAGAAAAACAAAAGAAAAAACACAATTATATGTGCTCTATTCTCATTGGTTGGTTTAGTTGTCACACGGATCGATGACATGGCCGCCCATCCATCCGTCCAACTCTCCACCTCTCCATCCAGCCATCCATCCGCAGCCCAAACCCTAACCCGCACCTGTCCACCTCTCCTCCCTCAGCTCCTCGCCGCCGCCACGTCCTCCCAGATCTCCCCTCTCCCCGACCTCCCTCTCTCTGCCATCCCAACCCCGTCGCCGGGCTCCCTCATCCCCACCGCCGACGACCTCCTCATCGCCCCCAGCTCCGGCCATCCTCCCTTCCACCACCCCTCCTGTCCGAGTCGCCCCCTCGCAACCAAATCTCGCGAGCCAATTCCCCTCCCCGCACCCCCACGCGCGCGATTCAGATCCACCAGCCGCCGCCCACCTTCGCCACCCCCACGCGAGGGAGGGAGATCCAACGCGATCCAGCCTCGGCCTCCAAGAAACCAAATCCCACCACCACCTGCTGCTGCTGCTGCGGGATCGAGGCGCGCGCGGGGGCGATGGAGATCGAGAAGAAGGGGATGTCGGCGTACGAGGCGGAGCGGGTGAGGACGGTGGAGGAGAACAAGCGCAAGATGGAGGCGCTCAACCTCTCCGCCGCCGTCGCCACCTACGCCCCCAAGACCCCCTCCCCCATGGTACCTCCCTCCTTGCCGCCTTCTATTTCTGCTCCAGCCGTCCTGTTCGTCGAATCGGTCGCTCGCTGCCATTAATCGAGCATTTCCCTTTCTTGTTTCGCGCTGGCGAAGCACAAGCGGCAGAGATCATCCACTGGCGACCCCGTCCCGTCACTCCCGAGGAGGTCCCGCCGGCTCGCCCACCTCCCCGAGGTCAAGTACGCCGACGCCTACGCGGAGGTATCCATCTGTCCGTCCATCTCGTCCTGCTCCCTTGCCTGATCTATACCAAGCTTTTGGGGGAAATGCTTATAATGAATGAATGCACCTGTTTCTTGTGATTTTTGCATACACACGATTTCTATTTCGTCCCTTCCGCGGCTAATTTGCCTTTGCCTGTGAGATGCGACTGATTTTGTCCATCTTTTGGTGTGAGATGGCAACCGATTTTGCCTCTTGCTCGCCTTTTTTTACTGCCTATTGTTGCTCATACTGTAACTGCAAGTACACTGTTGAACTGCAAGATGATGTTTACTTCACATTTTTAACTGTTGATGATGAGTTGTCTTGTCCCAGATTATGTCAATTTATTACGAACTAGTCTAAGATTTAAAGCAACTAAGTTGACCTTTCCTCACTGTTTTTACTGTCTAGTGCTGCTCATACTGTAAGTGGTACAGCCTGTTGCTCAACTGAAGATGATATTTGCTTCACGTTTTTTTCTATTGAACTGTCCCAGATTATGTAAATTTAGTACTCCTAAAAGTATGAACCAGTAAGAGTTAAATCAAGTATAGGGGCAGCATTAGCATAGGTTCTCTAGAACTGCTCTGCTTCTTTTCAGAGGCATCTGAACAGAAGGTTTTAATGGATGCCTGGACTATTTTACAAGGATTCCTTTTTGCGCACTTGTACTGAACTGCTTGATTGCTTTCAGTTCAGTACCAATTTGTCTTACCACTCGTAATCTACGTTGCACATTGCACTGCTGTATGAGATAAACAAACTATGCATCTAACATATGCTTGTACTGGATGCCTCCCTAAAACACATGAATTTGTTTTACCTTTTCCCCTTCGTGGTTACTGGTTTTTGGCTTAAGGAAACACATGTGTTAGTTGTTAGTATTCACTTTTTATTTATTTTTGCAGAATACTTAGTATTCACTTTGCTGTTCTACTTTATACATGTGGTCAGTGTTAGTCTACTTACTGGTTCAGGACTTGAGGGCACACCTGTGTTGCGTGGTGGTATTTTACTTTTCTGTTCGGTTTTATACCTGTCCATGGTGTATATATGAATAGTCAGATAACCCTCATAGCATAGGAAATTGGTAGGTTAGCTCATATAGATGATCTTATAGTGAACGACTTGATTGTTTGATGCATGTATTCTTTGTTTATCGCCGAGATCTATGTTGGTTGATATTAGCTCCTTGGATCTGCCCATGCATTGTATTCTATTCTTTCCATATATGCACTGCATTTCTATATGCCAATGTGCTTTACACATGTGTTCTAAGTTGTCGTCTTGCGTGCAAACTGCAGATCTTCTTTGTGGCTCTGGTGGCGATGAGCATGAAGCTCGGCGGCCCCACATCGCCCTGCCAGCAGTGGAGGTGATGGAGGCGTCGGCCAGGATGACTTCCCGAGTACTACGATGTCAAGGCAGGCGGTACATCGAGAAGCGATCGCGCAAGTTCCAGACGTGGTTGGTGGCGGTCGGCCATCCTGCAAGCGGCGTGGGCCCCGTGTTCGTCTTCAGCAGCAACACCATCCAGGTCCACTCCCGCTCCCTCTGTCCCCTGTCGCTCCATATTCCAGTCGGTTGGATGCTTACGATTGATTGGTTCCTTCCAGCATTACCATGATCTATGTTTTTCTTCTCTGGTTAAAGTTTGCACGTGATGAGGCCAATTGACTAGTTCAACTAAAATCACTAGTATTGAATCCACTACAATAGTCAAATTAACTAGTTCAAGTTCTTGGCTGGTTAAATGTCAGAAGTGATTGGTCCCAATCGGGTAATGGCCAATAGGACTAATTAACTGTATCATGTTGAGTTCAGAAGCTAAATTAACTACTACTGGAAACTGGATACATTACAATAGGGCTAAAGTTCAGTTCGTGCTTTCTTCACTATCAATTCTGTGTTTGTAAATGCTTTTGTCAGTGAAAAATCTTGTGCTTCAGCGTGCTGCAGCAGTAGCATTTTGCTAACCTTTTGCCTAAATTGTCAAGAACAAAACTGGAGACATTATTGTGAAGACGTCTGCACCACCTGCCCCCATCAAATCTGTCAAAACCCAGCTGCTTATATACGTATTTTGTTCTTTCCAAAGTGATATGTACCCAACTGCTTATATACGTATTTTGTTCTTAACTGTAGATTTCCTCTCACAGAAGGTTGAAAGGAGAAGGAGAGTTTGTGTCTGCTATAGAAGGACTGAAGGAGGTCCATGGTGAAGGTCGATAGAAGCAGTAATACTGTCATTGCAAGTGCCGTAGCCAGGAAATCCCTATGCCCCGGGCCAGCAGTGTTGCCACAGTACGTACTGTAGCTACAGTGCGCGACTGTAGCTGCATTATACGAAGAGTTTTCTCTTCACGCCCCAGGCCACGGCCAGGGCAGCCCTGGCCCTGAATACGCCGCTGGTCATTGCCATTGTATTTGTATTGTATGATGTATCCGTGTTTACCCACAAAAAAATGTATTCATGTTGTAATACCGTGATTGCCATTCTGGCTACTATTTTAAGCAGTGTATTTTGCCAGTGCTGATTTAGATATTGGTTACTTATTTACTATGAAGTGAAATCTCAAGAATTTGACCGTGACAAGCGGGTCCCATTACTAGAAACTGACAAGTGGGACCAATCTTCTAAGAAAAAGAAAAACTGAAACTCTTGGGACAAGTGTAAAACAGTGGAAAATAAAATGGCAAAAAATAAAAGATTATACGCTGTAAAAGGCCGCATCTAGAAATAAAAAGACCAAATTGCTGGGCCAGCCCATGTAGCTAGCAAAAATCAATAGGAAAAATAAATATTAAAAAGGTCGAATTAATGGGCTCGGCCCATGTAGAAAACGAATTGGACCGGTCTGAATCTTGTGCCACATCAGCTTGCCACGCTGGTTGCCTACGTGGCCTGGGGAGTTTGCTAGTGACCAAAACGCCACAGTAGGAATATTTTGGTCCTAAATGTCCACGACCTTCTCACAGAGAAGGTCGCTATAGTCAGTTAACGACCCTCAGCTTTTGACCTTCTGTTTTTGGTCACAAAAAGGTTGCAAATGAAAAACTATGACCTTTCAGTGACCAATAGTGGAGGTCACAAGATAGCATATTTCTTGTAGTGTACCTTTGTCAAACGATCGACTACAACCCATATCGAGTCATACCGGAATGAGTCCTGGGCAATCCCGTGATAAAATCCATGCCTGGTTTATCCCACTTCCATTCGGGCATCGACAATGGCTGTAGCAATCCTGTTGGCTTCTGATGCTCCGCCTTCACTCTCTGACATACATCACATACTGCTACATACTCCGCAATATCCTTCTTCATTCCGGTCCACCAGAAAGTGTCCTTCAAATCCAGATACATCTTGGTATTTCCTGGGTGAATCGAATACGGCGAATCATGGGCCTCCTGCAGAATCAACTTCCTGATCTCCGGGTCATTAGGCACATAAACGCGATCTTCAAACCATAAGGTATCGTGCTCATCCTCACGAAATCCTTTAGCTTTTCCTTTGCTCATCCTCTCCTTTATCTCGGCAATCTCCTTGTCAGTCTTCTGAGCTTCTCTGATCTTATCCATCAAAGTCGACTGAATCTCCAATGTTGCAACATAGCCTCTCGGAACAATCTCCAAACATAGTTCGCGAAGGTCCTCGGCTAACTCCTTCGGTAACTCTCCGGTCAAGAGTGTGTTGACATGGCTCTTGCGGCTCAATGCATCGGCTACTACGTTAGCCTTTCCGGGATGATAATGCAATCTCACATCATAATCCTTGATGAGCTCCAACCATCTCCTTTGCCTGAGATTCAACTCCTTCTGTGTGAAGATGTACTTCAAACTCTTGTGATCCGTGTACACCTCACAATGATTTCCGATGAGAAAATGTCTCCATGTCTTCAACGCATGCACTACGGCTGCTAACTCGAAATCATGTGTAGCATAATTCAACTCATGGGGCTTAAGCTGTCGTGAGGCATACGAAACAACTCTTCCCTCCTGCATAAGCACTGCTCCAAGTCCTCGACGTGAAGCATCGCAATACACCTCATAATCCTTGCGCTGATCTGGCAGAATCAACACTGGTGACGTAACCAAACGTTTCTTCAACTCCTGGAAACTGGCCTCACATTCCTCAGTCCATTTGAACTTGTTGCCCTTCTTCAACAACTCCGTCATGGGCTTCGCAATCTTTGAGAATTTCTCAATGAACCTTCAATAGTATCCTGCAAGTCCAAGAAAACTCCGGATCTCTCCAACTGTTGTTAGTGCTTCCCAATTTGTCATAGTGACAACTTTGGTGGGGTCTACTGCTATTCCTTCTCCGGATATAACATGTCCGAGGAATCCAACTTCCTTCAACCAGAATTCACACTTGCTGAACTTGGCATATAACTGATGTTCTCTGAGCTTCCCAAGTACCAAACGCAAATGATCCTTATGCTCCTCTTCATTTTTCGAATAGACCAAAATGTCATCAATGAACACCACGACGAACTTATCAAGAAACTCCATAAACACCTTGTTCATCATGTTCATGAAATAGGCAGGTGCGTTAGTCAGACCAAATGACATAACGGTATACTCATACAGCCCGTACCTGGTGGTAAACGTCATCTTAGGTATATCCTGCTCTCAAATCTTCAACTGGTGGTATCCTGATCGCAGATCGATCTTGGAAAATACCTTAGCTCCTTGCAGCTAGTCAAACAAATCATTGATCATCGGTAGTGGGTACTTGTTCTTGATTGTCACTTCATTCAATCCTCGATAATCAACAACCATCCTTAAAGATCCATCCTTCTTCTCCACTAGAAGCACTGGTGATCCCCAAGGTGATGAACTTGGGTGAATATATCCTTTATCCAGTAACTCCTTAATCTGCTTCTTAATTTCTTCCAAATCTTGTGCGGGCATCCTGTACGGTCTCTTAGATATTGGCCCTGTGCCTGGCAAAAGCTCAATCAAAAACTCAATGTCTCTATCCGGTGGCATGCCTGGCAACTCTTCTAGAAATACGTCAGGAAAATCCTTCACCACTGGTACTTCCTCCTGTACAACTCCTGATAAGGAATTCACTTGAGTCCTCTTCGGCACATGCTGGGATACATACTTGATCCTTCTTCCTTCTGGGGTGGTAAGCAAAATTGACTTACTGGCGTAATCGATGTTTCCTCCATACATTGATAGCCAATCCATACCCAGAATCACATCCAAACCTTGCGACACCAAAACTATCAAATCCGAAGGGGAAACATGCCTGCCTATGGCCAATGGCACTTGAAAACATCCTTGACTGGCCATATACTCCGCTCCTGGTGAGCTTACTAACATAGGTGTTCTAAGAACCTTGGAGGCCAGTTTATGTTTATCCACAAATCCCCTTGATATGCATGAATGTGATGCACCAGTATGGAAAAGAACGATTGCAGTAAATGACTTAATAAAAAACTTACCTATTACTGCATCTGGCTGGGCTTCAACCTCCTCCACGCTAACGTGGTTCACCTGTTCCTTGTTGAAAGGGTTAGGCTTCTTCCCAGAGCTTCCATTGCCATTTCCATTCTTCGCTTTAGGACATTCAGTGGCACAATGTCTAGTCTTCTGGCATTTGTAACAGGTAATGTGGCTTAGATCCCTCTTGGCTGGGGTTGATGGGTTGGTATGTTTTTGTCCGTTGTTTCCTCCATTCCCATTACCATTCTTGGGCCCACTATGGTTGTGCAAACTACCTCCTCCATGGGTATGCTGAAAAGGTCCTCTCGAGTTCGGGGTAAAACGAGGCTTCTGCTAAGCTCCATAATTGTACTTCCCTTGTCCATACTTCCTCTTGCGGCTGTCAACCTGCTGCTGCTTCCCTTCAATCATGAGAGCACGATCTACCAACTCTTGGTAGTTGTTGAAGGTTGCTACCATCAACTGCGTGCTCAGCTCATCATTCAGTCCTTCAAGAAAATTCTCCTGCTTAGCTGCATCCGTAGCAACGTCATCTGGGGCATAACGTGCTAGCTTACTAAAGTCATGCACATACTGGCCAACAGTACGTCCTCCTTGGCGTAAGTTGCGAAACTCACGCTTCTTCATGGCCATAGCTCCTGCTGAAACATGAGCAGTACGGAAAGCCTGTTGAAACTGATCCCATGTGACATTGTCGATAGGATAAGTGGCTGTGAAATTCTCCCACCATGATGCTGCGGTTCCATCAAGCTGATGTGCGGCAAAACGCACCTTCTCCGCATCTGTGCATCCTACGGTGGTTAACTCCCTTCCCATCTTGCGGAGCCAATCATCTGCAACTATCGGCTCGGTGCTACTGGAGAACATCAGTGGATTAAGCCTCAAGAAACGGGCTAAGTGATCAATAGGTGGTGGTGGTGGTGGTGGTTGTTGTTGTTCCCCTGATTCTGATTCTGGACTAGCATCTGCATCAATGCATTCTGCTGCTGGATCAACTGAGTGAGCTCTAGTGGGAAAGCAAATCCATTGTCACGTCTTGGAGGCATATGAGGGTTTTAGAAAAGATGAGAATATAGAATAGAATGAGGTCTATAGAGAAAACACTACCCATATGCACATGAGACAAATGCTAACAATTTCACTTCAATCAAAACAAACAGGGGCATACAACGGTCTAGCTATCCTTACAAAAGTGCTCGGACTACGCTATATACATGGGGGAATACTACTACTGTTATGGTGTCGAGTAGAAGAATTGATCGGTCGTAGACTCCATGATATCTGCTCTAGCTTCATCAACAAAGTCATCATCGCTATCGTCTGGGTCCGAGTTGGTGTCATCGATGATGATGTAGTTCTCCGGACAAGTGCAATCATCGTCTTCTCCTCCAGTCGTGGGAAATCCCATAAACACCTTTAGTTTCTTCTTCAGATCTTCATTTTTCTCTACGAGTGTTGTCATTTCCTCCTCATAACCATCGCGTGTAGACTTAAGTTCTTCATCCAGCTCTGTGATCTTGGTCATAGCCTTCTTCAGATCTATCATGCCTATGCACATCTGGTACTCCTGGTGATGAATGTGCTGGTTTAGCTCCTGGATGAAAGCTGCAATTGATCTATCCTTTCTGGTGATGATCATCTCCCATTTCTCATCTCGGCGCCCACAAATCTGGTAGATAGTATCCTTGAGATCCTTGTGGTGAACTTCTCCAATGCGTCCCATTGTGATGTGGGCTGCCATGCTCTTTCCTAGACTCCATGTTGGTGCATCAAAGGAAAACTCTATGGGGTCAGTGACGGGAATGAATGTCCTTCCTGGAGCTTGAGCTTGAATCATCCAACGCTCCTCTTCTGGTAAAGTGGCGATGTAGGTCCCGGTGAAGCTCGATACTCCGATGTTCAAGTACTTAGTGACTTCCTTCAATTGGCGTCCAAAGGGTGTATCTTCATCCGGTTGCGTGAACTTGTTCCTTGCATCTGCCATTCCTAAAAGAGTAGAAAAGATGAGGAGTCAGAAATGAGAAGAGAGAGAGAGTAGTGATCTAGGGCTTTTAGCTTAGTGGTCGTGTCTTACAGTCAGTGTGTGCTCTGATACCATCTTGTAGCGATCAAACCTCAAACAGTCTGATCTCTGTGCATCAGTGTCATCCCTGGATCGGTAGTGCTCACACGCATAATACTTGAAGGATTTATAGTAGAGTAGCAATCACACACTTATTACATCGAATGTCTCAAAAGAGAACTTATTAAAATAAATATGGCTTAAGGCCATCTAATAACAATAACAACGGAAGGCTTAGAAGATAAGCGAGTCCATCAACTCCAACGGCATCACTGAGTATAAGACCACGACCTAAGGCACCTTACTCGTTGTCTAAAAAGTCTGCAACATGAACGTTGCAGCCCGAAAACGGGTCAGCACATGGAATATGCTGGCAATGTAACACATAGAGAATAATGATCAGAAATATGCTATCACTACATGCATATATGGCTAGTGAAAAGCTCTATGGTTATAGTTTTGCATAAAGCCAGTTTTTCCCTACTGCAAAGGAATAAATTTTATTTAACTATGATGGTCGTTGTTAAACATTGAGAAGGTTCCTCCAACTCAATCCCAATTAAGTAACATCATTAACCCAACAAGATTAAATAAAGTAACCTGATAAGATTCACATGAAAATCCAGGTACTAGATACTCAAAACATCCATAACCGGGGACACGGCTAACCATGATTAGTTTATACACTCTACAAAAGTTTGCACACTTTTCCCCACAAGACTCGATCTCCTCCGCTGGATTTCTCGCACTACATGGTGTTTGAGAAACGGATGACCGAGACACAGTCTTTCAGAAGCATTAATTCCCTACTCCGGGTAGACAGTTACACCTACTTTCCCCTACATCTGCTAGTCTACCTCTTCAAGAGTTCACACAACTTAATCAACTATGCTAGAGTGAAAAGTTATACTAAAACGAAAATCGGATAAAAAATCGCGATCTGGAATAATCGCGGAAAATCCGAGAGAAAGAAAAATGGATGAACGGGCTAACGAACGAAGTTCGCTGTCTGTGGTTAAAAGAGGAAAACCGTTTGTTAAAACGAACGTACGGACGAACGTCCGCTAAAAAACTAAACCAGGAAAAACCGATCTAAATAAAAAACGCATCTCATTTTTTTAAAAACCGAGCAGTTTTTGAATATAAAACCGGCGGCTACCTCGGGACACGTGACAGCGGCAGCGGCGGGCTACTCCGGCGACGGGGTCCGGCGGTCGGCGGCGGCAGCAGGGTCCGACGGCGGGCGATCGCGGGCGGTCGGTTGGGTCGCGGCGATGACAACGACGACGACGGCAGCTAGGGTTAGGGTTAGGTGGCGGCAGCAGGCTGGTGGGCTCCGGGGGTGGGGGTGCGGCTG
The DNA here is from genome assembly GCA_021437245.1 of Aegilops speltoides. Taxonomy (NCBI): domain Eukaryota; kingdom Viridiplantae; phylum Streptophyta; class Magnoliopsida; order Poales; family Poaceae; genus Aegilops; species Aegilops speltoides. Next base: position 34,465,741 of record CM038146.1, on the reverse strand, counting down.
ATAAAGGCCCGCGGCGGCGGAGTCTGTGTCGCTCACGGCCCGTAGGTCGGTTAGCTTTTTTTAAAATAATTACGCGCAGAAAATCAAATAAAAGAAATACTAAACGGACTCCAAAAATGCCAAAATTTCCCTGTCCTCTAAAATCGAGCCGGACAAGATGAACATTTATTTGGGCCCTAAATGCAAAATTTTTATTAAATCCTCAATATTTCTTTAATTTGGGAAAGTCATTTTATTCCCTCTTTCTTATTTTTATAATAGAAATAATTGAAGATAAAATTATAAAAACCAAATGATCCTATTTTCAAAATTTAAGAAAAACTCAAATATGAAAATAACGAAATCCCCAACTCTCTCCATGGGTCCTTGAGTTGCGTAGAATTTCTAGGATCAAGCCAAAAATGCAATAAAATATGATATACAATGATGATCTAATGTATAACATTCCAAATTGAAAATTTGGGATGTTACAAATAGAAAATTATATATAAGAGAAGTTTAAAACATGAAAATGAGAAAAGTAAGTTAAGATCTTTCTTAGTCAATCCAAAATGAAGTTTTGGTGAGGTTTTCACATTTTTCATTTTCAAAACCCCACCTTTTCTCGGGTGCCCACTACTCTCTCCCTTGAACTCCATACTACATTGTTCAAGGAATGACAAATAGTGAAGGAGTTTTCGTCAAAATGTATGTAAACCATATTTATATATTTTTCTCGTTACTATACGACATAATAAGACTATGTGCGCAAGTTTTATATTTTTTTGATTTTTTTTGAATTAGTTATGCTCAACCCTAATCAGTCAAACCCCCTCAAAACCTCTCAAAACCCCGCACCCTACGGGTCGTCGATCGTTGTGCGTGGACGGTTGAGATCAGGCGCTAGGGTTAGCTACAGTGTGCATCGATCCGCATGAGACGCGCTGATTGGTTGAATCAGTGTGCATGGATCCGCATGAGACGCCCTGATTCGTTGAATCAGTGGGGTTTGGATCAACCTCTCTTGTTGGGGCATCATGACCGTTCATTTGAATCTAACGGCACGAGTTGACGCGGTGCATGGACCAAGCCTACGCAATGCCCTTTCCATTGTTGCATGCGTGCCTATGCCTACCCGCAGCATGCATGCCCACTGCGCCCGTGCGTTGCATGCATGCCCGCCCTCGACGTAGCCCTGCTCTGCCATCCCTATCGACGCAGTAAGCTGTCGCATGCCTACCATTAGCACCGATGCAGCGTCGCATCAAAGCATGCACCCGGCCACAATGCAACAGCCAGACACCGATGAAGACAACCAAAAATCCAACGGTGCATGGCATGCTTCTCTTTGAATGATACAATATTGGTATGATTATCGATGCAGTTCAAACGGCGTGCTGCTCGTTACACGATGGGCAAAAGAAGGCGTCCATTATTGTCACGTCTTCGATCGACCGAACGTTGCCCTCTAGCCAGGCCTTAGCAAGATGGGCAAATTAATGGGCTACGACATGCATGCATAGGCGGCACATGCAGAGAACCCGGGGCAGGCATGTCCCCTTGACCCACGACGGCATAGACACGTGCGTGAGCCCATCCCCCTTGACCCGCGACCGGTGGCACAGAAGCGTTGCAACCCGTATCCCATGCTCGTGTACACACTTTCATGGGGCGCCACCAAACACCGCCTGCCCATTAATTCTAGGGTTTCTACGGGCTGAAACCACGTCACACTTGGGCTATTTATGCCGGGCACTATCGTCTTCCTCTCCCTCCTCATCCATCATACCCCATCTTCTGCCTCCTCTGCCCTCCTTCTTCCTTCTTCTCCATCAAACCCGATCGAGCCCTCGAGCCACCCCCGCCACCATGCAGTACGACGCCTCCACCTACCGCTTCCCCCAACCGTGCCGGAAAGGCTCTACCCGGCCGGAGTGGATGTAGAGAGAACCCTTAGGGTTTGGGCGATCTCGAGGTGGAGGGGCGCAAGGGAGTTAACGGAGTCCTTCCTTGCGGCCAGCTTCTGCCACCTCCCCCACGGCTCTCCTCGGATCTACCATCTTGAGGAGGTCAACCACAATGGCGTTGTGGTTGGGCTCCTCTCCATATCCACTAACCCTTTCGATGCTTTCCATCTCCTCGGGCGAGCGTATTGGGTTGGTTGTTAGTTAATAGCTTTCACCACCTATAATATCTTTACCGACTTCAACAGCATCTTCCCCAACAACGGTGTTATGCACACGCTCCCGTACCCCATCAACAATGGGGAGTAGTGAAGGGCGGCACCCGGAGGAGCGAGGTGGCGTTGTTCACCCGGAGGAGGAGGAGAAGTAGAACCGAAGAAGAACCCGCCTTTGGTGCCCCCCGATCTATCTAGCTTGCTATATATCTATCGTATTAGTTTTTTAAGTTGTAATCGTTATGCTACTATTATTAAGTTGTATTAGTATTCTAAGTTGTAAGGCTATCATGGAGTTGTAAGGCTATCGTGGAACTATGGGTTGCAATCGTTATGCTACTATATATATTGCATGTTTCGTGCTATTATTTGTAGATTGCTATGGGTTGTTCTTTCTTATTATTTGTGTATTGCTATGGGTTGCTACGAGCCTGGGTTGCTACACCCCAATCACCACACACACCATCTTCAAAATATTGGCCAAACCATGGACATGCAACTAGGAGCCCCATGCAAACCCACTATGGACATGCAAATAGGAAATGCAAACTAATTTACTTCATGCAAGCATGCAACTCATTTAGTTCATGGAACCGTAGACATGCATAAAAACAATTAACATTTAGTTTTAGTGCATCAAAAAATGATCCATCACAAAATTTAGTGCAAGAAAAAGGCCAAAGTAAAAACAAGTAACATTTTATTTGCCGAAGTTAGAGGTGGGTTGGTGCCCCTACACGGGTGGGCTGGTGCCCCTACGCAGGTGGGCTGGTCTCTATTTGGGCATGGTTATTTTCTCAGGGACAATTTTCTCACGGCCCAACATTTATTCGGCAAACCAGTTTTGTTTTTTTACTAGAAACTGAATTTGGGTGTGTACTCTGTTAACTGAAGAACAATAACAGAGGAAACGGAGCATGAACACTGAATAGGTCCCCAGAGAATATCATTACAATAATTCAAGCAAGTTTTGCTTCACACAAATTCAAATTCATCTAACAAATGATCCCTGGCTAACTCAAACTACTGGGCTCCCCTGAAACTAGCTGACTAACTAACTGAAACTCTAACAAATTCTAGTGATTGATGAACATCAAGTAAAATAAACCCATAGCAATGGCACAACCATAAAATGCTCCAGCCATCATCTTTGCTTGCTTCTTCAAATCAATCAGATGCCTTAGTTGCTTGCGGATTTTCTTCAATTCACACTTCAGTTCTGCACTGTGCATCATCGGATCGGCTCTGTCTGCCAAATTGGGGGCTTGTTCCACGGCAAAGCCACCCCCCCCCCCCAAATTGAGCTCTTGGGTTGGGGTTGATCCCTCCAATTTCAACCTTTCAACATAGTCATCGAGCCACTCAAAATGCCCACATTTCTTCTGAACCTGAAAAACAGGGGGCCGGCAGCGCATGAATCCTAGATCCACCACCCAGATCCACCGCCCTAATTCAAGGAAAAAAGAAATAAATCGGGAGAAATTAGACCATAGGATTGGTCAAGAACACAGATCTAACATGCCCCGGCCGTGGCTTGCTCAAACATTTCGCAAAGTCGCACCCACGGTTGCCATTTTCTTCCCTCGCACAAGTCAAATGCTTCAGAGGCTCCATGCGCGGGCAATCGGGGCATCTTCTCAATGGTAGTGGACCATTCTGCGTCCATGATTGGCGGGTGGCCGAAGTCGAGCTCGACATCACTCGCCGGCGGCGCGCTTCGTTGCCGGAGATGAGGAAGAAGAAGGTGGGAAAGGAAAGGGGCAGGGCAAGCAATGGAGGGGGGCGTGCTAGCTCGGGCTCGTGGCCGGCTCGAGTCGGGGCATGCTGATGAGCACGAACATGCTTGTGTGGATAAGTTTTGGGTCCCACCCGCGTGTGAGTAAATGGTGGGTCCCGCGTGTCATAACTCAAATCGCTAACCCCTCGTGTTTTTTCATTTCACGGTTAAACAAAGCCATATCACATTGGAGCTATTGTTGGCTTCGAAAACGTCGCATCACAGCCATTCATTTGAACTACATCGCACTCCTTCCAATTCGCATGAAAAACGTCGCACAGGAGCTATTGGCCCCTTTTCCACCTCTGCTTTGAAGTTGTAAAGCATCCTAAATGTATTTGTCCAATCACCATATAATTTCATTGCCCTTTGTTTTGCCTTCCACACTGTGGTATATTTCAGTTTAATGGGGTACATCTTTTCCAAGTCTACTTTGAGTTTCTTGGCAGTAGTGTTTGGTGTTTTGGCTAAAATTGGGGTGATCTTTTCTGCAACCCAAAGTTGTGATGTCATGGTTGATACTCTCTATGAACTTGTAATACAAGTATGTTGATTGGGTATTTGGTTAACCCTGACAGTACTTCCATCAGGTTGTAGTCTAGCAGATATGTACCACTTGCAAGGCTTGACATTACCATCAAATCCTTTGCACACTACTAGGGAAAAGCCTAGCAGCAGCGCGGGTTTTAGGCCTATCGATGGCGCGGTAGGGCGCTACTATCTGACCTTCTGACTAAAGCTTAGTAGTAGCGTGGCTGAATACCTTCTTGCTAAATTGACTTAGTAGTAGCGCTTCTCGAGGGCGCTCTTGGTAATTAGTAGTAGCGCTTCTCCTTGCCCCGCTACTACTATTATTTAGTATTTTATTTCTTTTTTATTTCATGTTGTATTCATACACCTTTACATAAGTTTTCATACAACAGGAATTTAGAGATTGTTTTTACATCATAATGAGTTATTACATCACGGGGTGAAAGAACCATGGACTAGTTTCAAGTGGATGTCCATCCACTTGAAACTAATCATGATTCTTTCACCCAATGATATAATAATATCATCATCATCATCATCATATCATTAACAACTTATCATCATAATACATCATTGTCATATAACACCTCCTCAAGATCATAGTTTTCATCAATGACATCACATACCAAATTGGTCACTAGTCGTAATCACAAGTACTCCTCGTTATGAACTCTAACACATTACCACATAATAAACATATTGTACCTCATAGGACCTACTACATTCTCTTAGAACCTACTACATTTTCTAAGGTAAAATAGCAAAAACCAAGATAGCCCCTGACTCTCCATTATGGAGAATGGAGATTATCCTGTCTCCAATTCTTGCCTTTCGCTGAATGTTACTTCCGAGAACCTCCTTGCCAATGTCCAAACATTTTTTCCATTCTTTGATGAACATGTGTTCACCGGTTTTAGAAATCCGATATGCACAGGTGAGCTCCCTAGATTTACCTGGCAGTATGTTCAGAATTGTAAGGCGACCATTCAGATACATCAGATGAGGCACACAATCCATCGGGAGTTTCTGTTGAGAAACATAGTAATAACTTCGTAGTTAGCAATGATGTACTAGTTTTAGAAGTATGCAAAAGATGCACGGATGTCGTAATAGTAAAAAAATCTTATCAGGGTATCTCCAGAGAAGTTACAGTGGTTCAACACATGCACTAGTGGCACATATTCACCATAATTTGGAGGAGTTCGATAATAGTTATTGTAATCCTCAAGAAGAGTACAAAATGCGATCAGATGATTTTTCTCCTTATGAGTTAATTCGGAGCCATCGTTGTAGTGGGTTTTGTCTACCATCTTCCGCACTGTCTTTGAAGAATCAAAATAAGCTGTCAATGGAAATAAGCTGTCAACTATTTTAAAATAAACAATATAAATTAGTTAATAACTATGTTTGAGAAAGTCACATAGCGGTACAATCGGAAGCGTATCAACAAGGACCCAAATGTCCATATTGTCTTGCTCGATGTCAGGATCACCAAGATCCATGGTGACAATCATATCCTCATAAAAACCATACATTTTGCAAAGTGCTTCCCAATTTTGGCCACCAAAATGGGTTACGCTCTGAGCATTGCACAGATTTACTTCAAAATCCATATCATGATGGGTCCTTAGGTGTATTTTCTTTGTTTCAAAATTTTCATGGTCTTCAAAACCCATCCTCTCCAAGACATAGCGTCTTGCATCGCATGGGATAAGCTAGTCGAATTGTAAAAGATGAAAATTAGACGTTGAAATAGTTGAAGTCATGCTTAATTACAAAACAAACACTTGTCGTTGTTGTGTACTGTTTCAACATAAAAGGTCTCCTCGAGCTTAATGCCAAAGCGCCGATCTTCGTCCAGCTCAACGAACCTGTTGCACATACCTCGATCGTCATGGCACCAGCTGCACTCCCCCGGGAGACTGTCGTCGTCCGAGTACGACATTTCCTACATTCATAATTCAAAGATTAAACTGGTACAATTAAATATATGTACTAAAAAACCTAAATTAGATCATTATTTTTCGAGAAAATCCAGGCCACTCGATATTTCCTACATATTGTAGCACAAGTCATGCCAGAATTCACGGAAAAATCCGGCATGAACTTTGCTAAAAAAGGACATATTGAGCGCCTGAAATTTGCCAGAACAGAAATTAATCAACACTCCGGCAAAACATAGGCCACTCGGGGGTGTAAACTGAACATGAACGACCACTTGGGCAACCACATATCCTATTTGAGCAACACAAGATATACATGGATATTTGGCTGGTCTCACCACGATGTCGGAGAGGGTCGGTGACTGGGACGATGGCGGGGATGATGGAGGGGCTCCTTGATTTCTCCAAAAGCAAAAACCGTATAGGTTATCACTAATACATCCCGAATAATTGCTTAAACTAAAAAAATAACAACAAATATGACATGTTCAACTAGTTTTATTAATTCAACTAGTTCTTACTAAATAAAAACTTACTATAAATAGAGAAAAACTAGTTCTTTCTAAAAATAAAGTAGTTCAACTAGTTATATTAATTATCTTACTAAAAATGCATTAGTTCTATTAATTCAACTAGTTCAACTAGTTTATTAATTTACTTACTAAACTAGTTCAACTACAACTAAAGTAGTTCAACTACAACTACTATTAATCATACTGCCCTAGTTAACTAGTACCATCACTACTACTAATTAACATCTACTACTACTAAAAATCATTATCTATGAACCCTAAGTTAACATCTACTACTACTAAACAACATCTATTACTAACTAAGCAGAGAGAAAGGGGGTGGGGGGCGACGGAGAGGTAGGGGCGGCGAGGGCGAGATCGAGATCGGGAGGCGGCGGTGCTGGGTGGGCTCGGGTGGCAGCGGTGAGGTCGAGGGCGGTGGGAGGAGGCTGCGGAGGAGGAGGAGGAGGCGGTCGAGGCGGAGGAGGAGGCACGGTGCAAGGAGGAGGATGAGGGACATAAGGGGAGTACCTCGGCGGAGGAGACGAGACGGGAAGGCGGCTGACGCATGCACGGCAGCAGTTATCGGGGTGGGCGAGTGGTGAGAGGGAGAGTGTGAGTGAGAGAGAGGGTCGGTCGCGCGCGTGGGGATAAGGTAGGGTTAGTTGTAGCGTGTTTGCCAAAATGCGCTACAGCTAATCTGAATAGCAGTAATGTTGTGCAGTTTTGCGCGCTACTGCTAAGTTGGACTAGTAGTAGCGCTTTGCAGTTAAAAGCGCTACTGCTAAGTGTAAGTATACAAAAATACGTCAATGCAAAATTACATTGGCCGTCAATGATCTTTTTGTGTACAATCTGAATTGTCCTCCGGTAGGTACCGGAGAGGACTCATATTGCGGCCACAAATTCTACGCATAGAGTTCAGTGAAGACCAACTGGTTGTGATAGTTTCAGAAGTAACATATTTAAGGTGGTAAACACCCTGTTCGCGGAGCGAGGTGGGACTAAACTTGTGGGCTGATCCTAGAAGTAGCGATTTTCTTAGAAGCGCGCTGCTGCTAACTTCTATAGCAGTAGCGCTTTTCAATATAGGGCGCTACTGCTATAGCTAGCTGGATGGCAAGGTCATGGCAATTAGAGCAGTAGCGCGGTTTGGTCCGCACGCGCTACTGTTATTTTCCTTTCAGTGGCGCGTTTTGCCCTCACGCTGCTGCTGCTAAATAGCAGTAGCGTCGTATTTTGAGGAGCGTGCTGGTAAGATTCTGTGTATAGGCTTTTCCCTAGTAGTGGCACCTTGCATAAAACTTCTATCTATCAGTCCAAATAGTCTTGGCATCAAACTCATGTTTCACTACATAAGTCTTGAAACACATCCTAAACTCCTTCATGCTTGGGAACAACTTGCCTACTTCAATGACAGGGTTTTCTTTGTCATACACATGCACCAGCTCATCATCATGTGCATCATCTACTTCATGTGCAGCTTGTTCCATCAACTGTCCATCTACATCTTCATCACCATTAGCAGGCAAACTAGATTCTCCCCTCTCCTGCTTATCTCTGTCATCGACTGGAATGCCAAAAAGTTTGGCCATCTCTATGTCAGCATTGGTGCAATGACCAGATCAGTAGGCTCATCTAATTCAACTACATTCCAATCAACAGTCGCTGCAGTTTCAGTTTCAGTTCCAGTCACTGTCCCTCTTGGCTATTCTTGTAAGTTCGGTACACATAGGAATCAGTGGCCTCGGTGCAGCCCAATCATCATCTACCATCTGCGCAGCCAATTGTGATGGCACATATCCAACCTTCGAAAAAAATATTCAGATCAACGAGCTCAGCAAAAAAAAAAAATTAGCCCGTTTGCTTGTCCAGCCGTTTTGCCAATCGATTTCTTCAACAATCTGTTCACCATCTTCTATTCTCACATACTCTCCTGTCCAATCATCAAACCGCAACAGTGATACTTCTTGCTCTGGACCCCAAACAACATTTTCCCCAATTTTTTCCACCCATTTCTTCACTGCCTTCTCACCCATGTTCTGTAGAACTTGTGGATCAATCTTTATAAACTCAACCTCCCATTTAACAATTGTGTCTCTCTCAATGTTCTGAATGCTACCATCAACTAATTTTTCCTTTGATGGAAAGAAATTGACCGCCAATTCGAAGGTCCGAGCGCCAGCATCCCCTCTGCCGGTGGCGGACAGTGCTAGCCCATGAGAAAGAGCAGACGAGGCCCTAATTGCATGCAAAATTGGATCGAAGAGAGGCGCATTACCTATTCGAAGTTGAATCTGGCGGCTCCATCTCAGTATGCCCACGGGCTCCCCTCACAACCTATCGATTCAACAAGCAGCAGAGAAGCGAGCTGAGATCTACGGGCCCGAGAGAGGAACGGGAGGGCGACTAGGGTTCTCACTCACCATTTTCTGAGGACGAAGGCTCCGCCGCCGTTGAGAACGAGGGCTCCGCCGCCATTGAGAACGAGGGCTCCACCGCCGCCACCGAGAACGCAAGATCCGCCGCCACCGGAGAAGGGGGGGGGGGCAGAGTGGCGGGCCCGGCACGGTCGGGCGGCAGGGCATGGTCAGCTGTTTTGAGGAGCAATTAAGTTGGATCCACATGTCCTAACATAAACAGGCTTGGTTGACGACCAATTTAACCATATTTAACACCCCATGTGGCCCTAGGCTATTTACACGCTCAAATGTGTCGTATCACAACCATTCATTCCAACAACGTCGCACCCTTTTCAATTCACATCAAAGACGTCGCATAGGAGCTATTGGCCCCTAAATGGCTCACATTGTAGGTACTCTTTTCATTTCTTTCTTGTGTGCGCCAGTCTTCAAACAAGGGTTGGATCTACATCAGGAAAAAAAGGGTTGGCCGTTCTTGTGTGCACTATTTTTTTACCCCCCCTCTCTCTCCCTCTCTTTTTCTCTTTCTCCCCAAACAATAAGGATTGGATCTGTTTGTACTACTCCCTCCATTCCGAAATATTTGTTTTTCTAGAGATTTCAACAAGTGACTACGTACGGAGCAAAATAAGTGAATCTACACTCTAAAATATGTCTACATACATCTGTATGTTGTGTCCATTTGAAATGCCTAGAAATACAAATATTTGGAAACGGAGGGAGTAGAAAACTACATCCGGGTGGTTGACTCATCCAAGAAAACCTTGGTCCTTCAGCACGATCGCTATTGGAGGCAATGAGCCTGGGCTTGCTATGCTCACCTCCCCATCTCTATCAACCATTTTGGGTCTCGTTCGGGTGCAGGGATCAGCTCTTCTGCTAGCCATCATGCTCGTCGAGGAAGACGATATAGCTGTCCCAAGGAACAAGAAGATGTAGCGTGTATCAGTGTTCGTCCATGTGCTCCCAGGAATTTCGTCCAGCTCCTATTGTCTCCTTGTGGGATGTGTACAGAGGTTTGATGAACAATTCCTTATAGGCCCTAGGTGTATCACAGAAGCCAGTTTTCATTAGCGGCTGATGACGACACAGATCCCTGTGCCTACGGGCGGTCAAGATAACGCGACCAGGGTGCATATGCTCTATTGAATTTTTTCGCATCCCCGCTCCCGCTGCTTACGCCTCCGCTGACTAGGGGATTGCCCCCCTTCCCCCGTGTTCCTCGCCTAGTGGTCCCTGCCCTCGGCCGGTTGCCTTGGCTACGATTCCTGAACCTCCTCAAGGTCCATTGTTACGTTGCTGCCTTCGGCTCAAGAGGACTTTGCGTCCTAGACGACGTCGGCTGGCTCCAAGTCCATTGACTCCGGCGGGGTGTGCATGCAGCACGAGGTGGACACAGGAGGTGCTGTCATGGCGTGACCAGCGTCGTCTAAGGCCAACTCCACTGCGCGACCCCATCTTGTCCGGATGCGTCCGTTTGAGGCAAAACGGACGAATAGCGCGGCCCAACGTGTGGCCTCAAACGGACAAATGTCCAGAATCAATCCGTTTTCGACCCATCCCCTGCCCGAATTGGCGCTCGGTTTGGGGTGAAACAGACGCGCGCGGACGGCCGCGACGCATGCCCTTGTCCCCCTGTGGCTCGCCTGTCGGGGACACTAGCAGTCCCTCCCTCCCAACGCTTCGACCCTCTCTCTCCCGCCCCGCCCCGCCGCCGGCACAATCGCTATTCTCCGGCCGCCTCCTCACCACGCAGCCCCCGGCCGTCCATACCAAACCACGTGTAGACATGGCCGCCACCACGCCCGCGCTTTCGCCGTAGTTTTGGCCGTCGATCGGAGGAGGTTTGGTCGTCGCCGTCTTTGCCGGTGGCAGAGGAGACACGACCGCCGGTGACGTACCACGGCGGCCGCGGCAGCTTCCGACAACTTCACAGCGTCCAGTAGCCGGCCGGCAACCACCCCTGCTGCGTCGAGGTGATCATCGCGGCCTCTTCGCCACCACGCCCGCAAGGTGTTTGACATTTTGCCCACAAAGGTATGGACAGTGGAGACGAGTTCTTCTTCCACCACTTCCTTTGTTCATCGAACGATTCGTCGTTGGATGATGAAGATCTTGTGGTGGTTGCATTGGTCATTCATGATCACATTCAACGGCAGCTTCCTCGGTACAGGGGGTCAGTCCCTGGCCGTGCTCCCAACCTGAACCGCAACATGGAGAGAGGCCACGCCTTGCTCTATGCCGATTAATTTTCCAACAAACCGCTCTTCAAGCCGGATAAATTCCGTCGCCGTTTTCGTATGGCAAGGCATGTATTCAATCGTATCCGAGAGGGAGTGGTTGCTCATGACCCATACTTCGAGTGCAAGACGGATGCCCTTGGCAAGCTTGGGTTCTCCTCTTACCAGAAATGCACCGCGGCCGTCCGCATGCTTGCCTATGGAATTCCAGGCGATCTGGTGGATGAGTACGTCCGTATGAGCGAGACAACATGTCTGATGTCAATGTACAAGTTCTGTCAGGCTGTGATCGAGGTGTTTGGTCTAGAGGACTTGAGGCAGCCAACTGCCGCTGATACAGAGAGATTGTCGGCGACCAACGCAGCTAGAGGCTTTCCAGGCATGCTTGCACTAGTGCAGAACCGGGCAATAGCACCGGTTCGTAAGGCCCTTTAGTGCCGGTTCCGTAACCGGCACTAAAGTGTGGGCACTAAAGCCCCCCCCCCTTTAGTACCGGTTCAGCACGAACCGGTGCTAAAGGGCAACCACGTGGCACGGGCCAGCTCCGGGGGCCTGGAGCCCTTTAGTACCGGTTGGTAAGACCAACCGGTAATATAAATTTTGGGGTTTTAGTTTTATGATTTCTTTTCATTTAATTTTGTGTTTCCATTTTAATTTTTTTCGTTTGCTGGTATTTTACGATACTACACATTGTACGTTATGCATATATATATATATATATATATATATATATATATATATATAGAACCAATCATGCATATATATATATATATATATCATCAATGCCTCACAAACCACCATATTAATTAATTCACACATACACACATGTATAGCTATATACAATTTCTCCTACATATGCATGTTGCCTTCGAAGCCAGTGGCATTAGCCTAATTGGTGCCTTCGGAGCACGATGACAATTGGAAGTGGTTTTCATGGGGCGGTAGCGGGTAATAGTATTCTCCCTTCAGATTTATGACCTGGTCGAGCAAAAATCCCGCTATTTCCTCTTGAAGTGCTTCTACGCGCTCCTTTCTAGGAGCTTCTCCCGCGCCTCTTTGAACTGTTAAGAAGGAGATCAATATGCATGTGTATTAGTTGTGTGACTAGATATCGATAATGGTGTAAAAATTGTGAATAGTGTTCTGACAAGCATACCCATTCCTGTCTTTGAGATCTCCTCCTTTGGGACGCCATCATGCGAATGTTCTCGCAAACGCATAATGCACACAGATCAGTCCGCTGCGCCTGCTTCAGGGCCTTTACGAGAATGGAATTTGATCTGATAATAATTAATCAAGCATGATAATTAAAGAGATGGCAGCTAGCTAGCTTGCTAGTACTATTTAATTACTTACCTTGGATCGAAACCATTTAAGCTTTTGTTTCCATTCGTCTTCCGTGACCTTGATGAACCTTGCCCAAGCCCTGCCCGCCGACAAAGAAAATGAATAAAGGGGTTATTAAATAGTTCATATCATGAAATGACGAACTAAATAGGTCGAGATATATAGTTAATAATGATTGAAATTACCTGTTGACTGTCCCAAACAAGATGTTATAGTCAGTTTTTGCTTTGAGTAGTGAGTCCAGTATTTCAACTATTCCGTCGTCAACTTTAATGATTCACAAGACCCAGTGAAATCTGCATGCACACACGTTTGCATGTCTTAATTAAGCGGGCATATGTAAGCAAAAACATGTAGCTAGCTAGTAGGCAAAAACAAAGAATTTGTAGTACAAGACAGTGTGACTCACTTGAAGTTGTAAGGAAGTAGTATATCTTCATTGTATTTGAGGCGATTCAAGAACTCTAGCATGTTGTCCTCTACGTCCTTTTGATGATGTGCATTTATCCGCCATGTGTATTCATTAACGGTGTTTGGGTCAATGAACCCAATGCCAAAGCGTCCACCTTTTCTCATTTCATACATCTTCATCCTGCATAATACCACAGAAAAGAATATAGTGAGGATAATTACAGGTAATGATTGATCAAAAGGATCACTACAGCTAGCTTGAGACTGAAATTACAGAAAGAAATCACTTCTGAGACAATAGCAGCGGCGATAGATTTGTCGAGTGCGTCTTGATTGTATAACTTAAACAGTTCAGAATACTCAACGGACAGAGCTTTCTCATGGAAGTAATGCTCCTCCTTGACATTCACCATGAGGGACAATCGATCTGAAATCTTGGTAATGTTCATGCACCATTGATGCAATTCATACATTCTCGTTGGGAGGTTCTTGACCTTGTCTGGCTCGACCAAAGGTTGGCCCCGAACATATTTCCGTTTTATTTCATCCTCTCTAAGCACATGCATGGGCTCGATCTCGAGGAGTTGTCCAACGGTGATGTTGAGAACTTCAGCCTGCATTATATGCTACTCCGTTATTACCACATTGCCCACCTCGGGAACGTAAACTGTTTGCCCACAATAATATTGGGTGCGCGTACTGTCACGTGTTGTTCGCACAACAAGCGAGGGGATCGATTGCGCCGCCTGTTCTCCCAGCTGGGGAATGGTTTTCCTGCATTTTTTGACAGCTGCTTCTTGTTTGCTCGATCCCGAGCTCGCCTCCTTACATAGACGTTCTCGATTTAACTTCCTGACGCGGCGCTCATAGTCTGTGTCAACAGGCTTGGGAGCTGGTGGTTGAGCCATACGAATGAAGTGGTCAATCGTTTCCTCAGGCACTTTCTCCCTTGGCGGCGGTGGCGGTTTCGGTGCAAAATGGGCTTCCACCTCGGCCTTCAATATGGCTGCGATTTCCTCCTCGGACCTGTCATAAGCCGTCTGCGGAAGAGGCGTGAGGCTTGGACCATATTTATATTGCTTGCCTCCGCCTGTACTTCCTGTACTACCTCGACTCGTACCGCTACACACCATAGCTGCGGGGTGTCTCTTCTGCGACATCGAGGCGGCGGAGCGGCCGACGGGGCTGAGTTGGACGAGGAGGGTGGCCGCCTAAAGCTGTGCGGACTTGGAGGAGGTGGCTGAGGTTGTGCGGACTTGGAGGAGGTGGGCGTCGACGCTGTGGCGGACTTGGAGGAGGAGGTGACTGACACTTTGCTGGACTTGGAGGAGGTGGCGACACTTTGCGAACTTGGTGGACTTGCGGGAGTGGGAGGCTGACTCGGCGGCGGACTTGACGAGTCGGTGACGGCGTCGGTGGCCTTCGAAAGATGATGCAATCCTTTTTCCATAGGACGATACGATGTTTGGCCTCTCCGAGAAAGCGCTCGTCGTCACCTCCAGGAATGTCAAGCTGTAGCTCCGAATATGGTGGGTCCACCACCTCATCAACCAAGACACGAGCATAGACCGCTGGAATCGGGTTGCAATGGAAGGTTGCCGCGGGGGGATTTGTAAAAGCAACGGCGTCCGCCACCTTCATGGATATGTTCTTCATTTTGACGTGTAGCTCGCAGTTAGTGTTCTCCGTGATGTCATCCACGGGGTATCTACCCAGCATTGCGTCGTCCGGGGCGGCCGAAACCACGCTGCTTCTCGGCATGGATGGGCCGGTGCTATCCAATGCTGGATCATCCGCTAGCTGCTGCAGCTGTTGAGACCCCCTTTGCTGGGTAAGTGAGTCGATCTGCTCCTGCTGCCGCTGGAATTTGACTGCCAATTCCGCTTGACTTGCTTCTAGGCCTTGAAGGCGTTCATAGTCCCGCTTCCTCTGCTCCTCCTCCATCTTCCTCTTCTTCTCCTCCGCGATCTTCTTTCTCGCACGGGTTCTGTAGTCGTTGCTCCAGTCTGAAAACCCCTCATACCACGGAATAGCGCCCTTGCCTCGTGTTCTTCCCGGGTGTTCAGGATTTCCCAGGGCACGCGTAAGCTCGTCGTTCTCTCTGTTGGGCTGGAACACCCCCGATCGTGCCTCTTCTATTGCAACACATATCTCATCGTCGGCTCCCTTCAGACTTGCCTTCGTCGAAACATTGCCTGTCTTCGGGTCCAACTCCCCCCCCATGCACATAGAACCAAGTCCTACACCTGGGGGGCCAGCTCTTAGTAACCGGAGTGACACCTGCATCCTCCATCTCTTTCTCAGACTTATCCCACTTAGGCATTGCCACCGCATAGCCACCTGGCCCCAGCTTATGGAACTTATCTTTTTTTCTGGCATTCTTCTTGTTCATTCTCGACCGTTCCTTAGCTAATTCCGAATTCTTGAATTTCACAAAATCGTCCCAATGAGCACGTTGGTTCTCTAGAGTTCCCTCGAACACTGGAGTCTTCCTTCCTCGCTTGACGTACTTGTCCCATTCACGATTCTTGTGGTTCTTGAATGCAACCGCCATCTTCCTAAGAGCAGCGTCCTTGACTTTCTGCACATCTGCTTCTGTGAAATGATCTGGTAGGGTGAAATGTTCCATGAGAGTATCCCAAAGCAGATCTTTTTGATTCTTGTCGACAAAAGTAACATCTGGACGTGGAGCAGCGTCCTCTTTGTCTTTTGTTTTTTGTCTTTTGCTGGCTCTCTCCATTCTTGAAGGGAGATCGGGAGTTGGTCTTTCACAAGAACTCCGCACTGACGAATGAACTTGTCCGCAATATTCTTAGGCGCTAATGGTTCGCCATTAGGTTTGACTGCCTCGATATTGTACTTTACGCCCTCCTTCAACTTTTTGTTCGAGCCTCGTTTCGTCCTTTTGCCTGAAGATTTGCTCGATCCGGATGGCTGAAAGAACAAAGATCGATTCGTTAATATATCTTCAAGTCATTTAAAACATGTGATAATCACCAGATACCTGCTTATATAAATATATATACCTCGCCGGTCTTTGTTGTTTCAGGATCAACATGTTCTTCGTCATCGTCATAACCGTAGTTCATGACTTCAGCAATTCGGTCGTCGCGATCGAATATCATATCACCCTCTCCGGTGTTGTTTAGAAATTCGGAGCCGTCATAATCTTCTTTATTCTGATCATCATCTGGCCCGCGTATCATATCGAACATGGTCTGTTCTCCCTCTCTGTCGGTATTGTCTGCCATAGCTTTTATTTAACTAATCCAAAAGAAATATAAAACAATTTAGTATTCAAATTTCATCGTCTCGAATAATAGATATAATCTCGAATATATCGTCTAGAATAATAGATATAATCTTGAATACATCGTCTCGAATAATATATAATATTGAATAGTACATCACTCGCTAGGTAGCTAATTAAAGATCGAATACTACAGAAGAATCTAGGACACTCGCGCTTCCTGCGGCGCGGGCGGTGGACACCCAAATAGAAGGAACCCTCACAAGATCATAGCTGAAGTGAGATCCCCGAAGATACTGCCAGGTATTGGAGAACCTGCCGCCCTCTAACGCAACCATGTAGCGATGGACGTGCTCGTCCTCCTCGCTGACACGGCGACATACCACCTCTGGCGGGGCCGGGTCCCACCGCACCGAAACTGGCCTGTGAACGCCACCAAAGCGAGATCAGGGTCGACGAGCGGGACCGGGGCGGGTTCCTCATCAAGCGGCGCGCCCTCGAGCAGCACCTCCGGTGCCAGCCAGCGGAGCCTAGCCCCGGACATGGGTCGGCTGGACGTCGTCGCGGACGTGTCGACGGCAAGGATGCGGGCCGGGCATCGTCGAGAACAAATACTAGCTATATGCCCGCAAAAATTAACATTTTTTAATGATTGGATTTTGATAACTAAAATTTCTAGCATTTCTACTATTTCAAAAATCTATATACTATTTCATACTAATTAAGCATCTAACACTAAAAACAGAAAACACAACTTCTATACATCCATTAAAAAACTGAAAAACAACATTATATAAAAAATTTCCATACTAATTAAACACTAATTATATCCATATAACATGCATTCATACATATATAATAGTGAAAAAATAATAATCTAAATAATCTAAACTAATTAAACATACAAAATACATATATACTAATATATACATGCATTAATTCATACATACATATGTGTGTGTGTGTGTGTGTTCATCGATCATGCTTGTGTGTGTGTGTGTATGTGCTCGGGGAGGGGCGGCGCCCATGGTGGCCGCCGGGGGCAAGGGAGAGGGTTAGAGGGGAGAGCTCTGGCAGGCGGCAGCGGCAACAGCGGCGGCGGGGCGGGCGGCGGCAGGGGCAGGGGCGGCGGCGGAGGCGAGGCGGCGGCGAGGGCAGGGCGGCAGGGACAGGGCAGCGCCAGCGAAGCGACGGAGGCAGACGGCGATGACGGGACGGGCGGCGGCGGAGACGAGGCGGCGAGGGGCGAGGCGGCGGCAGCGACGGAGCAGCGGAAACAGAGGAAGAATGAAAATTTCGTAAGTCTTGTATATATAGAAGGCACCTTTAGTACGGTTGGAGCCACCAACGGTACTAAAACTATTTTAACCTGAGCCAGCGGCGGAAGCGACCCCTTTAGTACCGGGTGGTGGCACAAACCGGTACTAAAGGCCCCTTTAGTACCGGTTTGTGCCACGACCCGGTACTAAAGGCCTCGCGCTGCCACCCCAAAGTTTAGTCCCACCTCGCCGGGCGAAGGGCAGCCGCACTGGTTTATAAACCCAGCCGCGGCTACCACTTCAAACTCCTCTATATAGTAGGCTTGTGGGTCTAAACTCTGCGCGCTACCTTGTGAGTCTGCTGGGCCTTTAAGGCCTGTAATTACACACCTTTGGCCTATCAGGCCCACATGGCAGTGCCCCAATTTTTTATAGTTTTTTTTCTTTTCTGCTTTATTTTCTTCTATTTATTTTTGCGTAGTTTTTTGTATAGTTTTTACTTTTTTGTTATATTTATTTTCTTCTATTTACTTGTGAGTAGTTTTTCATCTAGTTTGCCAAAATTCAACATTTTCAGAGTTCATTTTGTAGTGATTTTCAATTTCACGGTCATTTTGTAAACGATTGAAAAATAGCAAATATAATTTTTTTATTTTCTGCTTTATTTTTTCTTCTATTTATTTCTGAGTAGTTTTTTCTTTTCTGCTATATTTATTTTCTTCTATTTATTTTTGAGTAGTTTTTTTATATAGTTTTTTTTCTTTTCAGCTATAGTTTTTCTTTCTTTTCTGCTATTTTTTCTTTTCTGCAAAACTTGATGGTCAAAGTCTGGAGTTATAACTTAAAAAAAAAAGAAATATCAACGTGCAATTAGTTTTTGCCATAACAGAAGAAGTCCGGAGTTGTAATAAGTTATTAAAAATAAAAAAGAGGTGCAATGCTCGTTAATTTGCTTCAAGCCTTTCGGAATAGTGTAAACTGCACTGCGCATAGCTCCGTGCAGTCTACCGTATTCCTGAAGGCTTGAAGCTAAGCAACGTGAGCATTGAGCCTCTTCTTCTCGTCTCTGCACTCAGGGCTTATAAACCGCTCCTAGTCCCTCTCACTTTGCGAGGTGGGACTAAAAAACAGCTTACGTCTGGTTCATCCATGAACCGGTACTAAAGGTGCTCGTGGGGCCCCAGCCTTACCTGACACAACCTCATTAGTACCGGTTCGTAGTGCGAACCGCACTAAATAGTGATGGTGGGGCCATAGCTTTGACCGGAGGCTGACATGACCTCTTTAGGTACAAAAAATTACAAACTTTCTGTTAGTGCCCATAGTTTTCAAATTTGAATAGTTTAAATTTTGAATTATTTGAAATTAGTGTGAATCACTAGTTTGTGAATAACTTAACTTTAAAAATCAGTAAAGGCATGAAAGAATTTGTTTGCACATAAAATTTCTTCGCGTATCAAATGCCAAAACACATAACTACCCTAACTATTACAGAGATTCCCCTCTGGGTGTGAAACACAGAAGAAAGTGATGATAGTGAAGCCGATCACATCCCAGATCTTTGGGAGTGAAACTTTTTCTTCGTGTGTGTCCCTTTGCGCCGTAACCATGGAAAATCTTCATCATTTAACGGGATGCTCGGGTCAATATTCACTGTGAATGGAGCAATTTCATCAAACTTTTCATAATCTTCTGACTTGTCTGTCTTGTCATCCACTCCCATGATGTTTCTCTTCCCAGAAAGAACTATGTGCCGTTTTGGCTCATCGTACGATGCATTTGCTTCCTTATCTTTTCTTTTTCTTGGCTTGGTAGACATGTCCTTCACATAGAAAACCTGTGCCACATCATTGGCTAGGACGAATGGTTCGTCTGCATACGCAAGATTGTTGAGATCCACTGTTGTCATTCCGTACTGCGGGTCTTCCGTTACCCCGCCTCGTGTCATATTGACCCATTTGCACTGAAACAAAGGGACCTTTAAACCACGTCGATAGTCAAGTTCCCATATGTCCTGTATATAACCATAATATGTTTCCTTTCCGTCTTGGTTTACGCATCAAAGCGGACACCACTGTTTTGGTTGGTGCCCTTCTTATCTTGGGCGATCGTGTAAAAAGTATTACCATTTATCTCGTACCCTTTGAAAGTCATTATATTGAAGATGGTGGCGGGACAACAAGTACAGGTCATCTTCAATAGAGGTGTCATGCATGGTGCGTATGCGCAACCAATGGCGAAACTCTGGTTTGTTCACGTGTAAGCGGTCATCGAGACCGCTCCGGTGTTTGGGCGTAGCAAATTCTTGTGTTCATCCATATCGGAGCCACCAAGGCAGAATTCTGTAGAACTGTGTAGTGTGCTTCAGTGAGAGAATGTCCGTCCATACATATTATTTGTTCCCCTCCTAGCGTGCCTTTTCCATCCAGTCTACCCTTATGCCGCGATTCAGGAACACCAATCGGCTTAAGGTTAGGAAAAAAGTCAATACAAAACTCAATGACCTCCTCATTTTGATGGCCCTTGGAGATGCTTCCTTCTGGCCTAACACGGTTATGAACATATTTCTTTAAGACTCCCATGAACCTCTCAAAGGGGAACATATTGTGTAGAAGTAGAGGACCCAAAATGTTAATCTCTTCGCATAGGTGAACTAGGACGTGCGTCATGATGTTGAAGAAGGATGGTGGGAACACCAACTCGAAACTGACAAGACAATGCACCAAATCATTCTGTAACCTTGGTATGATTTCTGGTCGATTACCTTCTGAGAGATTGCATTGAGAAATGGACATAGCTTCACAATGGCTAATCGAACGTTTTACGGTAGAAGCCCCCTCAATGCAACCGGAAGCAGTTGTGTCATAGTCACGTGGCAGTCATGAGACTTTAGGTTCTGGAACTTTTTCTCTGCCATGTTTATTATTCCCTTTATATTCGACGAAGCGACGGTACCTTATATGGCAGGCATTCAAAGAAGATTTCCTTCTCTTCTTTGGTAGGCGTAGCTTGCATGACCACGATGTATGCCGTCTTCTCCGTGCATACGTTGCTGGTCCTCCCGTGCCTCGGGTGTATCTTTTGTCTTCCCATACATGCCCAAGAAGCCAAGCAGGGTCACGCAAAGATTCTTCGTCACGTGCATCACGTCGATTGCGGAGCGGACCTCTAGGTCTTTCCAATATGGCAGGTCCCAAAATATAGATTTCTTCTTCCACATGGGTGCGCGTCCGTCAGCGTCCTTTGGAACAGGTTTACCGCCAGGACCCTTTCCAAATATCACCTTCAAATCCTTGACCATATCATGTACATCAGCACCAGTACGGTGGCGAGGCTTCGTCCGCTGATCTGCCTCACCTTTGAAATGCTTGCCTTTCTTTCTTACGGGATGCCCGCTCAGAAGAAATCGACGATGTCCCAGGTACACATTCTTCTTACAACTATTCAAATATATACTGTCAGTATCATCCAAACAGTTGGTGCATCCGCGGTATCCCTTGTTTGTCTGTCCTGATAGATTACTGAGAGCAGGCCAATCATTGATGGTCACGAACAGCAACGCCTTTATGTCAAGTTCTTCCCCCATGTGCTCATCCCATGCACGTACACCTGTTCCATTCCATAGTTGTAAGAGTTCTTCAACTAATGGCCTTAGGTACACATCAATGTCGTTGCCAGGTTGCTTAGGGCCTTGGATGAGCACTGGCATCATAATGAACTTCCGCTTCATGCACAACCAAGGAGGAAGGTTATACAAACATAGAGTCACAGGCCAGGTGCTATGGTTGCTGCTCTGCTCCTCAAAAGGATTAATGCCATCTGCGCTTAGACCAAACCATACGCTCCTTGCATCATCTGCAAACTCCTTCCCATACTTTCTTTCGATTTTTCTCCACTGTGACCCATCAGCGGGTACTCTCAACTTTCCGTCTTTCTTACGGTCTTCTCTATGCCATCGCATCGCCTTGGCATGCTCTTTGTTTTGGAACAAACGTTTCAACCGTGGTATTATAGGAGAATACCACATCACCTTGGCAGGAATCTTCTTCATGGGGCGCTCGCCCTCGACATCACCATGCTCATCGCGGCTGATCTTATAGCGCAATGCACCACATACCGGGCAAGCGTTCAAATCCTCGTACTCACCGCGGTATAGGATGCAATCATTAGGGCATGCATGTATCTTCTGCACCTCTAACCCTAGAGGGCAGACATCCTTCTTTGCTTCGTACGTACTCTCGGGCAATTCGTTGTCCTTTGGAAGCATATCCTTTATCATTACCAGCAACTTTCCAAATCCCTTGTCAGATACACCATTCTCTGCCTTCCATTGCAGCAATTCCAGTGTGGTGCCCAGCTTTTTCTTGTCACCTCGCAATTGATGGTACAACAATTTTTGTGATCCTCTAACATGCGCTGCAACTTCTTCTTCTTCAAATCACTTGCGCAGTTTCTCTTTGCATTGGCAATGGCCGACCTAGATCATCAGCGGGCTCATCGATGCCTCTTCTTGATTCTTCCGCATTACCGGCTCAGCTTCTTCCCCATTGTTGTATCATCGTATTCAGGGAACCCATGGCGGGATAGCTGTCGTCGTCCTCTTCTTCTTCATTGTCTTCCATCATAACCCCTCTTTCTCGTGCTTGGTCCAAACATTATAGTGGGGCATGAAACCGGACTCAAAGCAGTGGGCGTGAATGGTTCTTGGCGTAGAGTAATTGCGACCATTCTTACAGCCACACATGGACAAGGCATAAAACCATCCGCCCGCTTGTTTGCCTCACCATAAGCGAAAAAGTATGCGCCCTCAACGAACTGGGGAGAGCATCGGTCATCGTACATCCATTGCGGCTCATCTTCATTACACAACACTGAATAGACCAAATTAATACAAGTTCATACATAAAGTTCATACAACACTTAAATGCAACAAACAAATAACTCTCTAGCTAAAGCATTTAAATGCAACAACAAATGCGATCAAGATCGCAACTAAGGTAACAATTGATCCAACAGCATAATGATACCAAGCCTCACTATCGATGGCATATTTTCTAATCTTTCTAATCTTCAAGCGCATTTTCTCCATCTTGATCTTGTGATCATCGACGACATCGGCAACATGCAACTCAATTCCATCTTCTCCCCTCAATTCTTTTCAATTTTTCTTTCAAGTACTCGTTTTCTCTTTCAACTAAATTTAACCTCTCGACAATAGGGTCGGTTGGAATTTCCGGTTCACATACCTCCTAGATAAAAATATCTATGTCAACTTGATGGGCATAATTTGTCATAAACACGAAATGCAACAAATAGTTTTAAAAGAGAATATACCACATCCGAATCATAACAAGGACGAGGGCCGACGGGGACGGATATCAAAACCATGGCACTATGTATAACAAACAATGTACGGGTAAGATAATTATTATACGAGTAACTATATATCCAAATCACACAAACATCAATTTTTTATATAAAATTTCATGAACAAGAGGCTCACCACAAGGTGGTGCCGCTGACGGACGTTGCAGGCGATCGGCAGTGAATTCTGACGGAGATTTAGAAGGCACTAAGTAAACCACACCTACATATGCAAACTAAGTGTTATTTTGACCTCAAATTGCATATAAATCAAATACTAGCACATATATATATTTCCTCCCAAATTACAAACTCACAAATTAATAACTATATAAAGCATTGCAAGAGCTAATCTAGCAATGAGAGATGAAAGGACAAAGTTGCTAACCTTTGTGATCATTTGAATGGATGGGGGCCTTCAAATCTTGACAAATTTTGGGCAAAATGTGTGATGAGCTCGAGAGGAAGAGGGGAAGAACAGAGAGGAGAGGGGAAAGGGGAAGAACAGAGCGAGCTTGGCTGGACGAAGGGTTTATGTAGGATGACCTTTAGTACCGGTTCGTGCCAAGAACCGGTACTAAAGGTGTTGGAGGGGGCCAGACTGACAACATCCTACCACCACTCTCATTAGTACCGGTTCATGGCACGAACCGGTGCTAAAGGTTAGCCACGAACCGGTACTAATGAGAGCGGCCCGGCTAGCCGTTGGAACCGGCACTAATGTATACATTTGTGCCGGCTCAAATACAAACCGGCACTAATGTGCTTCACGTTTGACCCTTTTTCTACTAGTGTTGGCAGCATAGATTGTATGCATCGGGAGTGGAAGAACTGTCCATTTGCTTGGCAGGGCCAGTACAAGGGGCATGTAGGTGAGTGCACTGTCATATTAGAAGCGGTGGCATCGCAGGATCTCTGGATATGGCATTCTTTCTTCGGCATGGCAGGTTCTCACAATGATATCAACGTGCTGCAACATTCTCCAGTCTTCGCGAGGCTTGCAGAAGGCCGCTCCCCACCTGTCAACTTTGAGATCAACGACCACCAGTACAACAAAGGATACTCTCTAGCTGATGGTATATATCCTCAGTGGTCAACTTTTGTGAAGACAATCTCGAAGGCCCAAGGTCAGAAGAGAAAGAGATTTGCTCGAATGCAAGAGAGTGCTAGAAAGGAAGTGGAACGTGCTTTTGGTGTGCTTCAATCCCGATGGGGAATCGTTCAATACCCTGCACTATCATGGGATGAAAGGAAGCTTTGGGAGGTGATGACTGCTTGTGTGATCATGCACAACATGATCGTCGAGGACGAGCGTGATGACAATATCTTTGACCAAGGATTTGATTTTCAAGGTGACAATGTTGAGCCCCTGCACCAAGAACCGGCCACGTTTGATGAGTTCTGCCAGTTCCATCGTGAGCTGCGTGATTGGCACACTCACAAGGCTCTTCAAAATGACTTGGTTGAGCACGTGTGGGAGCATATTGGCAACCGATAGATGTATTGGTTCGTTTTATGTTCATTCAAGGCAATTTCGATTTGGTTATAAAACTGTCTTTATTAGAGACAATTTCGATTGGGTTGTAAAACTATTTTAATTTTCAAACAATTAATATTTGGACATGCAAACTTGTTTTCATATGAAAATATTGGCATTTTTAGGCCCTGGCGGACGAGATGGGGCAAACGGATGCGTCCGCGCGCTGGGCGCACGGCCACCGCATCCCAGGTTATGCAGAAATTGCGTTTTTTGTCATATGCAAGAACAAGTATATAATAATTTAATTTTTGCAAGAAGAAGTTTCATAAGAAGGAATGAATTAGTGCATTTGGTATTACCCTTAAAATAAAGAAAATAAAATAAAAACTAAAACAAAAAATCAAGACAATGAAGTTTTCTAGAGAAGAATGAACTACTGACAGTGGTATTAATCTTTGGGAAGAAAAACAAATGAGAAAAAACCTATAAAACTAGTAATGACAAAATTCTCACATAATATAAATAGATAATATGCAAGAATAAACATATATAGTGGAATTTCACAAAAAAAAGGTTTCAATTAGTGGCACTCATATTATCCTTAAAAAAGAAAAAGAAAACTAAAAGAAAATTAAATTTATGTTTTTTAGGAGAAATGGATTAGTGACATTGATACTACCCTTTAAGAGAAAAGAAAAGTAAAAGAATAATAAAAAATTGCACACAACTTTGCACAAAAATTGTATTTTTTTTAATATGCAATAAGTAAGCACACAAAAGTGTAGTGTGAGTGTATAGTACCTGCGTGTATACATTTCCAGTATTACAATCTGGCCAAAAACCCTAGTAGTAGAAGAAAATCTGACTAAAAATAAATATAAAGAAAAAAAACAAAAACACATACAAACAAACAAAAAACGTAATATCCAACAACCATCAATCCCAATAAAAATATCGACTCACCCCAAATAGGGGCAAGTCAAAAATGCAACCTAATGAAAAATTGACTTATCCCAGTTAGGGGGCGAGTAAAACATCAGGCTAAGAAGCCATGAAACAACAACAAAAAACGAATCTTGACAAAAAAAATCAATGGTAAGAAATTGACTTGCCCAAATTTAAAATTCAGCCGACTTACATACTAGCTAAAGTGGACTTATTTGTGCTTGCTTGTGCTGAGGCCCCAACTGACTTTCTCTTTCGGTGTTTTGCTACAGGTTGTATGAAGTTGTTGGTTATTTTATTTATAAAGCGTGGCGAAAGCCTATTTCAACAGTTTAAAGCTAAATAAATATTTTTCATACAATGCAGCGATCTCTCCTAATATTGCTAATAATCTAAACGAGAATGCTATTTTAGCGACAGACACGTACTCGCTATTTTTCCTTGAGCGCTAAAAAGACGCATCCGGTGGGGATCAAACCCAGCCCGGCTGGTATTTGTTTGAAGCAAACAACCAACTCACCAAACCTCATTTGATGTCCTGTAAATGAAAATTAACTATGTGACCTTTCTACCTCCTTCATGTTGGCCATTGGTCCCCCAATCCCCTCTCCATGTGAATGCAAGTGTTGTCTCTCTCCCCGTGTTACAGACTGCCTGGTTGTAGAGTGAGAGAGAGAGGGAGATGTGAGAGATGGATGAGATGACATGAACTTTTTTAAGGGTACACCATACATGCATGTTTGCCTGGTACTGCATGAGCTGACCATTTTTATGTGGGCATGCATGCATGTCGTATGC
Source organism: Aegilops speltoides (assembly GCA_021437245.1). Lineage (NCBI taxonomy): Eukaryota > Viridiplantae > Streptophyta > Magnoliopsida > Poales > Poaceae > Aegilops > Aegilops speltoides. The sequence continues at coordinate 34,439,303 of CM038146.1, read as the reverse complement.
GGCTCCATGAGCCCATACACAGGTAAGTCATTTTTCTCTATGTGCATATGGATAACCAGGACCATTTAATAAGGCTAATTACTACGTGTTTTGGTCTTTGGAACCAATAAATTGGGATGAATAAAGTACTAGTCATAGTTTTTTGTACATGAAAACTCCAACCAGGAAACACAAATCTTGTCCTTTTTGTTCGCGTTTTGTATGTTTGGGTCACTAAAATGGAAGTCCGTCCCAACATTTCACCCCACACCAAGTGGGGGCGGCACTTCCCAAGGCAAAGTGCGGCGATAACTTATGTGCCTCGGTGCTGATAACTTTGGCGAGAGGGTGATAAAATGTACCCACGACAACTTTAATATTAATAGCACGGTAACTCACTCATCGCAAACCTGATAACTTACCCCGGTCCTGATAACTTTGCCGCCGGTGGGGGCGAGGGGGGGGGGGGAGGGATGGGGTGGTTGATGAAATATACCACCGTTAACTTTTGTGAATAGCATGATAACTCACACGTCGCGCACCTGCTAATTTATGTATCTCGGTCCCGATAACTTTGGCATGGTGTGTGTGTGTGTTGGGGGGGGGTTGATGAAATACCCCCTGGTAACATTTATGTGAATAGCATGGTTAACTCACATATCATAGACCTGCTAACTTGTGTACATCAGTCCTGATAACTTTGGCATGGGGGGTGGGGTTGATGAAATATCTCCTCAGTGAATTTTATGTGAATAGCATGGTAACTCACACATCTCAGACCTGATAACTTATGTGCCTCGGTCCTGATAACATTGGCAAGGAAGTTGTTTATAATAACATACCCCGACAGCTTTCATGCAATTTTTTTGGTACTATACGCATCATATACGTGATAACACATGCACAATCACCACAATAAGTTTAACCCAAGCTGATAAGAAGGTTAGAACGTTTATGCCCCGGTAATATCTGTGTAAACAACGTGGTAATATATGTAGCACATGTGTGATAAATTACTTAGCCCATAACTGGTAACTCTTGATCTGAAATAAAAGTCGTCGGAACATATCAACATAGGATCTAGTTTCGATGCCTTCTTCGCGGTGTTTTTTTTTTATGAAAACGATTTTTTGATCGGACCGAAGATTTGAGCTACAAAACATTTTGAAGTTTGAAAATAAGGGGGAATCAAGGATGACATCAACTTTTCGGTCTTCTAAATCATTTGCATAGGGGAAATTGGAGGACCACTTTTTATGCCCCGGTAATTTCTATATAAATAAGATGGTAACTTATGTATCATATATGTGATAACTTACTTAGTGCGGGTTTGGTAACTTTTGACCCGAAAAAAAAGTCATCGAAACATACCAACATGGGATCTAGTTTCGAAGGTCTCGTTGTGACGAATCTTTTATGTGAAAACATTTTTTTAATCGGAGTGACGGTTTGAGCTACAAAAATTTTTGAATATAAATTTCTAGATGGAATCTTTCTTTTTTTTCTCTCGATGAGGTCAACTGGGCCTGGTCTGATGCCTTGCACTTACCCGGTTCCACAAAATCTCTCGGTAATGGGCCAGTTTCTGTTAGAATCGAACGGAAAACCCAGAAACGATCGAAGAAAACTGGAAAAGCGGGATGATTGAAAGAATCATAGCGATCGTCCGGATCTGTCACTAACGACCAGTCGACTGGTCATTAGCACAGTGCTAATCTAAAACGCGTAGCAAGGACATGGTTTGGATTTTATGGATTATTGCTCATTTTATCACTTGTAGGACAGTTCCTGCATGTGGCAGGCAAAATTACAAGTTTATTCCTTTTCCTTTTTGACGTGATAAATTTATCTGGATAATATATAAATCATCTTTCTGAATGTTTGATAATACGAGTTGTGTGGGACTCGGCCCGATCCTAGGTTAGAATCAGAGTTCAGGTTGTATACGTGCACGTGCGTCCTTCATAGAAGTGTCAGTTTGAACCGTGTTCGGATTTGGTTCCTATGGGATAGAATCGGACTTCAGTACGGTCACGCTACTTGCAAGGAAGTTGGTCGTGTCCTACATATATATAACTAGCGGTGTTACCCATGCATTTGCGCGGCTAGAGTTTTTTATGTACAACTTATATTCATTTTAAACTATGTTCTAGTAAAATATTTGGCCATTCCAAATTTACCAAATGACATTCATTTTTAGTAACCATGAATTCGATCTACCAAATCATGAATGTTTGCACTCATCTCCATTCCACTCTTTTCATATATTGGCACAGCCATTCACAATAATGCGTGTAATGCATATTTCTTACTTTGGTCATCGTTACAATGAACACATGCATGTCAAGAATTCCGAGGTAGGTTGTGTTGACCTTTTTCCCGATATTACATATTTCTTGTTATCAAGAGAATATCAAAATTGTTTTATTTTTGTTCCATTTGTATTTTGATGTTTGAATCTCATATATAACTCAGTGTCTATAAGGAAACCAAATATGAACATCCTTTGAGTGTAAGCCAATTTACCATGCTTATTCTTATATCAAATTTCATATATAGAAAATGTTTTATGCTTTATTATCCCATACAATTTTGTAGTGCATGACATATTCTTAGATTAGCAATAAGATTATGAATTCCAACACGGATTTATCACATATTATTCCAAAGTACCAGTATTTTTTCCTGGTCGTGTCTATCATATTTCGCATTACCTCATATTTAATACATTCTTTGCACATATGTTGTTGATAATTTTTTGCTTTCTAATCAGAACATGAAGGGTGGCTCATATAGGCATTAGACTCTAGTACGTTTATATGCATGTGTTGCCTGATATGACCTTAATCTCAAAAAAAAGCAATTAGTGTTGGCTCATATGTGTTGGACTCGGTCAGATTAGGCTATTTGGGGATATTTTTTTTCCAACATTGTTTGGCCTACTCGTACGTTTACTTTTTTTCTCTCTCTATTTTTTAACGGACGTGTCTATGATGACTGCATATATACGTGACTTTTATTCCAAGCAGGCCTTCACATAGTTTCCTTTTCCGGTAATGTGTACTATCGTATGCAGGTTGGACTGCCCATTGACGCACATAAAAAAACTCCCATAGAGGTCTGTACGTTCTATATATTTCACATAATGTTTTCATCTTTTAATCTCAACCATTATAATTAGAATCAACGGAATATATATTTTTGTCTTATGTGGACAATTTTTCATACCATCCAATGTAGTTCTATTATTTACCCATCACTAAGTGTATCTAATATTACAACTGAATTCATATATAATATTAATAAATTTTACAGTGATTTAGTATAAAATTTTATATATGTTTCTAATATTATTGGTTTAAACAAAAATGCTAGTTTTTCTAACAATAATATATATATATACACTTAGTGATCGTGGCACTAATCCGAAATAAGTGTCGTGGTTTTAGTTCAAATTTGATCTAAAATCACGACACTAATTTTGGATCGAAATGAGTGCTATAGAACAAAGTAGTAATATTTATTCATCTAGCGAGCGGTATTTGTATATTGGGTGGATCTGCATTTTTCATGCTTCTAATCTTTTACCACCTCGCTTGATTTTTTATCCTTTGATGACCCACTACTATTTGCCATAAGCTTTTCTAATTTCGTGGAGTGTTAAACTGGGCCAAAATGTGGCAGGTTCCTTACGTAGCCTCCAGATAGCTATGCATGCTTTTTTCCCTCTTAACAGAATTCAAATCGGATTGATTAGCTGTCCGTGCACTTCACACATATTAGAAAAAATATGAGGTTGGCTTTCCAAACTTTGAGTTGTCCTTCTACTATACGTGATTCTTTTCTTCTTTTTTTCCACTGCCTACATGATAGGTACTTGAACGTGACAGATGCAAAATAGTGCATCTCCAGAATATTTGTATGTAACGTAATATCGTTAAATCTCAACTATAAATATTAGTATTCAGTGATATATATTATTTTAGCTTATGTGGAAGAACGTGGTGTCGAGCTGTAGGTTGTAGGGTCAACTAAGGATTAGATATTGATCAATAAACAACCTTCGAATTCCGCCCACCAGTTCAACCGACAGCTACTATTAGGGCGTGTTTGGTTGCCTTGTGAGGTCCAACCAGGCCCGCGCGGGAAGGATTCAGCCTGTTTGGTAGCCCGCATACACTATTAGGCCTGCATCGCACGCTTCTTAAAGCACCTCAGGGCCTGGCTCACTGGAAACACACGAATTGGCAGTTTCTCCAGGACCAGGCCCGAGTGGTGCATGTGGGCGGGCGCGGCTGCACGCGTGCGGCCACGCTCGAGAAGCTGCATTGCTTCCGAAGCACCGACAGTTATTAGCCTCACCGCCCCTCACCACTCCCTCTCCCCACTCTTCCCCACTCTCCCAACTCTCACCGGCGGCGGCGGATCGGAGCAGAGGAAGAAGACCACCAGACTCCATCACCGGAGGCGGCGGATCCGAGCAGAGGATGAAGACCACTGGACTACCCAATGTCGGTAAGCACTTCTCTCACTACAAAGAAAAAGACACATCTCAAACGATTTTTTTTCTGTCATACATATGACACTTCTATGACGATAATTGTGACAAAAACCCGGTATCATCATAGATGTGGTGGACTCCTACTTCTATGACAAAAAATCATGACAGAAAATGGACTTTTCGTCCTGGGCGGGCCGGAGATGCAGTTGCATGACATTTTTTGGGCCGTCCATGACGGAAAAAACTGTGGTAGAAGCGAGGGTGAGGAAAATTTCGGGAAGTTCCCGGTTACGGTGGGTGGTCGGGGGCCGAGCGATGCGCGTTTCTCTCGTAGACGTACGCGCTTGTGTGCGAGGCGTTGGCTCTAACTGAATCCGAGCGAGGCGTTTGGCTCTAACTGAACCGGAGCGATTGCACTACAGGCTACGCGTTATTGAACCCGAGCGATCGAGCGATGGCTGTTAACTAAACCCGATCGAGCGATTCCTTCACTACTGCTGCTAACTAAAGCCGATTGATGCGGCCTCTCTGGATGAACGGTAAGCGTTGCGGGGGTGGGGGGGTGGTTTGGATGAACAGTGAGCGGTGGAGGTGGATGAATAGGACCCCGTGGCGTTGCCTCGATCGAGCCGGTTGGGGCTGGATGAACATGACCCCGTGGAGGGCTGGATGAACAGGACGACCCCGTGGAGGGCTGGATGAACAGTAGACGGTGGAGGGGTGCCCGTGGAGGGTCGTTGAACAGTAGCGGTGGAGTAGCGCGCGGTGGAGGCTGGATGAACAGGAGCCCGTGGAGGCTGGAGGAGGTCGACCGTAGCCCGTGGAGGCTAGAGGAGGTCGACGGTGGAGATGAACAGTAACCTATGGAGTCCCGTTTTACGGTACGCCGCACACCTCCCGATGAACAGGACCCCTATTTCGACCGTAGCGCTCCAACACAAGTCCGTTTCGTCCGTTTTGTGGTATGCCACACCCCTCCCGATCAACAGGACCCCCGCTTTGACCGTAGGAGGTCCGTTTCCTCCGTTTTGCGGTACGCCGGACCCCTCCCGATGAATAGGATCCCATTTCGAATGTGGTCGGTCAAACACAAGGCCGTTTCCTTCGTTCTGCAGTACGCCAGGCCTCGTTTCCATCGCCTGTTCCGTCCAAGCCCTCCCGATGAACACGACGACGCATTTCGTTCCGACCCAGCCAGTTGGCTCCCCATGAACACGACAACGACACTATTTCTCTGCTCCGATGCAGCCATGTACACGAGTCCTGGCCGTACGTATGTGCGAGTAGGCATTCGAGACACCGCCCGTATGTACACATACGTGGCCGTATTTTCTTTCTTGCACACTGGCCGATGTACGTATGTGTACATGCTACGTGCGCGCCTCTACTACGACACGTGTGCGCCTCTACTACAACACGTGCACGCCTCTACATCCACCAGTATGTATGTATACGTACGCGACTAGAATGACAACGCTACGTATGCTTCAACCTGGTGGGTCCCGACTGTCAGGCACTTCCTTGCGTGCGAAGATGTAGTTGTTGGGTCCCAGCAGTCAGGGGGGCGAATCGTTTTTTCTCGGACGCACTTCCTTGCGTGCGAAGATGTAGCTGGTTGGTCCCAGCAGTCAGGGGGGCGAATCTTTTTTTTTTCGGACGCACTTCCTTGCGTGCGAAGATGTAGCTGGTGGGTCCCAGCAGTCAGGGGGAAAACATTTTTTCGCGAAATACAGTGGCCCGTCGATGGGTCCCTGCTGTCAGGTGGAGGTATCATTATTTTCCACGTAATAAGGAGGCACTTCCTTGCTGCGGCCGTGGACCCAGCTGTCAGCCTCTCCACGTACAGTCCATGTCCGAGGGAAGTTGTTCCTTGACCATGTTTACCACGCCGCGCCAAGAGCACCAGGGTGATGGACGACGGCGAGGCCTAAGAAGGGGACGACGCGGAACGGGGAAGACGCAGTAGTGGATGCCCACGCGAAGAGGAGTACGAGGGTCCATTGGTCTGGCTACGTTGTGAGGCTGCCGTCACCGCAGAATAATAGGGGGTGTGAGTGAGTAGAGGGATGGCCTGGCCAGCGGTGGGAGTCAGTGGCGGAGCCAGGATTGGAGCAAGCCCTGGGCCTAAATTTTTTTCGCCGCGAGGTAAAAACTTAATATCCATAAGGCTATAGCTACCACAAAAGATACCTCTAAAAAAAGCTACCACAAAAGATACCCATATAAAATATGGCTAAATTGCACAAATAGTTTATAATTTAAACTCAATGCTTGACATACAACAGCATAGATAAAAACATGACAAAAACTACAAAAAAGGGTATGTGATACAAAAGATTACCAAATCAATAGTATGCTTCATAGTGTCTCCCATAATCTCATCAAGGGTGGAATAAGAGCAACACCTTCAAGACATCAAAAGGAAAATTTCATAAGAGAAGGCATAAACATGAAGTGCAACAATTATCATTGATGCAAATCTGAAATGATAGGTGTAGAAACTCACTTGCAGACATTGGTGAAAAAATTCTCCTCATCTTCTTTTTCTACAATATATAAATTGTAACTCACAATTACATCAATTTGTGTTCAATAATAGCATGGATACTTGGGATACATCACTGAATACACACATAGATTATTTCTAGTTCAAAAATACCAACGTCAGCCATAAGCAGCGGCAGTCAAGCAGGCAGTAGACCAAAGCTGATCATGCGCGCGGTGGCTAGGAGCAGCGCGGGCGAACAGAGAGCAGCGGAGCAGGGACTGAACAGGAGGGTGGTGGCCGGGAGCAGTTCGCCAGGGCCTGCCTGGGAAAGTAGGGGGTTGGGCGACAGCCTAGACGAGGAGTCGAGGATGACGGCGGCCAGTAGAGGCGGCGGCGCGAGCGCTGGATTAAGTTGCCTAGCGTCCCGTGTGCGTGCGTCCTGCAAGCGAATTAGGTCGTGGGGTGGGTCGTGCTCGTGCGTGCGTGGAAGGTGGATCGCTGGTGGGCTGGTGGGAACTGATTTTTGGTGAGCCAGCCAATCAGGCTTTGGGCCTCCTTCCTTTTACTGGGCTGCACCCCGGGCCTGTAGAAAAACCTATATACGTAATAGCTTGATATTTTTTCCACGCCCCGGGCCTGGGCCCTGGGTGTCCGGGGCCCAGCTCCACCCCTGGTGGGAGTAGTAGGAGGCGGTGAGGCCTCCACGGCATCACAGCCGGCCACGGGAGGCAGGAGCATGCGGCACGATCGGCGCTGCTTTGGGCGGCTGGAGCAAGAAGACCAGAGGTTGAAGAAGCACTACGGTTGTTGGATGGACATCGTACGGTCACTGGAGCTAGAATCGTTCATATTGACTAAAGTTGACAAAGGCCCTTGCTCCAGTCAACTTAGTAGGCCCACAAGTCAGCCTCCCACCATGGTGGGTTCCAGCTAGCAGGGGGAGTATTCATTTTTTTGTGCATAATAAGGAGGCACTTCCAGTGGGTCTGAGCTGACAGCGGGGGAACGTTTTTTCGCGAAATATGGTGGTCTGTCTGGTGGGTCCCAGCAGTCAGGGGAAACGTTTTTTTCACGAAATACGGTGGCCCGTCCACTGGGTCCCAGCAGTCAGGGGGGAAACGTTTTTTTCGTGAAATATTGGTGGCCCGTCCGGTGGGTCCCTGCTGTCAGGTGGAGGAATAATTATATTCCGCATAATAAAGAGGCACTTCCTGCGGCTGCCGTGGACCCAGTTGTCAGCCTCTCCACGTACAATACTCTTCCGATGGAATTCGGTCGTCGACCATATTGACCACGCCGCGCCGAGAGCACCATGGCCGTGGACGACGGCGAGGCCTAGGAAGGGGACGACGCAGAGCCGGGGAAGACGCGGCAGTAGATGCCCACGTGGAGAGGAGTACGAGGGTTCACTGGTTCGGCTGCGTTGGCGTCGCCGCAGAATAACAGGGGGTGTGGATGAGTGGAGTGGAGGGATGGCCTGGCCAGCGGTGGGAGTAGTATGGGGCGGTGAGGCCTCCGCGGCAGCACAGCCGGCCACGAAAGGCAGGAACAGGCGGCACGATCGGCGCTGCTTTGGGCGGCTGGAGAAAGAAAACCAGAGGTTGAAGAAGCACTACGGCCGTTGGATGGACATCGTACGGTAGTCGAGCTAGAATCGTGCATATTGACTAAGTTGACAAAGCCCCCCATCCCCGTCAACTTAGTAGGCCCACTATACTGGGTCCCAGCTAGCACGGGGAGTATTCATTTTTTTGTGCGTAATAAGGAGACACTTCCTTGCGTGCGAATATATAGCTGGTGGATCCGAGCTGTCAGCGGCGGTAACATTTTTTTCATGAAATACAAAGGCCCTTTCGGTGGGTCCCAGATGTGAGGTAGAGGAATCATTATTTTGCGTGTAATAATGAGGCATTTCCTTGCGTGCGGCCGTGGACCCAACTGTCGGCCTGTCCACGTACAGTCCACTTCAGATGCATGTCGGTCGTTGGCCAGGTTGACCACGCCACGCCGAGAGCACCAGGGCGGTGGACGACGGCGAAGCCTAGGAAGGGAATGACACGGAGCTAGGGAAGACTCGGCAGTTGTTTCCCACGCGGAGGGGAGTACGACTATACAAGGTTTACTGGTTCGGCTGCCGTCGCCGAAGAATAACAACATGTGTGGGTGAGTAGTGGGATGGCTAGGCCAGCGATGGGAGTATGGTGGGGTGGTGAGGCCTGCGCGGCAGCACAGCCGACCGCGGGGAGAAGGGAGCAGGCAGTCCCGCCGGCGCTTGTTTGAGCGGCTGGAGCAGGAATAGCAGAGATTCAAGAAGCACGACGGCCGTTGGATGGACATCCAACATCCACCGCTAAAGGCCAACCTTTTTAGGAAAGCCTCAAATCTGTGGAAAACAGCATACAGGCCATCTGCCATTATTTCAAATAATTTACAGCCCATTTGCTAATTCTTACGGGTTTGTTGGAGCCCATATTCTTTTTGTTAGCATTACAGCCCATATTGTGGCCACGCTTAAAAAATTATCTGAAATTTTGCATATGTCGGTGTGGTTAGAACTATTTTTAATCCTGAAATTTTGAGTCACATTCAGACTGATTTTAAAAATAAATTTATATCAATATAAAATTCAATAAATTGTCCATGCATAAAAATCAATGCAATTGAAAATCTCGAAATGAAAAAAAGATATTTGAAACTAATTGCTGTTTTGATGTGTTTTAAAAATGTATAACCCATTTCTCATTACTGATAGGCCATTTTCTCGGTCAGACGAATGAAGCTCTCCTCGTCTTGGAAAATTTGCAGCCCAACAGGCCTGATAAAGCGACTTACTTGACAAATCACCAAAAAACTGGGCTAGCCATTCTCAGAAAGAAAGAAAAACTACTGGGCTGGTCTATGGTAAACATAAAAGAAATGTTGTCTAGATAGGCCAGATTATCACGCACAACCCAGTTGATACCCTGCTTCCGTCTCAAAAACAAATTAGATAAATACCACTCCAATTATGGCGATTCATAAAAATGCCACTGCAATTTCCAAACTTTGAAAAATGCCACTACAATTTTTGCAAACTTTGAAAAACGCCACTGCAGTTTGCAAACTTTGAAAAACGCCACTCCAGACTTTGAAAGATGCCACTAGAAATGGCATGAAATGGCATTTTTAGAAGTTTGGAAATTGAAGTGGCATTTCTCGGAAACACGAAATTTGGAGTTGCATCTATTAAATTAACCCAAAACAAAAATAACTGGGCGAGCTGCTGGGTCCCTGGTGTCAGCCGCTCGTTGTGCAATTCTCTCATTTATTGACTACGTTGACAATGTCATGGGACCCAGATGTCAGAAATCCACTAGGAGGAGCCATTTTTTTATTGGCTTGAAATAAGGAGGCACTTGCTTGCGTACTGCCATGACCTTGGCAGGTCCCTGCTGTCATTCTCTCCACGTACAATCATCTCCTGATTGTGTACGCGTCAACTTGGTAGGCCCACAAGTCAGCCTCTAAACCCGTGGAGGACAAATACAACCCATTTAAAAAAATAACAGCCCATTCCATACGTTCAAACGGAAAGTTCAACATTCAGAGCAAAGTAACAGGTCTGATCCACATATAGATTACTGAACTTCCACATTGACAGCCATCATAGCCAAGTTAACTATCTACTCCCACTAATACCCTAGTAGCGTACAAGTACTAAATTACTCTTAGCTAACTAGACGATGCCGGCCGCCATCTGTGGTACACGCTAAATGCCGGCACCGGCATCCTGCGCCTCGCCTCGGACTTGCAAGAGGTGCGATAGGGCGTGTTGTTCACGCGCGTTCGCCCTTTCCATGCCGGCGTGGTCCACCGAAGCTTCGGGTTCCAAGCGGGAAACCCACTTGACGAGCTGGTAGTAAAAATCGGTGTCGCAAACGCGTGTGTGCCCGGCAGCCTCCAGGGCTATTTGCTAGGCGCCGGCCTCCACGTCGTCGGCCCAGTTGCGGGTGCTCTGCTCGTGACTCAGAGCGTCGGTGCGTTACTGCTCCATGTCCTGCTGGCGGTGCAAATTGGCGGTACACTGCTCCTCCACCAGGCGGTCGCACTCCAACAACTCCTGCTCCTCCGCCAGGCGGTCGCGCTCCAACAACTCCTCGATCTCCGCATTGCCATCTAAAGACAGATAGAATGCCTCCTCCCTCCGTCTACCTTCCGGTGAAAAACCGAACACTAGTTCCAGCGGTGACCGCCTCCGGCGTCGCCTACCACGGACGGGTGGGGGCATGGCGGATGTGGCGAGCCACGTCGGGCCGATTGGGGCTTATGAGGATATGGTGAGTTGGGTCATGGTGCCACCGGAGAAGGCCGGGAAACAATACTTATAGGTGGAAGGTAGCGCGACGGTCATCGGAATTCAATGCATAATGGCTTAGCGTGCCAGTTTGCCATGGAAAACTGGAGAAACTGAAATTATGACTGTGCCATCCCGTCCCATCTGGGGCGCACGCCGGCATGACGGTCAAATGAGTGCACTCGAATCATCTCCCTCCTTGTCAATAATGATTCCACGGATTTAAAAAGCCCGCAACAATTAAAGCGCATCTTTTTGTCGCATCAGTTAGCTGCCTTAATTACGGCCAGCTGCATGAAGGCACTCAGAATCGCTCGCAGCCAGTACGCGGAGCAGCATGCAACGAGTCGCAGCCGATGGCACGCATGGAGCCACTTAAATCATTGGAATTAATTAGGCTTAAACTTCTACATGCCATTAATTATTGCTATGCCTTGGTCTTGCTGCTTTGCTCACGGGACTAATAAACCCGGACGGAGGGAGTACCTTGGTTGGTGAGAGGTTTGAATTAATCCTTGCAAACCGAAAAGGAGGTAGTACGTGTGTGGTCTGCTATTTATCCATGTAGGATCGAGTAGGTAGGATAGTGTAGCTTGTCAGTTTCTTTAGAGATAGGCATTTTTATTCAAAAAACTGCCACTTTGGATCTTGCGTTGCAAATAAAACAGCCAGGAACGCATTAGTAGGCTAGCTAGTGATCGACCAGTAACTTGTAAACACTGAGCGAACAGAAATAAGTAACTGTTAATGCATCTCAATGATTCACAGACCATATACAAATGTGTAGCTCCAAATGCAAAGATCAGCCACTTCGGATCTTGCCTCGCAACTAAAACTAACTAGTACGATTCCCATACATAAGATCAGCATGTTAATGCATCTCAATGATTCACAGACCATATACAAATATGTAGCTCCAAAAGCAAAGATCTAGAAAAAACATTTATTCTTCCTACTAACATGGATGCTTCTCTTGGCCAACATTCAGTACAGACTGAAAGACAAATTTGTTTGTGAAGTTTACAATTCCTCTTGCAAACATAGTGGTTTCACCAATAGCTGGAACCATGAGAATGAACCACACATGATGGAGGAACATCCACTGCAATATGATTTGGTCTTCTCTCGATCACACCGCGAGACTATTTTCGGAATACAACCTTTAACTTAGGCAAAATGATGCCCATTGTATAATCAGACCAAAGCAATGAAGCACCTAGTGTTGGCCAATAAATAGTACAATACTACTTTTCTGCAGTCCATGAAGTGACTATCCAATCTTTCTGTGTCTATTTTCAAATGGCACTGCATGCAGTGACTATACTATTCTCTTGTGCAGTTCAACCAAAATTGCGGACACTTTGTTTGTTTGCCAAATAGCAATGGGCAACATCTCTGTCTGCACAAATATCAAGCAACTAGTACACATATACCACACCATGTGTTTTCGGTTTAAACATGTCTCTTCCGCTTAGCATCTATCATGTTTTGCACTGGACAATCTGATACAGTTATGTTTTTCCCTGGATAATTTCATACTGAATTGATTTGCTGGTTCAGAGCAGAAATATAGCACCTATTCTTCATCATACCAAGGATATCCATGTTTGCAGTGACGAAAGAGGTGAAATCGATACAACCAAAATTGAGCAACCAATCATTGAATCCGGTCCTGCACCTCCAATGTAGGTCCACCCTGCCAATAAATTCACATGCAAACCACTAGTATTACTATCTAATGACAGTACAAAAAGAGTAGCAAGATAGTAGCAAACCATGTACTTTCGTAATGAACAGCTCATAGTGCCACCAATTGGATATAAAGGTTTGGAAAAAACATGCTCCTAATGTTGAAGCAGTTGGACTTTTTGTGCAGTTCCACTAAAATTGAGCATCCCTGTTTGCATAGATATTGAAAGTGTGATTACTATAAAAGTGGCACTAGTTGAAGCATAGACTCACAAATATAAGCATTCAAATTTCTTAATGGGAAAATGTAGCAAGACTGTTTCTAACCACCTGTTTGAAGGAATAAATAAAGCAACAACAGCTGATGTCAGAGAGGCATACATAGTTTTTTCTGAAAAATTGAGCCATTCCCGACCTTTCCTCTTCTTTTAAGCATATTTTGTGCAGTTCAACTAAAATAAAATTCCATCACTGCCTTGACAATTCAGTGACACTATACAAAAGGAAATGACTTAACTTTACATCATGATGTTAGGTATGTAGTCGGCATGCATTAGAGACAAACATACAGACCTCCTTCGATAACATAATGAACATTAATTTTAACAAAGGTGTGACTAGCTTTAGCAGGATAATTTGAGTGAAGTCTACACCCTCTGTTCCTTAATATAAGACGTTTTGGCGGTTCAAAAGTACCCAAACGTCTAGTATTTAGAAAAACAGGTAGTAGTTTTCTTGAGCACATATCTGGGAAAGCTTGCCACACTTTATTTATGTCCATACGCTAATGCAACACCATTCGAATACTAAAAATATACAATAATCCAGTGGCTAGTGCAACAGTAGAGTAGTTAGTTTATTACAGGGTACAGTACAATGGTTTTACTGAACAGATTTCAATAAACTAGCACTAGAAGATTTCTATAAGAATTAACAATACAGAATGTAAAGGTAACAAGTTTCAAGCTATGCATGAGCATTAAACAAAATACAAAAGTCTGAAGGTAACTAGCATTATTAACTAATGACAGTATAAAAAAATTGCAAACCATGTACCTCCAAGGTAAATATCATTTTGAACTTGGGGGGACCTTAAAAATTGCTATCCCAATCTTGATAATCGATCAAACATAAAAACTTGATCGAACGAATCAAGAGAACAGCCGGAGGAGGAGGTGCCCACTCTTGACCTTTCCTCTTGTCTTCATAAATTTTTGTGCAGTTTAAGCAAAATAAAATGACATCAGCGCCCTGGCATTTTGGTGACACTGTACAAAAAAATTTAACTTATCTCATGAAAGTGAAGTATGTAATCTATAAGCATTAACAGTACAAAAACCTGAAGGTAGTAACAAGTTTCATCGTTGGTATACTGGTTGTGCAATAGCATTAGAATGCCTTAGCTGAAAAATCTTTAATACATCCACAATCAACCGCTAACCCTGAAATAATCCAGTGACATTAAATGGCATTTCTTAAATTTATCGGTGGCATTAGACTGAGAGCGGCATTAGTTAAATGTGGCATCACTTTAGAAGTAGCATTGCTTGACTTGACTACTGACGTTATACTAACAGCAACAAAAGTGGCAATAAGAGCATGGGAGGCCCATTCAGACAGTGGGCGCACCAGTACGATCTACCTCCATGGACGCAGAGTGGTGAGGGAGGTATGGTTGCCCAGAGCAACAAATATCCAGGCAACATATGTGGATTACGTCCCATTTTTGTTCTCTTTAGCCACCTTTTTGATATGTGAGGACAACAAACCGATCGACCTGGTCATTCTCTATTGCGTTGTCATGCCTTTCTACCCTTCTTCAACCGAGAGACACGAGACTCGTTCCTTAGCTACTGATTTTCCCCTTTTCAACCTAGATGCGGGTTCGATGCCTACTCTCTTGGACATTACAGTCTCCCTTCCTTTCCTTATTCAACCCAGACATGGATTAGTATGCATGAAGTAGGGTTTCCTTTAATAGTGCAAATTATGGTTTTCATCTGCATGGCCAGCAGAGCAGAGGATAGCAAATTGGGAAGATGGTGGAGTGGAAAAAGATCCACATGCAACGACGTGGCAGATGGGGCAATAGAACAAGGGTATGGTTCGAAAAGAGGTAGCATACCTGAGGGTTGACGGGAAGTGGCTTCGCTCGTGGTCGTCGTCCTCCGCACATAGTACTACAGCGAGCTTAGGGATGGAGGCCATCCCGCGCGAGCGCTAGGTCTGAGAGGACGGCCTTGTCGTCAGTGCGTGACCTCGCTCGCCGACGATGAGTGCGTCAACGCTGCACGTCCTTTTCTTCCCCGGCGGATCTGTGACCACTCGTGAGTAGGGAGAGAGAGGCCGTCTTTTTAGATCTGGAGAGAGCGTGGTAGTGTGAGAAGCAAGTGGGCATCCCTTAGCAAGAAAGCGCTGAAGCTCCAGCCTATATATCTTTTTTATACTACTAGTACTCGAGGTGGAGTAGTGGTAGAGTAGTTTATATTTTCTCTGTGTACAGTACCAGTAATCGTGCTTCAAAACTGAACGGCACGCCATTAAAAAATAAAGGTCGATAACTAATGCGGCACCACGGGACAACGCGGCTAGATCGCATTTTGCACAAGAAATTACACTACATGTTTCGTTGACATGTGCTCCCGTTCCAACATATCAGTGAGACGACGGCAAGTCCTTTTCTACTAGTATTTCCGAACGAACGTGTAGGCCGGAGCGCCTCTTCGTGAACCATGGCAAACTGGCAACCGTCCACCAACTCTTCACCTTTCCCTCTCGATTTAGAACTGTTGTCGCACGCTCTTCCTCTCCCTCCTCCATTTTCCTTCAGCCCTTCACCCTTTCTTCTGCCATTGTTCGATCATCTTCTCCATGGAGGGAATAGGCCGTAAACGACCCTGTTATTCTTGCGCCTATATGAAAGATGACGTGGTGGAGGAACTCATTGATCGGTGCGGCGTCATCACCTCGGCTAGCATGGCAGGTTCGTTCAAGACCATTCTTGACTCAACTAATAACAACATTACAAGGAACCCAAGAGTCAAGGAGTGGTTTGATCTCCCCTATCTTCTTCGCCGTGACACTGATGACTGGCGCGGGGACGACGGAGGCCTCGCCTTGTGCAAGTTGATGCCGCTTGATAATGATATGTATGATGTTAAGATGCCATCGCATGAGGGTAAGACTTGGGCAGGCGCAAATGGAGATTGGGTTGTTTACATTGGTTCCAACTGCGAGTGGGAACTTGTGAATGTGTACACTCGTGACCGGGTTCCACTTCCAAAAATCTCAGTAGACTGCCCAGAGGTTGAGCACACCAGTATTGTATGCACGTTCAAATACGATCATGGTGACTGTCTTCTACGAAAGATAGCAATTTGTCGAGTTCCCAACCGCTCTTGGAATTACAACAACTATGAAGTTGTCGCTATCTTCAACAAGCTTGTTGTCGTCCTTCGTGGTTCGACTGGATGGATATTGCTCAAAAATCAGTTTCTGTACACGGATGAGTACTGTGATGCAATTCAATACGAGGGCCTTGTGTTTGCTGCCACCACTCGTGGCACTGTTTTTGCATGGAATCCTTGTGCTTTTGGTATGTTTGTCTTCCACCGTAATTATAATTGTTTCATCCACATGCATGCGGGTTAGCAAGTTTCCATTTACTAATTAAACTTCTTCTTGTGTTTCCAAGGTCCTGTGAACATTCCACCACCTATACTTGAAATTTTTTATAACCAAGGGGGAGATGACGATGGTGATGATCACGAGCATGAGGACGAGCAACGCCCATATACTCTATGGCGCCTGGCAACAAATTCCAATGGATCACCTCTTCTTGTGTGTATACAGAGCACTGATGATGTTACTACTAAGGAAGTAGGTGTAGTCTCCCATGGTCGCACTCTCCGGACCTATTCCAACACCCGTTGCATGGTATTCGGGATGGATACTAGTGTGCTAGCGCCAACTCCTTCTCCCTGGTACAGAATTGATAATCTTGGAGAAAACTCGCTCTTCCTTGGACAAAACTATCCAATGATGGTGAAAGGCGATCCAACTTCTGTTGACACAATGTTACTACCATTTATGAGAGGCAATTGTGTCTATACCTCGGACATTTGGGTGGATCCCTACCCTGGTACTGATATAGTAGGATGCTTCAGCCTGGATGATTAGTCCTGCGTTTGTCTCCAAATCGACAATGGATGGCCCGTCCCAGAGAATCACTTGTGGTTCAAAGCAAGTGTTTCCAACGCTGAGGAATGGTTGAGTTGAAGTTCATTTCATTGCTTGTTATTTGTTGCGTGATGAAAACTTTAGTATTTATAATGTATCCTTGTTGTCGATGTGGGTTGATGACCTGTTGTATGTAATAAAATGATATGCCTGTGATAAATTTACTAAATTTATGAATGGCTTTCGAGTCGCTTCTCTGAGTGAGTGGTGCGACGAGGCAAAAAAATATTTTCTGAATACATAATTGTACGTGCATTGCAACAGGTTTCGGATGAGGCCAATCAACAATAGTAGTACACTATTTATACTAGCTTCACATGCTTCGCGTGTCGGGCGGCTGTTTTTACAGTAGCCATATGTTAATGTGTTCGTTGTACGTAACCAGCACCTCGAATCCTCGATACTAGTACTATATAGTAAGTAGTAGGAGTAGTAGGGTGGCATGGTCCAGAACATGCATTCACGTCCAGGAGTACGGCACACGCCACCACCACGACATCCATCTGACACCATATTATTTCTTGGAGTCCATGCTAGAACAATCTCCTCAACCTCGTCGTTTCTCTAACTTCAGCCATCGCGCGGCGAGCGAAGTGGGGGTTTGCCGATAGTCAGTTTCCTCAACTGCGGTCCCATTTGTAAGGCCAACTCCAACGCATGACCCCAAACAGACCTCCATTTTGCATGAAGTCCAACGATAATTTTGACTAGAAAAGCAAGACCAAATAAAACAAGAACCACAAGAATACATTTTACTACTCTAGAAAATATCCAACTTCCATACCTGCTCCTGTAAGCTGGATTAGTGCCTTCTCGATGCATTCATTGTTGATCTGCGGAGGCTCGATCTTGCGTGCTTCTTTCTTCTTCGAGTGTAAAGAAGTAGGCGTTGCTTCCTTGCATCTAGTCTCATGTCTAGCCTCTATTCTAGTAGGAGTATAAACAAGTGCACTAGTCTCATCTCTAGCCTCTATGCTAGCTAAAAGTGCTAGAACATCTACTAAATTGCGCTCTATCAATATATCGATGTACTCTACTTCCCAATACCAAAACTTGTATCCATTCTACTCCCCCGTTCCACAATACATGCCTTCTATTTGTCAAAATATAGATGTATCTAGACATGTTCTAGTATATAGATACATCCATTTTTGGACAAATGGAAGTCAAGTATTTTGGAACAGAGGAAGTACACAATAATTTTTTTTAAGTTAGCACAACTAGTCTAATCCGAGAGCACAACCGGAGATTTGGTCGGGTTCTTCCTCCTTTTGCCGACACGTGGGACATCCAGCATCCAGGTCGTGTCATGCAAGAAAATAGAGTGGTAGTTGAAGCCACGTGATGTGCATCTTGGGTTAAACTATAAATAGAATCTTACTAGCTACTCTTGAGTAACTCCAAAAGCGGCCACCGAAGATCTTTATTGGATTTGTTTTTCATCACCAGCACGTCGAGGAGAAAGATGTGCAGGTTCAGTGGGTCCTCTTGGGTTTTTACTAACATGTGGGACCGCATGTGAGCAAACAGACGATGGGCTCCGTGCGTCCGCTGGCTGGCTGAGAAGAGAGATAGAGGAGGGCTGAGCACGGACTCCAGGAAATTTGTTCTACGTACCTTGATATAGGCTCGATATAGTGGGGTGGCATGGGCCATAACTAGCATTCACGTCTAGCAGTACGGCACACGCCACCCACACGAGTCCCATCCGACACCAATTTTCTTAGAGTCTGTGCTACATCCATCTCTTCTCCCTCCTGTTTTCTCAGCCATGGCGCGGTGGGCGGGGTGGGGGTTTGCCGATAGTCGGTTTCCTCAACTGCGGTCCCACTTGTAAGTGAAAATGCAACACCGCACACATTCCCCCTTGAGCGGCGTGCCGGACCAACCATGTGGGGGTGCGACGCAAACACGGCAGGCTTTTCCTTTTGAACTCTTAACTTGTAAAATTTGGTTCTGCTCCATGGCGCGATTGATAGATAGAAAATAACGATTTTACCTAGAGTAATGAGAAGTTTGGTTCTGGCGCCGTTCATGCATGGAGTACGTACAAAAATTATGAAGTTGATGCGAAAGGTAATATAATTACTAGTAGTACCATATACCACTACATGGATTTGACGGAAAGATAAAAATACATACGGATCCATCAATGACATCCTCACGCCCTAGTGCGCCAGGTCACCAACCGACGTGTGAGGAGCAGCGGCGTTGGCGGCGAGCTCAATGTGCTTTTGAACAATGCCGTCCAAGGATGCCTTGCGGTCCAAGAAGGCAAGCGTCCTATCGTCCTCCTCTTGCATGCAGTAGTCCTTGTGGAGGATTTGCGCGTAGACATGGATGATTATGTCGATGGTGGACATTCTCCGGCGCGACGGCGGGCACTCGCAGGGCCACCAGTGCGTCGAAGAGGTTGTGACCATAGTGGCCGTGGAGGGTGGTGGGCATCGCAAAGCCTGGGCGCGTCGGCTGGAGGCGTACGTCAAAGTCGCCCGCGAGCTTCTTGACGACGGTGAACTTGTCGAGGAAACCGACGAGGACCTCGTCGAACAAGGAGACAAAGCTGTCGTCCAAGAAGCCCCTTGCCCTGGCGGCCTCAAGCAATACCTGGAGACGTTCCTCGATGCCGGGCCGCAGGCCGGCGTTGTGGACCATCTGGCACAGCCGGATGATGCTCGTGCTCATCGCCTCCATGGGTCTAGCTTAGCTTCTAGTCAACTGATCTTGCGATTCAAGTGATCACTCTTGCCCTTGGTTAGCGTGCATAGGTGTGTAGGATTTCATACTACTCCTCGGCCGTCTACTGCACGTGCCTTTGGCTGTATGATAGGTGGGCCAGCGACCCTTGGGCCCACGTGTCATTCACCCAAAGGCAGTTGCAGTAAGTCAATGAAGCTGCGTCCCCCTCTGTGCCGGTGCAGTATAGTCATCTCATCGGACCTCTAGTTGGGGCCAAACGAGAGAAGTTTGATGTTTACTAGTTTATTGGTCCCCTTTGCATTTTGCGCCAAGTTTTGACCTTTGATCTAACTAATAAAATGTTAATGCATGTAAACAAAAATGTTGTGTAAGTCACCTTACAAAAACCAAATAATCCCAAAACACTTAGGCACGATGCATTAACTCCCTCCTTGTTTCTTATTTTGTGACATATCAACCAATGAGAGATGTGGGACGTGCATGCTTTCAATGACTTGAGACTACCAAACATGACATGCAGTGTTTAGTTCATTGCATGTAATCCTATTACTCTAGTTAGCAAAAAGACATTAAGTTCTCTCGCCGATACGAATAAAACACCATGTATTTATTTAAAGAGGGAGTAGTACATTTTTGGTGACATGCATTACTAGATATTTCTAGTCAAATACTAAAATCCAGATGGACGTGGTAGTACTCCTAAATCCAGACGGTGGTGCTACTAGTACTAGTAGTAGTACTACCAATGTAGTAGGAGTACTAGCACTGTACTACCCATTGGTCAAATTATTACGTGCTGCTCCTCACAATGAAGTGACAAGACCCTGCGCCGGAGATTACACCTGAGTATACGCGCCGTGTTCGGCATACCATAGTCAGCCTCACCGTCTGCAGTCACTATCATCATGGCTGTAGAGCTAGCCTGCTTACAACTAGCCCTGTTTGACATAATTTCCCGTGCGTAGATGCCCATGCATTGCACGGAACACCAAGATTGGGGGTGGACGGCGCCAGCAGCGGCTATCGCGCTAGATTTTTCCATGGCCTTCTAGATGTGGTGGGGAGGAGATAAGGCTGATTGTGAGAGATAAGGAGTTGTTTGTAAATAGGGAACAAGTGCGGGCATCTTTTTGCAAAAATGGAGAAGCTTGGTTTGTATGCGTCAGATCTAGACCCGACGGCTATTGGTGAAAGATGGGAGGCACAACATCATCACCAACTCAGGACCTGTTTGATATGCAGGATTTTGAAAACGCAGGAATAGGACACGACAATATTACAAGTTTCAAAATGATATTACAAATGTTAGGAGTAATGTTGCACCTACGAAGAGGGAATTACTAGGAAGTTTACGTAAGAACTTTTGTTACTTTAGGTGGATGTTGCATTATCGTACAAACTAAAATCCACCGCCCTGACAAGTCACTAATGGGCAAATAAGTTTTCGAGTCTCTGGCCACTTGATGTTCCAAAAACAAATTCAGCTTCTGCGAAGACTTTGTCATTTAGGCTTAGATGCTTGCGGTGATCAGCACACCGTTCATTGTTGCACCAGAGAACGCCAAACCTCATTACCTTGAGCACACTTGCCTCCAGAACAAAGAACCTAGCCAATTTAATCTCAGATGTGCTACCTCAGTTGTCGATCAAATCAATTTTTGTAAGATGGAGATCAAGGCATTCGATGAGATTGTTATAGTGCAACACATTTTTCACTTTCGGGTCTTTTTTTATCTGCAAAAGAAGAGAAGATATTAGAGCAGCTGGTTGTATAAGATTGTCGTGTCATCAAGAGGTACCAATATCATTCGCTCATACGATAGGGTTGGCTGGCTAGTGATATTCTCTCTCTCTCTCTCTCTCTCTGTGTGTGTGTGTGTGTGTTTCTGTCATTTAACTAGGAGCACGTGAAGAGCTTGGGCATTTGTTGCCTTCCACTATGTGGCCCATGCCATATTTCGCAGAAGTATGCCACATAATATGCATCGATGTCAAATCAAAAGATTTTGGCACCGCTCTCGCGATGTGAGAGAGTTGGCACCGCGGTGCAGATAGACCCACATGTATAAACAAATCAATCAAACCAACTACGCCAGCCTCTCACTCTCCCAAACAAGTGTTTTTTATTGCCTAAGTCCTCTCTCTCTCCCATGCAGTGTTTTTTCATAGCGTGAGTTAATTTGGCACCGGAGCAAAGTAGGTGATCCAGATTGGGGCACCAGGTGAGCAATGGAGGGGCATCGATGCCAAATGCATCACAAGTGAATTTGGCACGTGTTTTGGCCTACATAGCCCACTTTTGTACTCCCTCCGTCCCAAAATTCTTGTCTTAAATTTTTCTAAATACGGATGTATCTAGTTACATTTTAGTGTTAGATACATCCGTATTTCAACAAATGTGAGACAAGAATTTTGGGACGGAGGGAATACTACCTCGTATTTATTATAAAATTTTGACCATAGATTTACCTAAGAAAATGCCAATGCATGTCACTAAAAATTACACCATTTGAAATTATGTTCAAATACGAATCGAACAATATAGTTCTTAGTGACATGCATTAACATTTTGTCAGTTAAATCTATGGTCAAATTTTGATACTACAAAATTGGAAGAGTAAACCAGGATGGAGGTAGTACTTGCTCTTAGGGTAACCATAGAGTTACTGGAGTAGTCTAAGTTACTTTCCACTATGACTAGCCTAGGCTACTATAGTAGTACAGCATAAAAACGATGCAGGTGATCATGTGAGAAAAAAATACTAAAAACATTTCTTTCGGTGCCGTGCATAGATGTAGTTTTGAAAACTACACTTGTCATCGTAATTGGAGAAAATTACGAAAAAATTGAGCTACGTTGTGATTACCGTTTACTTATAGGAAAGAAGTTTCACCTTGATGAGTAGCTTCTCCGTGCACAGAAAGCATGTAAGGAATCCAACAACTTGATCCAGATTGGGGCCGATAGATTTTAGTGCCAAGATCTTCACTGTGCGCATGGACTGGGTCAAGCTTGTGGGAATCATTTTCTGGAAGACGGTCGTAAATACATCAAGAAGAAATTAAAAAATGTGAATTTCAAGAAGACGGAGAAGAAGATGAGTGCTGTACCTGAATGATTACAGATCCAATAAAGAGTTCGGAGAATTTGGCAGACGAGTACACCAACGTTGTCAATTTCGGCGCGTTAATGACCCTGATTTTTGTTGGACCTTCTAGATCCGATGCAAGCAATCTCTCAAGGAAAGGCGCATTCTCAATGACCATAACGTGGAACAGCTGGAGTGATCTCTTCCCAATTGATGTCTTATTGCGGGGCCAGCAAGACACATAAATCCACCAAAGATTTGTCGAGGCGATGTGGAGGTTAATGAACCTGTGGGTCTGCTCAAGACGAAAGTACTTGAGCATAGTACAGCTGCGGAGCAGGTGCTCCATAGCCTTCTTCGAGATGACAACGTCGAAGAGGTCGAGCTTCTTGAGTTGAGGGAGAAGAAGGGCGGGTGCGGCATTAATCTGGGGAAGATAGCAGGAGCTAAAGATGGCGCGACACAGCGTTGGCGTGAGGCGGAGCACGGACGGCGGCAGAGAGCGACATCGTCCAGCTTCAAAGCTGAGCTCCTTGAGCTGATCTAGGGCGAGTATAAGAACCACTCATCGAACTTGGGTTGGACCTTGCAGTTGGTACTGAACATGCGGACGTCAAGGCGTCTGGCTGGCCCAGGGTGCGATAAAAGGATCTTGGAGACTGCGGCCATGCGTTTGCAATCCCCGTCGCAGAGGCAGCTGTCCATAGTGAGGTTGAGGGGCATGCAGCGCCAGAGGGGGCACCACCACCGGGAGAGTAGGGCGGTCCGCACGACAGATTTGGTGGGGAGGAGGCCGATGATGACGAGCAGCATCTCATCGGGGAGGCTGCTGATGAAGTCCAGGCTCGCCGGATGCAGTTTTGGCTAGAGCGGCCTCCGCTTGTTGGGTGCCTTGCCGTCCATCTCAACCAGCGGCGATGCCGGTGTACACGTGTGCTGGGTGTGTGCGAGTGCGTCCTTCTGTGCATGCCGCCGCGCAGTGGTGAATTGTGCACGAGTGTGTCCTTCACGCGCAAGAAGTGTGTCCTCAATGCTCCCTCAATTTACTAGCGAGCGGGGTGCTACCCCAAGTGGTTTCAACTTTGTTTACTTCACCGCGTGTCAGATGGGCCTCTTGTTTACATATTTTCACCCACTACCACATGGGCCAACACACGAAGATACATAACACGAGCTGACAAGGCAGCATTTGGATTGGTTGACTGGTCAACTAAATAATATACGGAGCTATACGCTGACACAGTGAGCGTATAATCCGTCAGTATAGAGAGTTCGAGTGAGAGGGGAGGCCCGTGAGAGATAGCAGAGAGAGAGAGAGAAAGAGCTACTCCCTCCGTTCGATAGTGTAGTTCCAACATTTTTTTTAAGTCAAACTTTTGAAACTTTGGCCAGGTTTATAAAGAAATTACTTATATCTACAATACCAAAGATAAATGATAGTATGAAGTAAGTACATGTTGTGATGAATCTAATGATCGTTCCAGATGTAAAAGTTTTTCTCCACATGTACCTGGTCAAACTTTTCTGAGGTTTGACTTTTCAAAACATCCATATGCTTATGGATGTGACAGAGTCCCGAACTAGAGAGAGAGAGCTAGAGAGAGTGAGTGAAAAAATTGTGTGTGCGTGTGTGAAAGAGACATGGACAACACACGATAAAAGTAGAGAAAAAGTGTGCGTGTCTTATGCAAACATATCACACATGCATCTTTGACAACGGAGGCAAGGTGAGGAGATAGTGTGTGGTTGTTTGGAACCGATAGAGCAAGACCGCTAGCACGTGGCCAAGAGGGGTCTGACAAACAAGGGAGAGAGGTCGAGAGAGACATACGGAGAAAATGCAGACATGGGGAGGAGAGAGTGTATGTTTGTCATAGAGAGATCCCCTGGAGATCGTGATGGGACTACATGGGTATGAGATCGAGTGACAAGCTGTGTGCGTGATAGAAGATGGCCCGAGAGATATCGAGATAGACGTATGGATGGAAGGACACAATACGTGTGTTCCTGATGGCTAGTAAGAGAAATCATACTTAGGAGGGGGGGGAGTGCTTGCGCCTATGATGGAGTGAGGGATTATGGTACTTAGGGCGGTGTGTGTCACATGGAGAGAGAATAAGGGCAGAGAGTGTTGGATGGGTCTATATGTATAGCGTGAGCGAGACATGTGTATGTGTGAACCAGGGAGATATAAGGTCAGTTTGGCTTGCGTCCTAAGCATCTTTTGCCTGGCCTGGGGTTGTGGCTGGATTTCATGCACGCTGGTTTGGTTGCTACCCTGTGAAAAAGAAAGTCCGCTTGGCCTGGGTTCCCTTGCACTTTAATTAGCCTGGATGGACTCCAGACACTGCAAGTAGCCTGGCCCAAGCGACAGATTTTGAACGCCTGGTCGTGCCTGGTCGTGCGGCCACGAGGCTAATAGCAACATGGATGGATATTAGCATTAAATAATTACTACATGGATTGATTGATGGGCCGTTGATGCTTTGCCTGGCCCAGGCATGAACCAAACGCTTCAGCACCACACAAGCATGGCCAAGCAAAAATATTTTACATCTCACGTCCACACCAAGCAGTATTGGCCATCAAGGCATGAGGGTCAGGTCACGAACCAAACTGATCAATAAAGTTTGAAAGAGATTGAGGAGCCCCCATAAGGCTGAGTGGTGCGTCAGATAGCTGAGAGGGGGAAAGAGATATTCCATCCGCTCGATAATGCAGTGCATGTAAATTTTTTAGAAGTCAAACTTTGGAAACTTTGATCAGGTTTACACAAATGTTATTTATATCTACAATAACAAAGATACATCATACAAAACTACATCTCATGGAGAATCTAATGGTATATGTTTTCCGTACTAGATGTAATTGTTTTTCTCCGCGTACATGGTCAAACTTTGTGATGTTTGATGATACGTCTCCAACGTATGTACTTTTCCAAACACTTTTGCCCTTGTTCTGGACTTTAATTTGCATGATTTGAATGAAACTAACCCGGACTGACGCCGTTTTCAGCAGAACTGCCATGATGTTGTTTATTGTGCAGAAAACAAAAGTTCTCGGAATGAACTGAAAATACACGGAGATAACTTTTGGAAAATATAGAAAATACTGGCAAAAGATGAAAACCAGGGGGGCCACACCCTGTCCACGAGGGTGGGGGCGCGCCCTCCCCCTTGGGCGCGCCCCCTGTCTCGTGGCCCCCCTGGAGCTCGGCCGACCTCATCTCTAACTCTATATATTCCGTTTCGCAGAGAAAAAATCAGAGAGGAAGTTTCATCGCGTTTTACGATACAGAGCCGCTGCCAAGCCCTAATCTCTCTCGGGAGGGCTGATCTGGAGTCCGTTCAGGGCTCCGGAGAGGGTGATTCGTCGCCGTCATCATCATCAACCATCCTCCATCACCAATTTCATGATGCACACCACCGTGCATGAGTAATTCCATCGTAGGCTTGCTGGACGGTGATGGGTTGGATGAGATTTACCATGCATGTAATCAAGTTAGTCATGTTTCAACTAGGGCTGCCTGTATCTTCCATGCTAGGTGTGTTATTCTCAAGGGGAGTGGACTCCGCTCCTCATTCACGAGAAAAGGGCCGGTAACCTGGATGCCCAGTCCCATGATCGAAAAAGATCAAAGCAAATCAATATAATTAAACAAAACTCCCCCAGGGTTGTTGTTAGTTGGAGGCACTCGTTGTTTCGAGCAAACCATGGATTGATGTTTGTTGGTGGTGGGGGAGTATAAACTTTTACCATTCTTTTTGGAAACTGCCTATAATGCATTTAGTATGGAAGATCTAGCCATCTCATAGTTGTTGCGTTGACAGTAAAAGTATGCCGCTCAAAATGCTATTTATCTCTATTTTAAAATCGAGCTGGCACCTCTACAAATCCCTGCTTCCCTCTGCGAAGGGCCTATCTATTTATTTTTATGATGAATCATCACCTTCTTATTAAGAAGCACCCTCTAGAGAGCACACTGTTATTTGCATGTATTACTATTGGTTTATATCGGGTATGACTTGACTAGATCTCTTTTACCATGAATTACAATGTTTAGTCAGTCCTTGATCTTTAAAGGTGCTCTGCATTTATGTTTTGCGGTCTCAGAAAGGGCTAGCGAGATACCATCTTGTTATATCATATTATGATTGTTTTGAGAAAGTGTTGTCATCCGAGTTTTATTATTATCGCTCGCTAGATGATTATGCCATTGATATGAGTAAATGTGAGACGTAAGTGTTATTGTGAGTATGGTTAGTTCATAATCTTTGCTGAAAACTTGAATGCCGGCTTTACATATTTACAACAACAAGAGCAAATAGAGTTTGTAAAAGTTTTTCTTTATCACTTTCAGTTTATCAACTGAATTGCTTGAGGACAAGCAAAGGTTTAAGCTTGGGGGAGTTGATACGTCTCCAACGTATCTACTTTTCCAAACACTTTTGCCCTTGTTTTGGACTCTAATTTGCATGATTTGATTGAAACTAACCCGAACTAACGTTGTTTTCAGCAGAACTGCCATGATGTTGTTTATTGTGCAGAAAACAAAAGTTCTCGGAAGGACCAGAAAATCCACGGAGATAACTTTTGGAAAATAAAAAAATTATTGGCAAAAGATGAAGACCAGGGGCCCACACCCTGTCCGCGAGGGTGGGGGAAGCGCCCTCCCCCTGGGGGCGCCCCCCTGTCTCGTGGGCCCCCTGGAGCTCCGCCGACCTCAACTCTAACTCTATATATTCCGTTTCGCAGAGAGAAAAATCAGAGAGGAAGTTTCATCGCATTTTACGATACGGAGCCGCCGCCAAGCCCTAATCTCTCTCGTGAGGGCTGATCTGGAGTCCGTTCGGGGCTCCGGAGAGGGGGATTCGTCGCCGTCATCATCATGAACCATCCTCCATCACCAATGTCATGATGCTCATCGCCGTGCGTGAGTAATTCCATCATAGGCTTGCTGGACGGCGATGGGTTGGATGAGATTTACCATGTAATCAAGTTAGTTTTGTTAGGGTTTGATCCCTAGTATCCACTATGTTCTGAGAATGATGTTGCTATTACTTTGCTATGCTTAATGCTTGTCATTAGGGCCCGAGTGCCATGATTTCAGAGCTGAACCTATTATGTTTTCATGAATATATGTGAGTTCTTGATCCTATCTTGCAAGTCTACAATCACCTATATGTGTTATGATCCGACAACCCCGAAGTGACAATAATCGGGATACTTCTCGGTGATGACTGTAGTATGAGGAGTTCTTGTATTCACTATGTGTTAATGCTTTGGTCTGGTACTCTATTAAAAGGAGGCCTTAATATCCCTTAGTTTCCACTAGGACCCCGCTGCAAACGGGAGGGTAGGACAAAAGATGTCATGCAAGTTCTTTTCCATAAGCATGTATGACTATATTCGGAATACATGCCTACATTACATTGATGAATTGGAGCTAGTTCTGTGTCACCCTATGTTATAACTATTACATGAGGAATCGCATCCGACATAATTATCCATCACTGATCCAATGCCTACGAGCTTTTCACATATTGTGCTTCGCTTATTTACTTTTCCGTTGCTACTATTACAATTACTACAAAACTATTATCTTTACTTTTGCCACTGTTACCATTACTATCATACTACTTTTCTACTAAATACTTCGCTGCAGATACTAAGTTATCCAGGTGTGGTTGAATTCACAACTCAACTGCTAATAAATAGAAGCAAAAATAGTTGTGATTAACTTTACTAAAAAATGAGCATAGATGCTTATTTTTAATGACTTATTACAATTCAGAAATAAATAGAAGAAAAAATATTTGTGATTAACTTTACTAAAAAATGAGCATAGATGCTTATTTTTAATGACTTATTACAACTCGAAATAAAAAGAAAAAAATAAATATAGCAGAAAAGAAAAAAAAATATAAAAAACTACTCAGAAATGAGCATAGATGCGCTTATAGAGAAAATTCAACCTAAATTCATAATAAATTTCTACTAAGTTCAGAGAAATTCAGTATGAATTTAGGTCAAATTCCCTCTATAAGGGCATCTATTTTCATTTTGAGAGGAGCTCAATGGGGCAGAGAGGGAGGGGTTTATAAACTGGTCTGATTCCCCTTCGGTTGGCGAGGTGGGACTAAACTTTGACCGCAACGAGGACCAACCCTTTAGTCCCGGTTGGTGGCATGAACTGGGACTAAAGGGCAGCCTTTGGTCCCGGTTCATGCCACCAACCGGAACCAATGGTGGTGGGCCAGGAGCGAGGACCATTGGTCCCGGTTCGTCCCTCCAACCGGGACCAAAAGGTCCAGACAAACCGGGACCAACGGCCCACGTGGCCCGGCCGGCCCCCGGGGCTCACGAACCAGGTCCAATGCCCCCATTGGTCCCGGTTCTGGGTTGAACCGGGACTAATGGGCTGGAACGGCCTGGACCATTGTCCCCTTTTCTACTAGTGGCTCCCCTTGTGTCGAATCAATAAATTTGGGTTAATACTCTACCCTCGAAAGCTGTTGCGATCCCCTACACTTGGGGTTATCATTTTACTTTTCAATAAATCTATAGGCTATGGACCAAGGAGAGTGCCTAAGTCGAGACAGATCAAGTGCGCGTGAAGGAGAATGAGTAAGTGTGCAAAAAGAGTATGTGTGTGAAAGAGAAAGTGAAAACAAATGATAAATTAGAGAGAGTGTGTGTTTTTTCATTTCTTATGCGAACATATCACGCATTGTAGGACCTTGAAGTATGTCTAGAGGGGGGTGATTAGACTACTTGACCAATTAAAAACTTAACCTTTTCCCAATTTTAGAGGTTGGCAGATTTTTAGCTATCTTAGGACAAGTCAAGCAATCATCACACAATTCAAGCAAGCATGCAAAGAGTATATGAGCAGCGGAAATTAAAGCATGCAACTTGCAAGAAAGTAAAGGGAAGGGTTTGGTGGATTCTAACACAATTGGAGACACGGATGTTTTTGGCGTGGTTCCAATAGGTGGTGCTATCGTACATCCATGTTGATGGAGACTTCAACCCACGAAGAGTAACGGCTGCGCGAGTCCACGGAGGGCTCCACCGATGAAGGGTCCACGAAGAAGCAACCTTGTCTATCCCACCATGGCCGTCGCCCACGAAGGAGTTGCCTCACTAGCGGTAGATCTTCACGAAGTAGGCAATCTCCTTGCCCTTACAAACTCCTTGGTTCATCTCCACAATCTTGTCGGAGGCTCCCAAGTGACACCTAGCCAATCTAGGAGACACCACTCTCCAAGAAGTAACAAATGGTGCATTGATGACAAACTCCTTGCTCTTGTGCTTCAAATGATAGTCTCCCCAACACTCAACTCTCTCTCATAGGATGTGGATCTGGTGGAAAGAAGATTTGAGTGGAAAGCAACTTGGGGAAGGCTAGAGATCAAGATTCATATGGTAGGAATGGAATATCTTGGCCTCAACACATGAGTAGGTGGTTCTCTCTCAGAAATGGTAAGTTGGAAGTGTAGGTTTAGTCTGATGGCTCTCTCCACGAATGAGGAGGAGGTGGAGGGGTATATATAGCCTTCACACAAAATCTAACCATTACACATAATTTACCAAACTCGGTGGGACCGATTCAACAGACTCGGTCGGACCGATTTAGTAAACCTAGTGACCGTTAGTGATTTTCGGTGGTACTGACATGCAACTCGGTGAGATCGATTCGGTTAGGGTTAGGGCATAACGTAATCTCGGTAAGACCGATTACACAAACTCTGTGAGACCGATTTTGGTAATAAGCTTTCCAGAGAGTTGGTCAGGTAAACTCGGTGGGACCAATTTGCTCTTTTCGGTGAGACCGAAATGTTATAAAAGGGAAACAGAGAGTTTACATTGCAATCTCGGTGGGACTGATCGCTCACTTCGGTTAGACTGAAACGTTACAAAGGGAAACAGAGAGATTACAATCCCATCTCGGTGAGACCGAGATCCCTATCGGTAGAACCGATTTTCTTAGGGTTTGTGGCAGTGGCTATGACTTAGAACTCGGTGGCGCCGGATAGGAAGAATCGGTGTGACCGATTTTGGCTTTAGGTTTAGGTCATTTGTGGATGTGAGAAAGTAGCTGAGGGTTTTGGAGCATATCACTAAGCACATCAAGCAAGAGCCTCCTTAAGCAACACCTCATCCCTCCTTGATAGTACTGGCTTTTCCTATAGACTCAATGTGATCTTGGATCACTAAAATATAAAATGAGGAATCTTGAGCTTTTGAGCTTGAGCCAATCCTTTGTCATTAGCATTTTGAGGGATCCACTTTCATCATCCATGTCATGCCATTCATTGAGCTTTCCTGAAATAATAGTCTTGGAATAGCATTAGCTCAATGAGCTATATGTTGTTATGAATTACCAAAACCACCTAGGGATAGTTGCACTTTCAATCTCCCCCTTTTTGGTAGTTTATGACAACATATAGATCAAAGCTTCGACAAATGATAATAAGATTTAAAACCATCGTCACTTTGAGAAGTATGTGATAAGCAAGAGATCTCCCTAATTTGTGCTTAGTTCAAGATTTGCTTTGGACTAGAAATGCACAAGGAATTAGGCTCATGGGTTACTCTTCCATGTCACATACATCTTGGTGGAGCGCTCAAAATGACAAAGATTGAATACATGCACTCATCACCAAGCAAAGTGAATGATCACATAGGATAGATAAGTTAATATCATCAAACATGCATAAGTGTAGCTTATGATCAAACACATGATCATCAATGTCTCACAAGAATAGCATAGTATCTCAAGCAATTGTTGACATCGGATTTTGGCAAGGTACCAAAGGGCAAGTAAGATGGTCTCAGGTGAAAGAGTTTTCAGCATGCAAAGTTTCAGGTCGACGAGTGGAATAACTTTGATGTTTAATTTATTGCCATTCGACCTTATATCGGTGGCCGAAGTTGTACTCCGAGTGACAAAATTCAAACATTCCGAGTGGTTTTCGGCCAATCTTGCCTTCAAGACGACCTCGGATGAAGGAGTATTCTAAAGGAATTGTCTTCGTCTCATCGAGGCAATCGGTTTTGATATATAAATCATCTCAATCCGAGTTCATATGCAAAAGTTATAGTCAATACGGTCTCGACAGGCCAGAGACCTAAATATTACGCTTGACACCGCACACATGTTGATGAGTGTCTGATGCAATGCGTGAGCAATTCGGCCTTCAAGACGGCCTTGAATTGAAAAACCTTCAACATAGAAAAGTTTCGCCTCGTCGAGCCGATCGATTTTCATATATAATTCGCCTCAATCCGAGGTCGAGGAGGCCTGGAGAGACAAATCAAGATCAGGCTATGTTTTTGGTCGAGTGAGAACTCACCGGTCGAGTGAAAACCTACCGATCGAGTCACCGGTCGAGTGAAAACCTACCGATCGAGTCACCGGTCGAGTGAAAACCTACCGATCGAGTCACCGGTCAAGTGAAAACTACCGATCGAGTCCAAGGTCGAGTGAAAACCTACCGATCGAGTCCAAGGTCGAGTGAAAACCTACCGATCGAGTAAAAGGTCGAGTGAAAGCCTACCGATCGAGTAAAAGATTGTCTTCCGAGTGAAAATATAGTCATCCGAGTGGAAAAGTCCAGTCGACCATCCGAGTGAAAGACTCTAAAATCCGAGTGAAACTGAACATGTGCCCAAAAGTTTATCAAGATGATCTCGGATGAAGAAGTGTTCAATACAGAAGTTGTGCGTATCGTCAAGACGGTAAACTTTTCTTTTGGAGTCATCGTCATCAGAGATAGTATATGGCCTGCAAATTCATTACAAGGCTCGGATGATTCAGTCTACCGCAAGACCGAGTCCGACTGGAAGGTAAAGATGACCTCGAAAAGTGTTCAAGATGGCCTTATTTGAAAAAGTGATCAACATGAGAGTTATTCGTATCGTCGAGGCGCACAAGTTTGGTATTTGGGCCATCTTGATCGGAAGTCATATGGAGACTCGGCGGCCTGCACAAGGAGGAAGACAGAAGTTGGGCCAGATTCAGATCGATCCGTGTTGGAATAGAACTAGGACTCTAGGACGCGAATTGATGTAATTTTTCTTGTAAGGAAAGCCTAGATGAATCCTTTACTTGTACGGAAGTCCAGCCGCCTCTTATATATGTTGGGGGTGACGGCCGATTGAACAACACACAATCGAACAAATCAATATACTACTTTTTCCCCGTCTACTTTTTATCTCTCCACCGTTTTTCTCTCGTTCTTCGCTGTTCTTCGTGTTTGAGAGCTGCGAATCTCGAGGCTCTAGGGCGAGCGAATCGACCTAGGGCAGCCCATAGTCGCCGCAATCCCGACGGGTCCCTCCCGGTGCGCTGGGTTTCGGTCTACAAAAGCACCCGCCGATCGCCTTGCGCGATCGCGCGCTGTCGGTCGGGTCTCCTTCGACGTGAGCTGCGTGTATCACCCCGCGCCGAGGGTACACGTGACGGTTCGTGTGTCAACACACTTTTGGCGACTACCGGGGACCAAGATCAATCATCATCATCCACCATGTCCGATCTTCCCAAGCCATCTCGAGGTAGACGCCGATAACATCATTAAGCCCAGTCTTGATGAGATATCGCCGATCATCGCCAAGTCTATGAGGAGTACAAGAAGGCGCGAAGAGAAGGATTTGCAGGAGTTCCTTGCAAAGTTCAAGAAGGATCGCCAAGGCAACATCACTCCGATTGAAGAAATCAAGTTCCTCCTTTGCAAGCCACGCAGTTAAACCCTCTGTAAGTACTCGCTTTTCTCCCGAGCGCAAAGGCTGAGATTGAAAGTCGATTATTGATGGTAACAATCTAGTCTATCAAACTTTCATAGAAAATACTAATGCTCAGAAGAATACATCTCAGTCGACTAGTGGTAATGATGGTGTAGCCGCTAGTGTGCAAAACCCTGATATGGCTTTACCTATCTCATCAGCGCCTCCCGTGCCGATGACTTATTACCCTACCCAAACAAATCAGATTGTGGCTGCACCCATCAATCCTATTATGAGCATGCCAGGTTCGGTGGTGACTTGAACCAAACCCTACCTACAGCTACAACCACTGACCACTAGCAAATTATGGGTCGACATACCGCCACAATTCATACCTACAGCTAGTAATCCTACTCCTCCTATGCCATCGCCACAAGCTTCATCGTCCACTATGGATGATGGTTTAGCTAATCTTAGAGAGGAGATGGCTAAGATGCTTCGAGAGAATTTTGGAGTTGAGTTACCTCGAATCGGATTTACCAAAAGCCGCACTCGAGTACTTTGATGCCATCCAAAGGCCTCCGTGATATAAAATTCCAGATTTTGTTAAGTTTAATGGAGAAGGCACAAAACCACATGGGAGCATGTTAGTCAATACTTAGCACAATTGGGCGAGGCAGGTTCATTGAATGAACTGAAAGTGCGTCTATTTCCTTTGTCATTAACTGGTACTGCATTTTCATGGTTTTCTTCTTTACCACATGGTTCCATTCGAGTTTGGTCGCAGCTAGAGCAGAAATTTCATGATCACTTTTATAGCGGCGACAATGAACTCAAGTTGTCACATCTAACATCGGTTAAGCAGAAGCATGATGAATCGGTCTCCGATTACGTCAAGAGATTCAGAGAAACGAAAAACCGGTGTTTTAGTTTGGTGATAACCGAGAGAGACTTGGCAGACCTAGTGTTGAGTGGTTTGAGAACTCCCATTAGAGAAAAGCTAGAAGGCTATGAGTTCTTAAATATCAACCAAGTCTTACAAAGGGCTTTGGCTCAGGAAAGCCGAAGCAAAGACCTCAAAGAAGTGCATAGATACAAAGCCGATCGACCAAAGATGAATATGGTGGAATATGATAGTGATCACTCGGACGATGAGGGTGATGTTTTTGCTACTGAATTTGTTTGGCCATCCAAGGCAAAACCCTTTACTTGCAATGATCTGAAACCGATTCATAAGAATCGTGACGAAGAGATGAAGTTTACTTTTAACATTGCTAAGTGTGATAAAATATTTGATGCTTTGCTGCAGGCTAAGATTATTAGAATATCTCATACTTTACCGCCGTTTGAGGAGCTAAAACGGCGTGCTTATTGCAAGTATCATAACTCTTTTCTCATGCTACTAATGATTGCAATGTTTTTCGACGACAGATACAATCGGCCATTAATGATGACGATTGAACTTTTCTGAGATGCAAGTTGATAAACAACCTTTTCCAATGAATACCATGGATTTGGAGGGGAAGAAGCTACTCATTCGGCCGGAGGTAGCCGAATCTGCTAATAAAGCTAATGTCATTGTTGGTGATCCCAGGAAAGACAAGGAGGACAACAAGGTCTTGGGGAGACAGGTTGTGCTTGATAAGCAACCCGATGGCAAGGAAGTGATCAAAATCACCATCAAGAATCCTACACTCGGGGGGCAACCGCAAGTGCAAGAAAATACTCGTGTTAAATTTGTCAAGCCCAAGAGTCCAGAAGTTGGCAAGTGGAAGAAGAATGAAGTTAAAGTGCAGCGCAAGCGGATCAAACCAACTTTTGATATGTTGTTGTCCAAGTATGCTAACCAGTCGGCCGGTTCTAGTTTCAATCGACCGACTCATCTGAAACGACCAAGGTCACCATCAGTTGATATGTTCAGTCGGTATACAATACCGAGTGGACCAAGCGCTTTTTTTAAGAGCAGAGGCAATCTGTGGGATCGACTTGGTTACTCATATAATGGCCGACTCAACATTGGTGACTATCACCGGCTGGTCAAAATATGCGACGGATGGAAATTATCCGAGTGTAAGAATGCACCTGTGGAAGCTATCCGAGTGAAAAAATGTGGATGGGCAGATTCCATCCGACTGAGTTCCATCCGAGTGGATACCATCCGAGTGACATCAATCCGAGTGGATTCCATACAAGTAAAAAGGTGCGCCCGAGTGGAAATTTCATGCATTTGGAAAATCGAAAAGAATGGCGTGTTAAGTCACCGAATGTTGCAGCAGTTGAGTCGGGAAAAGGCAAGGAGAAAATGGATGCCGACTCACTTATCTTGGGCACCGAAACATTCCCCATACAGCAGCCGACTGTGCATAACCACTGACCGAGCCGACACTTTCTATCGCGCCAAAGCACTCGGCTAATGATCATGAAGCAAGCACCAGCCAAGTAAAGGTGAGAGATGCTAAATACACTCGACCAAAGTGGTGTCCTCCTGGCTAACGAAGACACGTAAGAGGAAACTACAGAGGTTAAGGAGTCAAGAGATGGCAGAGCAGAGGCCGAGAAGCAAAGGGATAAGTTGTTCAATGACACTCGGCCCATGGTTCCAGCAAAACAAGTGTGGAGGCCAAAACAAATACAAGATACATCAGCTTCTACATCTATCACAGAAGTACCTACACCACCCAAAGAGGACGATGCGACAACTATTACATCGTCTGCGACATTTCTTACTTCTCCTTCACTCGACCAGATTTCAGAATCGGTCGATCCACTCGAAGAAGAGGCTGATATGTTGGACTATGAGTCTACACCGTTCATGAAGGTATGGATATCAATATGGTGTATTACTTACCGCTGAGTTTCGTCTGTAGATGAGGAAGGGAAGTTGCTCAGCTGGATTTTGGTCCTAAAATGCAATATTCGAGAAGCCAAAAGAACCAGTAACGCATCTGAAACCGTTATATCTCAGAGGTCATATCAATGGGTCACCGCTCACTCGGATGCTTGTGGATGGTGGTGCTGTGGTAAATCTTATGCCCTATTCGGTCTTCAAGAAATTGGGTTTGCCTGATGAAGAATTGATCAAGACCAATATGGTGCTCAACGGGTTTGAAGGCAAAGAGAAAATTGAAGCCAAAGGTGTAATGTATGTGGAGCTTACAGTCGGAAGCAAAACTTTGGCCACTGCATTCTTTGTCGCTGAGGTGCAAGGTAACTACAATGTTATACTAGGCCGTGATTGGGTTCATGCAAACCAGTGCGTGCCATCCACTATGCACGAGTTTTTGATTCAGTGGGTCGATGATGAAGTGGAAGTCATTCATGCGGATAACTCGGCCTGTGTTGCTTTGGCTGATGCATCGGTGGATTGGCAACATCCCAATGCTACTTGCTTGACGGACGTGACTTATCGAGTTTGATTTTCTCAGTAGCGACCAAGAATGGTTTTGTGCCCGTGTCTTTAAAGCCGATTCAATGCAATCGGCTCCAAGGTATGATATGTTTAAATGGATTCTAATTCGAGTGGTTACAAAACGTTTTGCAAAATATCGGTCCAATGAGAACGATATGTATGAGTCTATTGAGGAGTTGGATGACATGGATAAACTTGGACAAGGTTTTACATCGGCCGATCCGTTAGAAGAGGTAGATATCGAGACGGATCAGTCAATCGACCGACATTTATAAACAAAAATTTGAAAGCCGATTGTAAAGCTAAATTAATCGAGCTATTGAAAGAATATGTTTGTTGCTTTGCATGGGAATATCATGAGATGCGTGGTTGAGCCGAGAGCTAGTGGAGCATCGGTTGCCTATAAAGGCCGGTTTTAGACCTTATAAACAATCGGCCGAAAGTTTAATTCAAAACATATGACCGAATCAAGGAAGAGATCGGTCGATCGCTTGAAGCTAAATTCATTCGACCTTGCGGTATGCCGAGTGGATTTCTAACATTGTCCCAAAGGAGAAGAAGGATCCGCAAGTTGAGGGTGTGCATTGACTTCAGAGATGTGAATAGGGCTACACCCAAAGATGAGTATCCCATGCCAATAGCCGATATGCTTATTAATGATGCTTCTGGACATAAGGTTATTAGCTTTCTAGATGGTAATGCCGGATACAATCAAATTTTTATGGCCGAAGAGGACATGTACAAAACAGCTTTCCGATGTCCTGGTTTCCTTGGTTTATTCGAGTGGACAGTGATGACATTCGGATTGAAAAATGCTGGGGCCACATATTAGAGGGCTATGAATTTGATTTTTCATGATTTACTCGGTGTCATACTTGAAGTTTATATTGATGATATTGTTGTCAAATCAGATGCTTTTGAATCTCACTTGGCCGATTTGCGTTTAGCTTTTGAAAGGATGAAAAAGTATGGACTGAAGATGAATCCTTTGAAGTGTGCATTCGGCGTGTCAGCTGGCAAATTTTTGGGTTTCATTATTCATGAAGATGGCATTGAAATCGATCCCAAAAAGATAGAGGCCATACAGAAAGTGGAGGCTCCAACATGCAAGAAAGATATGCAAAAGTTCCTTGGCAAGGTCAATTATTTGAGAAGGTTCATAGCTAATCTGTCAGGGAAAGTTGATGCATTTACTCCTATCCTTCGGTTAAAGAATGATGTTGATTTCACTTGGGGGGCAAAACAGCAAGAAGCCTTTGATATGATCAAGAATTATTTGTGCACTCCTCCTGTGATGAAAGCACCCAAGCATAGAGAGCCTTTCAAACTTTATATCGCAGCAGAGGAAGGTGTTATTGGTGCTGTTTTGACTCAAGATACCGAAGGAAAAGAGCATGCCATCACATATTTGAGCAGATGTTTATTGGACGCCGAGACAAGGTATACATTTATTGAAAAACTATGTCTATGCTTATATTACGCTTGCACAAAATTGAGACATTACCTAGTGCCGAGTGCTTGTGTGGTAGCTTGTCAAACCGATGTCATTAAGTACATGTTGCATAGGCCAATTCTTAGTGGTAGAATTGGCAAGTGGGCTTATGCTTTGATTGAGTATGATTTGGCTTATGAATCTCTAAAATCCATGAAAGGCCAAATTGTTGCTAATTTCATTGTTGAACATCGGATTAATGACAAGCATGATGTTGATGTGAACCTTGTTTCATTAGTACCATGGAGATTGTACTTTGATGGTTCAGTTTGTAGCAATGGCCAAGGTGTTGGTATTGTTTATATATCTCCTCATGGTGCTGTTTTTGAAGCCTCATGCCGCTTAGAATATTTTTGTACAAACAATCAAGCTGAATATGAAGCATTGTTATTCGGTCTAGAGATGTTACTTGCTATAGGTGTTACACATATTGAGGCTTACGGTGATTCGTTACTAGTGGTGCAGCAAATATCCAGAATCTTTCAGTGTTTTGACGAATCACTTAAAGTTTATCTTGATAAATGTCTAGATATAATTTCTACTTTGGATTGTTTTAGCATTGCACATATATCTAGACATGACAACTGGAAAGCAAATGAGTTGGCACAGCAAGCATCTGGATATCATGTTGATCATGGCATGTTTCATATTTCTCAAAGACCGATGTCTTGTCTTGCCAATATGAGAGAGGCCGAACCTGAACCCACTGATTCGGCCATTAACAAAAGATCTAGTGCAGGTGATAATTCCGACTGGAGAAAGCCCATTGTTGATTACTTGTGCAATCCGAGTGAAAGGGTGGACAGGGCTGTTCGGCGTATGGCTTTCAAGTATACAATGAGAGATGATGGTCTTTATCGCCGAACAGTCGATGATGTTCTTCTAAAATGTTTGGATGAGGACCAGGCAAGAGTTGCTATGGGAGAAGTACATGAAGGTATTTGTGGCACTCACCAGTCGGCTCCCAAAATGAAATGGTTATTGCGACGTCTTTGGGTTTTATTGGTCGACTATGATTAATGACTGCTTCAGATATTATAAAGGGTGTGAAGCTTGTCAAAAGTTTGGTGATATTCAATTGGCTCCTGCTGCTATGTTACATCCTATTATCAAACCATGGCCTTTCAGAGGTTGGGGTTTAGATTTCATTGGACAAATCCACCCGCCTTCCTCAAAAGGGCATCGGTTCAGATTGGTGGCAATCGATTACTTCACTAAATGGTCTGAAGCAGTACCTCTCAAGAACATGACACATACGGAGGTAATTCAATTCATAACCGAGCACATTATTCATAGATTCGGTATTCCTCAAACGTTAACTACAGATCAAGGTTCATCTTTTATGTCACACCAAGTCAGAGAGTTTGCCGAATCTTATAATATAAAGTTGCTCAATTCCTCTCCATATTATGCCCAAGCAAATGGACAAGCTGAGTCTAGCAATAAAATTCTAACAAGCTCATCAAGAAGAAGATTAAGGACAACCCGAGGAGATGGCATGAGTTGTTGTCTGAAGCTTTATGGGCACACAGAATTTCAAGGCATGGTGCTACGAAGGTGACTCCATATGAGCTAGTATATGGTCAAGAGGCTGTTTTACCAGTGGAGGTAAATTTGAATGCTTTGAGAATAGCCAAACAAAATGATTTATCGGCAGTAGACTTTTATAACTTGATGATGGACAATATTGATGAAGTTGCCGATAAACGTTTGGTTGCTTTGGAGTCCATAGAAAGAGACAAGTTGAGGGTTGCAAGAGCTTACAATAAGAAAGTCAAGTTAAAGAATTTTCAAGTTGGTGATCTCGTTTGGAAAGTGATTCTACCGATTGGTTCAAGAGATAGAAAATTCGGAAAGTGGTCTCCAAGTTGGGAGGGTCCTTTTAGGATTACAAGGGTTGTTCCTGGAAATTCATATTTGGTAGAATCAATACAAGGAGCATTGTTACCTCGAGCTCTCAATGGAAAATATTTGAAGAAGTACCACCCGAGTGTATGGCAGGAAGCCTGAGTAGACAATGGCCGATATACGATTATCGCCCTTAGCACAAACATGGCCGATACATAATTATTGCCCTGAGGAAAATAAATGGCCGATGGAGTGTTGACATCGTCCTTAGAACAAACACCATGCATATTATTTTTCGGCATGCAAGCTTTGCCGAAAAACAGGGGGGCATGTGTTGACATCGGATTTTGGCAAGGTACCAAAGGGCAAGTAAGATGGTCTCAGGTGAAAGAGTTTTCAGCATGCAAAGTTTCAGGTCGACGAGTGGAATAACTTTGATGTTTAATTTATTGCCATTCGACCTTATATCGGTGGCCGAAGTTGTACTCCGAGTGACAAAATTCAAACATTCCGAGTGGTTTTCGGCCAATCTTGCCTTCAAGACGACCTCGGATGAAGGAGTATTCTAAAGGAATTGTCTTCGTCTCATCGAGGCAATCGGTTTTGATATATAAATCATCTCAATCCGAGTTCATATGCAAAAGTTATAGTCAATACGGTCTGGACAGGCCAGAGACCTAAATATTACGCTTGACACCAGACACATGTTGATGAGTGTCTGATGCAATGCGTGAGCAATTCGGCCTTCAAGACGGCCTTGAATTGAAAAACCTTCAACATAGAAAAGTTTCGTCTCGTCGAGCCGATCGATTTTCATATATAAT
The DNA here is from genome assembly GCA_021437245.1 of Aegilops speltoides. Taxonomy (NCBI): domain Eukaryota; kingdom Viridiplantae; phylum Streptophyta; class Magnoliopsida; order Poales; family Poaceae; genus Aegilops; species Aegilops speltoides. Next base: position 34,397,984 of record CM038146.1, on the reverse strand, counting down.
TCGTCTCAATCCGAGGTCGTATGAGGCCTGGAGAGACAAATCAAGATCAGGCTATGTTTTTGGTCGAGTGAGAACTCACCGGTCGAGTGAAAACCTACCGATCGAGTCACCGGTCGAGTGAAAACCTACCGATCGAGTCACCGGTCGAGTGAAAACCTACCGATCGAGTCACCGGTCAAGTGAAAACTACCGATCGAGTCCAAGGCCGAGTGAAAACCTACCGATCGAGTCCAAGGTCGAGTGAAAACCTACCGATCGAGTAAAAGGTCGAGTGAAAGCCTACCGATCGAGTAAAAGATTGTCTTCCGAGTGAAAATATAGTCATCCGAGTGGAAAAGTCCAGTCGACCATCCGAGTGAAAGACTCTAAAATCCGAGTGAAACTGAACATGTGCCCAAAAGTTTATCAAGATGATCTCGGATGAAGAAGTGTTCAATACAGAAGTTGTGCGACGTCAAGACGGTAAACTTTTCTTTTGGAGTCATCGTCATCAGAGATAGTATATGGCCTGCAAATTCATTACAAGGCTCGGATGATTCAGTCTACCGCAAGACCGAGTCCGACTGGAAGGTAAAGATGACCTCGAAAAGTGTTCAAGATGGCCTTATTTGAAAAAGTGATCAACATGAGAGTTATTCGTATCGTCGAGGCGCACAAGTTTGGTATTTGGGCCATCTTGATCGGAGGTCATATGGAGACTCGGCGGCCTGCACAAGGAGGAAGACAGAAGTTGGGCCAGATTCAGACTGGATCCGTGTTGGAATAGAACTAGGACTCTAGGACGCGAATTGATGTAATTTTTCTTGTAAGGAAAGCCTAGATGAATCCTTTACTTGTACGGGAAGTCCAGCCGCCTCTTATATATGTTGGGGGTGACGGCCGATTGAACAACACACAATCGAACAAATCAATATACTACTTTTTCCTGTCTACTTTTATCTCTCCACCGTTTTTCTCTCGCTCTTCGCTGTTCTTCGTGTTTGAGAGCTGCGAATCTCGAGGCTCTAGGGGCGAGCGAATCGACCTAGGGCAGCCCATAGCCGCCGCAATCCCGACGGGTCCCTCCCGGCGCTTGGGTTTCGGGTCTACAAAAGCACCCGCCGACTGTCTTGCGTATCGCGCTGTCGGTCGGGTCTCCTTCGACGTGAGCTGCGGTGTATCACCCCCGGCGTCGAGGGTACACGTGACGTGTTCGTGTGTCAACAGCAATCAAAAGCAAACAAGTTTAACCACCAAATCAAAGGAAGAGAGAACAAAAGCAACACTCTCTCTCTGGAAGCCTATGATCTATACATTTTTCTCCCCCTTTGGCAACAAGTTACCAAAAAGTTCATAGAAAATGCATAGTGCTAGATCGTCTCTCAGGCTTGATCTTCAGGTGGTGGTGTCCGGATAACTCCAAGAACGAAGGCTTCAGTTGAAGTAGAGGGTGTTGGAGTAGATGTTGGATCTGGTTGCACTGCAGCTATAGGAGCTGTAGCTGGTGCAGATGATGTTACTCTAGTGTCTGTGACAGGCATTGTAGCTGACCTCTGAGCTCTAGGCACTCTGGCAAAAACATTAGTGGTAGTCTTGCCCTGCCTCTCCTGCATGTCATCCTGAAGTTGCTCCACAACAGATTGAATCTCAGTTACTTTGACAATAAGATCATGAAATTTGAGTTCGATGATTCTTTCCAAGCTCTCCTGATTCTGAGTGAGGGTGGCCAATCCTTTCTCAATCTTCAGTGTTGATGCTATTAAGTAACCAAGCTGCTCCTGCTTGTTCTTCAAGAAATACTCAGATGCCTCCTCTTGAGTTGGCATCTTGGCAGCCTTCTCCTTCTTCTCTTGAGCATGTACAGATGATGGATTATTCTCATTCATGACAACCTCATTGTCCTCGAAGTCTGGATAAAGTGGAAAATGTTCCTTATCCAATAGATATTTGCATGTTCCCATCTTTGAGTTAATCAACTCCTGAATCTGAGGGGCATATCCACAGCTCCTCTTCTGATCTACTGCAGTCCTCTTAATGGTTTCAACCATAAGGCTCATGACCTTGAATTTCTGTGGCAGATCAAACAAATGCAACATGTTGATTGCATGCCCTCTGATCATATTGTGGTCACCAGACTTAGGCAATAGAGTATGCCTTAGGATCCAATTGATAGTTGGCAGCCCTGACAGAAGGAAGTGGACTGACCCAAACTTATGTGTCTCAACAGCTTTGTCTGGAATCTCCTTGTACATGTGTGCCATGGAATTGTGGTCCATCTTCTTCTTGGCATATATATCCAGGTCATCATCATTTTCTTTTGGGGCATTGATCAGTCTTGCCCATTCCTCAACAGTGGACTGGTACCTCGTACCTTCAGACATCCAAACTATCCTCCCATCTGGATAGAAATGTGTTGTGGAGTAGAATTGGATGATAAGTTCATCATTCCAGTTGGTGAGATTTTGCCCAACATAATCTGCAACTCCACAAGCAACAAAACTGTCTTGCACTCCAGGATAGTGCTCTTCATTTTCCTTAATATAGGTGAGGGAGTCCTGGATTAGGGGGTGTCCGGATGGCTGGACTATGACCTTTGGCCGGACTCCCGGACTATGAAGATACAAGATTGAATACTCCGTCCCGTGTCCGGATAGGGACTTTCCTTGGCGTGGAAGGCAAGCTTAGCGATATGATATGAATATCTCCTCCCATTGTAACCGACTTTGTGTAACCCTAGCCCTCTCCGGTGTCTATATAAACCGGCGAGTTTTAGTCCGTAGGAGGAACAACAATCATACCATAGGCTAGCTTCTAGGGTTTAGCCTCTGATCTCATGGTAGATCAACTCTTGTAATACCCATACCATCAATATCAATCAAGAAGGAGTAGGGTTTTACCTCCACCGAGAGGGCCCGAACCTGGGTAAAAACATCGTGTCCCTTGTCTCCTATTACCATCCACCTAGACACACAGTTCGGGACCCCCTACCCGAGATCCGCTGGTTTTGACACCAACATTGGTGCTTTCATTGAGAGTTCCTCTGTGCTGTCACCGTCAGGAAGGATGCCGCACCCCGTCTTTAAAGATGGCGCTGTCGCTAAAGGAGCTTTGGCCGTCGGTCAAACTCTTCGGCTAGGCAGGTTCTTGATGACCGCCTGTTCGGCCGCCGCGCCGATGATGACCTCTCAGGCCATCAAAAGAAATCTTCACATCAGCTCGGAACTTGCCGAGCATCTAGATCTGATGGAGCTCTCTTCCTTGAATGAGCTCCTGGATCGCATTGCCGCCCTGGGAGTTGCTACAAACTACGGCCTGATCGGGCTTAAACCCGACCAGAGAGAGATCGACTCTCCCCAGGTCACCCACCACATTGAAGTGGTGGAAGAACAATGCGGGGCATCTTCGCCCGCTCTAAGTACCAGATGTGTCCGGATTCCCGACCCCTCCGAGCCGGATACCCGCGGAGGAGAGGATGTTGCCCAAGTCCCGAACCTAAAGTCAGGCAGCAGGCCTGATTCATTGAATAATGTCCAAGAAACCAAGTCTCCGAATTCGGAAACTTCTTGGCCCCTGAATCGTTTATCGGGCAAGGTTCCGGATTTAAATCCACCCGCCCACCCAACTATAAGGGATTTATCCCAAATACGGCAAGCGCCCAGGGAAACAGTACACCACTATTGGGCCAGATTCCTCCTGGTTATGAACAGGATAAGGGACTGCCGTGAGGAAGAAGCAATTTCATTCTTCTGTAACACCTGCACGGACATCGGAATCCTCAACGCCATAAGTCGTCGCGGAATTACACGCTTCGCCGACTTGACATCCATAGTACGGAAGTATTGTGCGACAGAAAGCGTTCGGAAAACCAAAAATAAATTCTGGGACAATCCGGCCATGAATCCAACACGAGTCCAAAACAAAAAGGCGCATTATCGCTAGGCACCTGAGCCAAACATCAAAAAACAAAAACCCTCTATAGGGTATGGGACCGTACTGGAGGGATGGCTCAATGGACCCTGTAAAATTCATAGTTCAGGAGAAGTCACACCAACTCATAGCCTTAGAGCATGTTGGATACTCTGGCAGGTGGCCAGAAGTGGCGAGGAGCTTTTAACTTTAGAATCCGAAGAACACCACCCCAGAAACGACAGTACGGTGTCAACAGTCTTCGAGACCTTCGCGTCAAACAATGCGAGGAAACGAACCCTCCGCAACCTTGCCGAAGTCTACCAAGTAGCAACAATAAACCCATGGAGTGACACGGCTATTACTTTTAATGCCAGTGACGAACCTAAATTCCTGACAGCCCGAGCACTAGCCGCATTGGTCCTCAGTCTGATAGTGGACGGCTTCCGACTTACAAAGGTACTCATGGACGACGGTAGCGGAGTTAACCTCATCTATGAGGAAACCCTGCGAAAAATGGAAATAGACTGGAGTCGCATTGAGCGAAGCAACACAACCTTCAGAGGAATAATACCAAGCCGGGAAGCGTGCTGTTCAGGAAAAATCACACTGGATGTGGTGTTCGGCACGCTGGATAATTATAGATCCGAGGAGGTCACATTTCAAGTGGCCCCGTTCAGCAGCGGATACCATGCTCTGCTCGGGCGAGAAGCATTTACAATTTTTCAAGCCATACCCCATTATGGGTACATGAAGCTCAAAATGCCCGGGCCCAATGGAATCATCACTATTGCAAGTGATCTGGACACAGCGCTCCGCGCCGAAAACAAGATAGCCGCACTGGCCCTGGAGGCATTATCCGAAGCCCTAGCGGCCGAGGAACTAATTGCGTTGTGCTCCACAATGGACATGGACGATGTGATACTAGATAAGAGATCCAAGTCCACCTCTTTCAAACCAGCGAACGGAATAGTCAAATTCCAAGTCCATCCAACGGACCCCACAAAAACAGCATCCATCGGGGCACAACTAAAACCTGATGTCGATGCCGCACTCAGAGAATTCCTGCGAGAAAATTGGGACATTTTTGCCTGGCACCCTTCAGACATGCCAGGAATCCCACGCAGGCTGGCTGAGCACAACCTGAACATCCTAAAGGGGTTTAAACCTGTTAAGCAGACTCTGCGGTGTTTCTACGAACCCAAGAGACAAGCCATTGGAGAAGAGCTAGCAAAACTACTGGAAGCCGGATTCATCAGAGATATAAAGCATCTGGACTGGCTAGCAAACCTGGTGATGGTACCAAAGAAGGACAAATCCTGGCGCCTATGCGTCGATTTCAAAGACCTAAATAAGGCCTTCCCAAAGGATCCTTTCCCGCTCCCCCGAAATGATCAAATCATCGACGCAACCGCAGGGCACGACTCATTGTGTTTCCCTGATGCATACTCTGGCTACCACCAAATCAAGATGGCAGAGTCAGACCAAGCACAACGGCATTCATCACCCCATATGGCCCATTCTGCTTCAATACGATGCCCTTCGGGCTCAAAAACGCCGGCGCAACATACCAGCGCATGATTCAGACATGTCTGGCCAACCAGATCGGCAAAACAGTTGAAGCGTATGTAGATGACGTGGTCGTCAAAACTAAACACGTCGATACTCTAGTAGACGACTTGAGGCGCATGTTCGACGATCTCCGAACATATGACATCAAGCTCAACCCGGAAAAATGCGTTTTCGGCATACCAGCCGGAAAACTCTTGGGCTTCATCATATCCGGTAGAGGAATTGAAGCAAACCCATCCAAGATTCGAACCATGTCATAATTGGATACCCCAAAGGACCTCAAACAAATACAAAAATTGACAGGATGCGTGGCAGCTCTAAGCCGCTTTATCTCCCGCTTGGGAGAAAAGGCGTTGCCCCTTTATCGCCTTCTGCGGCGCACCGAGCACTTCGAGTGGACGGATGCCGCAACGGCCGGACTCGAAGAAATCAAAGCCATACTGGCAACAAATCCGGTCCTAGCCGCTCCCAACACGGGCGAACCAATGCTATTATACATCGCGGTAACCCATCAAGTTGTAAGCGCGGTGCTCGTCGTCGAACGAGAAACGGACGGACACAAGTTCCCTTAATGATATTATAAACAACCGCGACGCAATGGGCCGGATTGCCAAATGGGCCATCGAGCTCCTCCCGTTCGACATAACTTACAAGCCAAGGCGAGCTATTAAGTCGCAGGTTTTGGCCGACTTCATCGCCGAATGGACCGAAGCCGAGCTCCCTAAAGAGTACGGCGCATACTCCAATTGGATCATGCACTTCGACGACTCCAAAATGTTGGCTGGTCCAGGGGCTGGCGTCGTTCTGATGTCCCCAACCGGAGATACAGTACAATACGTACTTCAGATAATGTACACGGATTCCAACAACGCAGCCGAATACGAGGCCCTTCTACATGGCCTCCGGATGGCAGTCTCCATGGGCATTCAGCGCCTAGAGGTCCGCGGGGATTCAAACCTCGCGATATCCCAAATAAATGGAGACTTTGACGCCAAGGATCCGAAAATGGCAGCTTATCGCAATGCCCTCCTCAAAATGTCAGCTTGGTTTGAGGGGCTCGAATTTCATCACATAGCCCGGGAGAACAACCAGGCAGAAGACGTGTTGGCATGCATCGGCGCCAAGCGCGATGCCGTCCCTCCCAACATCTTCCTTGAGAGGCTGTTCAAGCCGTCAGTATCATGGGAGGGAGAGTCCGGCAACAATAGCCCGGACACAACCATGCTGCCTCTCACCGAACACTCTGACACAGTTGGTGGCTCCGCCACCGAAACAACACCGTCAGCCCATACAATAATGACAGTCATTGCCCCGTAGACAGAACCATTCCTAGCCTACCTAACTAGGAAGGAACTTCCCGAGGACCAAAACGAAGCCCGTTGCATAGTGCGGCGATCTAAGGCCTACAAAGTCCACGAGGGAGAGCTTTATAAGAAAAGCACAACCGGAGTCCTTCAAATATGTATCTCCGAAGAGGAAGGGCGGAACCTTCTGGCTAAAATCCATGCCGGACTCGGCGGGCACCACGCTGCAGCCCGGGCCCTCGTAAGCAAGGCCTTCCGTACCGGATTTTATTGGCCAACGGCCCGGGCAGACACTCAGGATTTAGTGCAGCGATGCGTCGGTTGCCAATTATTCGCAAATCAAAGCCACATGCCGCCTACCGCCCTACAAACCATACCCATTACCTGGCCTTTTGCGGTCTGGGGGCTTGACATGGTTGGACCCTTAAAGGAGGAACCCACAAGAGAAAATACCTACTGGTTATGGTGGACAAATTCACCAAATGGATAGAGGCCAAGCCTGTAAAGACGGCCGAATCCAGACCGGTGATAGACTTCATATCCGGGGTTGTACACCGTTACGGCGTCCCCCACAGCATCATAACTGACAATGGCACAAACTTTACGACCGACGAAGTTAAACTCTGGTGCAAAAACATGGGCATCAAGCTCGACTACGCTTCAGTCTATCACCCACAAACTAACGGTCAAGTCGAACGGGCCAACGGTCTTATTATGAGCGGCATCAAACCCTGACTAGTGCGATCCCTCGAGGAATCAAACACGCACTGGGTAGAGGAGCTTGACTCCATACTCTGGGGGCTGCGGACCACCCCGAATCGCACTATCGGATTCACACCATTTTTCATGGTATACGGCGCAGAGGCAGTTCTGCCCTGCGACATAATACATGACTCACCTCGAGTGCGCATGTACGAAGAAAGAGAAGCCGAGCTCGATCGGCAGGACAGCTTGGACGCATTGGAGGAGGAGCGCGATGTGGCAGAAGCTCGTTCCGCATTCTATCAACAACAGGCTCGAAGATATCAAAGTAGAGAAGTACGGGCCAAAACTTACAACGTTGGCAAACTAGTTCTATGCCTGCCGGACAAGAAAAAGGACAAACTAAAGCCCAAATGGGAGGGTCCCTTCATAATCGACCAAGTACTGACCGGCGGAGCGTACCGTCTACGCAACGCATCGGACAATCGACTCGAGCCGAACCCATGGAACGTAGCACGCCTACGAAGATTCTACGCCTAGCGTCGGACTACGTGTCCGTCTCCTACCTCTGTCCCCTTTTTTATTTTATTTTTTCACATTCAGCTGTCTGGCATTTCTCTCGTTCCCCCTCCCCTTTTTCTTCTCCCAAGCCCTTAGGGGCTTTCCTGCGCATTGTTCGCACATACTTGACGCGCCACCTGCGCTCATCCTACCTGGGGGCTTCTTTATCAAAAGTTTATCTAAATGGGCCTCATGCCCAAAACATGTGTGATACTTCTGCATGAACCTTTTTATACACCATTATATGCATCGATATGACTTAAGTTTTGGCCAAGCTGGGTTGCCTAGCTCTTGTGCTTACCCCTACATTCCCGTTCGTTCGGCTAGGTGGTAAAGGGAGCACCTCTGCGATTGTTACCACCGGGTTAGTCGGATGTGTACCTCAGACTGGGTGAAGCCGAAAGCTAGCATTCTTAAGGGAATATTCGGTCAGTGAATTAAAAGATGATTTTTCTTGTTTATTTATCTGCCCCCAGATGCTTTTCTGCTCTTTTCAGCAGTCCGGACATGCACTTTAGGGCATGCCTCCCAGGGAAAGGAACCCCTAACGGAACTATTCTCCCTGGAAGATGTTTCTTACTAACCATGTAATATAACATAACTAGTTGGGCAGTTGTCTGCTAAAGCAATTATGACCCCTACGCCTTGTCTCCATGCGTGCCCCGATTCTTACATAATCGAGAGGGTATTCGGACACACTCCGGACTATAGGGTCCGGAGGTCGAAGCGAAAAGGTCCACAATGAAAAACGATCTACAATCCGGCTAGAAGGAATTTTTATGTCACTTTTCAATTACAGAGTCAATCCGACTCGGTATACTCTTCTTCAATACCATCCAGCACGCGGTCTAATTTACAGTCTTGTTCGGAATACTTTGCAGCCAGTTCTACCTGGCCATATAGTAAGCTGACAGGGATCTCCTTTCCGTCGGGACCCATAGCGCCGACCTCGGCCATGTGGTTTTGGTCAGCCTTCGAGTACCGAGTCTTCACCATGGCCCAGGCCTCCCTGGCACCTTGGCGGCAGGCCGATATCTTCCACAACCGGAAGCGCTGCTGCACTCCTTCCAGCTTCTTTGCAAGCTCTCCAAGGCCTTCGGGCGCGGAAAGGGATGGCCACATAGCTTGGATGACGCCCTGCATTGCTTGCCGAACTCGTTCGTGCAGTTGCAACAACTCAGGAAGAAGGTTCCCCGTTGAACTGGGCATTTCCTCCGCAGGACGACCCGTCAGCAGACCTACAGACATAGCTCTGTCAATCGACTTCTTCACCGAATTTTTTTCGAGAATTCGCTCAAGCACTTACTAAAAATGCCGCGTCAAAGTCGCTGATTCTCCTTTACGGAAGCAGACAGCTGGATACGAACATCCTTTAGTTCCTCGCCCAGCTGGGTATTGGCGCCTTGAAGTTTGTTCTTCTCTTGCCTAACACTTGTCAGCACGCTCCCGCCAGCCTTCAGCTGGCGTAGGAGTTGTTGCTCGTCCGGATTTACTCCGGCTTCATATGCATCGTTATTGTCAGCATTGCACACATGCCGCACTTCGCAATGGAATTATATTTGGGAGCATACATTACCTGAGGGGGTCTCCTTCCCAATTGCTGAAGCGGCCAGTGCGGGCTCGAGTTGGGCCTGGCACTCCGCCAAATCCTGAGACAGTTGCGTGTTCTTCTCTGTAAGACCCTGCATAACACATGACCCTTAAAACAGTTATCTTAACTATTTCGAGTCTCGGGGGCTACTGACATATATAACTACCAGATTTACTCACCCGTATGTCTTTTACATACTGCTCCGTGGCCCTGGCTAGACCATTTCGAGCGGCACGGAGGTACGCATCTCCTATATTAAAGGAGTTTAACGCCTCCGGGGAAAAACATGCGTCCTGAAGAACAGTCCGGCGATGCCGGTGGTTCATGGCGCTCTCCACCTCTGAATTGGTGGCAGATAGCCCGTCTGCATCCTCTGTCGGAGGAATGCCCGACGCGCGTCCAGTGTTCGCCTCCGCTTCCCGACCTGGCCTTGAAGTTTGGCCGGTGGATATAGTCCGGTGGGCTCTCTTCTTCCTAAGAAGAACATGGGTGTTAGAATAACTTGAGGGCATAGACCCTAGGCGTGAAATTCGCACGCCGTACCGTTGCACCGGAGTCTCGATCTGGTCCGCACTTCCTTTTTGCCCGCCTGGCTTTAGCAACCCTTGTTGGCTGCCCACCGCGGGCCCGGCACTCCGCCTCAAGGATTTCCCCTGCAAAACGAAACACTATTGGCCTACAGCATGCAAAATAAGGCAGGGATGGATCTCCTCCGAGGTACCAGGACTTCGGTCTCGGCTACCTTTGAGGCTGGAAGTAATCTCGGATAGTCGGTCGTAATGGCCACTAAGGTGTTGTCCTTACTCAATTGCTGAAACACCCCATCCATTAACTCCACACATAATTCCGGATCCTCTTGGGAATCCGGATCGAGGGACCGTTCTGGGTCCTCGGGCTATGGGGGAGAGCTGTTGATCTCCTTCACCGTCTGGCGTAACTCCTGCGTTAATATCAACAGACTGAATACACAATCATGGGAATTTCAAAAGCGGATAGATAAGTAAAATTGTTCGCTTACCCAATTTGGATGATTGTACATGGAGAATCTGCCCTCCTGGTTCACACGGAGGAATTCCTCTTCTTCTCCCTTGTACAAGGCAGATAAAATTCTCGTTAAGGTGGCGGCCGAATCTGGCCACTTACAACCGCACCGGGTGGCGTCGTCCTCCCCGTTGAAATACCACATGGGGTGGCCTCTGTATTGAAGCGGTTGCACCCCCCGCGTAACGCATATGGACATGACCTTGATCACGGTCAGTCCGGAATGGGCCAACAACCTTATCCGGCTCATCAGGTAAAGGACGTCCCTGTTAGTTTCCCTCTGAGGATTCCGCGGGCGTTAGCCCAGGCGCTTCTTCAACGGAGCATTATTGAACTCGGGGAGGCCGATCCGTATAGGGTCCGGCAGGGGAACGTCACTTATGTAAAACCACTCCAAGGGCCAGTCCTCGGATGCCCTCTTTGGGGTGCCGGATAGATTCCGGTCCCAGCAATGCGCCATAGTTCGGCTCCGCCCACTTGATAAATAGACCCCTCCTGAGAACGGGGCACAAGGCAGAACAACCTCTTCCACAGCGCGAAATGGGCCTCAACACCCAAAAATAGTTCGCAGAGGGCCACGAAGCCCGCGAAATGTAGAATGTAGGCAGGCGTGAGGTGGTGTAGTTGGAGGCCGTAGAACTCCAGCAACCCTCGGAGAAACGGATGAATTGGAAATCCGAGTCCTCTTATTAGGTAAGAGACTAGGCATACCCGCTCTCCTAGAGAGGGGTGGGGGATGCTCTCTGCTTGCTCTCCACCGCTATAGGTGGTGATCCCAGCTCGAACTGGGACCATATATGTTGGGGGAAGGAGCCCCTTGGATTGAAGCACTACAAGTTCACTATGCAGAACGGAGCATCTCCCCCAACCCCCAGGCTTGGGGCTGGGAGCTCGAGAGGAGGAGCCGCGTCGGCTGTCCATGATGGAATGGATTTTTTGGTCAGAAGTGCTCCGATGAAAGCTTGCGGAGGGGAGATGGTGTGGTTCGGATCTAGATCCCCGTCTCTTTTTATAGACGGCTCATTTGAGTTGCTAGGGGTGAAAGTGCAAAAATACCCTGGCTTTTCGCATTCGTTCGACACGTGGAAATGGCCTTTATTGGGCGTGGAAGCCAAGGAGAACAACATTTATCAGAAGCCAGACACTATTCTACAAGTATATGAAGCTGGAGAAGAACCCGCATTGCAATGCCGAAGACAAGTTGCGCGCCGGACTCGTCGTCATTGAAGCCTGGTTTGGGGGCTACTGAGGGAGTCCTGGATTAGGGGGTGTCCGGATGGCTGGAGTATGACCTTTGGCCGGACTCCCGGACTATGAAGATACAAGATTGAAGACTCTGTCCCGTGTCCGGATAGGGACTTTCCTTGGCGTGGAAGGCAAGCTTGGCTATACGATATGAATATCTCCTCCCATTGTAACCGACTCTGTGTAACCCTAGCCCTCTATGGTGTCTATATAAACCGGAGAGTTTTAGTCCATAGGAGGAACAACAATCATACCATAGGCTAGCTTCTAGGGTTTAGCCTCTCTGATCTCGTGGTAGATCAACTCTTGTAATACCCATACCATCAATATAAATCAAGCAGGAGTAGGGTTTTACCTCCACCGAGAGGGCCCAAACCTGGATAAAAACATCGTGTCCCTTGTCTCCTGTTACCATCCGCCTAGACGCACAGTTCGGGACCCCCTACCCGAGATCCGCCGATTTTGACACCGACAATAGGTCCAGTCGACCCATCTCACATCACAAACTATGGGCTTCTTGTCCAACAAGATTGTCTCATAAAAGTCATGTTGTTCCTTTGTATGGAACCTGTAATCAACAGCAGTCCTTCTCCTTGTGGCATATGGATCTGTCAGCCTCCATAGCCTGAACCCTGAGTCTCTTCTGATGTTCATGTCCTCAGCCACAGGATGGGCATCATTGTGGTCTGGTATCTTGGGCTTGAGCTTCCTTAGGACCTATCCTTCTTCATCTTCTTCCTCAGCAACATTAGGCACTGGGGCCTTGTTCTTCTCAGCAGCTGTAATACTTCTGATATTCCTCTTTGGTGCAAGTTTGGCCTTGGGGGCAGCTTTGGGTGCTTCCTTGGGCTTAGATGTTGCAGCCCCTCATCTAATAGCATCACCCATAAGCTTTGGTGCCTTGGGTGCTGGTGCAACAACCTCTTCTTCCTCTTCAGAATCTCTTCTCATTGAGGGCTTTCCAAGAACCTGGGCAGTTGTGGTTCTGGCTCTCTTCTTCTTCTTGTCCTGAGCACCTTCATCCTCTGATTCAATGGTAAACTTCATAGTTTCACCAGTGAGAACTTTCTTGGGTTTGGAAGACGTGACTTTCTTTGCAGGTGCCTCTTTGGGTTCAGATGCTGCAGGCACTAGAGTGGACCTTCTAACCTTGGGCATTGGTTTCCTCTTGGCAGGAACCTTCTTATTTAGTCCAGGCTTTGTGCTATGTGTTGAGCCATACTCCTTTTTGAGCCCTACTTTCTTGGAAGTAGTCTCATCTTCTTCTGCTCTATAGTCCTCATCTTCAGAGTCTGAAGTTCTCTTCCTCCTTTGCCTGGTAGCAGCCTTAGGCAGATTGCTAGGAGTGCTTCTGCTGCCTTCATCTGAAGTGCTGGAGGGACTACTGCCCTCACTCATGTGCATCTGCTCTTCAGACCTATTCTGGCTGTCACTCTGGTCTGACATGCTACAAACACTAACTGCTGACCCTGTGAAGAGTTATAGATGAGATAGAGTGGATGAGCATCAAAAAATGCAGAGATTTTTGCAAAAGAATAATTCAAAAATTCAGTTTTAGTTTTCCACAGAAAGCATTTCGGATCAACCGATTTTCAAACTCGGTGATACCGAAGCAGTTTTGGAACCTAAACTGATGAACTCGGTTGGACCGAGTCACAGTTCGGTGGCACCAAGACTGCTTGGGTTTCACAAAGTTCTAAAATCGGTCTCACCGATTAGCAATTCTCGGTCAGACCGAGAGTTACTAGTGCAATGGCATAAGCCAAATTGGTGGGACCGAGTTTTTCAACTCGGTGGGTCCGAGATGGTTTTGGCGGAAACCTAACCCTAAAATTTTGAATCTCGTCTAATCTACGGATTGCATTGACTTGATAGGAGTGTTTCAAACGTGACAAGAATCAATAAGAACACAATGTGCTAGGAATCGGACGAGGATAACACAGTGATCGAGTCCATGCCCTAGCTCGGCAATGAACTCGCTACGGGGGCAACGGCGGGGTTGAAATCCGTTGACGGCGGCGGAGACCGGCGACAGGAGGCGGCTGGCAACAAGGAGACGATCTGGAGACCTTGGAGGCAGAGCGAGCTATTGCATGGGCGAAGGGGTTCAGAGAAATTTCCAAAATTTTGCCGTGACTATATATAGCCCGACCCTGTCGGTGTGACCGAGTGGAACAACTCGGTGGCACCGAGATGCATAACTGTGTATAGTTACAGCAACTCGGCGTGACCGAAAAGTTCAAATCGGTTGCACCCGAGATCGAAAACTTAGATCGACTTAATGACCTCGGTAGTACTGAAATGGAAGTTTTGGAAGTTTAAGTCTATGACGAATCAGGGACTCCGAGTGCTCCTCACACAGAGTGGTTCCAATCTGACTTGATCAAATTTTGTGATGTAGCATGAACAGAGTTTGAGATGAGAAAAGCATAGATAGCTAGAGAAGGTTCTTAGGCATTCTATTCCATCCACTTGGCAAAAATAAAAGAAACTCAAACAATCAAAGCAACAAGTGGATGTCCTTGAATTAGTAAAATATGCACCAACATGCTCACACAATAAGATGGCAAATGAAATATGTGGCAAAGCATGCACAACCAATTCTAGCATCTATCAAACAATTGGCGATGACTAGGTCATCTATATATGAGTATATTGACTTAGGAGTAAAATGATAAACATTTGATCATAGGTCATACTCATCGTTTAAGCTCAAGTGGGGTTACCACTTTTACATAATGCATTGATGTGTTCACACCATTTAGAGTTGCTTTGACTCAATTCTTAGAGTTAAGCTCCCCCTAGATGTGAGATCCCCCCTTAGAGGGATGAACTAACCTTGGGTTTTGTCGATGATGACTTCATGTAGGTGTTGAAGATGTGGATGCTCAATGTTGATGTAGATCATTTGGAGCAATCCTTTGGAGTCAGTTGCACTTTCAACTTGCCTACATGGGTTAGTCCCACAAGGAACAAACAAGAATATCCATAGACATAGAGTGATGCACACGCACAAGATGATGTCCATGAAATCATTAGGTTACCTTGTCCCTTGCCTTACCAACATGAGGGTTTGTGACTCCTTGAACTAGTGCAAGATGTGGAAGTTGATTGCACTTGTTCTTGCCATAATGATATGAGTGAAGAATGTTGGCGGAGTCACCCTCAAGAACTCTCTAGTTCTTCTTCTTCGGGATCCACATCATCTTGATGGGAATCCTTGGAGTTGTAGTTGTACTTGATGAAGTAGAACTTGACGTTGTCTTCGGAACCCACTTGAACGAGGCCTTAGGTGCTTCTTCAAATGCATCAATCTCTTCTTGAAGCTTGTCCTTGCCTTTGTTCTTGTGGTCTTGTGGTGGAAGATCATCTTGTGCTTGTGTTCCCTTGAAGGAAGTAGGATCATACTTCTCTTGTTGAGGAACAAACTTCGTCTTGGGGTATTGATCTTCTTCCCACTCAACTCCATTGGCATTGAACTTTCGTTCAAAACCAACACCTTGATTCTTCCGTGTCTTCCTTGCTTGCGTACAATTTCCTCGAATTGCTTACTCTCGACAAGGCTCTTGTAAACACCTTTCTCTATAATTCCCTTCAATAAGCTATTTTCTTGCTCAAGTGTAACTTGGCTAAGAGAATCATTAGTGGAATCAAGAGAACTACTAGAAGCAACAATATTGGATTTGACATTATTATTGTTACTACTAGAGGAAGTATCTTTCTTGTACTTGTTACTAGACTTGACTTGAGGCATGTAAGTAGATCAGAGTAAACGCTTGGCAATGTAAGAAGAACTTTTCTTACGGAGATCATCATTGATTGCTTTGAAGAACTCATGCTCTTGCTCAAGATTGAGCTTTTCAAATCGTAACTTCTCATGAGCCCTTAAAAGTTCTCGATGATCTT
Organism: Aegilops speltoides; assembly: GCA_021437245.1. NCBI lineage: Eukaryota > Viridiplantae > Streptophyta > Magnoliopsida > Poales > Poaceae > Aegilops > Aegilops speltoides. The sequence continues at coordinate 34,382,177 of CM038146.1, read as the reverse complement.
TGAAGATAGTTTCATGAGCCAACTTAAGAGTGTTTAGTTCTTTAGTTAGAAGCTCAATCTTCTCCTTATCATTGTCATTCGTTTTATCTTGATTAGCATGATTAATTGACGTTTCATCATAGTATTCATCACTAGTGTTGTCAACAAGTAAATCATCATCCACAAGCAAGTCATATTCATCACTATTGAAATCAACATACTCAGGATGTGTTACCTTTGGACCTTTGGCCATGAAGCATCTTCCAATTCCTTCATTTGGTGAATCAAATATGTCGTAGGAGTTGGTTGACACAAGTGCTAGACCGGCAACACCTTCATCTTGAGTATATTCGGAGTCGGAGTGATAGCTTCTCACGGAGTGATTGTCGGAGTCGGAGCCGGATACCCATTCACCAACATGAGCTTGATGTCTTCATTTTGTGTAGCTCCTTGATGGCTTGTCCTTCCTTTCCGAATCCTTGCTTCTCCGTGAGGGTATTCGTTCACAACGATCATCTCTACTCCTTCTCTCTCTTGGTGGTGATTCTTCTCTTTTGTTTCTTCTTCTTGGAGAATCTTCTCTTCATTTGTAGGGTGCCGTATACTCATTGGAATAGTGTCTGGGTCTCCCACAATTGTAGCAATTGCGCTCTCGACTAGAAGATATTGTAAGACCTTGACTTGGAGCTTCTTTCTTTGCTTCTACTCTTGTAGAATTTGTTGAAGTTCTTCACCATTAAGCTCAATTCTTCATTGAAGGTCTGTTTCTCACTTGATGATGTGGGGGCTTCACTTGAGGCTTTGTAAGCACCACTTGAGTTGTTGTGAAGTTCCTCCTTATCCTTGAGTGACATCTCATGAGCAACAATTCTTCCAATGACTTCCGTTGTCTTGAGATCTTTGTAGTTTGGCATCACTTGGATCAATGTGTGCACGGTATCATACTTTCCATCCAATGCTCTTAGGATCTTCTTGATGATGAATCTGCCGGTCATCTCTTCACTCTCTAAGTCGGCAATCTCATTTGTGATAAGTGCAAGCCTAGAGTACATTTCAGTGACACCTTCACCATCCTTCATTTTGAACTTGTCAAGCTGACTTTGGAGCACATCCAACTTGGATTCCTTGCCGGATTCGGTACCTTCATGCATATCAATCAAAGTATCCCAAATTTCCTTTGCATTCTCAAGACGGCTGATTTTGTTGAATTGTTCGGGGCACAATCCGTTGAAGATGATATCACAAGCTTGAGCATTGTATTGCAGCATCTTCAATTCTTCCGCATTAGCTTCACGGTTCGGCTCTCTCCCATCAAAGAATTCACCTTGCAAGCCAATACAAATAATTGCCCAAACGGCGGGGTTATGTCCGAGAATATGCATTTTCATCTTATACTTCCAACTAGCAAAATTAGTACTATCAAAGTAAGGACCTCTACGGTGATAACTTCCCTCGCTAGATGCCATACTCTCCTAGGTTGTGAAACCAAGGCTATGACCACCGAAAGCTATGGAAATCAAAGCAAATGGGAACCAAAGCTCTGATACCACTTGTAGGACCTTGAAGTATGTCTAGAGGGGGGGTGATTAGACTACTTGACCAATTAAAAACTTAACCTTTTCCCAATTTTAGAGTTTGGCAGATTTTAGCTATCTTAGGACAAGTCAAGAAATCATCACACAATTCAAGCAAGCATGCAAAGAGTATATGAGAAGCGGAAATTAAAGCATGCAACTTGCAAGAAAGTAAAGGGAAGGGTTTGGAGGATTCAAACGCAATTGGAGACACGGATGTTTTTGGCGTGGTTCCGATAGGTGGTGCTATCGTACATCCACGTTGATGGAGACTTCAACCCACAAAGGGTAACGGCTGCGCGAGTCCACGGAGGGCTCCACCCACGAAGGGTTCACGAAGAAGCAACCTTGTCTATCCCACCATAGCCGTCGCCCACGAAGGACTTGCCTCTCTAGCGGTAGATCTTCACGAAGTAGGCGATCTCCTTGCCCTTACAAACTCCTTGGTTCAACTCCACAATCTTGTCGGAGGCTCCCAAGTGACACCTAGCCAATCTGGGAGACACCACTCTCCAAGAAGTAACAAATGGTGCGTTGATGATGAACTCCTTGCTCTTGTGCTTCAAATGATACTCTCCCCAACACTCAACTCTCTCTCATAGGATGTGGATCTGGTGGAAAGAAGATTTGAGTGGAAAGCAACTTGGGGAAGGCTAAAGATCAAGATTCATATGGTAGGAATGGAATATCTTGGCCTCAACACATGAGTAGGTGGTTCTCTCTCAGAAATGGTAAGTTGTAAGTGTAGGTTTACTCTGATGGCTCTCTCCACGAATGAAGAGGAGGTGGAGGGGTATATATAGCCTCCACACAAAATCTAACCATTACACACAATTTACCAAACTGGGTGGGACCGATTCAACAGACTCGGTCGGACCGATTTAGTAAACCTAGTGACCGTTAGTGATTTTCGGTGGGACTGACATGCAACTCGATGAGACCGATTTGGTTAGGGTTACGGCATAATGTAATCTCGGTAAGACCGATTACACAAACTCGGTGAGACCGATTTTGGTAATAAGATTTCCATAGAGTTGGTCAGGTAAACTCGGTGGGACCGATTTGCTCTTTTCGGTGAGACCGAAATGTTACAAAAGGGAAACAGAGAGTTTACATTGCAATATCGGTGGGACCGATCACTCACTTCGGTTAGACCGAAACATTACAAAGGGAAACAGAGAAATTACAATCCCATCTCGGTGAGACCGAGATCCCTATCGGTAGAATCGATTTTCTTAGGGTTTGTGGCAGTGGCTATGACTTAGAACTCGGTGGCGCCGGATAGGAAGAATTGGTGTGACCGATTTTGGCTTTAGGTTTAGGTCATTTGTGAATGTGAGAAAGTAGCTGAGGGTTTTGGAGCATATCACTAAGCACATGAAGCAAGAGGCTCATTAAGCAACAGCTCATCCCTCCTTGATAGTATTGGCTTTTCCTATAGACTCAATGTGATCTTGGGTCACTAAAATATAAAATGAAGAGTCTTGAGCTTTTGAGCTTGAGCCAATCCTTTGTCATTAGCATTTTGAGGGATCCACTTTCATCATCCATGCCATGCCATTCATTGAGCTTTCCTGAAATAATAGTCTTGGAATAGCATTAGCTCAATGTAACGCCCTCGATGCGGCTATATCTCCCACGTGTCGAAGCACGACTTAGAGGCATAACCGCATTGAAAGCAATGTCGCAAGTGAGGTAATCTTCACACAACCCATGTAATACATAAGGGAAAGAGATACATAGTTGGCTTACAATCGCCACTTCACACAATTACATGAATAAAGCATTACATCATCCAGATACAATCAAGGTCCGACTACGGAACCAAAATAAAAGAAGAACCCCAAATGCGACAAAGGTCCCCGATCGACCCCAACTGGGCTCCACTACTGATCAACTAGAACGAAACAACACAAAGGGCAAGATCTTCATCGAGCTCCTCCTTGAGCTTGCTTGCGTCACCTGCAAACTGGTTTTGGAAGTATCTGGTGAGTCACGAGGACTCAGCAATCCCATTACCATGGGTATCAAGACTAGCAAAGCTTAATGGGAAAGGAAGGGGTAAAGTGGTGAGGTTGCAGCAACGACTAAGCAAGTATGGTGGCTAACCAACGCAAATAAGAGCGAGAAGAGAACAAGCGGAACGGTCGTGAAGCTAGCAATGATCAAGAGGTGATCCTGAACACCTACTTACGTCAAACATAACACAGAAATCGTGTTTACTTCCCGGACTCCGCCGAGAAGAGACCATCACGGCTACACACTCGGTTGATGTGTTTTAATTCGGATCTGGTGTCAAGTTATCTACAACCGGACATTAACAAATTCCCATCTGCCACATAACCGCGGGCATGGCTCTCGAAAGTTTATACCCTGCAGGGGTGTCCCAACTTAGCCCATGACAAGCTCTCGCGATCATCGAAGGAATAGACCTTCACCCAAGACACTCCGATCAGACTCGGTATCCCGGTACATCAAGACATTTCGACAATGGTAAAACAAGACCAGCAAAGCCGCCCAATGCGCCGACAATCCCGATAGGAGCTGCACATATCTCGTTCTCAAGGCAACAACGGATAAGTCAAGCTACGAGTAAAACCAGCCCTCGAGTTGCCAAGAGGTGGCCCCGCAGGTTGCTCGTTTCGGACCAACACTTAGACAAGCACTGGCCCGGGGGGGGGGGGGGCTAAAATAAAGATGACCCTTGGGTTAATTACTCCCAAGGGAAAAATAGGTGGTGGTGAGGCAAATGGTAAAAGGCAATGTTGGGCTTTGCTGGACAAGTTTTATTCAAAGCGAACTATCAAGGGGTGCAATAAATCACCCGACCGCGTAAGGAACGCAAAATCCGGGAACATAACACCGGTATGACGGAAACTAGGGCGGCAAGAGTGGAACAAAACACCCGGCATAAGGCCGAGCCTTCCACCCTTTACCAAGTATATAGATGCATTAATAATATAAGAGATATTGTGATATCCCAACCAAAATCCTGTCCACCATGGAGAAATCTTCAACTTCACCTGCAACTAGCAACGCTATAAGAGGGGCTGAGCAAGAGCGGTAACATGGCCAAACAACGGTTTGCATAGGAAAGGTGTCAAAGGTTAGGGGTTCATGGCATTTTGGGATGGCTGGACAAACAGGTAATAGGTAGTGCAGCATAGCGAAAGAACGAGGCAACTAGCAATGCAATGATAGTAGTGAGATCCAGGGTAGCGGTCATCTTGCCTGAAATCCCGCAAGGAAGAAGAACGAGTCCATGAAGAAGACAAACGGACGAAGTCGAACGGATCCTCACAACTCCGGAACGAAACCGAAGCTAACGAGAGAAGCAAACCGGAAAGAAACAAACAACATGGTAAACACACGAGCATAATCATGGCATGATGCGCAGACAAATATGATGCATGTCCGATTGAATGAGGCATGGCATGGCAAAATGCAACAAACAATACTACAAGTTAAGTGGAGCTCAATATGCAACGAGTTGCATATTGACGAAACACCACATGCAATTATTTAGTTTGATCTTGTTATAAGCTACTCAACAATATTAAATGTTGTTAAACATGGCAAGGGGTGAAGCATAACAAAACTACCTACCTAGGCAAGTTTAAATGAGGCCGGAAACAACGAACAACAAGTCCGGAAAATCCTCATATGCAATTTATGAATTTGCTACTATTCTGCCCTAAAACATATTTTAAAGTTGTTAAACATGAAAATAAAGTGGACCATGTTAATCTAGGCATTTTTCCAACCCATTTACATATAAAGTTTATTTAAAACGGAGCAACGGTTATTTAGTTATGAATTAAATCATTTTAACATGGCATTTAGCAAATTTAATCAAACAACATTTTAAATCTTTTAAACATGGATGAAAATGGCATATTATGAAACTAGATGAAAAACTAAGCATTTTACATATATAAATCATTTTAATCCGATGCACGGTTAATGAGTTATTAATGCATGAACATGGAGGGTTTTACGCATTCGCCAACTCTGGATAATTAGATAAAATCACAGGGCACAAAAAAAAACACAGGCGGGCCGAATCTGAGGCAAGTCCAACAGCAGGAAAAAAACAGGTGGGCGCTGGGGCGGCTCACCCATGGGCTCGGCCCAGGAAGGAGGGAGAGGCAGGCCGAATGAGGCCGGCTGGAGCTGAGCCGAAGGCGGGGGCGGCACGCTGGGCCGGACTCGGGGCCCGCAAAGAAGACGACGGGGTCGGGCACCTCCCGGTCTGCCCCGACGGCGAGCGGCGGCGCTGCCTCCTTCCGGCAACGGCGACGAGGCCACTCCGGCGAGGGCAGCGCGGGAGGCCGGGACGGGCGCCAGGCTCGGATCCAGCGGATCCCGGCGGATCCGGCGGAGGAGGAGGCGGCGAGGTGCCGAAGCTCGCGGCGGCGGATCTGGGGTCGGCGGCGACGGAGCCGCCGACGGCGTGGAGGGATGAGCGGACGGCGGCGGGCACTCGGGCGACGCGGCAGAGAAGGCGCCGGTTGACGGAGAGACGGCCGCGGGCGCGTGCACGCCCGGCGGAGGAGAGCGCCGGCCGGCGAGGGAGCGGGCGGCGGCGAGGCGAGGCGCGGTTTAACGGGCGGCGGCGGCGGCGCTGGGGAAGCGGGCCGCTGGGCCAGCTGCGGGCGCTGGCCGGGCGGAAGCGGGCGGCGGCGATGCCACGTGGCGGCGCGCCATAGGCTGCGGGCGGCGGCGCGGACGGAACGGACATGTCCGGCCGTCGGTGGGGAAAATGTCCGGCGGCGCGAGGGGAGGAAGACTAGGGTTTGCACCGCAAATTTCGGAGGGGGAGGTGTTTATATAGGTAGAGGGAGCTAGGAGTGTCCAAATGAGGAGCGGTTTTCGGCCACGCGATCGTGACCGAATGACCAAGAGCATGGAGGGGAGTTTGATTGGTTTTGGGCCACTTTGGAAGGGGTGTTGGGCTGCAACTCAAAGAGGGCTTTTACGGTTACCCGGTTAACCGTTGGAGTACCAAACGACCTCCAAATGGCACGAAACTTGACAGGCGGTCTACCGGTGCTATACCAAGGCCGCTTGGCAAACCTCGGGCCATTCCGAGAAAGTTTAACACCCGCTCACAACAGAAGAGAAGAAGGGGACGCCGGGGAACATAGGAGTGCTGGATTGCAAGACGGACAACGGGGAAAAGGCTCGGATGCCTGAGACGAACACGTATGCAAAATGAAATGCACATGATGACATGATATGAAATGCATATGATGACATGGCAAAGTGCAACACGCAAGCAAATGACATGGCAACGACGGCGAATAACTAGCGGACACCTGGCGCATCGGATCCGGGGCGTTACAACACTCCACCACTACGAGAGGATCTCGTCCCGAGATCTAGGATGGCACCGGAGGGAAAACGGAAGAGGAAGAGGTAAAACAAAGTTGCTTCTTTGACCAATGAGTGAAACCAAAGAACCTAGAGAGGTTGAACACATTGAAAGAAACAAAATAACGGAGATGACCAAGATTGCAAACAATCCGGTAGAAAAGAGGAACAAGGAGTATTACGAGAATTTGAAGGTTGCAAAGACATGAATCAAGAGTTTCACGAACGAAAAGAATATGACCACCTCGGTATAATGAGATAGTCAAAGAACAAGAATGACAGAATTTGGACAGCACCCCGGTAGAAAAGAGAAGAAAACTTGATGAGATGAAAAGATATTGAAGAGATGATACAACACTCCGGTTAAATGGATAAGCAAGAAAAGAACACGATCCTCACAATTCGAGATGATGAGTGAAGAGAGCAACATCACAATGCCTCCGTAACGAAGGAATAGAAGATAGACCATTGGAATAAAAGAATGGAGCAGAAAATGCCAACTTCTACCACAAATGAGCTTGGAAAGCATCCTTGCAAATAAGAATTGAACGGAGTTGTTGGAAAATCAATAATGAAAAGCACAACTTGTTGTGGGCTTATGGCAAACATCTCAAAATGATGAGGTGACAACCAGCCACCAATGGAAACAAATGAAGAAACTTATTTCACCGGGAGGACAAATGAAGAACTTGGGTCATTTATAGCACCATAAATAGCAACATTCCTTAGGGAAGGCTTTAGGTGAAAACATGACGCAAGATAAATCCAACAAAGAGATTGATGGATTTAATATACCTCGTTCTTGACAACATGTGAATCATGAAACGTGAAGGAAATTGTCAAGAGTGACATAACACCACCTCAAAAGATAAGATCGAAGGAATTGCACTTTGGAATGCAAGACGGAGAATACTTGAGCTCCTCAAAACAAAATCATGTGTTGAGCACCATGTTTATTTTTGAGTATAGCTTGGCGGACCATAACTTCGAGAGAATTCTTGATGAACAATTGAAGAATGAAAAGAATCCTTGACGAAGAACCATGTAGAGTCTCCATGAAGAACTCCAGTAATAAAAGGATGATAGAAAGAAAGAGAGGTTGAAAACACAAGGTGAAGCCTTGCGATGATTTAGATGGAGCTTCGCGACGATAATGTGGAAAACTTGGAACTCCGGAAAAGAAAAGAACTGAATCACCTCAAGGAAATAAGAATAAGATTTATTGTATGCTTATCCTTCGTCAAATTAAAATGATGGCAAGCAATGGATTTGGTATACTACTTATTCTCATTGAAAAATGATTATAGGTAGAGATATAGCGCAAACTTGAGGAAGGTCTTGATGGAACCACCGGTGGGATTGGAACAACAAATGAATTGATATGATGAACAAGGAAGAGAGATCTTGAAAGAACCACCGTAAGAATTGAAAAATAATGTAGCAAAGGCACAATTCACCGGGAAGAATTTCAAAATGAATGAAGATACTTGAGGGTATTTAGATACATGAGAACGAAGAGATCATGAACTGATTAGAGGGTATTTGAATGAATCACCGGTAAGATAGGAGAATGATAACTGACAGGTGAGAATGAATAAACCTGAATTGATGGACTCCGGATGACAAACTGAGAAGACTCTTGAATATCTCCTGATGGGTGAAAAAGATTCTCACAATCGAAAACAATTATGAGAGGATGGCAACAAGCTAGCACCATGAATCTTGAAGAGAATAGAGCAAGATTAAAGAGAAACTCTTCTTCGGTCTTCAAATGATGAGAATGACAATGAGAAACACCACCGAGAATTATTGAGGCACACCGGAAGAATCAAAAGCGAAGAGGTTGAGCCAACTATGAAAAGAATTTGAAAGATCTTGGAGAAAAGTATTTGACTGATGACAACTCATTCTTACGTCAAACTTGGAGAAGAATTTTAGGATAGCTCTGGGAAAATAGAAGAGTCAGGTAAGATCCTGGAAAAAGACCTGTGGGTTAGGGCCCACTCAAAAGAAAACACCGTTGAAAAATGATTTTAAAGAGGGATCACACCGGTTGAATTAAATGGCTTGAATGAGATAACAAACTCCAAATAACTTGAATGGATTAAGAATGGAAACACAAATCTTGTGAGATATCTTCAGCACTCCAGAACAACAAATAGCGAGAAGTAGAATGATAATGAGGTGCATCGGCATGAGAAAGCATTAGAAACGAGGAAAGGAATATGATGAATATCGAAAACTTGAATAGGATCCACCGGATAAGAAACAACAATGAAGGATGATGAACTTGAAACTGTTGAGCATCTTCATGGGAAATCACCGGATAAGAACATTGATTGAAAAGAATGAAGAGACTTCACATGAATAAATGGATACTTGATTAAGAAATCTGTGTTCTTGAGGAAAAAGGATGGGAGGGTGGGAAAAAACAAAGACAACTTGGGATGAACGAAAGAAACACCGTTGAGAAAACTTAGAATTGATCTTGCGGATGGGGAGAATGATGGGATCATCTCGAAGAGAAGCACGCCGGTTGGAAAAGAGTTGACATGACAACCTCAATGATCAAGAAGGATTAGTATTCACATAGAAATATGAGAACACCATTTAGGAAAGGTATGGATTCAACATTTGACATTGAAGCAACTCGAATACCACAAATAAAACAAAACAAAGGACTTGGCTTGCAGAATAAGCCGGAAACAAACATATGATAGAGATTTACCCAATCCCATATCATGCATTTGTCGGAAAGATATTCTAGGAGCTACTTGAATTCCCACCTATAAAACTCCCGAAACTTTCTGGTTATGCAATCTGGTGTTGGGGATACAGGGGAAGCAATATATCTCACCTAAACTAACAATACCTACATCCAGCTGTATCCATCCGTCAACACATAACCAAGAAACCTTCGGAAATCGTGTACCTCAACCTTCAAAAGCATCCGTTATACGAAGTCATGGCAATACTCCGTACTCACCTCAAGATTGGGTTAGCGGGTTATCTCACCAACAACTACATAGAAGAGATTTTCGATGTCGGCGATTAAACTCGGTATTCCGAACTGCAACGATAAAATTATGACGACAACACCTCGGAGCTCAACTCCCGGGACACCTCCACTAAAAAACCCTGCCGACGGAGGCACCAAGACAATGTTGTCATCATAAAACCATCGAACGATTCTAAGATACCAGCGTGATCCTAAAAAAAATTAGTGAAATTTGAGAAGAGAAAAGTCAAAACTTCTACGTCAGAGACCTCACCAGAGCGACGAAGGACCGAGGAGTAAAAAGAATTCTAACTCTCGATATATAATCCTAAATGACTCAAAACATTTTCTAGACACAACTCGCCGCTAAAAACGATCAAGCGGTGGGGCTCCTAAGGTCGGGAAGGCTCGATTACCAACTTGTAGCGCCTCGATGCGGCTATATCTCCCACGTGTCGAAGCACGACTTAGAGGCATAACCGCATTGAAAGCAATGTCGCAAGTGAGGTAATCTTCACACAACCCATGTAATACATAATGGAAAGAGATACATAGTTGGCTTACAATCGCCACTTCACACAATTACATGAATAAAGCATTACATCATCCAGATACAATCAAGGTCCGACTACGGAACCAAAATAAAAGAAGAACCCCAAATGCGACAAAGGTCCCCGATCGACCCCAACTGGGCTCCACTACTGATCAACTAGACCGAAACAACACAAAGGGCAAGATCTTCATCGAGCTCCTCTATCAGCTTGGTTGCGTCACCTGCAAACTGGTTTTGGAAGTATCTAGTGAGTCACGAGGACTCAGCAATCCCATTACCATGGGTATCAAGACTTGCAAAGCTTAATGGGAAAGGAAGGGGTAAAGTGGAGAGGTTGCAGCAGCGACTAAGCAAGTATGGTGGCTAACCAACGCAAATAAGAGCGAGAAGAGAACAAGCGGAACGGTCGTGAAGATATCAATGATCAAGAGGTGATCCTGAACACCTACTTACGTCAAACATAACACAGAAACCGTGTTTACTTCCCGGACTCCACCGAGAAGAGACCATCACGGCTACACACTCGGTTGATGTGTTTTAATTCGGATCTGGTGTCAAGTTATCTACAACCGGGCATTAACAAATTCCCATCTGCCACATAACCGTGGGCACGGCTCTCGAAAGTTTATACCCTGCAGGGGTGTCCCAACTTAGCCCATGACAAGCTCTCGCGATCATCGGAGGAATAGACCTTCACCCAAGACACTCCGATCAGACTCGGTATCCCGGTACATCAAGACATTTGGACAATGGTAAAACAAGACCAGCAAAGCCGCCCGATGCGCCGACAATCCCGATAGGAGCTGCACATATCTCGTTCTCAGGGCAACACCGGATAAGTCAAGCTACGAGTAAAACCAGCCCTCGAGTTGCCAAGAGGTGGCCCCGCAGGTTGCTCTTTTCGGACCAACACTTAGACAAGCACTGGCCCGGGGGGGGGGCTAAAATAAAGATGACCCTTGGGTTAATTACTCCCAAGGGAAAAATAGGTGGTGGTGAGGCAAATGGTAAAAGGCAATGTTGGGCTTTGCTGGACAAGTTTTATTCAAAGCGAACTGTCAAGGGGGTCCCATAAATCACCCGACCGCGTAAGGAACGCAAAATCCGGGAACATAACACCGGTATGACGGAAACTAGGGCGGCAAGAGTGGAACAAAACACCAGGCATAAGGCCGAGCCTTCCACCCTTTACCAAGTATATAGATGCATTAATAATATAAGAGATATTGTGATATCCCAACCAAAATCCTGTCCACCATGGAGAAATCTTCAACTTCACCTGCAACTAGCAACGCTATAAGAGGGGCTGAGCAAGAGCGGTAACATAGCCAAACAACGGTTTGCATAGGAAAGGTGTCAAAAGTTAGGGGTTCATGGCATTTTGGGATGGCTGGACAAACAGGTAATAGGTAGCGCATCATAGCGAAAGAACGAGGCAACTAGCAAAGCAATGATAGTAGTGAGATCCAGGGTAGCGGTCATCTTGCCTGAAATCCCGCAAGGAAGAAGAACGAGTCCATGAAGAAGACAAACGGACAAAGTCGAACGGATCCTCACAACTCCGGAATGAAACCGAAGCTAACGAGAGAAGCAAACCGGAAAGAAACAAACAACATGGTAAACACACGAGCATAATCATGGCATGATGCGCAGACAAATATGATGCATGTCCGGTTTAATGAGGCATGGCATGGCAAAATGCAACAAACAATACTACAAGTTAAGTGGAGCTCAATATGCAACGAGTTGCATATTGACGAAACACCACATGCAATTATTTAGTTTGATCTTGTTAAAAGCTACTCAACAATATTAAATGTTTTTAAACATGGCAAGGGGTGAAGCATAACAAAACTACCTACCTAGGCAAGTTTAAATGAGGCCGGAAACAACGAACAACAAGTCCGGAAAATCCTCATATGCAATTTATGAATTTGCTACAGTTCTGCCCTAAAACATATTTTAAAGTTGTTAAACGGGAAAATAAAGTGGACCATGTTAATCTAGGCATTTTTCCAACCCATTTACATATAAAGTTTATTTAAAACGGAGCAACGGTCATTTAGTTATGAATTAAATCATTTTAACATGGCATTTAGCAAATTTAATCAAACAACATTTTAAATATTTTAAACATGGATGAAAATGGCATATTATGAAACTAGATGAAAAACTAAGCATTTTACATATACAAATCATTTTAATCCGATGCACGGTTAATGAGTTATTAATGCATGAACATGGAGGGTTTTTCTCCAATTCTGCCAACTCTGGATAATTAGATAAAATCACAGGGCACAAAAAAAAACACAGGCGGGCCGAATCTGAGGCAAGTCCAACAGCAGGAAAAAAACAGGTGGGCGCTGGGGCGGCTCACCCATGGGCTCGGCCCAGGAAGGAGGGAGAGGCAGGCCGAATGAGGCCGGCTGGAGCTGGGCCGAAGGCGGGGGCGGCGCGCTGGGCCGAACTCGGGGCCCGCGAAGAAGATGACGGGGTCGGGGACCTCCCGGTCCGCCCCGACGGCGAGCGGCGGCGCGGCCTCCTTCTGGGCAACGGCGACGAGGCCACTCCGGCGAGGGCAGGCGCGGGAGGCGGGGACAGGCGCCAGGCTCGGATCAGCGGATCCCGGCGGATCCGGCGGAGGAGGCCGGCGGCGAGGTGCCGAAGCTCGCGGCGGCGGATCTGGGGTCGGCGGCGACGGAGCCGCCGACGGCGCGTGAGGGACGAGTGGACGGCGGCGGGCACTGGGCGGCGCGGCAGAGAAGGCGCCGGGCGACGGAGAGACGCCTGGGCGCGGTGCACGGCCCGGGCGGAGGAGAGCGTCGGCGGCAAGGGAGCGGCGGCGGCGGCAGGCGAGGCGCGCGGCTTAACGGGCGGCGGCGGCGGCGCAGGGAAGCGGGCGCGCTGGCTGGCCAGCTGTGGCCTTGCGGGCCGGCGGCGAAGCGGGCGGCGGCGATGCCACGGGCGGCGTGCATAGGCTGCGGGCGGCGGCGCGGACGGAACGGACATGTCCGGCCGTCGGTGGGGAAAATGTCCGGCGGCGCGAGGGGAGGAAGACTAGGGTTTGCACCACAAATTTCGGAGGGGGAGGTGTTTATATAGGTAGAGGGATCTAGGAGTGTCCAAATGAGGAGCGGTTTTCGGCCACGCGATCGTGATCGAACGACCGAGAGCATGGAGGGGAGTTTGATGGGTTTTGGGCCACTTTGGAAGGGGTGTTGGGCTGCAACTCAAAGAGGGCTTTTACGGTTACCCGGTTAACCGTTGGAGTACCAAACGACCTCCAAATGGCACGAAACTTGACAGGCGGTCTACCGGTGCTATACCAAGGCCGCTTGGCAAACCTCGGGCCATTCCGAGAAAGTTTAACACCCGCTCACAATAGAAGAGAAGAAGGGGACGCCGGGGAACATAGGAGTGCTGGATTGCAAGACGGACAACGGGGAAAAGGCTCGGATGCCTGAGACGAACACGTATGCAAAATGAAATTCACATGATGACATGATATGAAATGCATATGATGACATGGCAAAGTGCAACACGCAAGCAAATGACATGGCAACGACGGCGAATAACTGGCAGACACCTGGCGCATCGGATCCGGGGCGTTACACTCAGTGAGCTATATGTTGTTATGAATTACCAAAACCACCTAAGGATAGTTGTACTTTCAAGCATGCATCTCCGAGATAGAAAAGCGAGGTGAGGAGATACACGAAGATAGCTAGTATGTGATTGTTTGCAACGGAGAGAGACACCCTTGTAGCACATGTCCAATAGAGGTCTGGCCAACAAGGAACAAAGGTCGAGAGGGACACATGGAGGACGTGGACGCATGGGGAGGGAGAGAGGGTGTGTTTGTGATAGAGAGATCCCCTCGAGATCCTGAGGGCACTATATGGGTGGGAGATCGAGGGAGGTGTGTGCGCCATAGAAAGATGCCCCGAGAGAAATCGAGATAGACCTTGCACATGTTTGTGATGGATACTAAGATTAGCTAGTCATATACATATAGGGGGGCCTGCGTGTGCCTACAATTGAGTGAGAGACCATCATACTTGGCTAGCTAGGCACGAGATTGTGTGTGTGTGTGCGTGTGAGATGGAGAGAGAACGAGGGAGAGAGATAGAGTTTTAGATGGGCCTATCGAGTGCGAGTGAGATATGCATGTGTATGTGTGACCCAGGTGGATGGAGAGTTTGAGAGAGGGGGGAAGAGCTCCGAGACGACAGAGTGGTGCGTGAGAGAGTTACGGGCAAAGAGCCAAGGAATTTGTGTGCGTACGATGAGTGCACCCAAGATATCTAGCTTGGACTAGCTATAGTATCATACATAGTGTGCGAGAGAAACCTATAGATGGTGTGTATATGCATGCGAACTAGAAAGACCCCCCCCCCCACACACACACACAAAGAGAGAGAGAGATGGAGAGAAAGGGAGAGGGACCTACAAGGTTTTTGTGTCGGATGCGTGGGACATAATTGAAGATTGTCGGAGAGAGAGACACACACACACACACACACACACACAGAGAGAGAGAGAGAGAGAGAGAGAGAACAGGAGTCCAGGAGAGGGGGAGGTCGCGTTTTATGCATCAAAGACTGATATAAACCATGTTTCGATATAAACTTGCATTCAAATATTTAAATTGGAGAACATGTTGTCTGCAATCCACACATGAATGAATATATGCGTATATCAAACAAGTTCATTAATTTGACTTTCAACATGTTCATGGAGTACTATAATACTCTACAACATGCTACTCGATTGAGGTGTTCAATTTTGGATTTAGTTCACTATTTTGACCTAGTGAACGAGCTATTTCATTGAATCGAGATATTTCATTTTGGGTTTGATTAGCGTTTTTGAGTGGGTGACCTATTTGTCATATAGTAAATTGCTAGCAACGAGCATGTAAAGACACATTACTCCCGAGCATCATCTCTCCATCTAAAAAAGAAGTGGCAAGCTAATATTTCAAAATTTGATTCGAATCGACTTGGTAAGGTAGACGTGGATGCTCGTTATCCCAAAATTTGAACGAACAATTAAACATCCTCTCTACTCGGTGGAATTCGCCCGAGCAAATAAATGGGAGACGCGAAATTACCATCCTATGTGGGACACGCATCAATTGGCCCGTTGTACATCGAGGGTAGGTTCGTAACTTCATCCAAGCGCGCCTTGTCCTCGGCCGAAATGACATGTGCCGAATAATTCATAAACCATGGTCGGAAAAACACGCTCTCCTCGCCCAAAATACCTCGTGCCCACTATTTCAAAACATGCTCTCCTCGCCCGAAATCGCTCACGCCCACTATAGTTCAAAACACGCCCTCCTCGCCCGAAATCGCTCCCTCCCACTATTTGGGGAGAAGCAAAGTTACTCTACTATTCCCAAGCCGAGAAGACTAAAGGCAAGGGTAGAACTGTAACTCCCCCTCACATTTCAGACAAATGCGTCCATAAGACATGGTTCCACTCCCCTCCCAATCCCCCCCCCATTCATACCTCGTGAGCGCCAAATCACCTTCTCCACGGGAAGCTCCCTTCTCCCGAGCCGCGAAACCTCGGACCCACCTCCATGGCGCCCCCCACCGCACCAATTTCACAGCCGCCCTCCTCCCTAATGTCGGAGACGCAGCCCATTTGCCGTCGTGCACTGGGCCGTGTGCCTCTTACTTCGTGCTGATGGTGCAGCCTCGACGACAGCCGCGTGAACCGTATCGGAGCCGATTCACCCCCGTCGTTGTTCACGGCACCGGAGCGGCTCCAACTTCGGATCCGTCCAGAGTCCTGGCGCTGCTTCCCCGTAGCCGTCGACCATCGCGACATCGTTGTTTCCCTGCTGCCGATCGCCACCGCAACCGCGCCAGCCTCACCGACTCGGCAGCTGGACCTGCCTACTTCACCATGCCGCCAGATAGGTCGCACCCTCATCTCAAATCACTTTATTTAGGCGTCAGTTGTCTGAATTTTTATTCTGGGCCAATCGATTCCCAATGGGAAGCAGCACCCCTCGAGGCGGCGGAGCTCCTAGGCTGCCGGTTGGCTCGTGTCTAATGTTAGGGTGCGGGGCCGCAAGTTCACCGCGGAAGCAGCTCTTAGATGGCTATCTTTTAGAGTTGCATGGGTTGAAGGTACTGCCGCCGCCGTACCTGGATGACAGGGAGTCTTTGTGGATTGGCCCGGGGGCGGCGCAACCACGGCAATGCGGTGGGGCGGGGAGCGGGGTTTTGGCCGGGGCCACGGACGGTGGAGGTAGGCTGCTCTGCCGTTTGTCGCTGGCTCTTCGGGGAAGATTCCGTACAGTGTCGGCCGGGAGGCACAAGACGGCCATCAAGCCATCCGGCGTAGATCAGACAGTAGCAAAATGAAATAAAATCGTGTGACCCCAATTTAGTCTTCAGTCAACAGATGTGTGACCACTCTCGTACCTTGCTATTTATCTGTTAGTGTATTTCTTCAGATCAAAGAGATATGTCTTTCTTAACATTATGTGTTATCTGCATCTTCAGACACACTGTCTTCCGACTCACCACAGTTGCTCCAATAAGGGAAGCATACACCAGAAGGGAGCTATAGTCCCCACTCAACAGTTCCCTGCATCGAATGCGTGTGCCCGACATGGATAGCCACAACAACTGCAGGGCCATTAACAAGTCAGCACATGATGCTCACTCCTATGGATGGCAGACAGATAGGTTGTACCCTCATCTTACTTGTGTGCAACATTTATGGCTTTGTTATTCATCTAAGGATGGAAAATAGATCATCACATTTCACTGTATATTCATGCTGATCTCTTACGGGTCTTGTTCAGGAGTTAACGATGTTCCATAGTTCACCTAATATACTTGTTCTTTAGGTGACATTGTTCCATAGTTATCATCCATCAGCCAATGCTATCCCACAGGCTGGTGATTATAGTATTATACCACTTCTAGTATTACCTATGTTGTTCTTTAGTATTTTGTGTGCCATCTAGTTAATCTCGAGTACAAACGATACATATTCTGTAGCTTTCATCTGTGTTCACCCTTTAGTTTATGAGACCTATTGCTGCTAGTTAACCCCAGTCCTACTATTTATGTCGTCTCTATAGGCACTCATTACATAAATCTAACTACTAGTTGTCTTCCATGCATGTCAGATATAATTGCACACACTGGTATATCCACAAGAACCTCATGGAGCAATGTAAAGGCCAATAAAATTGATGTCAATGATACCCAATATGATGGAACATGTAAAGGCAGTTCTTCAGCAGACTTGCAGAAAGATGATGAATCCTCTTCACCCCACAAGGTCCATGCTCTAACTTGGCCTGTGATATGGGTACAACATGCATATAATGTCCTGGAGTGTATCTCCTCTGTTGCAATGCCATGTGCTTAGCATGCTGATCATGCATGTAAATATGTCATGCCTTCCTATTTTTCAGTACCTATTCCATTCATGATAACATGTTTTCAAATTCAAGTACTGTCATTCAACTCTATCGCAATGCCATCTGCTTAATTTGTACATCATGCTTCTGAATATCTTATGCATTGTTATTCATCAGTACGTACTTCATCTGTCTACTATACCATGTTTTTTTACATTGAAGTGATGTTCTAGTGCTCTATTGCAATGCCATCTTAGTTTCCCAATCATACACGTGTATGTTGCCTTAGTTATTTCTGTACGTATTCCGCTAGCATAGAGTTTTACATTCAACTAGTGTTTTTTTGCTGCGTTGTTCTGTAGTATCCCTAGCTCTTACACCATACTCCCTCCGTCCAGATTACATGTTGGCGAAATGGATAAAAAAGGGTGTATCTAGAACTAAAATACGCCTAGACCCATCCATTTTTCGGATGGAGGGAATACATGTCAATATGTCATGCCTTTCTATTCTTCAGCACCTATTCCATCTCTCTGTTATAGCATGTTTTATAATTAAAGCACCATTCTTCTATACAAGGCATGCAAGGGGAAGACGACTATGTTAGAATCTGACGGGTTATAAACAAGGCCTTTTCAAAAGATCCAAACGCTAGGAGATAATAAACCAACTGCAGTTTTATAGATCTTGCTCAAAGATAGAGAAACCCAACTCCCACCGATAATAAGCAGATTCCGGTGTACAAAGAACTAGTCCGCTCGATCCAGCAAAAATATGTCAACTCCATTCTAAGAAGCGCAGCGTATCATTGCATCATGAAATTTTATAGCATGCTGATCATATTTTCTACATGTTTCTTACCCATCTCTCTTTTAGAAAATAAGCTTAACAGATAGAAGAATTTCTGCAATGGTATCGTTTATGAGGAAAGATTCTTGCAGGAATTCTCTGTGCTCCAATGTCGATGTAAGTACTTGTTGTATATCACTATTTTTACATCAGCATGTATTTTGTTAATCGGCGTGAATCCAACCTTTATCTGATCTAAATTTAGTTGTAGCAAAATGTATGATTAAAGGCCACAATGTTGATTTTTGTAAGGAAAACTGCCTGGTAGTTTTGCATCCCGAGCTGCATGAGTGTACTATCTCATATCAGTGGGTTTGAATACTTTGGTTCCGCAGTGGATTTTCAGTGTTTTTTACTGTGTTGTCCTGTCGTATTCCTAGCTCTTACATCATACTCCCTCCGTCCGGATTATATGTCGCAGAAATGGATAAAACTGGATGTATCTAGAACTGAAATACGCCTAGACCCATCCATTTATTTCCGGATGGAGGGAATACATGTCAATATGTCATGCCTTTCTATTCATCAATACCTATTCCCTGCTGTAGCATGTTTTATAACTGAATCACCATTCTTCTATATAAGGCATGCAAGGGGAAGACGGCTATGTTAGAATCTGAAGGGTTACAAACCAGGTCTTTGCAAAAGATCCAAATGCCAGGAGATAATAAACCAACTCCATTTTTCATAGACACTGCTCCAGCACAAAGAAACCCACCTCCCACTGAAAATAAGGAGATTCCAGTGGCCAAAGAACTAGTCCGCTCCAGTCCAGCAAAAGAATGTCAACTCCATTCTAAGAAGCATGTGCGTATCCTCGCATCATGAAATTTTATAGCATTCTAATCATATTTTCTACATGTTTTTTACCCATCTCTCTTTTAGAAAATAAGGTTAGACGATAGAAGACCTCCTCCATTGGGATCGTATTCGAGGAAAATATCTTGTGGGAATTCTCTGTGCTCCAATGCTGATGTAAGTACCTATTGTATATCACTATATTTTTACATCAGCTTGTATTTTGTTAATCGGCGTGAATCTAACCTTTATCTGATCTAAAATTAGTTGTAGCAAAATGTTAAAGGCACCAATGTTGATTTTTGTAAGGAAAACTGCCTGGTAGTTTTGCATACTGAGTTGCATGAGTGTACTATCTCATATCACGCAGATTACTGAATTGTAGTGCTTCTCTGGTTGCCCATTCATTCATTGTGTCAATGTTGCTTTCGTATTACCTTACCTGGCTAATGATAGCTGTGCCATATTGTGTTAATTTCTTGTAGGCTAGTTGCCCAGACGTTCGTTGTGTCAATGTTGCTTTCCTATTATCTGACTTGGCTAATGATAGAAATGCTAGTGTGTTAATTTTGTGTAGGCTGCTGAAGATACGAAGACAAACTCTGAAAATAGCAAGGCAACCCCATTGTTTTTTCCAGTAAATCTAGGCCAGGTAATATGGCAATAACTCATGATTAATCTGTTTGGTTCCCGTCCTAATTTATGTTATGATGCAGTGGTCGAGACACTCTCCTCTATCAACAATACAAGCCTGCCAAAATCGCCATCTGAATCTGTTCAGTATCCTCTGTCTCGAATGGGAATAAATGTATGTTTGTGAACCAATTAATGGCTGAAGCAATGATGGAAATGGTGGATGAATCAGAGGTGTAGAGTCGTGCGACACAACAACTGATCAATGTTTTCAAAGACAGTGTAGCAAAGCAGCAAGAACTTGCCCACATGCTTATGGGCGTCATCTGTGCTGAGGTTGCAGATTGTGACGTTGTAGATGGTTAGGTTCTGCTCATATATTTGCACTAGCATCAATCTTTGATTGCCTAGTGGATGTAATTTTCTGTAATATATGTTGGATGTGCAACGTTATTCCCTGTATGCCGTACCTTTGCTTGATCGGTTTTGATCCTGTGCATAATTGCTCGTCGTAATGGGCTCAAATTATCTAATTTGGCCTAAAGGCATGTACGAAATTTAGTGGGCCCATTAAGTTAATGGGATGTTACTAGGCCAAAAGTTAATGGTCGGCCCTCTTACCTCCCGGGTCGTTAACAGGCCGACATCAAAGCGGGAACCAGGTGGGCCCAATTTATTTCACGGGCCGTTAACAGGCCATTACTAAGTTTGGGCTACATATGGCCCAACTATACTGTAGGCCTTTAGCAGGCCGAAAGAGACAGCGGACTTGTATTTGACCATGAAGAGCATGGGCCGCTAAGAGGCTGAAAGTCAGGTCGTATTGTAAATGGCCCAACTGTGTTGTGGGCCTTTAGCAGGCCAAAAGAGAAACCGGGTTGGTATTGGACCATCAAGGGCATGAGCCGTTAAAAGGCCAAAACTAAGGTGCGACTACAAATTGCCCAACTCATTTATGATCCGTTAATAGGCCGAAAGGCACACAGGGTTGGGAATTGGCCCAACACTTAAATGGGTCGCTAAAAGGCCAAAACTCAGGTCTGACTACAAATGGCCCAACTGATTTATGGGTCGTCAACATGCTGAAAGTGACACCGGGCTGGAAATTGGCCCAACACTTAAATGGGCTGCTAAAAGGCCGAAACTCAGGTCTGACTACAAGTGGCCCATCAGATTTCTGGGCCGTCAACAGGCTAAAAGACACATCGGGCCTGAAATTAGCCCAACATTTAAATGGGTCGCTAAAAGGCCGAAAGATGTACATCCTGAAAATTGGCCCATCCATTGAATGGGCCGTTAACATGCCGAAATATCATCAGGCCGATATTGAGCCCAAATATATAGCGGGCTGTTAACGGGCTCGAACTGACGATGGGCTGCAATGGTGTAAAATCTTTAACGGGCCGTTGACGGGCCGAATTGGCACATCTCGTATGGGTCGTGGGCTTAAATGGACCTGACACAAGTAGGCCTTATATGGGCCGACCTGCTAATTTTTACTGGGCCGGCCTTTTTTTACCGAAATGGGCCACTATTGGGTCGTGCCACGTGTCGACCTATCATAGGCGCCTCCTGTCCAATGAGTTGATCACATATGTCCCAACGGTGAGGAAACACGTGTTTCCTATGGCCAATGATGATTTTACACGTGGAAAATCCCCATTGGTCCGGGCTGTTAACGGGTTATCTGCCGGGGGAATCTGCCCGCCGCGGACACCTATGGGGCCGGGGCCCCTTGTGAGTGCGGTACGAGGGCAGAGGGAGCACGGAGAGCAGATCGAGGCGAGCACGCGGGCGGCTTTTTACCCAGCTTCGGAGCTCTCCGGAGAGATAAAACTCCTACTGCTGCTTTGTGTTGTATTGAGCTCGGGAGCTTGAAGAGCTACAATAGCAGCTACACCGAGCGCGAGAGTGGCTAAAGATTCGAACCCCCCTCACGTTGTGCATGGGCCTCCTTTTATAGTGCAAGGGGTCACCGACAGGTGTCAACGTAGGAGAAAGGGGTAAAAATGTAAAAGAGGTGGTAGTTGGAACAGTGCGGGAACAGTGAAGCTATAGTGCATGAACAGTGGTTGCTACCTACTTTGACAGTGGGGGACAAGGGCATTTAATGCCCGTCGCCGTCGACCCCAAAAGCTCCCGCCCTTGCGTCTCCGTCTGCCACGGCGATGGATCCACCACCGTGAAGTGCCACCGTGTCCCCCAGGCTGCACAGACCATCCGCCACGCAGCGCCCCTGGAAAGGCTCGAGGGCGACGCGTGGGCTGATGAGCTGGAGCGCGGGCACACAAGATAGTCCTCCGGCAAGCACCTTGCCGGGCCTTGATGCTGCGGACCCGGAGCTTGCGGGTTACGTCAGAACTTGTCGCTTCCGGGCCCTCGCCGACGCATATAGCGCCGAGGCGTGTCTTCTATGATGTAATCTTCTAGTCCTCTGGCGAGCTCCTCTTGCGTGGCCTTGCGTGAGTGATGTAACCTTGAGCACGAGCGGCCTTCCGGCAAGCTCCGCTTGCCGGGTCTCGATCTTCTGTCTTGTATACTTTGTCTCGAATGGTTTGACATGGAGTAGGAAGGTCTCCGGCAAGCACGTGGTAAACCCTGCCGCTGGAAGTCAGAATCGCCCGTGCACAAGTTGGGGTACCGAGGTACCCTACCTTAGTACACCGACAGAGCCCCGGGCCTGGGCTATACACGGTGCCGAAGCGCTGTTGGGCCAGGCCCAAAACAAAGTGCACGGCACACTCGCCCACGGGCGTCGAATCCACTTCCGCATCTGCCGCATCCCCCCGTAACAGCACGCGTCGATTGCGGCGTCGTGGGAGACGTGGGCGGCGCATGCGGTCATTAGGGCATCCACCCCCGTGATCGTGGTGCAGGGCGAGGTCACTTCACCCGTCGCCGGCCCGCCCCGCCACGCGGCCCTCATGCATGGGGGTCGTGGGCGGCGAAGGTGGGAGACCGAGCCGTCACGGGCGGAGATGGCGAGTCGGCCCCGCTCCTCTGCCCTCCCTGCTTCCCGATTGGCCGGGCAGGGCGGTTGAGCCCCCACCTCGCCCTTTAAAAAGGGCGGAAGGGGAGCACAATGGTCTCACACTTCCTCTTCTCCCTTCGTCTTCAGCTTCCGTTCTTCTTTCTGCCATGGAAGGAGGAAACCCTAGTTCTTCAACGGTGGCAGCGAGGGTCGCCTCCAGGCAGCGCACTTCCCCCTATCCCGCACCCGTGGCGGAGCCGCCACACGAGAGGGAGAGGGCGAGGCCGCGGACGAGGCCGAGGGCGTGGTCGAGGCGGTCGAGGGAGAGGCGGTCGTGGCGACGTGCCTCCCCCGTCCCCTCCGGTGGCTCCTGTCCTCGAGGCGGTCCATACTGGAGACGATCCCTGGGAGTTCTTCATCAAGCTGCGCCCGGCGCCTTGTCGCCGCCTCCGGCTGCGGCTCCGTTCATGAAGCGCGATGGAACCGGATCCGCCGAGGTGATGGAGTTGCGCATGAGGGCTGTGGGATCAGCGGCACTCGAGTGAGTGTCGTGTCCCCAGCCCCGGCGTGATGTACCGACCGAGGGTGGAAGACGTTCGCCCGCATCCACAGCTTGACGGCGGGTTTACCCTCCATTTCAAGTTAATGGAGGGCGACCTTCTCGCCGTCAAGGTCTTCGGGATTCGGGACCCGGGCGAGATCTGTGTGGACAGCTCCTCCGATAGCGAAGGTCCCTCCTCGAGCGAGAGTGACGAGGAGGGAGCGACAGCGGCGGCGAGGGGATGGCGGGTCCGACTAGGCGTCGGACGCTGCCCCTGCGCCACCGGCGACCCCATCATCCGGTCGCTGCCTTCGAACTCCCCGGGCCGTCTCCTGGGCGGCTGGCGTGAGGGAGGCTGTGGAAGAGGAAGAGGGTGGCGGCAAGGCCGTCAAATCGAGTACGAGGGCGAGGAGCCTCGACAGCAGGCCGACGCCCCACCACCCGTCTTCAAGCTCTGCCTCCGGCGCCTGTCTCCGCCAAGCTCTGGCGGACCCGGGAAGTTCTCTTGGTGTCTTCTGGCGCCCGTAGCTCTCCTAGGCGCCCCTTTTGCCCTTCCCGGCAAGCTTCTCTTGCCGGGGCCTCCTTGACCTACCTCCTGAACTCCTGAACAGAGAAACAGGAGGGGGATTACGGGCATCTTATCTTTCAATTTGTAAGCCCTCGGGCCTTAGTTGTATTTAAAATATGTAATCCTCTCTATCATGTTTTTCATCCTCTATGGACTTGTGCTAAACTAGGATGTTTTTAATGAAAAGAGGGGGACGCTTGTCGGACCGAGTCTTTTACTTGACTTCGTGCCTTGTATGTTCCTATCCTACGCTCTCGGGGAGCTTGCCGGCGCGAACACGCTTGCTGAGTGCGGGACATCAGCAGCCCGCTGGCGGTGTTGCTTCCGGCAAGCAACCTTGCCGGGCCAGTTGCAGCGCACTTGTGTTTGTTGAGCGGACTCGAAAACGAAACAAGGGCGCGACACTTGTCGCAGCTCACTTAAATCGTTGAGCGGGCTCGAAAACGAAACAAGGGCGCGACACTTGTCGCAGCTCACTCAAATCGTTGAGCGGACTCGGAAACAAACCAAGGGCGGCCCGGGCCGACACAGCTCCTCCGCCGCATGGGTTTTACAAGACACGCTCGTTCAAAGACGCAGCCCCGCTTTCCCCGGTCCATGAGAGGATGCATGACGAGGGATGAAAAACTTATCTGATTCGCAGCCCCCCGGCAACTATGGCTTGCCGGGGATGAATCTCGTTGTTCGCAGCCCCCAGCAACACTGGCTCGCCGGGACCCAGGTGCTGGCGCTCCTTTCTTCGTTCTTGCCGCTAGCATCGCAGCCCCCGGCGACCCTGGCTTGCCGCGAAGGGATCTCGGTACTCGCAGCCCCCGGCAACTCTGGCTCCGCCAAAATCCAGGTGCTGGTGTGCTCTTCTGGTTTCTCCTTGTTGCTGTAATTTCAGCCATGAAAATAGCTGAAATAGGTCTGCAACAGTTTCATTATTTACATGTATATAAATCCTTTCTGTGCAACTTTGCAATGCGATGCCGTGCCTTGCCCTTCATATGTTTATACTCTACGCTGCTAGGGAACTTGCCGGTAAGGGGCCCTTGCCGCGAGCGCTGAGTGCTGAACTCGAAGCTGCCTGCTGGCTAAGATCTTACCGGCAAGCAACCTTGCCGCAGCTAGTCGCAACACACTTAGCTCGCTGAGCGGACTCGAAAACGAAACAAGGGCGCGACACTTGTCGCGGCTCACTTAAATCGTTGAGCGTGCTCGAAAGCAGGATAAGGGTGCGGCTATCCATCGGTAAGTTCCTCCGCGCACAAGTTTCTCATACGAAGGGCATCTTACGGCAAGGCTTGCTACGTTGCACCCTCTACTTTACACCCTTTGTACGCTTTTACCCTACGCTTCTAGGGAACTTGTGACACCCAAAATTTTGACCTTGTTTTATTAATTAAAATTTTGCCAGGAAATTAAAACTTTTGTTTTCTGGGCTCCCTTTTGATTTTTGAAACTTTTTCTCCCTTGCTATTATGGAGTTTTCCCCCATAGAGAAAAACTTTTCAGATATGTTATTGGACTTGTTTAACCTCTCAAGAGAAACTTTTCTTTTATTAGTAAGACTAATTACATATTTATTTTTGCTTGATCTTTATTTTCTTGAAAAATGGTTTTCAAGGTTAATTATATGGCCCTATTTGAACTACAACCAGTTGATATATTTATCTAAAAATCCCACAAAAATTTGGAGTTGTCATGTGATGTTTTTAAGTCACTTTTAATCAAAAATATATTTTATTCTTGAAATATTTTGAGTGCTACACATATTTCCTTCCCTGGTCCAGAGAGCAACTTTGCACTACAACCCTTTTAAATAATTCTTTCTAGCCTCCACCAAAATTATGGGATGTCAGTAGGAGCATATCATTCCACTTTGTGCAAAAAAACCAGTTATGTTCTTTGAAATTTTTGAGTGAATCATCCTCATTTCCATTCTGGTCCAACTTGAGGTTTTGTACTACAACTATATTTTAACTTGCTCTCTTTGCTGTGATTATTCCTCCTACTTGTAGCCCTCCCTACTAAACCCTTAAGTCCAGGAGAGTGGACCCATAGGATGATTCTAAGTGCTTGCAACAATGCCATTTGCTTTTTGCCCAGAATTGAAGTTTTGCAAAACTTGCACTAGCAAGTTTCTCCTTTCTGCAAACTAACTTCACCACTCCCTCTTACATCCAAAGAGACCCCACTATGGAAGTTTTGGCCACTCCAAGAATTGCCTAGATGCCTTTGGCATTTTGACAAACACCCTATGTGCATGTCCTGAATTGGCATGATCTCAAGCCTACACTATGAACTTGAGATCCCGACCAATCCACCATGTCCCTTAGATCCATTACTAACCCTAGACTAGAACTGTTCGTTTCCAGCCTCAACCATGGCCTCTAGACCGCCCTGGCATTTCATCGAGCATGTTCCGGGCGTGCTCGGCGTGCCAGGCGTGCGTTTAACGCCAGATGCGCCGAACCGCCAGCGTCGCGCCCGCCAGCGCCACCTACCCGCTTCGCCTCTGAGCTGCACCCGACCTCATCCGCTCGCAGCAACGCGCTAAGCCAACTGGCAGCCTCTGGCGCCGCCGACAGAGCTTTGGCGGCACACCGACGATCAGAAGCGCCCTGCCACGGTCGGCGCCGCTTAAGCCACCCGGCTCGCCACCGCCCCCTGAACAGCTCAAGCTCATCCTCAACCTTGTCGCAAGCCCTCGTCGCCGCCACGTCGCTCTGCGGCCTGAGAAGGCGGTCGCCGGCGACCTTATCCATGCGCCACCGCCGAACCGACCCAGCGCCTATTTAAGGAGGCCCCCGAGCACGTTCCGTTCAGAGGAACCTCAGTACACCCCCTAGGACCCCTTGAGGCAGCCTAATCGAACCGGGAGGTCACCTTCCCCACCTCCGCGATCGCAGCCGCCGCCATCGCCGAGCCTGCCCGGCGCCTCCAGAGCCTCCCCCTCTCCGTTCTCTTCGCCAAGAACCCCCCCGTGCTCCCGTAAACCTTTTCCCCTACTCAATTTTGTTCGGGAGCCATCGCCGCCGCAAAGTCACTTCGCCACCGAAGCCTCCCTCCGCCGCGGAGCTCGCCGCCGGCAGCTCACTTCGTCCCCGCCGACCCAACGACCACCGGAGGAACCGCCCCAGTCGTGCGGATCCATCCCCGCCCTCGGGGCCCCGCGAGGAGCCGCCAGTCGCCGGCGACGATCGCCGGACTCCCCGCCTCGGCTCGGGACAGAGGAAGAGGAGGGAGGGCGACTAGTCAAACCTGACTAGTGGGCCCCCTGGACCCACTGTCAGTGACTCCCCCGCGCTCCACGCTGGATAAGTGAAAGCGTAAAAAGCCAAAGTACGTTTTCCGCTTCCAAAGCGTATTCTCCTCTGAAACGTTTTTTTTTACATTTTATTTAAAAACCAGATTTGACCAGAACTTTGACTGGCTATATCTTTTAAAATATAACTCCAAATGAATTAATTCTTTTTCCCACCTCTCTCAAATTTCACCTAGTTTATTTTAAGATTTATTTGAAAATTTTTCCAAACAACTTTTGGTGCTGTTTTACTTTGTGTGTTAATTCTTTATATTGCTAAAATAGGAATTTTGAAGAGAGGAGAAAACATTCAAATGTTTTGAAGTGCACCCTGCCTTTCCACACATTGAAGGCAAGCATTCTGAACCCCGGCATAATAATTTTGGTGTGTTTGTTGACACGTTTATAACACCACCTTCTTTCGAAGGACTCGTTATTTCATGTGACATGATCATTTGCATGGATGCATATTGGTGATTTCCATGCTGTTGGAAATGAGTATACTTGTGATGGTAATCATCCTCATGTATCTTGCATGCATGCCGGAGAGGAATCCGGGAAAGCCTCTGCCTTGGGTAGGTGTGAGCTTGTCACCGGTCTCCGTCAGGACGGGTATGTCCGGTATGGCATGGTAAGATATAATGAGTGTTGATTGGATTGGTTGAAATATATTTGTTATACATGTCATGCAAGGAACTATAAACCTCCTGAGTCGACCGTAGATCGAGTCTTGTTCCAGTAACCCCCACACTTGTTTCGTGCTACCACTTGTCCCTCGCCATGTAAAGTGCAGTTCAGTAATTTGTCAACCCTTTCTAGCACACACCGCATGCAGAGGGGCGGGATGAGGTACCATGGCCATGGATTAAAGCCAGTCATCCGTGCAGGGGCATGGGTGTTTCGGTTGGGACCGAGAGGGAGGCCACCCCTTAGTGCTTGTGATATAAATTTGATCCCATGCTACTCGAGGTTGTAGCCTCCCACTTAGAGTTTGCTTGACAAGTGTCGTGGGTGATTCGCAGACACAGTGAGTTAAGCTGGTGTGTGCAAGTCAGGTGTGTTTTCATTTAAAAGACCGTAAGCGGAATTAGTCCCGATGGACTAAAGGAATCCGTTACTCGTGGGTAAAGAGTACATCCTCTGCAGAGATCAAAACCTATTCGAATAGCCGTGTCCATGGTTAAGGACTACAGTCTGGGACGGGTCAAGTGTCGGTCTTAGTGTCGGTCTTCGGAGGTGAAGCTGTTAACCAGAACTGGGACAACATGGACTGTGACTTGTGACTTATGATGATTATGATTATTATTGTCGTTGACTAACCCGTGATATTATTGTTATTATCGAGTATCTCTAGGATGGTTCTACCTCCGGGATATTCACTATGATTGTTTTTCTTTTAAAGCCCTTTATGTGGTGTCGCTCAGACGCCCGACTGTGGCATTTATTTTAAAAGCCCTTTTTGTGGTGTCGCTCAGACGCCCGACTGTGGCATTTCTTTTAAAGCCCTTTATGTGGTGTCGCTCAGACGCCCGACTGTGGCATTTATTTTTTTAAAGCCCTTTATGTGGTGTCGCTCAGACGCCCGACTGTGGCATTTATTTTAAAGCCCTTTATGTGGTGTCGCTCAGACGCCCGACTGTGGCATTTATTTTAAAAGCCCTTTATGTGGTGTCGCTCAGACGCCCGACTGTGGCATTTATTTTAAAAGCCCTTTATGTGGCGTCGCTCAGACGCCCGACTGTGGCATTTTTTTTAAGCCCTTTATGCGATATCTCTGGGATGGTCCTACCTCCGGGATATTCGCTATAATTGTTTTTATTTAAAGCCCTTTATGCGGTGTCGCCCAGACGCCCGACTGCGGCATTTCTTGTTATTTATTTCATAATTTTTTTTATACTTTCATGACATTGCGTATTCATACATCGGAGTTATATATATATATCTTTGTGACCGACGCCATGAGTATAAAATATTGTCAGCACATCATTGTTATATTATACCTGTGTCCTAAATGTTTGCGAGTACATTCAAAGTACTCACTGGCTTGTCCCTGGCTATTGTCTTGGCCAGATTTTCTTGCACAGAGAGGAGCGGTGCGATGACAGCCCCGGAACCTAAGCAATGGAGATAGCAGCCTCGCGAAGATAGGAGTTAACCTGGTCAGCTGTTCCTGTGGGAATTGGAGTCCCATAGATACTGATGATCCACAAACCGCTTCCGCCATCAACCTCTAGAAACCTTTTGTTGTACTCACAGGCCAGAATGGTCTTGTACCACATATTTTGTATTTTGCTTGGAATTTCTGTATCAAGTTGGAGCCTCATCAGCTAACAGTAATCCTGGGGCTGATGAGCACGACGGTCTTTTCTGGAAATCTATTCCCCGGAAAACCGGTCGTGACAGACTTGGTATCAGAGCCCAGGCTGACCATTGGCTAATCCTATCATAGCCAGGTCAATAAACTCAGGCAAACCAACCCACCAGACCATAACCAAAACCCAGCCAAGCTTCTCGTGCAAGATAGCCACACAGTGACCCCGACATTTTAGGCAGTCGGTGCCCAACCTACCAACCTAGCTTGTCGATCACGCGCCAGTAACCAGCACCCAGGATGTCTCCCCCACAAGCGTGCGAGGGAAGACTCCGTCCCCTTTTTCTATAAAAAGGGCACGCTAACCCCAACCCAGCACAGCGTCTTCCCCAACTTAGCCACAATGCCTGGCCCCATAGTGCACAATGAGACCACAGCAACCAACCTTGGAGGTTTTGTGACCATCCTCGCAAACCTCACCCGTCGTGCCTATGCGTTAGAGGAGCCACCAGAGTATGTTGTGTACCAAGGACCCATGAGCGGTGAAGACCGTCAATTCTGGGCCACTGTGCACATCTACGGTAGGGGTCTAGCGCCCGAACGCCCCTACAGGTTCACCGGAAGAACAACTTCCTTTGAGCCACAAGCCATTCAACTAGCTGCTCGAGAGGCTATAGTTCATCTCAGGCACTTGTCGCCCAGAGTTAACTGTCGCTCGTTCCACTACTACCCCAGACGCGAAGGATATGGTAGACCACCCCAAGTAGCCAACGGAGATCACGAGATGGATCCCGCATTGCTGCACCTAGTGCGCTATGTAAGTGCACTAGAGGCACTGTTCGACCAGATCACCATTGATCTGATCGCAGCTCGAGGAGAGCTGGTTCGTCGAGCCCCAGCTAGAAGAGAAGACGAGCCCGACGCCGACAACCCAGTCGTGCTGTTTGGACAGCCGATCGAGACCCTGAGGTCAGCTCCAGCCATCAACCGAGATGCTTTGATGACCCCAGAAGTGCTTCGTCACCTTTTGGGAGCACACACCAACGGGGTTGTGGCCAACAATCCCCGCGATGGTCATCATCGCTACCCCGACCCTGTCGTTCCTCCGCCATCTCCGACTGATCCCGGCAGTGAGACGCGTGGAGAAGACTCAACATCCACCAGGCGCGCCCGTTTAGACATAAACGAAGTAGACTAAGCCGCATTGAATGGTACCGAGTCTTAGTGTATCCTTACTTTGTAGTCATGCAACCGTATATTAACGCAGCCTGTTGATGTGCCCTATTTTAATAGAATGGCCTTGCGTATTTTGTCGACGCAATTGCATAATTTCGGGCACAGCTACCAAGACCAACCTTGGCGACAACCACGGTAATATCGTCTCTTTATGAGATATGTGTATCTCCGCACGGACCCGACTCTTGAGGTAATCTGGCAGATTTATTACCTTTCACCACGGTAAATAAACCAGCCCAGATGCTATATAAGAGGGCCACCTTGTGACCTTGCCCAGCAACCCTCACCTCGTGCACCACTCTCACAACCAACTCTTGTCATGCCGAGCCATAGCATTCATCCGAGAACCCCGGATGCAACCCAGTGTGGCTTTGTCAAAATATTGTGGGACTTTACCCGCGATACCATGGGTTCTACCCAGCCACCCCAAATCTGAGCTGTTCAAATCAAGGATCTCCCCATCCACCTCGGAATATTGGGCAGCAGTACACATTCCTCCCATAGACCCTAACCAAGATCCAACAGAAGTTTCCTTCATGGGGAAATCTATGCCAACCCCACAACTGGCCATAGAAGATGCTGCGAAAGAAGCAATTGCTCGCCTTCGATCCGCAGTACCCTATGCCCGCGAACGCGGATATTATTATTTTCCGAGTCGTGCAACACCCGGAGGAGTGACATCTTTTCCCGGTGGGCATATTGAGAAGGACCCAGTACTAGCCAACCTTATCCAGTATATCATCGCTCTAGAGCATTTGAACCAGCGGGTGATGGATTATCTCCGGAGCTTCGCTGATTTAAATCCTCAGATTGCAATCGGCAGATCACTGAGGCCCGACCCGGAGAGACGCATACATAGACTGGTCAATCCATTGCCTCCGATAGACGAGGAGTGTATCCCTCTACCAGAGACATTTTATCAGGACCACACCCAGTTACCGTTTTCCTTTTAGACGTCACTGCTGTATTTGTTTTGGCAGCATTTATATTTGCATTGTAACTTACGCGTGGTACCTCAGATTTGTGCGGTGAGTCGCGTATTTAGTTTCTACTAATATGAGTAAGTTCCTTCGTGAATAACTGGTGTAACCGCGAACAATCCTAGTATGAGTTTTCTCCTTACCAGATTGCTGCATCATACATTTCTCCCGACATGAATTATTTTATTTCACACAGCACAACGACCACAGACACTCGACCATAATCATCCGAGCGCCTACACTGTTTGCAAAACTTTACAACAGTGTTACATCTGGCTAACCACCCCCTAACAACAGTTAGCACCCGGCACACCCCACCTACTCCTCGTGTTTACCGCCACCACGGAGAGCCAGCACCCGAGCAGCAGCATCACGGCGATCATCAAGGATCATCGCAAGACAGAGCACGGAGAGCCCAGCACCGCCGCCAGCCCTCCGCACAACAGGATCACGTACCAGTCCGGCACCACCTCCGCCATTAGAGCCTCGTCTCGAGCTCCGGCCAGCAGAAACAGAGGAGAAGAAGAGGGAGGAGGAGCGAGGCAGTGTGAGGAAGAAGAGGAGAACGCCGCGGTCATTTTATAGCTCGAGCTCGGTGTACGGTGGGCGAGGTCCACCAGCGCCGTTAAATCGCCGATCGCCGGTGTTCGGGGCGAATCCATGAGCGATGCCGACAGCCGACCGCCCGCGAGGTGAGTGCACATCGCACCGGCAGCAAGCACGCCGCGCACTACCGCAAGATCTGGCCTAGATGCGCTAGACGCGCGGTGGAGAAAGCCGAAAGCGCAAGGAGAGAGGAAGAAGAGAGAGCTAGAGGAAGAAGGAGGCGGCGGTGGGCCCCGGTCCCGCATGTCAGCCAGAGAGAGCACTGTGCTCTCGGGTACGACCAGCGTATTGTTAAATTTAGAATTTATTCTAAATTCACGGCGTCCCAGTAGAAATTGCCCGTTTTCATAGCATGGATTTTTTTTCCACGCATGGCCAAGATTACTACTGTAGTTACTCACCACTTATTGCCCTCTCTTTGTAGCCTCTTTTTACCTTTGTGTAAAATGATCTTTTGACCAAGTAAAAGTATTTTTTTTCTGTTTTACAACTCTTAACAAATCTCGAGGACGAGATTTTCTTTTAAGGGGGGTAGTGTTGTGACACCCAAAATTTTGACCTTGTTTTATTAATTAAAATTTTGCCAGGAAATTAAAACTTTTGTTTTCTGGGCTCCTTTTGATTTTTGAAACTTTTTCTCCTTGCTATTATGGAGTTTTCCCCATAGAAAAACTTTTCAGATATGTTATTGGACTTGTTTAACCTCTCAAGAGAAACTTTTCTTTTATTAGTAAGACTAATTACATATTTATTTTTGCTTGATCTTTATTTTCTTGAAAAATGGTTTTCAAGGTTATATGGCCCTATTTGAACTACAACCAGTTGATATATTTATCTAAAAATCCCACAAAAATTTGGAGATGTCATGTGATGTTTTTAAGTCACTTTTAATCAAAAATATCTTTTATTCTTGAAATATTTTGAGTGCTACACATGTTTCCTTCCCTGGTCCAGAGAGCAACTTTGCACTACAACCCTTTTAAATAATTCTTTCTAGCCTCCACCAAAATTATGGGATGTCAGTAGGAGCATATCATTCCACTTTGTGCAAAAAAACCAGTTATGTTCTTTGAAAATTTTGAGTGAATCATCCTCATTTCCATTCTGGTCCAACTTGAGGTTTTGTACTACAACTATATTTTAACTTGCTCTCTTTGCTGTGATTATTTCTCCTACTTGTAGCCCTCCCTACTAAACCCTTAAGTCCAGGAGAGTGGACCCATAGGATGATTCTAAGTGCTTGCAACAATGCCATTTGCCTTTTGCCCAGAATTGGAGTTTTGCAAAACTTGCACTAGCAAGTTTCTCCTTTCTGCAAACTAACATCACCACTCCCTCTTGCATCCAAAGAGACCCCACTCTGGAAGTTTTGGCCACTCCAAGAATTGCCTAGATGCCTTTGGCATTTTGACAAACACCCTATGTGCATGTCCTGAATTGGCATGATCTCAAGCCTACACTATGAACTTGAGATCCGACCAATCCACCATGTCCCTTAGATCCATTACTAACCCTAGACTAGAACTGTTCGTTTCCAGCCTCAACCATGGCCTCTAGACCGCCCTGGCATTTCATCGAGCATGTTCAGGGCGTGCTCTGGCGTGCCAGGCGTGCGTTAACGCGCGCATGCGCCGAACCGCCCAGCGTCGCGCCCGCCAGCGCCACCTACCCCGCTCGCCTACAGAGCTGCACCCCGACCTCATCCGCTCGCAGCAACGCGCCAAGCCAACCTGGCAGCCTACAGCGCCGCCGACAGAGCTTTTGGCGGCACACCGACGATCAGAAGCGCGCCGCCACGGTCGGCGCCGCCCAAGCCACCCGGCTCGCCACGGCCCCTGAACAGCTCAAGCTCATCCTCAACCTTGTCCGCAAGCCCTCGTCGCCGCCACGTCGCTCAGAAGCCTGATAAGGCGGTCGCGGCGACCTTATCCGCGGCCACCGTCGAACCGACCCCGAGCGCCTATTTAAGGAGGCCCCCGAGCACGTTCCGTTCAGAGGAACCTCAGTACACCCCCTAGGACCCCTTGAGGCAGCCAATCGAACCGGGGAGGTCACCTTCCCCACCTCCGCGCGATCGCCGCCGCCCGCGCCTGAGCCTGCCGGCGCCTCCAGAGCCTCCCCCTCTCCGTTCTCTTCGCCAAGAACCCCCC
The DNA here is from genome assembly GCA_021437245.1 of Aegilops speltoides. Classification (NCBI taxonomy): domain Eukaryota; kingdom Viridiplantae; phylum Streptophyta; class Magnoliopsida; order Poales; family Poaceae; genus Aegilops; species Aegilops speltoides. The sequence goes on along the minus strand of CM038146.1, from coordinate 34,347,375 downwards.
CGTGCTCCCGTAAACCTTTTCCCCTACTCAATTTTGTTCGGGAGCCATCGCCGCCGCAAAGTCACTTCGCCACCGAAGCCTCCCTCCGCCGCATGAGCTACGCGCCCGGCAGCTCACTTCGTCCCCGCCGACCCGCGACCACCGAAGGAACCGCCCGATCGTGCGGATCCATCCCGCCCTCGGGGCCCGCGAGAGCCGCCCGATCGCGCGGCGGACGATCGCCGGACTCCGCCTCGGCTCGGGACAGAGGAAGAGGAGGGAGGGCGACTAGTCAAACCTGACTAGTGGGCCCCCCTGGACCCACTGTCAGTGACTCCCCCACGCTCCACGCTGGATAAGTGAAAGCGTAAAAAGCCAAAGTACGTTTTCCCGCTTCGAAAGCGTATTCTCCTCTGAAACGTTTTCTTTTTCTGTTTTATTTAAAAACCAGATTTGACCAGAACTTTGACTGGCTATATCTTTTAAAATATAACTCCAAATGAATTAATTCTTTTTCGCACCTCTCTCAAATTTCACCTAGTTTATTTTAAGATTTATTTGAAAATTTTTCCAAACAACTTTTGGTGCTGTTTTACTTTGTGTGTTAATTCTTTATATTGCTAAAATAGGAATTTTGAAGAGAGGAGAAAACATTCAAATGTTTTGAAGTGCACCCTGCCTTTCCACACATTGAAGGCAAGCATTCTGAACCCCGGCATAATAATTTTGGTGTGTTCGTTGACACGTTTATAACACCACCTTCTTTCGAAGCACTCGTTATTTCATGTGACATGATCATTTGCATGGATGCATATTGGTGATTTCCATGCTGTTGGAAATGAGTATACTTGTGATGGTAATCATCCTCATGTATCTTGCATGCATGCGGAGAGGAATCCGGAAAGCCTCGCCTTGGGTAGGTGTGAGCTTGTCGCGGTCTCCGTCGGGACGGGTATGTCGGTATGGCATGGTAAGATATAATGAGTGTTGATTGGATTGGTTGAAATATATTTGTTATACATGTCATGCAAGGAACTATAAACCTCCTGAGTCGACCGTAGATCGAGTCTTGTTCCAGTAACCCCCACACTTGTTTCGTGCTACCACTTGTCCCTGCCACAGGTAAGGGTACGGTTCAGTAATTTGTCAACCCCTTTCTAGCACACACCCTACCAAGAGGGGCGGGATGAGGGTACCATGGCCATGGATTAAAGCCAGTCATCCGTGCAGGGGCATGGGTGTTTCGGTTGGGACCGAGAGGAGGCCACCCCTTAGTCTTGTGATATAAATTTGATCCCATGCTACTCGAGGTTGTAGCCTCCCACTTAGAGTTTGCTTGACAAGTGTCGTGGGTGATTCGGACACGAGTGAGTTAAGCTGGTGTGTGCAAGTCGGTGTGTTTTCATTTAAAAGACCGTGGCGGAATTAGTCGATGGACTAAAGGAATCCGTTACTCGTGGGTAAAGAGTACATCCTCTGCAGAGATCAAAACCTATTCGAATAGCCGTGTCCATGGTTAAGGACTACAGTCTGGGACGGGTCAAGTGTCGGTCTTAGTGTCGGTCTTCGGAGGTGAAGCTGTTAACGTAATCGGGACAACATGGAGTGTGACTTGTGACTTATGATGATTATGATTATTATTGTCGTTGACTAACCCGTGATATTATTGTTATTATCGAGTATCTCTGGGATGGTTCTACCTCCGGGATATTCACTATGATTGTTTTTCTTTTAAAGCCCTTTATGTGGTGTCGCTCAGACGCCCGACTGTGGCATTTATTTTAAAAGCCCTTTATGTGGTGTCGCTCGACGGCCGACCGTGGCATTTCTTTTAAAGCCCTTTATGTGGTGTCGCTCGACGCCCGAGTCGTGGCATTATTTTTTAAAGCCCTTTATGTGGTGTCGCTCAGACCTCGATCGTGGCATTTATTTTAAAAGCCCTTTATGTGGTGTCGCTCGGGCCGATCGTGGCATTTATTTTAAAAGCCCTTTATGTGGTGTCGCTCGGGCCTTGATCGTGGCATTTATTTTAAAAGCCCTTTATGTGGCGTCGCTCGAGGCCCTCGATCGTGTAACATTTTTAAGCCCTTTATGCGATATCTCTGGGATGGTCCTACCTCCGGGATATTCGCTATAATTGTTTTTATTTAAAGCCCTTTATGCGGTGTCGCCCAGACGCCCGACTGCGGCATTTCTTGTTATTTATTTCATAATTTTTTTTTATACTTTCATGACATTGCGTATTCATACATCGGAGTTATATATATATATATCTTTGTGACCGACGCCATGAGTATAAAATATTGTCAGCACATCATTGTTATATTATACCTGTGTCCTAAATGTTTGCGAGTACATTCAAAGTACTCACTGGCTTGTCCCTGGCTATTGTCTTGGCCAGATTTTCTTGCACAGAGAGGAGCGGTGCGATGACAGCCCCGGAACCTAAGCAATGGAGATAGCAGCCTCGCGAAGATAGGAGTTAACCTGGTCAGCTGTTCCTGTGGGAATTGGAGTCCCATAGATACTGATGATCCACAAACCGCTTCCGCCATCAACCTCTAGAAACCTTTTGTTGTACTCACAGGCGAATGGTCTTGTACCACATATTTTGTATTTTGCTTGGAATTTCAGTATCAAGTTGGAGCCTCATCAGCTAACAAGTAATCCGGGGCTGATGAGCACGACGGTCTTTTCGAAATCTATTCCCGGAAAACCGGTCGTGATGAACTTCGCCGCAAAGGGGCCTTTGCCGAAGCGGCTGATCTTGAACTCGAAGCAGCCTGCTGGCCAAGGCCTTACCGGCAAGCAACCTTGCCGCGGCTAGTCGCAACGCACTTAGCTTGCTGAGCGGACTCGGAAACGAAACAAGGGCGCGACACTTGTTGCAGCTCACTTAGATCGTTGAGCGTGCTCGAAAACAAGGTAAGGGTGCGGCTATCCACGGGTAGGTTCCTCCGCGCACAGGTTTTGCGTACAAAGGACGAACGCACGAGTAACATAACATAAAAAAGCATGGAACTAAGGAGTGCTCTGCACAAAAGCTCGGACAACTTAGCTTTTCCGTCTTCTGCGATCCGGCAAGGCCGCACTTCCCCCTTGATTTCCTCCCTTGTACGTTTTCACCCTCACGCTTTCGGGGAACCTGCCGGCGTAAACACACTTGCTGAGTGCGGAACATCAGCAGCCCGCTGGCGGTGTTGCCTCCGGCAGGAAGAACTTGTCGGGCTAGTTGCAACACGCCTTCATCGTTGAGCGGACTCGAAACGGATCAGGGGCGCAACTTAGCCACGATTCGACCCCTATGCGCACAGGTTCTCCATACAAGGTACGAAATTTCAGGGAATACAACTCAAAAGTTTGAAACTGGCTGCTCTCTTTGCCCTACTGGCCGGTGGAGCTCGATGGCACGTCCTCGACGGCGGCGCAGCACTCCGGAGAGGTGCGCTTGCCGGAGTAGGCACCAGAGCTGTTCTTGCCGGGCTTAGCCTTTGGCTGGTCTGTCTTCCCACTTGCCGGTGGAGCTCGATGGCGCATCCTCGACGGCGGCGCAGCACTCCGGGGAGGTGCGCTTGCCGGAGTAGGCACCAGAGCTGTTCCTGCCGGACTTAGTCTTTGGTAGATTTTGCCTCTGCCTTTTTGCACTTGCCGGTGGAGCTCGATGGCGCGTCCTCGACAGCAGCGCAGCACTCCGAAGAGGTGCGGTTGCCGGAGTGGGCCCCAGAGCACTTGCCGGACTTGGTCTTCGTCTTCTTCCCCCCGGGAGCTTCAGCGGCAAGTGTATTCTTGTCGGCCGCGGCTGCCGCATACCGGTAGATCTTGTCGGTGCAGATAAGCGCATCCTTCTTGTCGCCGTGATGCGGTGACGCGTTTATCGGCCCGGCATCTTGATACGCTAAGCATAATGGGAAGCTGCCATGAACTTGGCGAGGCGGGGCGGCGAGTATTCCATTGTATGGTAACGGAATATCGGCGACGTCGAAAGTGATGCGCTCGATCCTGAAATTGAACTCCCGCCAAAGGTCACGGCGAGTGATCTTTCCTTGGGCTTGCTCCGTCCGGGTTGATTCCTTGAAAGAACCGGTCTCTTGAGCTTCGCCATCTGGAATTTGGAGTTTCTTGATCACAGCAGAGGAGATTAAGTTCAGCCCGGCCCCGCCGTCAACCAACATTTTGGTGACCTTGAGATTGCGGATGGTGGGTGAGACCAGCATCGGCAAGCACCCGACCGCGGTGGTGCGGTCAGGGTGATCCTCAAGATCAAAAATGATGGGCGTGCTGGACCATTTGAGGAGCCTGCGTGACTCCACGGGCGGCTCCGCTGCATTCACCTCACGCACCCACTGCTTTAGCTGGCGGTGGGAGGTGTGCAGAGAGGCGCCACCGTCGACGCACAGGACCTCCGTGGCCTTCTGGAACTCCTCCTCGCTGTTATCCTCATCCTCCATGTCTTCGTCGTCGTCTTCTTCATCTTTGTCGCGGCCCCGGGGAGGTCGATCACCTTGCCGCTGCTTGGCTTTGCCGCGGCGTCCTCCCCGGCCATTGAACGGCCGCTTCTTGCTCGGTTCTCCTCCGCCACCTTGGGCCCTCTCCTTGTCGCGCCTCTCGTACTCAGCTTTTTGCTGCTCGACGAGATACTCGACGCGCTTGCAGTTGGAGAGATCGTGGCCCTTGGTGCGGTGGATTTTGCGATATTGCTTGTCGGAGCCGCCCCGCTTGTCGGCTGCGCTTCTGAGGCAGAGCTCCTTGCGGAGAAGCAAGCCTGCGTTTGCTTGGCGGGAGCCTCCTTGCGGACTTCTCGGCGGCAAGCACCTCTTCTTGTTCTTCCTTCGTTGTTCGCGCGCGGCTCTGCTTTGCCGGGCGGCGTCGTCCTTGTCGCTTTCTCTGCGCCAACATCCTCCCGGGAGTCTCCTCCCCTCTTCAGCGTCGCACTTATCACCCGAGCATAGAGCTCGGCGGCGTCCCGAATCTTGGTCATCGCCATCTCTCACGCATGCGGCGGTTACGACGCGTTCGGTGAAGCAGCGATAACCGCGGCGGGGTGGACATCGAGGATGTTGTGCTGCACACGGTGAAGCGTTGGATATACTTGCGCAGGATTCTCCTTCATACGGGCCAAAATGTGGAGATCGCTCTCTGGCCGTGGGGTTTGTGGCGCCGGTGAAGGCGCCAACAAACCGATGGCAAAGATCTGCCCAAGAAGAAATGGAGCCTTCGGCAAGTGCATAAGCCAAGAACGAACGCTCGCTTAAGCACGAAGCGGAAATGGTTCGCCGAGAATCTTGTCGTCGCGCCCCGGCAGCCTGCACGCGATGGTGTAGACACCGAGGAACTCCGAGGGTGCGTCTTGCCGTCGTACTTTTCCGATGCGTCGGGCTTGAAATTCTTCATCTGGGCCTTTGGGCGTGCCGCAGCTCGCGGGTGAACGCAGGGCAGCTTGCGCGCGACGGCAAGTCGCTGGTTCACGGGCGCGACGCGTCGACAGCGTTCCCAGCTCTCTGGGTCGATTGTCGCCGAGCTTCTCGGCGGCGCTTCGATAATGGTCCGGCGTCTTCTTGTCGCCCGATCGTCGAGACTGGCGTTGATCCCGGCGAGTCCGCGGATCCGGCGATGCCGTGGAGCCGTCGTCGGCGTTGTTCCAGCTGGACGGCGTCTTTTGCTTCTGCGGCGGGGAGTGCTGTGGTTGCACCCGGCGGTTTTGTCGCCGTCGGCCTTCGTCTTCTCAGCTTGCCGCGGCCGCGAGGTCGCCGGCGGCTGTGAAGAGTCGTTGTTGGCGAAGGCGACCAGGCTCTTGATGGTAGCCCTCCAGTCTTCGGCCTTGTCCGCCGCTGGGGAAGTCGAAGCGATTGCGCCCTTGCGGCGCTTCTGCGGAGTGAGGGGGCGGGAAGCGGCGGTGCGATGGCGGGTATGCTCGGACTCTAACGGTGTTAGAAGGGCAGGTCCTGCCGGCGCCTTCGCTTTGCTTGTGTCCGGGCGTTGGTCCGGAGCGTCCCGCGAGCCTCCGGCGTGTCCTTGCCCCAGCAGGCGGATACCACCTCCCGTGGTATGGCGCTGCTGGGTTGTCGTGCGCTGAGATGGACGTGGATCCACGGAGACCGAGGCGCGGTCATCCGTCCTGTCCTTGGATCTGGTTGCGCCGCGAGTGTCCTCGCCGGCGGCCACCCTTCCGACGGCGTCTCCTCCACCCACCGTTGGCTCCGGTGGCGGCGGATGAGACGCAGACGGGCCTCCAACCTCCGAAGCCTTCTTCTTGGGCCATGGCGCAATTGTTGGCGAAGTTGTTGATGGCCGAGAGGTTGATGAAGAACGCGCGCAGCTGAACGCCGGATCAGTCTGCACAACCTCGACGCCCCTACCTGGCGCGCCAAAGATGCTGGGGAATCTGCCCGCCCGCGGACACCTATGGGGCCGGGCCCTTGTGAGTCTTGATGCGAGGCGGAGGGAGCACGGAGAGCAGATCGAGGCGAGCACGCTGGCGGCTTTTTACCCAGCCGGAGCTCTCCGGAGAGATAAAACTCCTCTTGCTGCTTTGTGTTGTATTGAGCTCGGGGCTTGAAGAGCTCTGAGAGCAGCTACACCAGCGAGAGTGGCTAAAGATTCGAACCCCCCTCACGTTGTGCATGGGCCTCCTTTTATAGTGCAAGGGGTCACCGACAGGTGTCAATGTAGGAGAAAGGGGTAAAAATGTAAAAGAGGTGGTAGTTGGAACAGTGCGGGAACAGTGAAGCTATAGTGCATGAACAGTGGTTGCTACCTCGTTGTGACAGTGGGGGACAAGGGCATTTAATGCCCGTCGCCGTCGACCCCAAAAGCTCCCGCCCTTGCGTCTCCGTCTGCCACGGCGATGGATCCACCACCGTGAAGTGCCACCGTGTCCCCCAGGCTGCACAGCCATCCGCCACGCGTCCCTGGAAAGGCTCCAGGGCGACGCGTGGGCTGATGAGCTGGAGCGCGGGCACACAGCGTAGTCCTCCCGGCAAGCACCTTGCCGGGCCTTGACTCTGCGGACCGGGAGCTTGCGGGTTCGTAACTTGTCGCTTCCCGGGCCCTCGCCGGGACGCATATAGCGCCGAGGCGTGTCTTCTATGATGTAATCTTCTAGTCCTCCTGGCGAGCTCCTCTTGCCAGGGCCTTGCGTGAGTGATGTAACCTTGAGCCTGGAACGGCCTTCCCGGCAAGCTCCGCTTGCCGGGGTCTCGATCTTCTGTCTTGTATACTTTGTCTCTGAATGGTTTGACATGGAGTAGGAAGGTCTCCGGCAAGCACGTGGTAAACCCTGCCGCGGGAAGCTGCAACTGCCCGTGCACAAGTTGGGGTACTGAGGTACCCCTACCTTAGTACACCGACATTATCGGATCCAATACCGGACCCGATAGCTTAACGGCGTTCTGTTACGGTGGATGCCACGTGTTGGTCACCCTTGATGAAAGCACTTCTATGACGCGTGATTTATCGTCATGGAAGTGGACACTTCCATGATGATAATTTTGGTAATGTCATGGAACACTTCTACGACAGCACAGGTATGACTATCTTGATTCTGTCATAAAATCGTCATGGATGTACATGCATGACAAAAAACGCGACCTACTGTGACAAACACGTATCATCACGGAAGTGTATTTTTTTGTAGTGTCTCTCTTCGACATGAACGCTAGATTCGATCCACGGTGATAGATTTGATCCACGACGGACGGGAATGGGGAATAGAGTTAGCTAAGCATAGGGGTAAATCATACTAGTTCATAGCAGTTCATACGAGTTCATACATAGCAGTTCATACATGCAAGATCGGTAGATTTAGGGATTGAGGGATAGGGAAATAGGGGGAAAGGGGGTATAGAATGGACACCGGCTGACCGCGGTGGCCGTCATCAGCGTGCGGAGCGGCTGATTGAGCTGCTAGCCTTCATCTTCCTCTCCATCGACGTGCGGGCCGGCGGGTCGTCCTCGTCGTCCTCGGCGGAGTCGAGGTCGATCTTCTAGGTAGGACAAACTGGCTCCGGCGCCCTAGCTGGCATGTGCACTGCCTCTTCTTACTCCTCCTTAGGCTCCCCACCGATGACCGCCGGCAGCGCGATACCCGTCTCCCAGTACACTGCGGCACGTCAGTCATTAGGAGCAAAGTAGGTCTTGTACTTGCGCCACTTCTTCCTCTGTTTAGGGTCGTCAGAGACGGACTGATTCATGGCCCAGCGAAGGATGTCAACTACCATCGCGCCCTTCACTGGGTCCGGAATCAGCGTCTTCAGCTCATCTTGAGTGGCCTTCATGAGCACAGCATTGGATTCGTTCTGCATGTCTGGCATGGAGCCGAAGTTCGAGCACACCTCCATGGTGTTCTCGAACTTGGTCCGGTCACCAGCCGTCCACCCGAGGAAGAAGGCCCTCCAGCCAATACCCCAAGGGAAGGGGTTGCCGTTGGAGCTGGAGCTAGAGCTCTTGGCGATGGGGAGGAGGAAGGTTGACAGTGAGAGAAGAGAGGGGGTGCGTAAATAGTGGTGGGCAGGGTGAGTAAATATAGGGGGTGGAGAGGAGGAGAAGAGTGACAGTCATGCCGTTTTAACTACAAGCTCTTGAATTAGCCATGAACTCTGTGCATTGCCTGACTCCATGACTTGTGTGCAGATCGAGGATAGCAATGAGATGGGCACGGAGGTGCTCCTGGCCGTTGACAGCAAGGGCAAGAAGCCCCTTCACCCACTGCCACCCGCCACCGAGGAAGACCCGAAGACACCTGAGGGTGGCGACGACGAGGGCATGCAGGAGCCCCCTAGCAATAAGCGCCGCAACTACGACCACTACCATCAGGAGGATGGCCCAACTCACTTCTGCAAGGTCGTCCTTGCACCGAAGCTTGAGCGCATCCCCATGCTCCTGGACTTCACCAAGCACTTCGTTGTGGTGCTGACGGAGTTCAAGCTCAGGAACAACACCGGTTGCTCTTGGAAGGTGACGGTCAAGCTGATGAATGGCAGGGTGACCCTGGATCAGGGTTGGGCCACCTACGCAGTCGTTCATTAGATCAAGATCGGCTACATGGTGACGTTCAAGCTCCTCACTCCCGACACCCTCAAGGTCATCATCTTCGATGACGATGGCATTGACGTCGTCAACCAGTGCGGGAAGCACGACGAAGCCTTCGCCACCAAGGAGTAGGGCTGTGGCCTCCCTAAGTACTATCGAGTCTGCTATGGATTATGCGTAGAACTGTTATGAACTGTCATACTGCTTATATCTGAATTATCTAGTTGATGCTCTATTTATACTCTGTTGTGCTTATGATGTGTGCTGCCGAAGTGTGGTGGTAACCTCACCAACTAGCCAAAGAGCTTACCACACATCATGCCTTGCATACAACCAAACACCATGCAGGCAACGAAACACAAGGCAGTGTGGTTCAGCCCATGCAGGTAAGAGGGCATGCAGGCAACCAAACAACATGCATATGGTGCATTTCAGGCTGCATTTGGATAGCCAGGTTGGGTGGAGAAGTGTATGCAATGCGGGTACTGTAGCACACGGCAACCAAACACGCCCTTACAAGTTGTTCACGTCAAAGCAAAAGAAAAGGTATTAGAAGTTGAAGGTGCCTGAGGGAGTCCTAGATTAGGGGGTGTCCGGATAGCTGAACTATCACCGTTGGCCGGACTCCTGGAATATGAAGATACAAGATTCAAGACTTCGTCCCGTGTCCGGATGGGACTTTCCTTGGCGTGGAAGGCAAGCTTGGCGATATGGATATGTAGATCTCCTACCATTGTAACCGACTCTGTGTAACCCTAACCCTCTTCAGTGTCTATATAAACCTGAGGGTTTTAGTCCGTAGGACGAACAACAATCATACCATAGGCTAGATTCGAGGGTTTAGCCTCTCTGATCTCGTGGTAGATCTACTCTTGTACTACCCATATCATCAATATTAATCAAGCAGGAGTAGGGTTTTACCTCCACCGAGAGGGCCCGAACCTGGGTAAAAACATCGTGTCCCTTGTCTCCTGTTACCATCCGCCTAGACGCACAGTTCGGGACCCCCTACCAGAGATCCGCCGGTTTTGACACCTGTAGGACCTTGAAGTATGTCTAGAGGGGGGTGATTAGACTACTTGACCAATTAAAAACTTAACCTTTTCCCAATTTTAGAGTTTGGCAGATTTTAGCTATCTTAGGACAAGTCAAGCAATCATCACACAAATCAAGCAAGCATGCAAGAGTATATAGGCAGCGGAAATTAAAGCATGCAGCTTGCAAGAAAGTAAAGGGAAGGGTTTGGAGGATTCAAACACAATTGGAGACACGGATGTTTTTGGCGTGGTTCTGATAGGTGGTGCTATCGTACATCCACGTTGATGGAGACTTCAACCCACAAAGGGTAAGGGCTGCGCGAGTCCACGGAGGGCTCCACCCACGAAGGGTCCACGAAGAAGCAACCTTGTCTATCCCACCATGGCCATCGCCCACGAAGGACTTGCCTCACTAGTGGTAGATCTTCACGAAGTAGGCGATCTCCTTGCCCTTACAAACTCCTTGGTTCAACTCCACAATCTTGTCAGAGGCTCCCAAGTGACACCTAGCCAATCTGGGAGACACCACTCTCCAAGAAGTAACAAATGGTGCGTTGATGATGAACTCCTTGCTCTTGTGCTTCAAATGATAGTCTCCCCAACACTCAACTCTCTCTCATAGGATTTGGATCTGGTGGAAAGAGGGTTTGAGTGGAAAGCAACTTGGGGAAGGCTAGAGATCAAGATTCATATGGTAGGAATGGAATATCTTGGCCTCAACACATGAGTAGGTGGTTCTCTCTCAGAAATGGTAACTTGGAAGTGTAGGTTTAGTCTGATGGCTCTCTTCACGAATGAAGAGGAGGTGGAGGGGTATATATAGCCTCCACACAAAATCAAACCGTTACACACAATTTACCAAACTCGGTGGGACCAATTCAATAGACTCGGTCGGACGGATTTAGTAAACCTAGTGACCGTTAGTGATTTACAGTGGGACTGACATGCATCTCGGTGAGACTGATTCGGTTAGGGTTAGGGCATAACGTAATCTCGGTAAGACCGATTACACAAACTCGGTGAAACAGATTTTGGTAATAAGCTTTCCAGAGAATTGGCCAGGTAAACTCGGTGAGACCGATTTGCTCTTTTCAGTGAGACCCAAATGTTACAAAAGGGAACAGAGAGTTTACATTACAATCTCGATGGGACCGATCGCTCACTTCGGTTAGACCGAAACATTGTGAAGGGAAACAGAGAGATGACAATCCCATCTCGGTGAGACTGAGATCCCTATCAGTAAGACCGATTTACTTAGGGTTTGTGGCAGTGGCTATGACTTTTGGAATCGGTGGCGCCGGATTGGAAGAATCGGTGTGACCGATTTTGGCATTGGGTTTAGGTCATTTGTGGATGTGGGAAAGTAGCTGAGGATTTTGGAGCATATCACAAAGCACATGAAGCAAGAGGCTCATTAAGCAACACCTCATCCCTCCTTGATAGTATTGGCTTTTCCTATAGACTCAATGTGATCTTGGATCACTAAAATATAAAATGAAGAGTCTTGAGCTTTTGAGCTTGAGCCAATCCTTTGTCCTTAGTATTTTGAGGGATCCACTTTCATCAACCATGCCATGCCATTCATTGAGCTTTCCTGAAATAATAGTCTTGGAATAGCATTAGCTCAATGAGCTATATGTTGTTATGAATTACCAAAACCACCTAGGGATAGTTGCACTTTCAATCTCCCCCTTTTTTGTAATTGATGACAACATGTAGATCAAAGCTTCGACAAATGATAATAAGAATAAAAACATCGTCGCTTTGAGAAGTATGTGATAAGCAAGATCTCCCCCTAAATTTGTGCATAGTTTAAAATTTGCTTTGGACTGCAAATGCACAAGGAATTAGGCTCATGGGTTACTCTTCCATGTCACATACATCTTGGTGGAGCGCTCAAAATGATAAGTACTGAATACGTGCACTCATCACCAAGCAAAGTGAATGATCACATAAGATAGGTAGGATAATATCATCAAACATGCATAAGTGTAGCTTATGATCAAACACATGATGATCAATGTCTCGCAAGCATAGTATCTCAACCAATCAAAAGCAAACAAGTTTAAACCAACAAAGCAAGAGAGAACAAAAGCAACACTCTCTCTCTCGAAGCCTATGATCTATACATTTTTCTCCCCCTTTGGCAACAAGTTACCAAAAAGTTCATAGAAAATGCGTAGTGCTAGATCGGCTCTCAGGCTTGATCTTCAGTTGGTGGTGTAGAGATGGCTCCTTGGACGAAGGCTTCAGTAGATGTAGAGGGTGCTGGAGTTGATGCTGAAGCTAGTTGCACTGTAGCTGAAGGGGAAGTAGGTGGTGCTGAAGATGTTGCTCTAGTGTCTGGCACTGGCACAACAGCTGACCTCTGAGCTCTAGGCACTCTGGCAAAGACATTAGTGGTTGTCTTGCCCTTCCTCTCCTGCATGTCATCCTGCAGTTTCTCCACAACTGTCTGAATCTCAGTTACCTTGACATCAAGATCATGAAATTTGAGTTCCATGATTCTCCAGGCTCTCCTGATTCTGAGTGAGGGTTGCCAATCCCTTCTCAATCCTCAGAGATGATGCTATCAAGTAACCAAGCTGCTCCTGCTTGTTTTTCAAGAAATACTCAGATGCCTCCTCTTGAGTTGGCATCTTGGCAGCCTTCTCTTTCCTTGCCTTCTCCCTCTTCTCTTGAGCTTAAACTGATGATGGATCATCCTCATTCATGACAACCTCATTGTCTTCAAAGTCTGGATAGAGTGGAAAATGTACCCTATCCAATAGATATTTGCCAGTTCCCATCTTTGAGTTGATCAATTCCTGAATGTGAGGTGCATAACCACAGCTCCTCTTCTGATCTGCTGCAGTCCTCTAATGGTTTCAACTATAAGGCTCATGGCTTTGAATTTCTGTGGCACATCAAATAAATGCAACATATTGATGGCATGCCCTCTGATCATGTTGTGGTCACCAGACTTGGGCAACAGAGTGTGCCTCTGAATCCAATTGATAGTAGGCAGCCCTGACAACAGAAAATGGACTAATCCAAAAGAGAAAGTCTCTAGGGCTTTGTCTGGGATCTCCTTGTACATGTGTGTCATGGTATTGTGTCCCATTTTCTTCTTAGCATATACATCCAGACCATCATCATTTTCCTTTGGGGCATTTATCAGTTTTGCCCATTCTTCAATAGTAGATTGGTACCTTGTACCTTCAGACATCCAAACAATTCTTCCATCTGGGTAAAAATGTGCTGTGGAGTAGAATTGCATGATTAGTTCATCATTCCAGTTTGTGAGCTTTTGCCCAACTAAATCTGCAACTCCATAAGCAACAATGCTGTCTTGCACTCCAGGATAGTGCTCTTCATTTTCCTTCATGTAGGTTCAGTCGACCCACCTCATATCACAAACTATGGGCTTCTTGTCCAATAAGATTGTCTCATAGAAGTCTTGTTGTTCTTTTGTATGGAACCTGTAATCAACAGCAGTTCTTCTCCTTGTGGCATATGGATCTGCCATCCTCCATAGCCTCAATCCTGAGTCTTTTCTAATGTTTATGTCCTCAGCCACAGGATGGGCATCATTGTGATCTGGTATCTTAGGCTTGAGCTTCCTTAGAACCTGTCCTTCTTCATCTTCCTCCTTAGCAATCTCAGGCACTGGGGCCTTGTTCTTCTCAGCAGCTGGAATACTCCTGGTATTCCTCTTTGGTGCAGACTTGGCCTTGGGGGCAGCTTTGGGTGCTTCCTTGGGCCTAGATGTTGCAGCCCCTGATTTAGTAGCATCACCCATAAGCTTTGGTACCTTTGGTGTTGGTGCAGCAACCTCTTCCTCTTCCACAGAATCTCTTCTCATTGTGGGCTTTCCAAGAACCTAGGCAGTTGTGGTTCTTGCTCTCTTCTTCTTCTTGCCCTGAGCACCTTCATCCTCTAATTCAATTGAAAACTTCATTGTCTCTCCATTGGGGACTTTCTTGGGTTTGGAAGAAGTGACTTTCTTCTCAGGTGCCTCTTTGGGTTCAGACTTTTCAGGTAGTTGAGTTGATGCTCTGGCCTTGGACATTGGTTGTCTTCCTGCAGGCCTTTTCATCTTCATGCCTGGCTTTGTATCCTTTGCTGAGCCATATTCCTTCTTGAGCACCACTTTCTTGGAAGTAGCCTCATCTTCTTCAGCTTTGTAGTCCTCATCTTCTGAGTCTGAGGTTCTCTTTCTCCTTTGCCTGGTAGCAGCCTTAGGCAGGTTGCTAGGAGTGCTTCTGCTCCCTTCTGGCTATCACTCTGGTCTGACATGCTGCAAAGGCTGACTGCTGACCCTGTGAAGAGTTATAGATGAGATAGAGTGGATGAGCATCACAAAATGCAGAGATTTTTCAAAAGAATGATTCAAAAATTCAGTTTTATTTTTCCACAGAAAGCATTTCGGATCAACCGATTTTCAAACTCGGTGATACCAAAGCAGGTTTTGGAACCTAAACTGATGAACTCGGTTGGACCGAGTCACAGTTCGGTGGCACCGAGACTGCTAGGGTTTCACAGAATCCTAAAATTGGTCGCACTGATTAGTAATTCTCAGTCAGACCGAGAGTCACTAGTGCAATGGCATATGCCAAATCGGTGAGACCGAGTTTTTCAACTTGGTGGGTCCGAGATGGTTTCGGCGGAAACCTAACCCTAAAAATTTGAATCTAATCTACTCTACGAACTACTTTGGCTGGATAGGATTGTTTCAATTCTGGCAAGAATCAATAAGAGTACAATGTGCTAGGAATCAGATGTGGATAGCACAAAGGTCGAGTCCATACCCTAGTGCGGCGATGAACTCGCTACGGCGGCAACGGTGGGGTTGAATTCCGTTGACGACGGCGGAGACTAGTGACAGGAGGCGGCTGGCAACGAGGAGACGATCCGGAGACCATCGATGGCAGAGCGAGCTATTGCGCGGGCGAAGGGGTTCGGAGAAATTTCCAAAATTTTGCCCATGTCTATATATAGCCCGACCCTATGGGTGTGACCGAGTGGAACAACTCGGTGGCACCAAGATGCATAACTATGTTCAGTTACAGCAACTCGGTGTGACCGAAAAGTTCAAATCGGTTGCACCGAGATTGAAAACTCAGATCAACTTAATGATCTCGGTAGGACCGAAATGGAGGAATCGGTCAGACCGGGAATCACAAAGAGGTTTTGGAAGTTTAAGTCTATGACAAATCGGGGACTCCGAGTGCTCCTCACACAGAGTGGTTCGAATCTGACTTGATCAAATTTTGTGATGTAGCATGAATAGAGTTTGAGACGAGAAAAGCATAGATAGCTAGAGAGGGTTCTTAGGCATTCTTGTCCATCCACTTGGCCAAAAGAAGAAAGAACCAAACAATCAAAACAACAAGTGGATGTCCTTGAATGAGGAAAATATGCACCAACATGCTCACACAATAAACTGGCAAATGAAATATGTGGCAAAGCATGCACAACCAATTCTAGCATCTATAAAACAATTGGCAATGACTAGGTCATCTATATATGAGTATATTGACTTAGGAGTCAAATGAGAACATTTGATCATAGGTCATACTCATCGTTTAAGCTCAAGTAGGGTTACCACTTTTACATAATGCATTGATGTGTTCACACCATTTGAGTTGCTTTGACTCAATTTTTTTTGAGTTAAGCGACCCCTAGATGTGAGATCCCCACTTTAGAGGGATGAACTAACCTTGGGTTTTGTCGATGATGACTTCATGTAGGTGTTGAAGATGTGGATGCTCAATATTGATGTAGATCATTTGGAGCAATCCTTTGGAGTGAGTTGCACTTTCAACTTACCTACGTGGGTTAGTCCCACAAGGAACAAACAAGAATATCCGTAGACATAGAGTGATGCACACACAAGATGATGTCCATGAAAGCATTAGGTTACCTTGTCCCTTACCTTACCAACATGAGGGTTTGTGACTCCTTGAACTAGTGCAAGATGTGGAAGTTGATTGCACTTTTCCTTGCCATAAAGATATGAGTGAAGAATGTTGGCAGAGTCACCCTCAAGAACTCTCTAGTTCTTCTTCTTCGGGATCCACATCATCTTGATGGGAATCCTTGGAGTTGTAGTTGTACTTGATGAAGTAGAACTTGACATAGTCTTGGGAATCGATTTGACCGAGACCTTAGGTGCTTCTTCAAATGCATCAATCTCTTCTTGAAGCTTATCCTTGCCTTTGTTCTTGTGGTCTTGTGGAGGAAGATCATCTTGAGCTTGTGTTCCCTTGAAGGAAGTAGGATCATACTTCTCTTGTTGAGGAACAAACTTCGTCTTGGGGTATTGATCTTCTTCCCACTAAACTCCATTGGCACTGAACTTCCGTTCAAAACCAACACCTTGATTCTTCCGGTGTCTTCCTTGCTTGCGTACAATTTCCTCGAATTTCTTACTCCCGACAAGGCTCTTGTAAACACCTTTCTCTATAATTCCCTTCAATAAGCTATTTTCTTGCTCATGTGTAACTTGGCTAAGAGAATCATTAGTGGAATCAAGAGAACTACTAGAAGCAACAATATTGGATTTAACATTATTATTGTTACTACTAGAGGAAGTATCTTTCTTGTACTTGTTACTAGACTTGACTTGAGGCATGTAAGTAGATAAGAGTAAACGCTTGGCAATGTAAGAAGAACTTTTCTTACGGAGATCATCATTGATTGCTTTAAGAACTCATGCTCTTGCTCAAGATTGAGCTTTTCAAAGGGTAACTTCTCATGAGCCCTTAAAAGTTATCGATGATCTTCGAAGATAGTTTCATGAGCCAACTTTAGAGTGTTTAGTTCTTTAGTTAGAAGCTCACTTTTCTCCTTATCATTGTCATTCGTTTGATTAGCATGATTAATTGACGTTTCATCATAGTATTCATCACTAGAGTTGTCAACAAGTAAATCATCATCCACAAGCAGGTCATCTTCATCACTATTGAAATCAACATACTTAGGATGTGTTACCTTTGGACCTTTGGCCATGAAGCATCGTCCAATTCCTTCATTTGGTGAATCAAATATGTCGTAGGAGTTGGTTGACACAAGTGCTAGACCGGCAATAACTTCATCTTGAGTATGTTCGGAGTTGGAGTGATAGCTTCTCTCGGAGTGATTGTCGGAGTCGGAGCCGGATACCCATTCACCAACATGAGCTTGATGTCTTCGTTTTGTGTAGCTCCTTGATGACTTGTCCTTCCTTTCCGAATCCTTGCTTCTCCCTGAGGGTCTTCTTTCATAACGATCATCTCTACTCCTCCTCTCTCTTGGTGGTGATTCTTCTCTTTTGCTTCTTCTTTTTGGAGAATCTTCTCTTCTTTTGTAGGGTGTCGTACACTCATTGGAGTAGTGTCCAGGCCTCCCACAATTGTAGCAATTGCGCTCTCGACTAGAAGATCTTTTGTCATGATAAGACCTTGACTTGGAGCTTCTTTCTTCGCTTCTACTCTTGTAGAATTTGTTGAAGTTCTTCACCATTAAGCTCAATTCTTCATTGAAGGTTTGTTTCTCACTTGATGATGTGGGGGCTTCACTTGAGGCTTTGTAAGCACCACTTGACTTGTTGTGAAGTTCCTCCTTATCCTTGAGTGACATCTCATGAGCAACAATTCTTCCAATGACTTCCGTTGGCTTGAAATCTTTGTAGTTTGGCATCATCTGAATCAAAGTGCACACGGTATCATACTTTCCATCCAATGCTCTTAGGATCTTCTTGATGATGAATTTGTCGGTCATCTCTTCACTCCCTAAGCCGGCAATCTCATTTTTGATAAGTGCAAGCCTAGAGTACATTTCAGCGACACCTTCACCATCCTTCATTTTGAACTTGTCAAGCTGACTTTGGAGCACATCCAACTTGGATTCTTTGACGGATTCGGTACCTTCATCCATATCAATCAAAGTATCCCAAATTTCCTTTGCATTCTCAAGACGGCTGATTTTGTTGAATTCTTCGGGGCACAATCCATTGAAGATGATATCACAAGCTTGAGCGTTGTATTGCAGCATCTTCAATTCTTCTGCATTTGCTTCACGGTTCGGTTCTCTCCCATCAAAGAATTCACCTTGCAAGCCAATACAAATAATTGCCCAAACGGCGGGGTTATGTCCGAGAATATGCATTTTCATCTTATGCTTCCAACTAGCAAAATTAGTACCATCAAAGTAAGGACCTCGACGGTGATAATTTCCCTCGCTAGACGCCATACTCTCCTAGGTTGTGAAACCAAGGCTATGACCACCAAAAGCTATGAAATCAAAGCAAATGGAGACCAAAGCTCTGATACCACTTGTAGGACCTTGAAGTATGTCTAGAGGGGGGTGATTAGACTACTTGACCAATTAAAAACTTAACCTTTTCCCAATTTTAGAGTTTGGCAGATTTTAGCTATCTTAGGACAAGTCAAGCAATCATCACACAAATCAAGCAAGCATGCAAGAGTATATAGGCAGCGGAAATTAAAGCATGCAACTTGCAAGAAAGTAAAGGGAAGGGTTTGAAGGATTCAAAAGCAATTGGAGACACAGATGTTTTTGGCGTGGTTCGGATAGGTGGTGCTATCGTACATCCACGTTGATGGAGACTTCAACCCACGAAGGGCAATGGCTGCGCGAGTCCACGGAGGGCTCCACCTACGAAGGGTCCACGAAGAAGCAACCTTGTCTATCCCACCATGGTCGTCGCCCACGAAGGACTTGCCTCACTAGCGGTAGATCTTCACGAAGTAGGCGATCTCCTTGCCCTTACAAACTCCTTGGTTCAACTCCACAATCTTGTCGGAGGCTCCCAAGTGACACCTAGCCAATCTAGGAGACACCACTCTCCAAGAAGTAACAAATGGTGCATTGATGATGAACTTCTTGCTCTTGTGCTTCAAATGATAGTCTCCCCAACACTCAACTCTCTCTCAAAGGATTTGGATCTAGTGGAAAGAGGGTTTGAGTGGAAAGCAACTTGGGGAAGGCTAGAGATCAAGATTCATATGGTAGGAATGGAATATCTTGGCCTCAACACATGGGTAGGTGGTTCTCTCTCAGAAATGGTAAGTTGGAAGTGTAGGTTTAGTCTGATGGCTCTCTTCACGAATGAAGAGGAGGTGGAGGGGTATATATAGCCTTCACACAAAATCTAACCGTTACACACAATTTACCAAACTCGGTGGGACCGATTCAACAGACTCGGTCGGACCGATTTAGTAAACCTAGTGACCGTTAGTGATTTTCGGTGGGACTGACATGCATCTCGGTGAGACCGATTCGGTTAGGGTTAGGGCATAACGTAATCTCAGTAAGACCGATTACACAAACTCGGTGGGACCGATTTGCTCTTTTCGGTGAGACCGAAATGTTACAAAAGGGAAACAGAGAGTTTACATTACAATCTCGGTGGGACCGATCGCTCACTTCGGTTAGACCGAAACATTGTGAAGGGAAACAGAGAGTTTATAATCCCATCTCGGTGAGACCGAGATCCCTATCGGTAAGACCGATTTGTTTAGGGTTTGTGGCAGTGGCTAAGACTTTTGGAATCGGTGGCGCCGGATTGGAAGAATCGGTGTGACCGATTTTGGCTTTGGGTTTAGGTCATTTGTGGATGTGGGAAAGTAGCTGAGGGTTTTGGAGCATATCACAAAGCACATGAAGCAAGAGGCTCATTAAGCAACACCTCATCCCTCCTTGATAGTATTGGCTTTTCCTATAGACTCAATGTGATCTTGGATCACTAAAATATAAAATGAAGAGTCTTGAGCTTTTGAGCTTGAGCCAATCCTTTGTCCTTAGTATTTTGAGGGATCCACTTTCATCATCCATGCCATGCCATTCATTGAGCTTTCCTGAAATAATAGTCCTGGAATAGCATTAGCTCAATGAGCTATATGTTCTTATGAATTACCAAAACCACCTAGGGAGTTGCACTTTCAACACCGACATTGGTGCTTTCATTGAGAGTTCCTCTGTGTCGTCACCTTTTGGCCCGATGGCTCCGTCGATCATCAACAATGACGCGGTCCAGGGTGAGATTTTCTCCCTGGACAGATCTTCGTATTCGGCGGCTTTGCACTGCGGGCCAATTCGCATGGCCATTTGGAGCAGATCGAAAGCTATGCCCCTGGCCATCAGGTCAGATTTGGGAGTTTGAACTACACGGCTAACATCCGCGGAGACTTGATCTTCGACGGATTCGAGCCACAGCCAAGCGCGCCGCACTGTCTCGATGGGTATGATCTAGCTCTGCCGCCGAACAATGCCCTGGAGGCCGCACCACCGTCCGCTCCGACCCTTAGCTCAGAGCCGACTTCACCGATCGAGGACGGGTGGCTGGACACTGCCTCGGGGGCTACGATCTCTACGGCGATTGAGCCGAACACCATCCCTGTCCTTTGCAAAGCCCGTGACTCCGAGGTGCCGGACTCCTCTCCGGACTCCGAACCTCCCGCGCCCCGCCAAACAAATCTGATTGGGCGTCGGTTATGGAGTTCACTGCCGTGGACATCTTTCAGCACTCGCCCTTTGGCGACATCCTGAATTCACTAAAGTCTCTATCTTTATCAGGAGAGCCCTGGTACTATGGTCAGGAAGGTTGGGATTCGGACGATGAAGAAATTCAACGCCCACCCACCACCCACTTTGTAGCCACTGTCGACGATTTAACCGGCATGCTTGACTTTGACTCCGAAGACATCAACGGTATGGATGATGATGCAGGAGACAACCAAGAACCAGCGCCTATAGGGCACTGGAAGGCCACCTCGTCATACGACATATACATGGTGGACACCCCAAAAGATGGGAATGGCAATGGGACAGCGGAGGATGACCCCTCCAAGAAACAACCCAAGCGCTGGCGTCAGCGGCGCCGCTCTAAATCCCGCCACAGCAAAAACAGTGAGTCCGGCACGGGACATAATAACACCCCGAACAGTGCCGAAGACAACCCACTCCATCAGGATTCAGCACAGGAGGAGGGAGAAGCCAGCCCTCATGATAGAGCGGCAGACAGAGAGGTAGAGGACGATAATTATATGCCTCCCTCCGAAGCTGAAGCAAGCCTCGACGACAACAAATTCATCGTGCCCGAGGATCCCGTCGAACAAGAGCGTTTCAAGCGCAGGCTTATGGCCACGGCAAGAAGCCTCCAGAAAAAGCAACAGCAGCTTAGAGCTAATCAAGACTTGCTAGATGGACCGAAGGCCTCCTAGCTGAAGAGTACAAACTCGATCGCCCCTCCAAGAGCTACCCAAAACGCAGGCTGCTACCCCAATCAGAGGAGGAAGCACCCAAACCTACATCACGAGCGCATGACGCGGCCGACCGGCCACCTCATGCCTGCGACAGAGAGGCCTCTAGGCCCTCCACTAAAGCCGCACCCCGGCGTCGCTCGAAAAGTACAAAGCCACGGGGAAACCCACCAGACCTGCGAGACATATTGGAGGACAAGGCAAGGCAAATAAGATCGATCTACGGATCGCGTGAGCGCCCCATGATACGTGATGACAACCGTCACGCCGGATACAGCAATTCCGGCCGGGCCGAACACAGTAGAAAAAGCTCATTTGAGCTGCGTCGTGATATAGCCCAATACAGAGGAGCCGCACACCCACTATGCTTCACAGATGAAGTAATGGATCATCAAATCCCCGAGGGTTTTAAACCCATAAACATTGAATCATACGACGGCACAACAGATCATGCGGTTTGGATTGAGCACTATCTCCTTCACATCCACATGGCCCGCGGTGATGAGCTACACGCCATCAAATACCTCCCACTCAAGCTTAAAGGACCAGCGCGGCATTGGCTCAACAGCTTGCCAGTAGAATCAATTGGTTGTTGGGAAGACCTGGAAGCCGCATTCCTTGATAACTTCCAGGGCACATATGTGCGACCACCAGACACCGATGACCTAAGCCACATAATTCAGCAGCCAGATGAATCGGCAAGACAATTCTGGACATGGTTCTTAACCAAGAAAAATCAAATCGTTCACTGTCCGTATGCAGAGGCCCTTGCAGCCTTCAAACATAACATCCGCGACGAGTGGCTTGCCCGGCACCTAGGATAGGAAAAGCCGAAATCCATGACAGCCCTCACATCACTCATCACCCGCTTCTGTGCGGGAGAAGACAGCTGGCTAGCTCGCAGTAACAACCTGACCAAAAACCCTGGTAGTTCGGATACCAAGGACAGCAATGGCGGGTCGCATCACAACAAGCACAAGCGTCGCATTAACGGCGATAATGCTGAAGATACGGCAGTCAATGCCGGATTCAGAGGCTCTAAACCCGGTCAGCGGAAAAAGCCGTTCAAAGGAAACACTCAGGGCCCGTCCAATTTGGACCGAATACTCGATCGCTCGTGCCAGATACATGGCACCCCCAAAAAACCAGCCAACCACACCAAAATGGATTGTTGGGTGTTCAAGCAGGCAGGCAAGTTAAATGCCGAAAACAACGATAAGGGGTTGCGTGGCGATGATGAGGAGGAGCCCCGGCCGCCGAACAATAGAGGACAGAAGGGCTTTCCCCCACAAGTGCGGATGGTGAACATGATATACGCAACCCATATACCCAAAAGGGAGCAGAAGCATGCACTAAGGGACGTATACGCGATGGAGCCAGTCGCCCCAAAGTTCAACCCATGGTCCTCCTGCCCGATCACATTTGATCAAAGGGACCACCCCACTAGCAACCACCACGACGGATTCGCCGCATTGGTTCTTGACCCAATCATTGACGGATTTCACCTCACTAGAGTCCTAATGGACGGCGGCAGCAGCCTGAACCTGCTTTACCAGGATACAGTGCGCAAAATGGGAATAGACCCCTCAAGGATTAAACCCACAAAAATGTCCTTTAAAGGCGTCATACCGGGTGTAGAGGCCAACTGTACAGGCTCAGTAAAACTCGAAGTGGTCTTCGGATCCCCGGATAACTTCCGAAGCGAGGAATTAATCTTCGACATAGTCCCGTTCCGCAGCGGCTATCACACACTGCTCGGACGAACCGCATTTGCAAAGTTCAATGCGGTGCCACACTACGCATACCTCAAGCTCAAGATGACAGGCCCTCGAGGAGTAATCACGGTCAATGGAAACACCGAACGCTCTCTTCGAACGGAGGAGCATACGGCGGCCCTCGCGGCAGAAGTAGAAAACAGCCTCTTAAGGCAATTCTCGAGTCTGACTACTAAATGTCCGGACACCGCCAAGCGCGCCCGGAGTAACCTACAACAAGACCGCCTAGCACGTTCCGAGCACGCGTAGCAATGCGGCCCCAACCCTAGCCCTCGTGAAATCGCAAGACCAGTACCACGCGTACATAACT
Source organism: Aegilops speltoides (assembly GCA_021437245.1). Lineage (NCBI taxonomy): Eukaryota > Viridiplantae > Streptophyta > Magnoliopsida > Poales > Poaceae > Aegilops > Aegilops speltoides. Next base: position 34,324,001 of record CM038146.1, on the reverse strand, counting down.
ACGCTCTGGAGATACCATGGGCATAGGGGGAGGGGCACGACCACGGCATGCCCAGAGTGCAGCTCAACCACACCAGGGGCTCCCAATTGTGTCATTCTTTTTTTTTCTTATTTTTAGGACTCCGTTTTCCAGAAGCCCTGTCCGGCAGTAGAATCGCCGAACTCACGATGCAACAGCCAGGGAAGCAGAAAAGCTACGTCGAATGACCAGGTGGTCTCTATTACGAGCAGTATACCTGTTTTACATACTATCCCGCAGCCTACCCCAGGAGGGGGACATGTTAAATAGTCTCATCCCTTGCTTATCGCACTATTTGTATCGTTCTGCTTTCTTTGCAGTATCTTTTGAATAAACAATACATAGCTTCTGCTTATTATTGCATTCCTTTTTTTCCATAAATGTTCATCTATGACATGTTGCACCCGTACAACTTGGTACGGTCAATACACCAGGGGCTTTAGTACCCCAAAACATGGTGTGATAAGTCCGAACACTTACACAAGTGTGGCACCCCGAACTTATAGCATTATATGCATCGGCTACGAATCATGTCTTGGGTCAATAGTTGGGTTTGCCTGGCTCCCATGTTTTGGTACCTTACGTTCCGTTATATCGGCTAAGGTAGCGCTGGGAGAACCACTGCGATTGTGCCCCGGTTGAGCTGGGTTGAGCACCTCAGTGTAGAAAGCTAAAACTGACTGTCATGATAGGGCGAGAGCCGGTCGCTGTTCGAGAGGTTTTTCGGGTCCCTAAAGACTCATGCCGCTTAGAGCTAGGAGTTGGCATTGTCCGGCCAAGGCGTGGATAGCGCCCCGAACTCGGTCTTCCGAATACCAGGGGCTTCGCCGAAATTTAAAATTATAGAATTCTATGGCTAAGTGAGAGTGCTCAAGCATTATAGTCTGGTTGCCTCGTTCGTCATGTTGAACGCCTCCCTCGAAGGACCCAAGAATGGGAACAAAAGCGCTCAAGTTTATCCCGAACACCCCAGCAGTCATGGCATGGGGGCTGAAGCCAACGACTCGCCATCTCTCAAATTTGATAAACGGCCGCACAGAAGGTAATATTTTAAATTAACAAGTGTTGCTTAGCGCATATGAATAAAGTTTCCAGCGTACAGGATAACAAATGCGAGTCTAATCAAAAATTACTTCTTTGGAGAATTCACCCACTATAAGGCGGGCACCCTTTAGGACGCCCTCATAGTACATCTCGGGCCTGCGATACTCCTTGCCCGGTGGTGGCGCATCCGTCACAAGCTTCTCGGCGTCCATCTTGCCCCAGTGCACTTTACCACGGGCGAGGGCCCAATGGGCACCTTCAATGCAGACGGAACGCTTGATGACTTCAATCCATGGACAGGCGTCCACCAGCCGCCTCACCAGACCGAAGTAGCTCCCAGGCATGGCTTCCTTAGGCCACAGCCGAACTATGAGGCCCTTCATGGCCTATTCGGCCACCTTGTGGAGCTCGACTAGCTGCTTCAGGTGGTCGCTCAGGGGCACCGGATGTCCGGCCTCAGCATATTGAGACCAGAACACCTTTTCCGTCGAGCTCCCCTCCTCAGCTTGGTAGAACGCGGCAGCATTGGACACGCTACGGGGCAGATCTGCGAACGCTCCTGTAGAGCTCCGGATTCGGGTAAGTAACAGATAATTCACTTTTACATGCTTGCTTTGCATGAAGAATGCCTTACCCGCCGCAAACTTTTTTATCGCCTCAATCTCCTGGAGGGCATTCTGGGCTTCGGCCTTAGCGGCTTTGGCACTCTCAAGAGCCAAGGCGAGCTCGGACTCTCGAGTCTTCGAGTCACGCTCCAAACTCTTGTGTTTTTCCACGAGAGCCTGGAGATCTTGCCGCACCTCCGCCACCCGCGCCTCCTTCTTCTCTCGCTCGGTGCGCTCCGCAGCCGCATTGTTTTCGGCCTTGGACACCGCTTCCTTCAGGGTCGCCACCTCGTTCGTGGCCCCTGCAATACTCACATTATTCCTGTCATTTTTTGCAACCAAATCCTTTCTATAAGGTATTACTTTAATAAGGTATTACTTACCTTCCTTGTCCTCGAGCTCCTTCTTGGCAAGGCCGAGCTCGTTCTCGGACCGCTCGAGGCTCTCTTTCAATGCATTGACCTCCACAGTCAGTGTGGCAGAGGTCAGCAGCGCAGCCTGCATTCCCATATTGACATATTTATGTTAGACTCCTGCGTATATCTTTTTAGATCCTCAGCTCGGATTTTCTTTTCGAACACCGAACTAAGCATCAGGGGCTACTGTCTATGCGGTAATATTATTACATATCTTAAAAACTTACCTCAAAGCCTTTTAGAAGGCTGGTACAGGCTTCAGCCAGCCCGCTCTTGGCGGACTGAACTTTCTGGATCACCGCACTCATAACAGTGCGGTGCTCCTCGTCGATGGAGGCGACGTTAAGCGCCTCCAGCAAATTGTCCGGCGCCTCCGGTTGGACGGAGGTCACCGGTGTCGCAGTCTCGCCCTTCTTATGAAGGGGCCGCCTGCCGGACTCCAAAACCACTATAGGTTCCAGTACAGAGTCCGGCACAGGGCCGGACTTAGAGCCCTCTAGGGTTTTGCCCCCTTTGCGCCCGGAGTCCGGGAGGTCGCCTTGCGGCGCCTCAAGGACCACCTCCTCCTGGTCGGGCCCGTTTTGGGACTCCACCACGACGTCGTCTGCGTCACGAGGGGAGGAGGCGGTAGGGAGTGAAGTGCTATTCACATCCGATAAATCCAGGGAGCCGCTCGACGAAGCGGGAAGCCCGTCCTTGGGCGGGCTACATGGTTGTATTCGGTGTTAGAAGACACTATGTGACAAATGAAAAATCATGAATTTTTCTGGTTTCTGGACACATACGATGTTGCCAGGGGCTTAGCCCTCGGTGGCCACTCCTCTTCATCGTCGTCGGTGTTGGTGGAGTAGTCCGGAGGAAGGGTCCTTCCCTTCTTGGACCCTCTAGCCTCCCCAGTTGGGGAGGCCTTCCTTTTCATCTCTCCCCCCGCTGGGGGAGAAGCCTCTTTTTTCTCCTCCTCGTCTTCGCGGGAGGAGTCCGCCTTGGAGTCATCGGACGATGAGTCCGATAACACCTGACGCCGGGAACTCTTTCAGGTTCCCGTGGCCTTCTTCTTGGCCTTCTTATCCGGCACCACGTGAGGTGCCGGAACCAGCAGCCCCGTCAATCGGGCGTCCGCTGGGTCATCTGGTAAGGGAGCCGGACAGTTAACCTGCCCGGACTTCTTCTGCCAAGCCTGTCAAAGGTAAGGGAGTTTAGATCCCGCATAGAGTCAAACTATGAAAAACAAGTGTCCTGTAAATAGTAAAATAGCTTACCTCACCGGCTTGACGCTATGAGCTGAATCCGTGATCTTCGGTAGCGGATGCGGGAGCCTCAGCGCCCTTGAGCTGCACCTTCCAGGCAGCTTCGTACATAGTGTCGAAGAGCCTGCTCAAGGTTTGGTGTTGTGCTGGATCAAACTTCCACAAGTCGAAGGCGCATTGTTGGCACGGGAGGATCCGGCGGATGAGCATGACCTGGACTACGTTGACAAGCTTGATCTTCTTGTTCACAAGGTTTTGAACGCAGGTTTGGAGTCCGGTCAGCTCCTCCGAATTACCCCATGTCAGGCCCTTCTCTTTCCAGGAGGTGAGCCATGTGGGGATCCTAGATCGGAACTAGGGGGCCGCTGCCCATTCGGGGTCACTTGGCTCGGTGATATAGAACCAGCCCGATTGCCACCCTTTGATGGTTTCCACAAAGGAGCCCTCGAGCCATATGACGCTGGGCATCTTGCCCACCATGGCGCCTCCGCACTCCACCTGCTGGCCGCCCACTACCTTTGGCTTGACATTGAAGGTCTTCAGCCATAAGCCGAAGTGGGGCCTGATGTGGAGGAAGGCCTCGCACTTAACGATAAACGCTGAGATGTTGAGGATGAAATTCGGGGCAAGATCGTGGAAATCCAGGCCATACTAGAACATTAGCCCCCGGACAAATTGGTGGATTGGGAAGCCCAGTCCATGGAGGAAATGGGGAAGGAACACCACCCTCTCATGGGGCCTGGGGGTGGGGACGAGCGGCCCCTCGTCTGGAAGCCGGTGCGCAATGTCGTTGTGCACGTATCCGGCTTTCCTCAACTTTTTGATGTGCCCCTCCGTGACGGAGGAGGCCATCCACTTTCCTCCCGCTCCGGACATGGCTACGGAAGGTTGAGGCGAGATGTGCGGACTTGGTCGCTGGAGCTTGAGTGCGCAGAAATGGATAAGCAAAGGAGGAAGAAGGCGTAGGTAAAAAGGTGGATCCTTATCCCCTTATATGGACGGACGAAACTATGCGTTCCCACCAACCTGGTAAAAACTCGCTTATCTCCCAAGCGCCATAATCAATGGCGCGGTTGGGTTACCCACGCCCGTATTGATGAGAATCCCGGGATAAGGGGACACGATCTCTGCTTTGACAAGACGTGCTGAAGAAACCGCTTCGCTAAACGCGCTGAGGTGGAACAGTAAAAACGATTTGAATAAAGGCTTGGCCGTGGTGTGATGTCACGCCACGAAATACGTCAGTAGATTAAATCTGTGTAAATATTATTCTCTCTATGGTGGTATGTGGAACTTATTTTGCAGAGCCAGACACTATCCTTGTGTTCAAAATCTTCTATGAAGTATCCGGAGGAGGAACCCGCCTTGCAATGTCGAAGACAATATGCGCGTCGGACTCGTCGTCATTGAAGCCTGGTTTAGGGGCTACTGAGGGAGTCCTAGATTAGGGGGTGTCCGGATAGCCGAACTATCACCGTTGGCCGGACTCCTGGACTATGAAGATACAAGATTGAATACTCCGTCCCGTGTCCGGATAGGGACTTTCCTTACGATATGAAGATCTCCTCCCATTGTAACCGACTCTGTGTAACCCTAGCCCTCTCCTGTGTCTATATAAACTGGAGAGTTTTAGTCCGTAGGACGAACAACAATCATACCATAGGCTAGCTTCTAGGATTTAGCCTCTCTGATCTCGTGGTAGATCAACTCTTCTAATACCCATACCATCAATATCAATCAAGCAGGAGTAGGGTTTTACCTCCACCGAGAGGGCCCGAACCTGGGTAAAAACATCATGTCCCTTGTCTCCTGTTACCATCCGCCTAGACGCATAGTTCGGGACCCTCTACCCGAGATCCGCCAGTTTTGACACCGACAGGCCCCACCACCAGCGAGCGGGGATGCGGGCAGATGCTGCTACTCATCTCACCTGGACTCTCGGCGAAGCAGCAGCGGCAACAACAACCCAAAGTGACCGGTGAAGCAGTGGGGCACTGTCGGTGCCAAAACCGGCGGATCTCGGGTAGGGGGTCCCGAACTGTGCATCTAGGCGGGTGGTAATAGGAGACAAGGGACACGATGTTTTTACCCAGGTTCGCCCTCTCGGTGGAGGTAAAACCGCATTCTCGCTGATTAATATTGATGATATGGGTAGTACAAGAGTAGATCTACCACGAGATCAGAGAGGCTAAACCCTAGAAGCTAGCCTATGGTATGATTGTTGTTCGTCCTATGGACTAAAACCCTCCGGTTTATATAGACACCGGAGAGGGTTAGGGTTACACAGAGTCGGTTACAATTGTAGGAGATCTACATATCCGTATCGCCAAGCTTGCCTTCGACACCAAGTTCGGCTATCCGGACACCCCCTAATCCAGGACTACCTCAGTAGCCCCTGAACCAGGCTTCAATGACGACGAGTCCGGCGCGCAAGTTGTCTTTGGCATTGCAAGGCGGGTTCCTCCTCCGAATACTTCATAGAAGATGTTGAACACCAGAATAGTGTTCGGCTCTGCAAAAATTAGTTCCGCATGCCACCGTAGAGAGAATAATATTTGCACAAATCTAATCTGCTGACGTATTCCGCGGCGTGACATCATGCCACGGCCTAGCCTTTATTTATTTTACCGTTACTCCTCAGCATGCTTAGCGAGGCGGTTTCCTTGGCACGTCTTGTTGAAGCAGAGATCGTGTCCCCTTATTCCGGGATTCTCATCAATACGGGTGTGGGTAACCCAACCGCGCCTTTTGGTATGACTCTCTGATTGAAAGCGAGTCCCAAATGGTTACGGGGAAGGCTCTTGGTATTCAACTCCTTTATAAAGAGACCAAGGCTCGACTCCCTCTTCCTTCAATCCAATCAAATCCGCCCCTCGCCTTGAGTTCCAACACTCAAGGTTTCTAGTTTTAGGCGCTCTGGACCAACGACGATGTCCGGCTCCAACCTTCAAGGCCGGTGGGTGCCTTCCTCCGTTACAGAAGAAGACGTGCGGAAGCTGAGAGATGCCAGGTATCTAACCGGCGAAATCTCGCATAGGCTTCCCGCTCAAGGGCAGGCCATTCCTTCTCCTTAGCCCGGTGAGAGCGTGGTGTTCACATCCCACTTCCTTCGGGGATTAGGTTTACCGATTGATCCCTTTGTGAGGGGGTTGATGTTCTATTACGGGCTGGAATTTCACGACCTAGCTCCGGAGTCCATCCTCCAAATTTCATCATTTATCGTAGTGTGCGAAGCCTTCCTCCATGTCACCCCTCACTTCAGATTGTGGCTTAAAACCTTCAAAGTAGAGACGAAGATGATCGAGGGGCAGCACGCCGAGTGCGGAGGAGCTATCATAAGCAAGATAGTCGGCGCTCCATGGCCCGATGGCACTTTCCAAGAAGAGTTCGGCTTATGGCAACGGGACTGGTTTTATATCACAGCCCCCAGGGGCACCACATGGGTGGCGCCTCCTGCTTTTCGCTCGGGTCCCCCGCCACGGCGAGCGTCATGGGTCAATGAAGGGCTTATCTGGGGTCCGTCCAAAGATGTGCCCCTAATGCAAGACCGCGATCGAGATCTCCTAGAAAGAGATATTAACCTGACTGTAGTGGCACAAGTTATGCTGATTCGCCACACGCTACCCTGCAAACGTCGCCCCCTTCGCCTGTGGGAATTTAATCTGGAGGGACCGCGAGTCTTCCAACATTTTATGGGCGCAACGCCCCTAGAGATGTACAAATTGTTTTCGGACCACAAACAAGGTGTCCGGATTTATCCAAGGACGCAGGTCTGAGCTGCAATCGCCAAGATGTTAAGGTAAGCAGCCCCATATTTGGATGCACCATCCATATTTTCATCATAAAAGCGGCCTTCTAACAGAGCTATCCTTTGAACAGGAGTGGATAGCGAAGGCAAAGCTTATAAGGTGTCCAGCCCCCCTGCCCGAGACCGCGCCAGACCCCGTGTTAACCTGGATGCTGCAGATTATGTTTTCAGCAGAGGGCAAAGAGGGGAACCAAGGAGCCGCCGCCTCCACGAAGGAGACTGTCAAGAAGGGAGGAATCGAGAATTCCCCAATCATGGGAAATAAAAGGAGTGCCTCTAAAGACCCGGAGGAGATGACCTCGAAATGGGGGAAGAAATCTTTGTCAGAGGATCCGGCGCCGGAGACTGCCCCGGTCGCATTGCGCCCTCAAACGGATCAGTTTTCCTCCGAGGCATAAGTAAAGAGAGGGGCTCAAAAATTAGTGGCATCCCTGTTTTATTTGTGAGGAAGATAACCGAAATATTATCTTGCAGTTCGGATCTTAACCCTTCTCAGCAGAGCTCTTCTTCAGGGGATATCCGTCCAGAGATGATAGAGAGCGAAACGCCTCCCCTAGCTGCAGCGACATACGAGGCAGGCGACCCCGAGGTGTCGTCCCGGCGGGTTTCTCCAAGTCTGGATTCTGAAAAAGGTCGTCGGGCTCGTCCGGTGCCCTCTAGTGCACGGTCGGAGAGGCTGAGGGATCTGCTCGGGCGTGCATCCGTCTCAGAAGAACACCGTATGTTGATGAACATGGTGATAGGAAGGGTTACATCCGCGGAAAGCGGATTGTACGAGGCCGCCAGGAGTTTGCTGACAGGCTTTGAGGTACGTAAAAAAGGTGTACCTATTGGTAGAGCCGCATAGAATGCGCCCTATATAAATAGTAGCCCCTGAGACTCTGTGTGTCGTCAAGATTGATGGCGCACAGAGGATCAAAATCCCAGGTTACCGTTTTACGAAGGTGGCGAGGCGTTCGGTGGCTAGCTGGACTGATGAATCTGCCGAGTTAAAGTGGCAACTGGATGTGGCAGATGCCGACATCGCGCTTGTAAATAAGCGGCTAGACGAGGCACAAGGTATACTCCACAGATATCTGATAAGAGGAGTTCGATGCTCGTACCTTACAATATATATATGCTTGTTGCAGATAGTACTGCTTCCGTGGAGAACCTTCGGGCGGAAATTGCCCGAGTGTAGGATCGGAAGTATGTCTAGAGGGGGGGTGATTAGACTACTTGACAACTTAAAAACTTGGCCTTTTGATTAGAGTAGGTTTTTAGCAAGTTCACAATGATAACCGAGTCAAGTATCACCCTACACATGCAATTCTAGAGTTATGGCAGCGGAAAGTAAATTGCACGTATAGTAAATGAGAGGTGGAGAAGAGCAAACGCAATTTGAAGACACGGAGATTTTTCTCGTGGTTCCGATAGGTGGTGCTATCGTCAATCCACGTTGATGGAGACTTCAACCCACGGAGGGTAACGGCTGCGAGAGTCCACGGAGGGCTCCACCCACGAAGGGTCCACGAAGAAGCAACCTTGTCTATGCCATCATGGCTTACGCCCACGGAGGACTAGCCTTACTGGGGTAGATCTTCACGAAGTAGGCGATCTCCTTGCCCTTACAAACTCCTTGGTTCAACTCCACATCATGACGGAGGCTCCCAAGTGACACCTAACCAATCTAGGAGGCACCACCCTCCAAAAGGTAATAGATGGGGTTGGTGATGATGAACTCCTTGCTCTTGTGCTTCAAATGATAATCTCCCCAACACTCAACTCTCCTCACTGATTTGGCTGTGGTGGAAGAAAGGATTGAGTGGAAAGCAACTTGGGAAGGCTAGAAATCAAGTTTCATATGGTGGGAGTGGAGCAACTTGATCTCAACACAAGGGTAGGTAGTTTTCTTCTCGAAATGTAAGGTAGGAGTGGTAGTTCTTTCTAATGGCTCTCTCCACGAATGAAGAGGAGGTGGAGGGTATTTATAGCCTCCACACAAAATCCAACTGCTACACACATTTGACCAATCTCGGTCGGACCGAAGTTGACAACTCGGTGAGACCGAAAGTTCAAATCTTGTGAACGTTGGGATTTTCGTGGGACCGAAAATACAATCTCGGTTAGTCCGATTCTTCCAAAGTCTAGGGTTTGCCAATCTCGGTGGGACCGACTTTCTCATCTCGGTGACACCGATTTGAGTACGTATGTTCTGAAGCTTGGCAACACCAATTTCGTATGACCGAGTTTGGAATCGGAAAATCCAAATTCTAAGGGTTTGGCTATATGGCTGAGGTGGTTCATCTCGGTGTGGTGAGTTTGGAATCGGTGGGACCGAGATTACTTATGAGTTTATGTTGGAATGAAAGATTGCTGATAGTTTGAGAGATAAATCACTAAGCACTTAGAGCAACCAGATCATCATCATAACCTCATCCCTTTTAATAGTATTGGCTTTCCTATGGACTCAATGTGATCTTGGATCACTAAACCAAAAATGGAGTCTTGAGCTTTTGCCAATGTTTTCCTTAGCATTTTGAGGGGTCCACATCATCAGTCATTCCCATACCCATATCATGAACTTTCTGAAATATTCTCAAGAAATGATTAGTTCAATGATATATATGTTGTTATTAATTACCAAAACCACCCGGGGATTAGTTGCACTTTCAATCTCCCCCTTTTTGGTAATTGATGACAACATATAGATCAAAGCTTCGACAAATGATATAATCAATGAATAACATCGTCGCTTTGAGAAGTATGTGATAAGCAAGAGCTCCCCTAAATTTGTGCATTATTTAAGATTTGCGCTTGAATGCAAATGCACAATCGATTAGGATCATGGGTTACTCTTCCATGTCACATACATCTTGGTGGAGCGCACAAAATGATAAGAATGAATAACATGCACCCAATCACCAAGACATGAGTAAATGATCATACAAGATATGAATGGAATATGATAGACATTAAGCACACATTAAGCATAGTATGATCAAGCACTCATCAAGATAGAGCAAACGTAGTATCAAACACACGAAATGTCTCAAAGAACTCAAAAGTATCTCAAGGAAAACCGCAAACGAAAGAGCAAAAACGAGCACTCTCTCTCTCGAAGCCCTATGATCTATACAATTTCTCCCCCTTTGGCAACAAGTTACCAAAAAGTTCGAAAGGTATAGAGCTAATCGTCGCTATGGACTCTGCTGGCGGCTCCTGTCTGCGTCGATGGAGTGGAGATAGCTGCATCTGCAAAAGCTTCTGCTGAAGTCTGTGGAGCTGGAGGAGTGGATACTGGAGCTGGTGCTGGAACTGACGGAGCTGTAGGAGGTGCTGATGTAGTAGCCCTGGGGTCTGTCACAGGAATAGCAGCTGATCTGGGCTTTGTGGGCACAGCTGCAGGCTGCTCATAGTCATCCTGGACTAGATCATCTTCCATCTCCTTCATGAGTTCTGCCTTCTCCCTCTTAGCTTCCTCGATGTCTGCCTCAAGCTTGTTGACGGTGACCTGCACTTCAGTCAGCTTGACGTCCAGAGCATGGAACTTATCTTCAACTATCCTCTCAAGGCTCTCCTGAGACTGCACTATGCTGGCCAGGCGTAGCTCAATTCTCCGAGTGGCTTCAAGAAGTTGTTCTGCAACGCCTTGGGCTTTCTTCTGCTTCCTTCTCAGCTTTAGCTTGTTTGGCAGCTTCGACTTAGCATGTCCTTCGACGGATGTGGGAGCATCCTCACCATCACAACTTCGTTATCCTCGTGTTCGGGCTGCAAAGTGGCAAGTGGGGTCTATCCAACGGTAGGTGTCCGTGCCAAACTTGGCATTAATGAGCATCTGAATATGCGGAGCAAACCCACACGACCTCTTCTGGTCTGCTGTTGTCCTCTTGATAGTCTCTACTATCAGGTCCATCACCTTAAAAGGTGTCTTCTGATCTAGAATGTGCAGCATGTTGATAGAATACCCTCTTATCATGCGGTGGTCTCCTGACTTAGGCATCAAAGTATGCCTCAGAATGGTGTTGGTGGTTGGGAGACCTGCCTGAAGATGATAAACTGATCCAAGCTTCCAGAACTCAACATCCTTGTCAGGTACCTCATTGTACATGTTCCTCATCGACTCATGATTTTTCTTTGGAATGCCATAGACATCAACATCATCTTCCCTTGAAACTGGTGCATTCAGCAACGCTCTCCATTCTTCAACAGTTGAATGGAATCTCTGTCCTTCTGTCATCCATACAATTCTGCCATCTGGATAGAAATGTGCGGTGGCATAGAACCGCATGATCATCTCATCATTCCAAGCGATCGACCGACCAACAAACTCGCAATCCCACAAGCGGTGAAGCTTTCATGCACATGTGGGAAATAGTCTCTGTGCTTTTCACCGTCGATGTATTCCCGGTCTACATATCCGTGTCGGCAACAATTGGCTTCTTATCCATGAGCACTGCCTCATAAAAGTCTTGTTGCTCTCGTGTGGAATCTTGGGTCAATCGCTGTCCTTCTCCTGGTGGCATATGGATCAACTTGCCTCCATAGCTCGAGACCTTTATCCTTTCTCTCCTTCATATTTTCAGCTCGAGGATGAGCATCATTATGAGCTGGCAGTTTACATCGAGCTTCAACAAAACATGAGCCTCATCATCGATTCTGCAGTGGCACATTGTCCTTCTTCTTCTCTCAAGCGGTATGTTCCTCACAGTCTTCTTTGGCTTGGCAGCAGGTTTGGCTTGGGCTGCCTTTTCTTTGGAGCTGATGGCTTAGCTTTTGGAGGTGCTCCTGCCCTGATGGCATCTCCCATCAACTTCTGCTTCTGAGGAGGCTGGGGTGCTTCCTCATCAGAATCATCATCATCAGCTTCTTCATGAACTAGCCTCTTCCTCTTGGAAGTTTTCTTGATCTTGCTGGAGGTTTCTTCTTCCATGCTGAGCTTCTTTGCAGTAGTGCATTTCTTTACCTTGCTTGTGCCTTTCTTTGTCTGTTGCCCTTGATAGCCCTTGGCAACCACTTGCCTTTTTGGCTTAGAAGTTATCTCCTCATCTGCAACAAAGTCTGAATCCTCCTCGTCAGAATTCCTCTTCTTCCTGGTCCTGGTAGCAGCTTGGCAGTCCACTTGGAGTGCTTCTCTCCATCATCTGAAAAACTGCTTTCTTCGGACTTGTCACCGCCAGAATCTCAACCGCAACTCAGACTTGTTACATTGTCACTTCCATCGACATGACCGACAACCTGTGAATAGAATAGGTATAGGCGAATAGAAGAGTTATCACAAACAGCAGAGGATTTTGCAAAAGAATGAGTTCAAACTTTAGTCTTAGGTTTTCACAGAATACATGTCGGTCGACCGAGTCTATAAATTCGTGAATCCAAGTGTCTAAACAGACCACATACACCACTTTCGGTTGGACCGAAATGGGTTTCGTCTAGCCGAGAGCACTAGGGTTTCACTAAATCCTCACTTCGGTCTTACCGATTTGCACAACTTCGGTTTAACCGAAAAGTGCAAAGGCAATGACCAGAGGCCAAATCGGTCATCCGAGATTGTCGATTCGGTCACACCGAGATGTGTTCGCGGAAACCTAACCCTAAAATTTTTACTCGAATTTTGTTCTATGATCTAAACGGCTGGATAGGGAGATTTCAATCTAGGCAAGAAACTTGACAACTCCTATCGTGCATTGAATCAGCGGTTGGAGCACGAGAGGGATGAAACTCACCCAATGCGGTGGAGCTTCACTACGGCGGCAACGGCGCGATGAGAAAGACCGCTGACGGCGATGGAGACCATGGCGAGGGCGCCACAGTGATGGCGGAGACGATCCGGAGACCAAGGCGACGGCAGCGAAGGGTTTGAGGGCGGAGCGTTTTGAAGAAGTAATCAACGCGCGCTGTCCTCGGGTATATATACCCTTCGGCTGTCGGTGGGACCGAGTTGTAAAACTCGGTGGGACCGAGATGGTTAACTGCGTGCAGTTACACATTTCGGTCACGCCGAAATTTGCAACTCGGTTTCACCGAGGTGAAAACCTAGATCAATCCAAGTGATTTCGGTCTGTCCGATTTGAGTATATCGGTTTGACCGAAAGAACTTAGAAGGTTTTGGAAGTTAGGCTTTTGACGGATCGATGGCTCCGAGTGCTCCTCACTCGGTCTGTCCGAAAAAGTCTTGTTCAAAGTTTGTGATATAAGCATGAATAGAGTTTGAGACAAGAAAGCATAGATAGCTAGGAGGAACTTAGGCATTCTTGTCCATCCATTTGGTCGAAAGAAAGAAAACCAAAAGACCAAAGCAACAAATGGATGTCCTCGAATGGATAAAATCATGCATCCAACATGCTCACACAATAAGATAGCAAATGAAATATGTGTCAAACATGCACAAACAAAACACTAACAGCTAGCACACAATTTGGCGATGACTAGGTCATCTATATATGAGTATATTGACTTAGGAGTCAAATGAGAACATTTGATCATAGGTCATACTCATCGTTTAAGCACAAGTGGGGTTACCACTTTTCCATAAAGCATTGATGTGTTCACATCATTAGAAGATGCTTTGGCTCATTTCTTTAGAGCAAAGCTCCCCTTGATGTGAGAACCCCTTTTACAGGGTCAAACTAACCTTGGGTTGTCGTTGAAGACTTCATGTAGATGTTGAAGATGTGGATGCTCAATGTTGATGTAGATCACCAAGAGTTGGGAGCAATCCTTTGGATTCGGGCACTTTCAATACCTACATGGGTTAGTCCCACAAGGAACAAACAAGGATATCCATGGACATGGATTGAAGTTCACAATAGATGATGTCCATGAAAGCAATGATTACCTTGTCCCTTGACTTACCAACAAGAGGGTTTGTGACTCCATGAACTAGTGCAAGATGTGGAAGTTGATTGCACAAGTCCTTGCCATAAATGAATGTGAGTGAAGTATGTTGGCGGAGTCACCCTCAAGAACTCTCTAGTTCTTCTTCTTCGGGATCCACATCATCTTGATGGGAATCCTTGGTGTAGTAGTTGAGCTTGTCGAAGTAGAACTTGAAGTTGCCTTCGGAACCCACTTGACCATGGCCTTGGGTGCTTCAATGAATGCATCAATCTCCTCTTGAAGCTTGTCCTTGCCTTTTAGCTTGTGGTCTTGTGGTGGAAGGTCATCTTCAGCTTTGAGAGACAAACTTTGGAGTGGGATATTGACCTTCTTCCCATTCAACACCCTCGGCGTTGAACTTTCGCTCAAAACCAATTCCTTGATTCTTCCGGTGTCTTCCTTGCTTGCGAACGATTTCCTCAAAGCTCTTGCTTCCGGCAAGACTCTTGTAGACACCTTTCTCTATAATCCCTTTAAATAGACTATTTTCTTGCTCAAGTGAAACTTGGCTTGAAACATTGTTAGTGGAATCAAGAGAATTACTAGAAGTAACAACATTTGATTTAGCATGATTATTGTTACTACTAGATGAAGAATTTTTCTTATGCTTGTCATGTTAGTTTTAATAGGTGGCAAGAAATTAGACAAGAGAAGTCGTTTGGCAAGATATGAAGAACTCTTCTTTCGAAGATCGTCATTGATAGCTTTTAGAAACTCATGTTCTTGCTCTAGATTGAGCTTCTTGAAGCGTAGCTTCTCATGAGATCTTAGGAGCTCTCTATGATCTTCTTGAGTTGTTTCATGAGCTAACTTAAGAGTGTTTAGTTCTTTAGTTAGTCGCTCAATCTCCTTCATAGCATTGTCATTCGACTCTTCTCGACTATAAAGACTACTAGCATGTTCATCATTACTAAGCTCACTAGATTTATCATGTAAAAGCTCATCTTCACCAAGCAAGTCATCCTCATCACTATCGAAGTCAATAAACTCAGGATGTGATACCTTGGGGCCTTTTGCCATGAAGCATCTTCCAATTCCCTCATTTGGTGAATCAAATATGTCATAGGAGTTGGAGTTGGAGGACA
Source organism: Aegilops speltoides (assembly GCA_021437245.1). NCBI lineage: Eukaryota > Viridiplantae > Streptophyta > Magnoliopsida > Poales > Poaceae > Aegilops > Aegilops speltoides. Next base: position 34,308,920 of record CM038146.1, on the reverse strand, counting down.
CGAGAGCAAGACCGGCAACACCTTCATCTTGATCAGATTCGGAGTTGGAGTGATAGCTTCTTTCGAGTGATTGTCGGAGTCGGAGCCGAAACCCATTCACCAACATGAGCTTGATGTTTTCTTCTTGTGTAGCTCCTTGATGACTTGTCTTTCCTTTCCGAATCCTTGCTTCTCCGAGAGGATCTTCGCTCATAACGATCATCTCTACTCCTTCTCTCTTTTCGAGGCGACTCTTCTCTTGAGCTTCTTCTTCTTGGAGATTCTTCTCTTCTCTTGGGGAGTCGAACACTCATTTGAGTAGTGTCCGGTCTTCCACAATTGTAGCAGTTTCGATCACGACTAGAAGATCTCTTTTCATCATATGATCTAGACTTTGAGCTTCTTTCCTTGCTTCTACTCTTGTAGAATTTGTTGAAGTTCTTCACCATTAGGCTTATCTCTTCATTGGAAACTAGCTTGTCACTTGAGGTTGTGGGAGCTTCAACTGCAGCTTTGTAAGCACCACTTGACTTGTTGTGAAGCTCTTCCTTATCTTTAAGTGTCATCTCATGAGCAACAATCCTTCCAATGACTTGGTAGGCTTGAGATCTTTGTAGTTTGGCATCATTTGGATCAAAGTGCACACGGTGTCATACTTTCCATCCAAAGCTCGAGAATCTTCTTGATGATGAATCGGTCGGTCATTTCTTCACTTCCTAAGCCTGCCATCTCATTGGTGATGAGAGCAAGCCTAGAGTACATTTCAGCGACCCTTCACCTTCCTTCATCTTGAACTTGTCAAGTCGACCTTGAAGAACATCTAGCTTTGATTCCTTCACGGACTCAAGACCTTCGTGCATTTCACCAAAGTATCCCAAATCTCTTTTGCATTCTCAAGACGGCTGATCTTGTTGAACTCCTCGGGACACAAAGCATTGAAGAGAATGTCACAAGCTTGAGCATTGTTCAGAACATCCGCAACTCATCCGCAGTAGCTTCGCGATCCGAACTTTTCCTTCCTCAAGAACTCACCTTGCAAGCCAACACAAATAATGCCCCATGCGGCGGGGTTATGTCCAAGAATATGCATTTTCATTTTATGCTTCCAACTAGCAAAGTTTGAACCATCAAAGTAAGGACCTCTACGGAAATTACCCTCACTAGACGCCATACTCTCCTAGGTTGTGAAACCAAGCTTATGGAGTCCAATGCAATGGAAACCAATCCAATGGAGACCAATGCTCTGATACCACTTGTAGGATCGGAAGTATGTCTAGAGGGGGGGTGATTAGACTACTTGACAACTTAAAAACTTGGCCTTTTGATTAGAGTAGGTTTTTAGCAAGTTCACAATGATAACCAAGTCAAGTATCACCCTACACATGCAATTCTAGAGTTATGGCAGCGGAAAGTAAATTGCACGTATAGTAAATGAGAGGTGGAGAAGAGCAAACGCAATTTGAAGACACGGAGATTTTTCTCGTGGTTCCGATAGGTGGTGCTATCGTCAATCCACGTTGATGGAGACTTCAACCCACGGAGGGTAACGGCTGCGAGAGTCCACGGAGGGCTCCACCCACGAAGGGTCCACGAAGAAGCAACCTTGTCTATGCCATCATGGCTTACGCCCACGGAGGACTAGCCTTACTCGGGGTAGATCTTCACGAAGTAGGCGATCTCCTTGCCCTTACAAACTCCTTGGTTCAACTCCACATCATGACGGAGGCTCCCAAGTGACACCTAACCAATCTAGGAGGCACCACCTCCAAAAGGTAATAGATGGGGTTGGTGATGATGAACTCCTTGCTCTTGTGCTTCAAATGATAATCTCCCCAACACTCAACTCTCCTCACTGATTTGGCTGTGGTGGAAGAAAGGATTGAGTGGAAAGCAACTTGGGAAGGCTAGAAATCAAGTTTCATATGGTGGGAGTGGAGCAACTTGATCTCAACACAAGGGTAGGTAGTTTTCTTCTCGAAATGTAAGGTAGGAGTGGTAGTTCTTTTCGATGGCTCTCTCCACGAATGAAGAGGAGGTGGAGGGTATTTATAGCCTCCACACAAAATCCAACTGTTACACACATTTGACCAATCTCGGTCGGACCGAAGTTGACAACTCGGTGAGACCGAAAGTTCAAATCTTGTGAACGTTGGGATTTTCGTGGGACCGAAAATACAATCTCGGTTAGTCCGATTCTTCCAAAGTCTAGGGTTTGCCAATCTCGGTGGGACCGACTTTCTCATCTCGGTGACACCGATTTGAGTACGTATGTTCTGAAGCTTGGCAACACCAATTTCGTATGACCGAGTTTGGAATCGGAAAATCCAAATTCTTAGGGTTTGGCTATATGGTGAGGTGGTTCATCTCGGTGTGACTGAGTTTGGAATCGGTGGGACCGAGATTACTTATGAGTTTATGTTGGAATGAAAGATTGCGATAGTTTGAGAGATAAATCACTAAGCACTTAGAGCAACCAGATCATCATCATAACCTCATCCCTTTTAATAGTATTGGCTTTCCTATGGACTCAATGTGATCTTGGATCACTAAACCAAAAATGGAGTCTTGAGCTTTTGCCAATGTTTTCCTTAGCATTTTGAGGGGTCCACATCATCAGTCATTCCCATACCCATATCACTGAACTTTCTGAAATATTCTCAAGAAATGATTAGTTCAATGATATATATGTTGTTATTAATTACCAAAACCACCCGGGGATTAGTTGCACTTTCACCGAGCCAAGGAGCAAGCAAGAAAAAGTGATGCAGCGGCCATTAAGGCGGCTGAAGAGCTGAAAGCTGAACAGGCTGCTCATTGCCAGAGTAAGAAGGCAATAGCCGAGATGGCTGTACAATTGAAGGATGCTGCCGACCGCTGTAAGTTTCTCAAACAAGAAAAAGGGGCGGCTTAGAAGGACCTTGAGAAGATCACTACCGAGGTCAAGGATGCCCGCTCTGCAAAGAGAGCTATGAAGGAGGAGCTGCGTCAGGCCGGGGATATCATGGCTGGAAAGCCCTACATGCTGTGGATGAAGTTCGGGGATCCTAGGTATGCTCCGTTAGACCGGCAATGGAGTGCAGAAAACACTTATCTGGATGTGGCAGCGAGTGCGGCTGACGCAACCGAACACTTCCCAGGACGAGGTGACCATAATTTGGAAGAACTGTTTTGGACGCAGTTCCACAAGCCAGAGTGCCCACTTTCGGTACCCGACCATTTGGCCGCCTTTGCGGAGCTGAACAGGTTATCCGGACTCGCCATGAAGTTCGTCGCGAGTCGTTTGTGGCCGGGGGAGCCAGAGCCGAAAAGTTATTTTGGATTAGTGCAGCAGTTCCTTGGTTCTGTGCCGCATGTCGGTGAAATGAAGAGGTCGGCGTGTATAGAGGGTGCACAAATGGCTCTTGCCCGTGTCAAGACATACTAGGCGGATATGCAAGCCAGTGTTGTTGCATCCTCGGATTCGGACGAAGGTCGGGTATCTGCCAAGCACTACCTTGAGGAAGTTCTTCCGGGCGCTTGTTTAATAGAAGCGCAGTGCTCGAAGGATGTTTTGTTCGAATAGCATGTGCTATTGTAAAAGAAATATTTTGATAGAAAAAGCTTTTTATACTTGTGCTTGCAAGAATTATAACACCTCCTGTGCGGCCGTTAATGTATATCTGTATATAACCTGAAAGATGGCAGTCATTGGCTTCAGCCCCCACCCATATAATGCGGGGGTGTTCGCAAAAAATGTGCCTTTTCACACTTAATCCAACGTCTTGGTCCTACAAAGGAGGTGATGGCGCGGCGAACGAGGCAACCGGACTATAATGCTTTATCACTTTCACTTAGCCATAGGAGTTTGACATTGGGGCTACTCAATAGCCCCTAGAGGCAACGCGCTCTCCGGAATCCGGGGCGCGTGTGTGCCTGACCGGGAAGCGGTCCTTCGTTAATGCGGAGGAATCCTAGAGATTCCGATAGTCATCGAGTGGTTGACCAGTCTCTCGCTATATCATGACGATCGGTTTCGGCTTTCATTGAGGTGCTCTTTGGCGAACCGGGCACAATCGCAGAGTTCTCCGGTGCGCGTTAGCCGATATAACGGAACGTAAGGCAGCAAAACACAGGAGCCAGGCAAACCCAACATTTGACCAAAGACATGATTCGGAGTTGATGCATATAAGGCCTAACTCGCGACGCCGAACACTCCCTAAGGTAATCGGTCTTTATGAAGACGGGCCGAGACAGAGCCCTTTGTAAAAAAGCCCCTGGTGTCCAAGTACACGCAAAATTCTAGCGTGGCCTCATGCCAAAACGCCAGCCTCCTCCTCGGTTATGATGAAAACCGGGGGATGTTTTCAACAAGAGACAGTAAAAAAGGTTTACGCAGGGTCTTAATCTAAAAAGAATCCTTGGAACTGGTCCCTACTGCATGTCTGCGCCTGTGTCTCTGTTGTGCCGTATCCTGGACGGGCGTAGCATGGTGTTCGTCTGCAAAAAAGAGGAACTTTAGTAAATAATCGTGCGAGAAATCTATGTTAGAATAAACAAGATACAGTTGGAGCAAGAAGGGAGCCGCATTGTCTCCTGGCGTAAACACGCGGAGCCCCTTGTACAGGGTTGTTCGGCTATTAAGTCCATGTGTGTTGACACCGGACTCGTCTAGCCGTGTCCGGAATAGTAGGGCTAGATTAGTTGTGCGGCTGTCCAGGCGGCCGCACCCTTAAACGTACTTTGGGGATCAATTCCCCTGTGATGAGATGATGCCTCGTGGGCCGGGCATTTTAAGTGTAGGGGATGCATAATGTGGTATTGTGTTAAAGCGGGCGAAAGCTTCACGTCCCAGTAGCGCTTGATAGCGACTTACGAATAGGGCGATGTGGAAGGTTAGCTTTTCGCTTCAGAAGTTGTCGGGTGAGCTGAACTTGACTTCTAACGAAAGGGAACCCATAGTCTGGGTATCTGAACCCGGCGCGGCTCCTCGAAAGGAAGTTTTGCCACGGCGGATTGGCGCTGGGTTTACCCCTAGTTTGTGGATTGTGTCCTGATATAACAGGTTTAAATCACTGCCGCCGTCCATAAGGACTCGTGTAAATTGTAGTCCGTCAATAACCGGATTCAAGACCAAGGCAGTCCAGCCTGCGTTTCGGGCCCCTCTAAAGTAATCCCAATGGTCAAAGGTGATTGGTTGTAACAACCAGTGGCGGTGCTCCTCTGGGGCTGGCTGTATGGCGCGTGTCTTCATAAGCGCCGTTCTGTTTTGCCCTTTTGTCATATGAAGTGAATTTACTGTTTTGACTTCTTGTTGGAATTTCTTTTGTTCTCCGGTGTTCTGCTTGTGGGGCGCGTCGTCCTCGCTTGGTGTGTCGAGCCCCTTGTGTCCGGCATTGAGTTTGCCGGACTGCTTGAAAACCCAACAATCCCTGTGGGTGTGGTTTGCAGGCCTCCCGGGGGTGCTGTGGATTTGACATATTTTATCCAGGATTTTGTTGAGGTTAGACAGCTCATCCTTGTCATCTTTGGGCGGTGGCTTTTTCTAATTTTGCCGAGAGCTTTTGAATCCGGCGTTGACTATCGTGCTCGTTGGGCTGTTGTCCTTGATTCGGCGATGTTCTTTGTTACGGCGCGGTTTCCCGTTTCCATCTCTAGGTTCGGATGTACTCGGGTCGCTGGTGCTGCTTCTTGCCAACCAGCTATCCTCTCCTGCGCAAAAGCGGGTCATGAGGCTTGTTAATGCGGCCATCGTTCTTGGCTTTTCTTGGTCGAGGTGTATGGCGAGCCATTCGTCTCGGACGCTATGTTTAAAAGCTGCTAGGGCCTCAGCGTCCGGACAGTCGACTATCTGATTCTTTTTAGTAAGGAATCTGTTCCAGAGTTTCCGGGCTGACTCTCCGGGTTGCTGAGTTATATGACTCAGATCATCTGCATCCGGAGGTCGGACATATGTCCCTTGAAAATTTGCCCAGAAAGCCTCCTCGAGCGCTTCCCAACTTCCTATGGTGTTTTCGGGAAGGCTTTTAAGCCAATGCCGGGCTGGCCCTTTGAGCTTGAGGGGTAAGTATTTGATGGCATGAAGGTCATCTCCTCTGGCCATGTGTATGTGGAGGATATAATCCTCTATCCAGACTCCGGGGTCTGTTGTTCTGTCATATGCTTCTATGTTCACGGGCTTGAATCCCGCTGGAAATTCGTGATCTAGAACCTCATCGATAAAACATAAGGGATGTGCGGCGCCCCTGTATACAGGTGTGCCGCGATGTTCGGATATTTTTTGCATTGTATTGCTCACTGGAGCTTGCTTTCTTGGGCCATAGATGGATCTGGTTGGGCAGGTTGTTTGATGCGAATCCTTAGGGGGGTCGCTCGCCGGATTGAGTGCGGTGCCTTCTGTCGCTTTAGATCGATCGTTGGGTCGTCTATCCGACCTGGTGGCTTCCTTGTGTTTTCGACTGTGGGGGCTTTATGGCCTCTTCATCAAATTCCGGTAGTAGTTTCCGCTTCGGATAGCTCTTTATGCGACGACTGTTGCCGTACTTGTGCGCAGTATTGAGTACTTTGTTCCATCTGATCCTGAGTGCATCTTCTGCTGTTTTGAGCCTCCGCTTTTTCTTTTTCAGGCTTCGTGCAGTGGCGATGAGCCTTTGATGGAGGTTCTGATGTTCCAGTAATTTTTTCGGCATGAGGTCGTCTGGACTGTTATCTTTTCCGGGGATTGGTTGTTTGGATTGCCCGTCCTGTTTGGACGGTTGCTCAATGGCATGTTCGTCTTTCGTTGATTCGTCCTACTCTATGGCTGGGTCTTTGTCGAGGTGGGGCTTTGCGTGGCGCTTAGGTCACCACTTTGATTGTTTTTCAAGGGAACGATCCCTGTTTGCGCCCTTTTGATCCTCGTTGTTATCTCTTTTGGGTGTGTCCACCATGTATACATCGTGTGATGAGGTGGCTTTCCAGTTCCCTATAGGTGCTGGTTCTTGGTCGTCTCTTTCATCGGCGTCCATACCGTCGATGCCTTCGGAGTCAAAGTCGAGCATGTCGGTTAAATCGTCGACAGTGGCTACAAAGTGGGTGGTGGGTGGGCTTCGAATTTCTTTGTTGTCCGTATCCCGACCCTGCTGACCGTAGTCCGGCCAGGGCTCTCCTGACAAAGAGAGAGACTTTAGGGAGTTCAGGATATCGCCAAAGGGCGAGTGCTGAAAGGCGTCTGCGGCGGTGAACTCCATGATCGGAGCCAAATCGGGTTCGATCAGAAGGGGTGCGGAAGATTCGGAGTCCGGAACGGAGTCCGGCACCTTGGAGTCACGGGCCTTGCAAAGGACTAGGCTGGTATTCGGCTCTATCGCCGTAGAGATTGCCGCTCCTGGGGCGGCGTCCAACCGTCCGTCCCTGGTTAGCGCAGTCGGCTTCGAGCTAATGGTCGGAGCGGACTCCTGAGCGGCACTCTGGGCGCTGTCCGGCGGCAGAGCTAGATAATGCCCATCGAGATAGTGCGGCGCGCTCGGCCGTGGCTCGAATCCGTCGAAGATCAAGTCCCCGTGGATGTCGGTCGTGTAGTTTAAGCTTCCAAACCTGACCTGATGGCCAGGTGCGTAGCTTTCGATCTGCTCCAGATGGCCAAACGAGTTGGCCCACAGTGCAAAGCCGCTAAATACGAAGATCTGTCGGGGGAGAAAAGTCTCACCCTGGACCGCGTCGTGGTTGATGATCGAAGAAGCCATCGGGCCTAAAGGCGACGACACAGCGGAACTCTCAATGAAAGCACCAATGTCAGTGTCAAAACCGGCGGATCTCGGGTAGGGGGTCCCGAACTGTGCGTCTAGGTGGATGGTAACAGGAGACAAGGGACACGATGTTTTTACCCAAGTTCAGGCCCTCTCGGTGGAGGTAAAACCCTACTCCTGCTTGATTGATATTGATGGTATGGGTATTACAAGAGTTGATCTACCAGGAGATCTGAGAGGCTAAACCGTAGAAGCTAGCCTATGGTATGATTGTTGTTCGTCCTACGGACTAAAACTCTCCGGTTTATATAGACACCGGAGAGGGCTAGGGTTACACAGAGTCAGTTACAATGGGAGGAGATCTTCATATCGTATCGCCAAGCTTGCCTTCCATGCCAAGGAAAGTATCTATGCGGACACGGGACAGAGTCTTCAATCTTGTATCTTCATAATCCGGGAGTCCGGCCAAAGGTCATAGTCCGGCTATCCGGACACCCCCTAATCCAGGACTCCCTCAGGGCCCCACGAAGATGATGACCTGCTCTTGTAGATCCTCCTTCGCCAGCCCCCGCAGCCGTCGTCCCTCCCTCATGCCTCCAACATATGTAGGCGATGGCGCCTCCTCGTCACGAACCCAGGCTTCTCCCGCTGCTTCCGTCACTACCGCCGCTGCAACCTTCCCATCATTGGTTTCTACAACCGATATCTTCCAGACATCTCCTTCGTACCTACTCTGAAGGGCCCAGACCGTATCCCACCTGGGCGATTTTCCTTGCAGCCTCAACGTGACGACCAAAACTTCTCCAACTTCGGATGCCGCCATGGCCTTGTATTAGTCCACGTCCGACACTCCAAACCGCTAAAGCGCCATATTCTGGTGTGGGATCCTATCACTGGTGAGCAGCACAACCCTGGCATTCCCCAGGGAATCGATACGGGGAACCGATTCAATGGAGTAGTGCTTCGGGCTACAGGAGATTTTGACCACTTCCAGGTGGTCTTGATAGGCATCAGGGACGAAAGACAAGCGGTCGCAAGTGTTTACTCGTCAGAGACTGGCGTATGGAGCAATCTCGTTTCAACATCAACATCATTGCCACTAATGGACACTACACACGCTTTTTCCAGCTGGTGTTTTAACGGTATATCCTTTGAACCCGCTGTGCTGGTTAGGAATTCCCTATACTGGTTGCTTGGAGCGGGCTCGGTTGGAATTCTCGAGTTTGATTTGGAGAGGCAAAGCCTTCATGTGATAGGGTTGCTGGTGCGTGTGGGTGCTGGGAGTGAGACTGGGAGCAATGATCGGTTCTCGATTACGCAAGTAGAAGATGGTGGGTTGGGTTTCCTCTCGCTGTCAGGCTTCAACGCCCAATTATGGAAGAGGAAGACCAAATATGATGGTATTGCTTCATGGGTGATGGAAAAAATTATTGACCTAGACAAACTACTGAGAATTCGCAGGGATCCAAATAGGAATGAACATGTTGTTAAGGTAATTGGGTTTGCCGAAAACAATAATGCGGTGTTCCTGTACACAACAATCGGCATCGTTGTCATCGATCTCGAGTCGTTGCAGTTCAAGAAGCTTCCTGGATTTAGGAGTGTTGCTTACTATTATCCATTTGAAAGTGTATGGTGTATGTAACAACATGACTTTACACTGGCATCTAAAGTTAATTTCTCATTAGTTGTTGTTGGGATGCCGTGCACATCCTTTCATGTTAAGAAAGTGATAACAAGTAGTCTCACATCTCTTGTTTTCAAGGAAGACATTGTAGAATTCATGACCGTCGAAGCCTAGAGCGGCAAGCTAGGGTGATATTGACCGCTCCTTCGGGCTCTCGCGACCCGCTCCCTCCCCTCAAAACCCTCACCGCCGCCACCTCCCCGGCCCGTCTCCGGCGGGATCATGAGGCCCACGCCGCATACGCGGACCAGATCTGGGCCCTCTTCCCCCTTTCTGCCCTCGCGCTGCGTCCCCGGGAGGCGGCTGGGGTGGCTCCCACGCCTCCTCATCTCCCCTGCCATCCCCGGCGGGCGCCCCCGGCTCCGGCCCGGTTGGTGCCGGCGGCGATGCGGCGTGGTGGCGTAGGTTGGCCGGCGGCGCGTCCTCAGCTCAGATCTGGGACCTGTGGGCCCATATGGGTCTTAGAGGGTCGTCGGTTCTCGGTGTGGCTTCGTTGTCTTCTGCATGGTGAGGTAGAGGAGCATCTTGGATCGGGGGCAGCGACGCCGACGGCGTGCCTGCTGCAGCGCGAAGGCGGGAGCTTGACGGGCCTAGGAGGGCCCGATCGGGCCTGTGGGCCCACGGGACTGGTATGCTTCTACTACTGCGTCCGGTCAGCTACTGTTGCCGACAGTGGAGGTTGCGCCCTCCCGCTTGTCGACCGTGCTGCTCCTTCTAGTCTCGGCTTCTCTTCTTCGGTGCGCAGACTTCACTTCATGGTGCCATGGTGAGACGGCGTGAGAAGCTTCAAGACCATGTTAGCGCAAGGTGGTGGTCGATTTGGTTGTGGGCTCCGGAGCGCCCGAGGTGATGGTTGGGATCGGGAGAAATTCCTGACGGCATGGCCAGCACCGATGCAATGGCGCTTGAGTGTGCCGTCGGACCTTCCTGGAGGGCGTCTAGGGTTACCCTTCTTCTATCCTCATCGAGTATCAGGTGAAACCCCGGGAAGCAGTGTTGTCATCGTCGCGACCATTCTTGGAGGTGTTGATTGGTACCGGCGCTTCAGAGTCTAGGAGCTTGGTGGGAGATCTACGGTGGGCGCAGTGGTCTCTTGATAACCCGCAAGTATACGGGATAGTTGTGCCCTCTTTCGATAAGTAAGAATGTTGAACCCAATGAGGAGCTAAAGGTAGAACAAATACTCTCTCAAGTCCTATCTGCCACTGATATGACTCTACGCACGCTTGACGTTAGCTTTACCTTGAACAAGAATGAAACTAGAGGTACTTTGTAGGTGTTGTTGGAAAGGTTTGCAAGATAATAAAGAGCACGTAAATATAAACTAGGGGCTGTTTAGATAAAGAAGCAATAAAGTAAATATAGCGAGTGTGGAAAAGTGGTGGTAGGAGTTTTGAAATTGTCCCTAAGCAATTGACTACTTTACTAGACCGATATCAAGTTTTATGTGGGAGTGGCCACTGCTAGCATGTCATCCCTGACTTGGAATTCTATGCACTTATGATTGGAACTATTAGCAAGCATCCGCAACTACTAACGTTCATTAAGGTAAAACCCAACCGTAGCATTAAGATATATTGGTCCCCCTTCAATCCCGTATGCATCAAATTCTATGCTAGGTTGAAGCTTCTGTCACTCTAGCCCTCCAATACATAGTCCTTTCAACATAGAACTAACCCCATGGTGTGATCCACGCGCGTGCTCATATGATGGGCACCAAAGGACATCAACATAACCACAAGCAAATTAAATCAATCATAGCAATTCATCAACCACCAATAGGACAACGAAAATCTACTCAGACATCATAGGATGGCAACACATCATTGGATAATAATATGAAGCATAAAGCACCATGTTCAAGTAGAGAGTACAGCGGGTTGTGGGAGAGTGGACCGCTGTAGATAGAGGGGGGAAGGTGATGGAGATGTTGGTGAAGATGGCGGAGGTGTTGGTGAAGATTGTGGTGATGATAATGGCCCCCGGCGGCGTTCCGGCGCCACCAGAAGCAACGGGGGGAGAGCCCGCGTTCTTATTCTTCTTCCTTGACCTCCTCCCTAGATGGGAGAAGGGTTTGCCCTCTGGTTCTTTGCTCCCATGGCGTGGGAGGGGCGAGAGGCCCTCCGAGATTGGATCTGTCTCTCTCTATTTCTCTGTTCCCCGATCCTTCCCCTTCACCGTTTCTTTTATATCCGGAGATCCGTAACTCCGATTGGGGTGAATCTTTAGCCAAGATTTTTCTCATAAAATTATCTTTCTTGCGGCAAAAGAAGGGCATCAACTGCCTTACGGGTGGCCCACGAGGGTGCCAGGCATGCCCGGGGAGGAGGGCGCGCCCCCTGTCTCGTGGCCACCTCGGACACTGTTCCGCGTTGATTCTTCCTCCGGAAAATCCCAAATAGTCCAAAATAATTCTCCCTCCGTTTTTATCCCGTTTGGATTCCGTTTGATATTGGGTTTCTGCGAAACATAAAGCATGCAATGATGTGAACTGCACTGGGCAATCGGATCAATATGTTAGTCCCAAAAAATAGTATAAAAAGTTGCCAAAAGTATATGAAAGTTGAAGAATATTGGCATGGAACAATAAAAAATTATAGATACGACGGAGACGTATCAGCATCCCCAAGCTTAATTCCTGCTCGTCCTCGAGTAGGTAAATGATAAAAAAGATAATTTTTGATGTGGAATGCTACCTAGCAAAATCTTGATCATATGTCTAATCATCGCATGAATATTAAGACACGAGTGATTCAAGGCGATAGTATATCATTTGACATAAAAACAATAATACTTCAAGCATACCAACCAATCAATTATGTGTTATCAAATAACATAGCCAAAGCAAGCTTATCCCTACAAAATCATATAGTTTGGCCATACTTCATTTTCGTCACACAAAATGCCCCCATCATGCACAACCCCGATGACAAGCCGAGTAATTGGTTCATACTTTTTAACGCGCTTCAGCTTTTTCAACCCTCACGCAATACATGAGCACAAGCCATGTATATAGCACTATAGGTGGAATAGAATATGATGGTGGGGGTTTATGTGGAGAAGACAAAAAGGGAGAAAGTCTCACATCGACGCGGCTAATCAACAGGCTATGGAGATGCCCATCAATTGATGTCAATGCAAGGAGTAGGGATTGCCATGCAACGGATGCACTAAGAGCTATAAGTGTATGAAAGCTCAAACTGAAAACTAAGTGGGTGTGCATCCAACTTGCTTGCTCATGAAGACCTAGGGCATTTGAGGAAGCCCATTGAAGGAATATACAAGCCAAGTTCTATAATGAAAATTCCCACTAGTATATGAAAGCAGTGGCGGAGCCACCGCCCAGCGACCCTGGGCACTTGCCCGGGCTCGCTGGTTGGTAACAGTAGCGATCAACAGATTAAATAAAGGGCTAAAACCGATCGCTAACTTGCTTTACCCGGGAAAAAAACATTGGGCCTTCATTTCTGACAAGTTCACAGCCCAACAAATGGTAGTACTTGTAGTCAGAGTCAGCCCAGGACGAAGAAAACAGCGCAGGGAATGGATCGATCGATCAATTTCTCTCATGTATTATCGTTTCTCACGCATGAGCGCTGGGACTGGTCGATAGAGGGACGCTGGCGGATAGCCTTGAGGCTGAGCCCTAGACGGCTAGACGCACTGCGGCGGCAAGCGACCCTAGGCCCCCACGCAGTTTATTTGTCCGGTCGTTCCGCAACCCCTCCTTTCTCTCATCAGGCTTCGGCTTCAACTTCCTTCCGTAAGAAATCTCACAACTAAATTTATTTCATTAGAAATCCATTTTTATATTGTAGTGCCTTCTAGGACTTCGAGAACATGGCGAGTTTGCGTCTACACAAGGCTGATTGCATGTCTTTCTTTTGGCGAAAATGAACAAGTGAGAGATGCTTCTGACCATGATGAAATTGCACGATCACATCTGGTGACATATGGTATGTATAGCTTTACTTTTGTTGGCAACATGGCGAGTTTGCCTCTATGCAAGGTTGGCTATGTATCTTTTGTTGACATGTCTCAAGTTTATTTGGTCTATGAAGTGGATATTGATATATTAACTCACCTTGAAATTAAATTTGGCTTGACTATTGTAGTTACGTTTTCACTTCACTATTAATGTGGATTTGTGATTCCGAAGCATGGCGGTATAGTATATGTTGTGTATTCGAATACCGATTTTTTTCTAGATTATACACTTAGGCTTAATTTGCCCAGGCTCCACAAAAGTTCCGGCTCCGCCACTGTATGAAAGTGACAACATATGAGACTCTCTATATGAAGAACATGGTGCTACTCTGAAGCACAAGTATGGTAAAAGGATAGTAACATTTCCCCTTTTCTTTTTCTTTTTTTTCTTTTTTCTTTTTTCGGTGGGCTTCTTTGGCCCCCTTTTTTTATTTAGGATTCTTTGGCCTTTCCTTTTTTATTTTTTTTATTTTCTTTTTTTCATGGGGCAATGTTCTATAATGATGATCATCACACTTTTATTTACTTACAACTCAATACAACTCGATACTAGAACAAAGATATGACTCTATATGAATGCTTCCGGCAGTGTACCGGGATGTGTAATGATCTATTATAGCAATGACATCAAAAAACGGACAAGCCACGAAAACATCATGCTAGCTATCTTACGATCATGCAAGGCAATATGACAATGTATGCTCAAGTCATGTATATGATGATGATGGAAGTTGCATGGCAATATATCTCGGAATGGCTATGGAAATGCCATGATAGGTAGGTATGGTGGCTGTTTTGAGGAAGATATAAGGAGGCTTATGTGTGATAGACCGTATCGTATCACGGGCTTGGATGCACCGGTGAATTTTGCACTAACTCTCAAGGTGAGAAAGGGCAATGCGCGGTACCGAAGAGGATAGCAATGATGGAAAGGTAAAAGTGCGTATAATCCATGGACTCACATTAGTCATAAAGAACTCATATACTTATTGCAAAAGTTTATTAGCCCTTGAAGCAAAGTAGTACTACGCATGCCCCTAGGGGGATAGATTGGTAGGAAAAGACCATCGCTCGTCCCTGACCGCCACTCATAAGGAAGACAATCAAAGAAACACCCCATGCTTCAAATTTGTCACACAACGGTTACCATACATGCATGCTATGGGCCTTGCAAACCTCAACACAAGTGTCTCTACAATCCACAACCACCCACTAGCATGACTCTAATATCACCATCTTTATATCGCAAAACTATTGCAAGGAATCAAACATATCATATTCAGTGATCTACAAGTTTATGTAGGAATTTATGACTAACCATGTGAATGACTAGTTCCTGTCATCTCTCTAAATAGATATAAGTGAAGCAAGAGAGTTTAATTATTTCTACAAAAGATATGCCCACGATCTAACAAATATAAGTGAAGAAAAAGAGCATTCTACAAATGGCGGTTTTCTATGTGAAGAGAAACAGGCAATCCAAACTTCAAATGATATAAGTGAAGCACATGAAGCATTCTATAAAGCCATACTCAAAAGATTTAAGTGAGGTGCAATGAGCATTCTATAAATCAACCAAGGACTATTTCATACCAGCATGGTGCAAAAAATAAAAGTGAAAACTAAATGCAAAAGACCCTCCAAGATTTGCACATATCGCATGAACGAAACGAATCCGAAAACATACCGATACTCGTTGAAGAAAGAGGGGATGCCTTCCGTGGCATCCCCAAGCTTAGATGCTTGAGTCTCCTTGAATATTTACTTGGGGCTCCTCGGGCATCCCCAAGATTAAGCTCTTGCCTCTCTTCCTTTTCCTCATATCAAGACATCCTCGATTAGACACTTCATCCACACAAAACTTCAACAGAAAACTTGGTAAGATCCGTTAGAATAATAAAGCAAGTCACCACTCTAAGTACTGTTGCAAACCAATTCATATTTTGGTTTTGCATTGTGTCTACTGTAATATAACTTTTCCATGGCTTAATCCACTAATATAAATTGATAGATTCATCAAAACAAGCAAAGTATGCATCAAAAACAGAATCTGTCAAAAACAGAACAGTCTGTAGCAATCTGAACATTCACCATACTTATGTTACTCCAAAAATTATACAAATTTAGGGAAAATAAGAACTTTGTACATCAAAATATTGCAAAAAGAATCAGAACCGTTTGACGTTCCAGTTAAAAATGTAAAATCGCGCACTACAGCCAAAGTTTTTGTCCTGCACCGTACAATCCAACAAGCATTGTAAACATCCTAAAGGCAAACCTTGGCACATTATTTTTGTAATACAATGGAATTGTACATGGGGATAATTATTTTTGATGAAAAGTGTCTGTAATCAAGATTCACAAAGTTTCCGTGAGCATGAACAAAGTTCAAGGAGCTCTCCCACTTCATCAAAGCTTGTCTCTCTCACTTTCACTTTCCTTTTTGAAAAGTTTTCGGTTCCCCGCTTTATTTTTTTGTTTTTAAACTATATAAAAGCACTCAAAAGAAATAAATGACTCTCTAAAACTTCCGGGTTGTCTCCCTGGCAGCGCTTTCTTTAAAGCCATTAAGCTAGGCATATAGTGCTCAAGTAATGAATCCACCCGGATCCCAAGGATATCAAAGCCAATTTTAATTAACAATGATTTGTAATTTAGTAGTGAGCACAAAGTAACATATATCATGCAACAACGAAGTCTAACTCTCTTCCTATGCATCTGCATGTCATAGAAGAACAATTCATGCACACCAAGTAAAGGCCAATGCATAGTATAAGCAGTTTCTTGCCATTTTATCATATTGGAAACATAGAGAGGTGGAGATATAGTTCCTCTCTCATAATAATTGCAAGTAGGAGCAGCAAGCACATGCATATTATATCTATCAAAATCATCATGTGTAGTGGCAAAACGCAACCCATCAATATAATCCTTAATAAGCACAAACTTCTCCGATATAGTGTAGTTGGGAGAATTCAAAAAGATAATAGGACTATCATGCGTGGGTGCAATAGCAACAATTTCATGTTTAACATAAAGAACTATAGCAAGTTCATCTCCACAAGCATAATTCATATAGGTATCTTGGCCACAAGCATAGCAAGCATCATCAAAAAGGGGTAGTTCAAGAGAATCAACGGGATCATAACAATCATCATAGCAATCATCCTTCGGTAAGCATGAAGGGAAATTAAACAATGTATGAGTTGAAGAGTTACTCTCATTAGAAGGTGGGCACGGGTAGCTAATCCGCTCTTCCTCCTTTTGTTCTTCGCTCTCCTCCTCATCTTTTTCATCCAATGAGCTCACAGTTTCATCAATTTCCTCTTCCATAGCTTCCTGCAAAATATTAATCTCTTCTTGGACAGCGGAGAATTTCTCAATAAATGCATCAATATTGTAATTTTATTAATAATTCTTATAACAATATTTAAGTATAGCAAAATTTTCAGGTCTATAAACTGAATCATCAAAATCATCAAACTCTTTAAACATAGATTCAATCTCATAAGCACCCATAAAAGCAACAAATTCTTCTATTTGTTCCACATCATAGTAATCATATACACCATTAGCATAAGAAGGTAAGGTTTTATTATCATTGAATTTGCATGAAAAGGGAAGGTGTGGAGCCTTCATCCTAGAGCAACAAGTATAATCATGTATCAAGCATAGTTGACGAGCATACCAACGTAATATATGAATTTGATCCCATAATAGTTTCCCTTTTTGTGTCAAGCGATAATCCATAAAGTATTCACGTTGAACCCACGTGTCTCCCATAACATAATTGAATGGGGTTTTCTCAGGATTATCAAAGTAGTACATAATATCTTGAACATAATGAGCATCGAGGGTTTTAGGAGGTTCCCCATCTCCATGACTAGCAAGTACACCTAATTTTTTTGGTATTTCGTGTTCCATATCCATAACTAAAGATATAGAACAACTTAGAACAGCAAATAAAAATTACTTAGTGATAAAGCAAACAAGCACACACGAGAATATTCACCCCACGCTATGACTCCCCGGCAACGGCGCCAGAAAAAGGTCTTGATAACACACAAGTATACGGGATAGTTGTAGCCTCTTTCGATAAGTAAGTGTGTCGAACCCAACGAGGAGCTAAACGTAGAACAAATACTCTCTCAAGTCCTATCTGCCACTGATACGACTCTACGCACGCTTGACGTTTGCTTTACCTAGAACAAGTATGAAACTAGAGGTACTTTGTAGGTGTTGTTGGAAAGGTTTGCAAGATAATAAAGAGCACGTAAATATAAACTAGGGGCTGTTTAGATAAAGAAGCAATAAATTAAATATAGCGAGTGTGGAAAAGTGGTGGTAGGAGTTGTGAAATTGTCCCTAAGCAATTGACTACTTTACTAGACCGATAGCAAGTTTTATGTGGGAGAGGCCACTGCTAGCATGTCATCCCTGAATTGGAATTCTATGCACTTATCACTGGAACTATTAGCAAGCATCTGCAACTACTAACGTTCATTAAGGTAAAACCCAACCATAGCATTAAGATATGTTGGTCCCCCTTCAATCATGTATGCATCAATTTCTATGCTAGGTTGAAGCTTCTGTCACTCTAGCCCTCCAATACATAGTCCTTTCAACATAGAACTAACCCTATGGTGTGATCCACGCGCGCGCTCATATGATGGGCACCTAAGGACAGCAACATAACCACAAGAAAATTATATCAATCATAGCAATTCATCAACCACCAGTAGGACAACGAAAATCTACTCAGACATCATAGGATGGCAACACATCATTGGATAACAATATGAAGCATAAAGCACCATGTTCAAGTAGAGGGTACAGCGGGTTGCGGGAGAGTGGACCGCTGTAGATAGAGGGGGGAAGGTGATGGAGATGTTGGTGAAGATGGCGGAGGTGTTGGTGAAGATCGCGGTGATGATGATGGCCCCCGGCGGCGTTCCGGCGCCACCGAAAGCAAGGGGGTGAGAGCCCCCCCTTCTTCTTCTTCTTCTTCCTTGACCTCCTCCCTAGATGGGAGAACGGTTTCCCCTCTGGTCCTTGGCTCCCATGGCGTGGGAGGGGCAAGAGCCCCTCCGAGATTGGATCTGTCTCTCTGTCTCTCTCTGTTTCTGCATTCCCAGATCCTTCCCCTTCACCGTTTCTTTTATATCCGGAGCTCCGTAACTCCGATTGGGGTGAATCTTTCACCCATATTTTTCTCATAAAATTAGCTTTCTTGCAGCAAAATAAGGGCATCAACCGCCTTACGGGTGGCCCACGAGGGTGCCAGGCGTGCCCAGGGGGAGGGCGCGCCCCCTGTCTCGTGGCCACCTCGGAGACCGTTTCGCGTTGATTCTTCCTCCGGAAAATCCCAAATATTCCAAAATAATTCTCCGTTCGTTTTTATCCCGTTTGGATTCCGTTTGATATTGGGTTTCTGCGAAACATAAAACATGCAACAGACAGGAACTGGCACTGGGCACTGGATCAATATGTTAGTCCCAAAAAATAGTATAAAAAGTTGCCAAAACTATATGAAAGTTGAAGAATATTGTCATGGAACAACCAAAAATTATAGATACGACGGAGACATATCATGGTCGCGAGGCTTTTCCGTTTTTGTTGATCTGCCATTGTCAGCATTTGTTCCTTTTGTTTTCTCTTTCGCTAGGAGGGACCGACTGGGCCTGGTATGCAAAACTAGTTGCATGTCTGTCGGTGGAAACGGTCTCATGTACGTGGACATGTAAGGTAGGTCCGGGCCGCTTCATCCCACAATACCGCCAAATCAAAATAAGATGTTGGTGGTAAGAAGTATGGCTATCACCGTCCGCAACTCTTTGTGTTCTACTCGTGCATATCATCTACGCATAGACCTGACTCATGATGCCACTGTTGGGAAACGTTGCATGGAAAACAAAAATTTCTACGCACAAGCAATAATCTATCCATGGAGATGCATAGCAACGAGGGGGGAGTGTGTCTACGTACCCTCGTAGACTGTAAGCGGAAGTGTTTGACAACGCATGTAGTCGAACTTCTTCTAGTTCCAACCGATCAAGTACCGAACGTATGGCACCTCCGAGTTATGCACATGTTTAGCTCGATGACGTCCCTCGCCTTCTTGACCCAGCAATATGTCGAGGTAGTAGATGAGTTCCGTCAGCATGATGGCGTGGTGATGGTGATGGTGAAGTGATCCTTGCAGGGCTTCGCCTAAGCACCGTGAGAATATGACCGGTGATGTAAACTGTGGAGGGGGGCGCCGCACACGGCTAGGCGATTGTCTGTTTTGTGCTAGGCGCCCCCCCCCCTTCCACATATATATAGGTGGAAGGGAGGGAGGAGCAGCCAAAAGAGGCGCCCAAGTAGGAGGAATCCTACTTGGGTCCCTCCCAAGCCGCGCCCCCTCATTTCCTTATTTGGAGTGCGGGGAAAGGCAGGGAGGGTGGCGCTCCTCCCTTTCCTTTCTCCCATGAGACGAAAAGGCAGGAGGGGCTAGCCCTCCCCCTTTCTCTTCCCTAGGGCTGACCAAACAAGTGGAGGGGTGCACCAGCCCCCTAGTGGGCTGGTTTGTCCCTCCCTTTGGCCCATTAAGCCCATAACTTGCCGGGGCGGTGCCCGGAACCCCTTCCGGTGACCCGATTCCTTCTCGGTACGTCCTGAAACACTTTCGGTGTCCAAATACCATCGTCCAATATATCGATCTTTACCTCTCGACCATTTCGAGACTCCCCACCATGTTTGTGATCTCATCTGGGACTCCGCACAACATTCGGTCACCAAAACACATAAATCATATAATACTATATCATCATCGGACGTTAAGCGTGCGGACCCTACGGGTTCGAGAAATATGTAGATATGACCAAGACGCCTCTCTCGTCAATAACCAATAGCAGAACCTGGATCCTCATATTGGCTCCTACATATTCTACGAAGATCTTTATCGGTCGAACCGTTATGATAACATACGTAATTCCCTTTGTCCATCGGTATGTTATTTGCTCGAGATTCGATCGTCGGTATCTTCATACCTAGTTCAATCTCGTTACTGGCAAGTCTCTTTACTCGTTCCGTAATACATCACCTCATGACTAACTACTTAGTCGTTTGCTTGCGAGCTCATGATGTGTATTACCGAGAGGGCCCAGAAATACCTCTCACATACTCGGAGTGACAAATAATCTCGATCTATGCCAACTCAACAAACACCTTCGGAGATACCTATGGCGCATCTTTATAATCACCCAGTTACGCTGTGACGTTTGGTAGCATACAAGGCATTCCTCCGGTATCCGGGACTTGCATAATCTCATAGTCTAAGGAATATGTACTTGACATGAAGAAAGCAATAGCAATAAAACTGAACGATCATTATGCTAAGCTAACGGATGGGTTTTGTCCATCACATCATTCTCCTAATGATGTGATCCCGTTATCAAATGACAACTCATATCCATGGTTAGGAAACCCTAACCATCTTTGATCAATGAGCTAGTCTAGTAGAGGCTCACTAGGGACAAGTTGTTTGTTTATGTATTCACACATGTATCAAGGTTTCCGATCAATACAATTCTAGCATGAATAATAAACCTTTATCATGAATAAGTAAATATAAAATAACAACTTTATTATTGCCTCTAGGGCATATTTCCTTCACTTTCTAGATCTTGATGTGTCATTCCTGACATATACTCGCAAAAAAAGGGCGGAAGTGGGGGAGAAATCACATGAGGAAGATTGGACTAAGGAAAGTTTAGGACGGAAGGGACGAAACGTTGTTCTTTCACGGGCGAAGGGATTATGGAAGGGGATGGAAGCAACGACCCTTCTTTTAAATCTCAAACCATCAATCTTTGTGTTCTACATAAGGATAGAAAGAGTGAACCAAGATATTTTCCTCCCTTTATTCATAGAGAGATATAGATATCTACATTTGAATGTTGGGATCGTGAAAAGCTAGCTTGCACCATCTAAGAGTGAAATATATAGCTCAGTAGGCACTAAAAAAATTCAATACTAGCTAGTACATTTGCAAGCTTAACGGTAGATAAATATCTTCAATAGAATGTAGCGACTCTCTTGATATTGCTAACAATCTTTAAAAAAATCCATAGTAAGGACATGGTTTAAATTTTATGAAGTGTGTTCATTTATCACTTTTGTTTAAATTTACCTAGTAAGGCAATTCCTAATTATTATTCCTGCGTGTGGCAAGTCCATTCATGATTGGGAAAATTACAATTTACTCCATTTAGATATTTTTTTTTGTGGGATTACTCCATTTTGATTTTGGTGTGCTAAATTTATATCTGAATTATTTAAATAATCATTTTGAATAGTGTTATGAATCCACACATTCCCTCTTCCCCAAGAAAAGCCTAGTGTTCCTTTGCCTCCTGCTTGTGCCGCTACCGGTCCGTCTCGTCTCCGGCGGCCTTAGGGCCATGGCTGCACAGTGGATCCCGGTCCTTGCCGGTGTGAGGTCTCTGTTTTTAGATGTTCCTCCGAGTTTTGTTAGAGTTTGTATCCTGTTCAGAAAAATGAGACGATGGTGACTCCCTGGAGATGGAATAAGATCCCCCCCACCTAGCCCCCATCTCGTTGGTGCACTACTAGGAAAATGCTTATAGGTAGACATTTAGCAGTACCGTTGGTTATATACCCCACATTACTGCTACTTAGTAGTAGCGCCAGACAAAACTAGCACTGCAAGCGCACATTAGCAGTAGCGCGTGATTTCCTGGCCAGCGCTGTTGTTAATGGGCCACGCACTCGGCCCCCTGTGCAGCTTTAGCTATAGAGCTGGGCCTCCTCCCCCACGCTGCTGCTAATCCCACATCTGCTTCCTCCCTGCTCCGGCCCCCACGCACGCCCCTCTCTCACACACTCTCACACTCACACGCTCACACTTACAGACTCTTTCCCTCAATCCCTCGCTCCGTCCGCCGCCCCCGTGTTCTACGCCGGCCGCCCTTCCCCGCCGGCCGCCCTCCCCCTCGTCGGTCCTCCTCCCCCGCCGGCCGCGCTCCCTCGTGCCGGCCATCCTCCCCGCCTCCCCTCGGCGGCCCTCTTCCACCGAGAGGTACTCCTCCCTCCTTCCTCCTCCTCCCTCCCTCCCTAGTTATAATTATTAGAGAGTAGTTATTTTGAATCCTATATAGTTGAAAAAATGCAGGTTCTTAGAATAATGTAGATTATGATCGAACCCTAGCTAGGATAGATTAGGTAGTATGGACCCTAGTTAATTTGTATGAACCCTAGGTTTCTAAATTAGCTAGGTTTTAAAATTAGGACAGAAATTTATCTAGGTTTTTAAATTAGGACAGAAATTTATCTAGGTTTTTAATTAGGTGTAGTTGATAGAATTTAGGTGTTTTAGGTGTATTTAACATAATTCTAGGTGTTTTAGTTGTTTTAGGTGTAGTTAACAAATTCTAGGTATTTATTTAGTTAAAGCAATTGTTGTTATTTTTTTAGTTAAAGCAATTTTTCATGTTATATGGAAATTTGCAGTGGACATGTCATATTTTGAACATGTCACATTTTGGACATGTCATATTTTTCCGAGTGGCCTATGTTTTGCCAGAATGTCGATTCGTTTATGTTATGGCAATTTCAGGCGCTCGATATGTCCTGCTTTTAGCAAAGGTCATGCCGAATTTTGCTAAGTGTTTATTAATTTTGTTTTCATAATTAAGCATTTGTTCTCGACGTTGATGATGACTGGCCCGCATCCTCGTCGTCGACTCGGTGGAGGAGGCTTGCTTGATTATAGGGGCCATATCAGGGACTGGGCTCCGACTGGCTGGCACTGGGAGGTGCTACCTTCCGGGGCACGCAACTTGGTGAGGAGGCAGCCCGTCGTCGACCCCGACCTTATTTGGTGGCAGTCGCGTGGGCCAGTGACGGTGGGGAGGCCTTCATCCACCGAAGAGGTGGTATCTCACCGTGTCAGCGAGGAGGATGAGCACGTCCGTCGCTACATGGTTGCATTGGAGGGCAGGTTTGATAGTACCTGGATGGTTCTTCAGGGATCTCACTGGAGCTATGATCCTGTGATGGTTCCTTCTCTTTGGGTGTCCACTGCCCGCGCTGATACCCATCATTCGCTAGGGTTCTAGCTATATTAGTGATGTTATATGTATGATACTATTTGAGATATATTAGTGATAATATTCGATGATGTACGGGCGTAAGAGATGATTTAGTTTTCTTATTGAATGCATGCTAATTTGAATACTAATTTTTTTATGATTTAGTTTTGCTTATTGAATGCACGTCTGTTTGAACTATATGAACATAGGAAATGTCTGGCGATGATAGCGAAAGGGAATTCGGTATGTGCGAATACTGCGAAGACGAGCTCGGCCTGTGCGACAGGCCTCACCTAGTTGGTGGTAGGCGCTTCAGCATCAAGCTAGATGGGAACTTCTAAGTGCATACAGTAAGTCACAACGACAAGTCTTTTTTCGTAATTAAGCATGACTTTTGCTTCTTTTGCTTCAACTTATAATTTAAATTTTTAACTATTCTACTAGCGTATCCCCTGCCATGCAAGAATATATGTCTTGGATAAGATTGGTTTTAGTATTATGGAAACTATGGAGGTAAAAAGTGTTAACTTGAGGACCGAGCATGGTTATAGTTTTCTCGCAAAATTATACAATACAGACACCTACACTCATTCTGAATGCAAACAATGGAGAGCACTATGCAAGGCTTATGCATTTGAGCCTGATATGCTTATCACCTTTGATATTTGTCCGGAAGATGATATTGAAGATAATATTGACATCTGGGTCGATGTGCATACGCCTCTAGTTCTACCTTTATGTAAGTTTCTCAACCATATTTATGTCTTGGATATTGTTTATTCAAAAATAGTTGACAACTAATTTCTATTGATAGCTTATTTCCATTCAAGCAAACATGTCCGATGCTTGGTAGACATGACCTACTATTGTCTCGGGGCTAAACTAAACTGTGAGGAGACAAATCACTATGTTTCATGGCTTGAGGATCTTCATACTGTCAAGACAAATTATTTTCCTAGACTTAGAAATCTTAGTACTCAAAACATGCGACCAATAGTGTCTGTACTGAACTACCGTCACATCTATTTAGGAAAGATGGTAAGATTTTTACAATTTGTCCTCAGTGCATCTTTTGCATACACTATTTTTTAAGCTAAACTTCATTGCTAAGTATGTTACTACGATGTTCTTCAACAGGGGCTCCCGATGATAGTTGTGCATAAGTGAATCGAAGCTAAAGGTTGCATGTCCATGGTTAGCATATGGCCAAGACTTCCTACATTGCACATGAGTGCATTCAGGACTTATAGAAGCGAGCAAGTCTTAATAGTCAAAGACTGGAATAAAATTGTGAAGGATCGCAGAGAAGTACTAGGGGGCAGCAATCAGAAGCGTAGCCCACAATTAGGAGACAGGTTCATCTGCATGCTTCAATATGATGAATCAGGAGCGCTCCACATGTTCTATGCTATTTTACCTGAGAGAGAGCAGTAGGAGTGATTAGCTAGTTAGAATGAATTTCAAGATGACGATGATGTGCTACACTATGTAGCTATGATGATTAGACAATGTTGGTGGTAGTGACTAGCTATGATGATTATTAGCTAGTGTCGGTGGTAATTTTCCCTTACTTGCAACACCTATGCTGAATTGGAGGCTATGTTGATGCTACTACTAATCATTGTTGGTGAAGCAAATGCATCTGAATTTCCATCCATGAATACAGCATTTGAATATTCTTTTTTAATTTCTAATTAATAGCTGTAGCTTGGGGTGGAGAAAGCAGCGCTACTAGTACATATGATAGTAGTAGCGTGTGTGGAGAAAGCAGCGCTACTAGTACTTAGCACATCTGCAGCGTGGGGTAGAAAACGCGCTACTGCTAATATTTAGCTGTAGCACCATAGCAGTAACGCCGGCACCCATGCTACTGGTATGCAAAAAAAACACGCTACTGGTAAGGCTTTTCCTAATAGTGGTGTGTCTAGCGTTGCCGGTGGGTGTGTGGTGATGCGTCTTCGGCAAATTTGTTCTTGATGGATTTTGCTCGGATTGGTCGTAGTTCGTCTACATTCGTGTGTTTTTAGGTTGGATCCTTTCGATCTAGGCTATTCTTCAACAACGGCGTTTATTGTTCTGATGTGCTGGTCCTGTGAGGCCTATAGCACAACGGTTTTCCGACTATCTACTACAACAAGTTTCGCCTGGCTCCGGCGAGGGAGGGCGATGACGACGGTACGCCTTCGACTCACGTCAGTTCTTGTAGTCGTCGCTTGGTGGTCTACGGATCTGACTGTAATTTTTATTATTTCTGGTGTTCGTTGTACTACCATGAGATGATGAACAAATTAGAATTTTTCACTTAAATAAATATCATGCTTTTGAATGTTTAATAATAGGACTGTGCTAACCACCAGTTGACTGGTGGTTAGCAACAGATCCGCACGACTTTCGATCGATCCTT
The DNA here is from genome assembly GCA_021437245.1 of Aegilops speltoides. Classification (NCBI taxonomy): domain Eukaryota; kingdom Viridiplantae; phylum Streptophyta; class Magnoliopsida; order Poales; family Poaceae; genus Aegilops; species Aegilops speltoides. The sequence goes on along the minus strand of CM038146.1, from coordinate 34,283,066 downwards.
CCGCTCGTCCCGCTGCGTCGTTCCTCCCGCTTTCACTGATTTTTTTTCCTTCTCTCACAAACCGTAGTAAATTGCTAGTGGTTTTTTCTGGTTTTTCGTTGCATAATATGAAAAGAAAATAAAAGTGCTTGAAAGAGGATTCGAACCCAGGTCTGTGTAATACCTATCAAGCCTAATAACCAACTAAGCCACCTTTTGTTGTTGTCTATTTTAGAATGACAATGTTATTTGAACCTTTCTTATTTCTGCCATATCAAAAGAAAAAATAAAGTTTGGCTTGGTAACTTTGGCAATGACCAGCGTGATAACTATGGTCTGAGTAACATGATAACTATACCATGATAAGGCTGGTAACTACAGTACGAGAAGGTTAAAAGTATGGGAAAGTATGGTAATTTAACATAGAAATTACCGGTGAAATGTTTCAAAAACTTTTTTCCCTTGGATGAAAGACACCATGGTGTTTAAACGTAAAATATTAGTTATCAAGTCTGCGATGATACATCATCATGTTATTTACACAGAAATTATCGGGTGTATGTTTTTCAACAAAAAAGTTCCAGGTCAAAAGTTACAGTGGCATTTGTATGGGAGTTATCAATTTTGTATGTTTCTATTACCATGTTATTTACACAGAAATTAGCGGGGCATCACCCCCCCACCCGCCATAGTCGCCATATTACCAGGATCGGGTACATAAGTTATCAAGTCTGCGATGTGTGAGTTATCATGTTATTTGCATAAGTGTTGTCGTGGTATGGTTCAACAACTCCTCCCACCCCTAACCTCACCGACAAAGTTACCAGGACTGGGTACATAATTTATCATGTCTACGATGTGTGATTTATCATGTTATTTGCATGGAAGTTACCGTGGTATGTTTCAACGACTCCCCCCACCCCTACCCCCAGCGACAAAGTTACCAGGACTAGGTACATAATTTATCATGTCTACAATGTATAAGTTATCATGTTATTTGCATAAAAAGTTATCAGGACAGTGATGCGTAAACTATCATCATATTTACACAGAAGTTATCGAGAGTATATTTCATCAAAACCGCTCCCTCCGGCAGAGGGAAAAGTTATCATGTTTGCGGTGCGTAAATTATTGGGGGTATATTTCAGCACCCCTTCTTGCCTAAAGTTACCAGGACCGGGGTGCATAAGTTATCGGGTCTCTGATGTCTGAATTACCATGTTGATCACATCAGAGTAACTGGGGATATTTCATCCACCACTTCCCTCAAAGTTACCAGGATCGAGGTACATAAGTTTATCAGGTAATTGATGTGTGAGTTATCATGATATTCACACAAAAATGACCCGGGATATTTCATCAACGCCTCCCTCCCGATTGCCAAAGTAATCAGTACCGAGTACATAAGTTATCAGGTACGTGATGTGTGAGTTACCATGTTATACACACACAAAAATTACCAACGGTATATTTCATCAACCTCCCCCACCAAAATTACCATGGTATCATCAACTCGAGACGAGTTGGTAAAATAATATACTTAAGTGCGGAAAAGATCAGATATTGCATTCACTTTTGTGCAAACGTAGAAAAGGAGACAGGAGACAGGTTAAAAAGCCTATTTGCTTTCGTTTTTACAAAAGAGGAATGTAGGTGAGGTGGTTGGCTAGTGGGTTACCTTGTAAAAGTTACAAGGATCGAATCCTGTTGGCACACTATTTTTTGATGAGAAAGATTAACGCGAGTTAATTACTCACCACCTGAAAATCAGGAATCAGAGAGATTAACACGAGTTAATTACACACCTGAGAATCGGGAGTCAGAGAGATTAAGGCGAGTTAGTTACGCACCACCTGAAAATCGGAAATCGGAGAGATTAACGGAGTTAATTAGGCGACGCGGGAGAAAAAGAAAATCGCTAACCACCAGTCGACTGGTGGTTAGATTTCTCGTTAATAATAATATGAGTTATGTGGGACTCAGCCCGATCCTAAGTTAGAATTGGAGTTCAGGTTGTATACGTGTTCGGATTGCTTCCTAGAAGTGTCAGATTGAACCGTGTTCGGATCGGTTCATATGGGATAGAATCCGACTTGAGTACAATCACGTTACTTGCAAGGAAGTTGGTCATGTCCTACGCATATATAATCAGCTGTAGGCTGTAGCGTCAACTAAGGATTCAGATATTGATCAATAAACAACCTTCGAATTCCGCTCAGCAGTTCATCCGGCAGCTAATATTACAAGTTGTTCACGTCAAAAGAAAAAGTATTACAAGTTGAAGGTGCCCTACTGCTTCGCCGTTCACTTTGGGCTTCTGCTGCTGGTGCTTCGCCGAGACTCCACCGCATCCGGCATGAGCCGTGAGGAGGGTGAGACAAGTAGTAGCATCCCCCGGCATCCCCGCTCGCCGGTGGTGGGGCCGCTTGAAGATGATGACCTTCTCTTGGAGATCCTCCTTCGCCTGCCCCCGCAGCCGTCGTCCCTCCCTCGTGCCTCCGCCGTTTGCAGGCGCTGGCGTCTTCTCGTCTCCGAGCCAGGCTTCTCCCTCCGCTTCCGGCGCTACCACCGCGGCAACCTTCCCATAATTGGTTTCTACGACCGAAATCCTCCAGACCTCTCCTTCGTACCTGCTCTAGAGGGCCCTGATCGTATTCCACCCAGGCGATTGTCCTGGCAGTGTCAGCGCGAAGAAGAACCGTACTTGTCCACCTTCGGATGTCGCGATGGCCTTGTACTAGTCCATGTCAAGCACCTCGAACCGCTAAAGCGCCATGTTCTGGTGTGGGACCCTATCACTGGTGAGCAGCACAACCCTGGGATTCCCCCGGGGTTCGACACCGGGAAACGCTTCAACGGAGCGGTGTTTCGGTCTGCTGGAGATGTTGACCACTTCCAGGTGGTTTTGGTAGGCAACGGTGACAATCAACTACCGGTTGCTAGTGTTTACTCGTCGGGGACCGACGTATGGAGTAATCTTTTTTCGACATCGTTGCCATTGAAGTATTATACAGACCCTTTTCCGTCTTTTATCGGTCTATCCCTTGAACCCGCTGTGCTGGTTAGGAATTCCCTACACTGGCTGCTTGGAGCGGGCTCGGTTGGAATTCTCGAGTTTGATTTGGAGAGGCACAACCTTGTCGTGATAGGGGTGCCGGTGCATGTGGGTGCTGGATGTCACATTGGGAGCAATGACCGATTCTCAATTATACGAGCAGAGGATGGTGGGTTGGGTTTTCTCTCTCTATCAGACTTCAACGTCCAATTATGGAAGAGGAAGACAGAATATGATGGTGTTGCTTCATGGGTGATGGAAAAAATCATTAAACTGGACAAACTACTGAAAATTCCCCTGGATCAAAAGAACGAAAGAAAAGATACTACTAGGGTGATGGGATTTGCCGAGGACAATAATACGGTGTTCATGTGGACAATAATCGGCATCGTCACGATCCATCTCGAGTCATTGCAGTTCAAGACGCTTCCCGGATCTAGGATTTCTTCTTACTATTATCCATTTGAAAGTGTCTGGTGCATGTAATGGCATGACTTTACACTGGTATATAAAGTTAATTTTTCATTAGTTGTTGTTGGAATGTCTTTCACATCCTTTCATGTTAAGAAAGTGATGACAAGTAGTGTCATATCTCTTGTTTTCAAGATAGACATTGTAGAACTCATGACCGTCGAAGCCTAGACGTTGTAGAACTCAAGACGTACATCTTTTCAAGATTGGCATTGTTTGAAAATGTATGTCAGTTGTGACTATATATATGAATCTCCATGCATACTCTTTTGTTATGAAAGATAATGTTTTTTTACTCAGTGAACAACTGTAGTCCTGTGGTTTTATTTTTTGAGGGGTATAACGACTCTTTACTCATGTAAGTCCGATGGAATCATTACAATATCATGCGGTCGGAGGAACCACACATGCCTTCGTATGCCTAAAATGAAGAAAAATTAGCTAGACTATGCGTCGGTTTTGAGTCCTTCTCTCAAACATAGAATTACAGTCCAAAAATTCTAGTGAACTAGCACAAATCCTTTGAAGAAATAATTCATGTATGTCTCCCGCCTTGGTTTTCCTGAATATCTCTAATCACCGTTGCGCGGTCGGAAGAAATAAGGGCCCTGGAGATCGAGAGGGGTGTTTTGGCTCCCAAGCTCAGATGAGCCCGCGAGTAAAGAAGAAGAAAATCATTATAATGTAATACTAAATAAATTCAAAAAAATCCATTTTTTTGTGAAGAAAGAAGACCGAGCGCGTGATGTCCGTGTCAAATTTAGGGCAATTTTCTGAGTGAAACCATTGCGGAGCCGTGTTCCGCTGGAGGATCGGCGCCTCCTACCTCCTTCGGTGTCCTCGCCGGCGCCGGAGCGAAGTGGGGTACCGCCCGATCTACACGCTGGACTTGTGTCCATCCGTAGGTAGGTGTTGTAGTTATGGTTTTCTCGTCTGGCGGCTCGTCCTTTGGGCGTGGCGGCTGCGGTGAAGTAGTTTTTGTCCCATGGTTCATCTGGGTGTCCGATGAGGCTTCTCTTCCCGGTACAGCTGCAGGTTCGATGGGGATGAATAAACTTTCCTCCGGCTACTTCTTCGGCTGTGGTGGCGTGAGCTGCGCCAGATCCATCGATGTTTTTGGGTGGATTGGTCTGCGGGGGCTTCTCTTTCTTCATCGTCGATCTTGGGGTTGGAGGCGAGGAGTTGTTGGCTTTGTTTGTGCATTGCGCAGGAGTGGATCAAGATCCATCTTCCTCTTCTCCATAGTGATGGTGAAGATGGGGTGTTGCTGATGATGCTTGCGGTCTGCCACATCTCCGACGCGCTGGTCCGGAAGGGCCTAAGATTGAAACTTCCCGTCCGCAAAAAGTCTGTCCGCGGATTCCAAGATCACGATGGCTCTGGGAGGGAGTGGCGGCGCGCCCTCAACTCGCGGCGGTGTGTGAGTTTGATCGGCTCCCCAGGGACTCGGGTGTATTTGCTTTCTTTGTTGGGGTTCGCTGTATCACTAGTAATCTATAAATCTGGGTTCCTTTTCGCAAAAAGAATAAAAAAAATCAGAGCATTTGAGTGTCTGAGCTCCTGTACATCCCTTCAAAAGGAAAAAAACTACCAGTTACACGGGCCGATCCATTTCGCGTCCTGGGCTTCAGTCTCACTTTCAGGATCGATCCACTACACTCACTACATCGTGGCTTTGGCTGAGAGTTCAGAGCCCAGTCCACACAGTTTCCCCATCCCCTTCCCCGCACAAGACTCGCATCGTGTTTGGTTATGGGGAATTAGAGACGAGGAATGGGAGTTGAGGAGTAAGGAGATTAAAAGTCCACTGTTTGATTAGGGGGAATGAGAGTTTAAGTGGAAAGGGGACTGGAAGTTGAGGAAGCCAATTTCCACCGATTTCTTCCCAGGGGATACCCTGTTAATTCGTGAGCAGAGTTCTATCCCACGCCAATTCTCATCATATGTCAAACAAGGGAATGGGAGTAAAAATGTACTTCCATATCTCATCCCTTCATAAACACCCTTGTGCAAACTCCCATTCCCCTGCCCGAGTGTTTACCAAACAGGATGACGGCCAGCCGCCGCTCCTTCCCGGCGGCGCCGGCGGCGCCCATGTCGCCGCTGGAAGTGGAGGATCTGCTCATCGAGATCCTCGTCCGCCTCTCTCCGCTGCCCTCATCTCTCCCCCGCGCCTCCGCCGTCTGCAAGCGCTGGCGACACCTCATCTCCGACCCGGACTTCCTCGTCCGCTTCCGCCTCCACCACCGCCCCAACCCTCCCCTCCTTGGTTTCTTCGTCACGGATTGCACGCGCTGCCTCATCGGCTTCCTGCCTCTTGTGCGCCCCGGCGTCCCCGATCTCGTCGAAACCAATCGCTTCTCCCACAACCACCAGATCCTCAGCTGCCGCCATGGCCTCCTACTCATTTTCCTCGTCGTGCAGTGCCAGTTCTAGGTGTGGGACCCCGTCACTGGCGTCCGCCACTTCATCAACCCCCCTCCAGCACAGAGTCTGTCAGCACAGGTCAACGGAGAGGTGCTTCGAGATGCGAGACTCGACCACCACTTCAAGATTGTTCTGGCGGCCGTTGAGGGTCCACGAGCAATCGCCTGCGTCTACTCGTCTCGTCGGAGACCAGCGAGTGGGGTGATCTCGTCTCAGCGTTTCTTCCACCCAGGGATTCCATCGGCGGCCCTCCTGCCATGAAGTTCTCCAGGATGAATGCCCTGCTTGTTGAAAAATCTCTTTATTGGCTTCTCTTTGACGTGCCGACGAGCTTTAATGAGGCCTTCAGCGGCGTTCTTTGTGCCAGTAGCATCCTTGAGTTTGATCTCGAGAGGCAGAGTCTAAGCGTGGAACGTGTCTCAGCAAACCTGCACCACCCCAAAGACCATGAGATTTCCCTGATCAAAGAAAGAGGTGTTGGACTTGGTTTACTCACCGTGTCAGGCTGCAATGTAAACATATGGAAGAGGAAGCGCGAGCACAATGCTGATACGTCATGGGTGCTGGGAAGAACTATCAAGTTGCGCCATGTTCTCTCCCTGGATCCACAGAACAATGGTGGTACATCATGGGTGCTGGGAAGAACTATCAAGCTGCGCCATCTTCTGTCCCCGGATCCACAGAACTACGCGGGGCAGATATCCATCAATGCTTTTGCCGAGTACAATCATGTGGTGCTCCTCTCTACATCTATCTACTACTACACGATCGAACTTGAGTCATTGGAGGTCAGGCGATTTCAGTGCAGAGGCTCTCGTTATCATCCCTTCGAAAGTGTCTACACTACAGGTAAGTGTCCTCCCTGAACTATCTGGTTCGGACAGCACTAGCAAACTTCCTTACAGTTTATTTAAAACTTACGAGTAATTGTTCATTGTATCACTTTTAGGATAGTACGTTGCTCTCCAACTGTACCTGGGAAAACTAATAAATTGAGTTCATTTCATTTTCAGGCTAAGTTTATTTTAAGATCTGAAACTGAATAGTGATCACTTGTTTTTGCTAGGATTGGTCTGATTATATTTTTTTTCCGATATGGCATGGAACAAGCTTAATAATTCTGGATAACTTGTCTCTTCTGACCAGCTAAATAGTCTGAGTGCTTGTTTTTCATTTTTATGATATTCATCAGTATATACTTTTGTTGGACCATTCTTTAAATTTGTAGGTAGGTGTGGTTTATTTTTTCCCGTGTCTATCACTAGTGCTGTATCAAAACAGGAACTATGATTTTTTGTAAATATCTTGTAGATGCCTCTATTTCGCCTTTTGTTAGTATGTCATTTTGGTTGTTTGACTTCTGATGCTTGCAGAAACAGGTAATGGCGGTCGGCCAGATGATGCTGATCTCCACAGCATGCTTAAGAGGATGGTCCGTTAGATAGATGATTTCCTTGGTTGAGCAGGTCTCTGCATGTATGTTGAGGTTTGGATGTGTTCCTTCAAGAAATGTATTGCCATCTTTTTACTGCCATTTCTCAAGTACCAAATTTCTTAGCTGTTGCCCACATAGGCACGTCTTATGCTTTGATGGTAGGCTGCATCTTAAATCTTTTCCCTAGGCCATCTGTGTTCTTCCTCATGCATTCAGCCAACCACCATCTCTTTTATTTGCCGATGTTTTACTGCCCCCTCTCTCTACTGGATGTGCTTTGTTTTGCTTGCCTTCCCTTTCCAGCTGCCTTGCTTTCAGTTTACTTCCTCCTTAGTACTCCCCCAGTTCCTTCTGGCAGTGTGGGTTTTTCTCCCTATTGCTCCTCCAATGACTTGTGGTTTGGTTAAGTAAGAGCCTTCCCCATTCTCTATTTGTGCATATGCCCGTGCCTGCTCAGAGATGAGAGTACCATCATGCTATCTGGTAGCAAATGAACTGCTAACACTTTACTGTGCTTCGATGACATATTTCTGTTTAACATTTACTCGTTACTACGTTGCCTTAAACTTTATTATGTGGTTAAGACTATAAATTCATATTGTAACTTGCATGTTGGTCCCGTCTAAGCAAGTAATTGATCAATGATCATAACAATTCCTGACCATTTGGTTTTCAAACCTACTTTATTTTATAATCTTATAGCTATGACATTTCACATTGCTTCATATGTTGGATCATTGTCATACCTAGTGAACTAATGATTGTCAGTTTGCTATAGTTGAAGAGTACAGCTTCATTGAATCTTGTAATGTTGTCTATCGTTTTGCTTGCAGTTATTGTAGTTTGTTTTTATTCCCCAATTATTCTAGGGTTAAGCTGTTTGGGTAAACATTTTCTAGGATGTCACTTGTTGTCTGCTAAATTTGCATCATGCTAATATAGATATAATTGACCCCACATAATTCCTCTGGTCCAAACTCCAACCTATCTGTAATTATGCTTTGTGTGCAGTCTAGTTTCGTCAGTTTTTGCCACCTGGACCTGTATACTTCATATCGAAATCAACATCGCATCTTAAAAACTGCTTTCATCACTAGTACCATTTTGCTTGTTTTATCTACTGATGTTATGCGCCCTATCCATTGGATGTGCTCTTTTGTTTGCCCTTCCTTTCATCCAGTGTCTTTCCTTTTGGTTTACCTCCTCCTTAGTCTGTGGTACTCCCCAAGTTTCTTCTTGTGGTGTGGACTCTTCTCCCTCCAACCAATGCATATGTTTGTGCCTGCTCAGAGATGACAATATTGTCATGCTAAGTAGTAGCAAAAGAACTACTAATCCTTTATTGTGCTTCAGGGATATATTTCCATTCTACTTATATAGTTTTCCTCACTGTTGCATCACCTATTCAACTTTAAAAAAAAAATTACGGTGGCTATAGCTCTATCAAATCCTAGTGTGATTTGCATGATGTCCCATCTAAACAAGTACTCTCTCTGTAAAGAAATTCAAGATCATTTAGATCACTATTTTAGTTATCTAAATGATCTTATATTTCTTTACAGAGGGAGTAATTGAGAACTAACAATACCTGAGCATTTGTTTTCAAATTTCCTTTATTTATACGGAATTATAGAATTGTCATTTCACATTCCTCCTCATACCTAGTGAACTGACAATTGTCACACTACATGAAGAGTGCCTTTTTAAAATCTCTTGTTGAATCTTATACCTCTGTATATCGTTTTGCTTGCAGTTGTTGTAGTTTTATGGATGATCATTCCAGTTCTAGGCTGTTTGGTTAATCATTTTCTCAGCTTGTTTTGTTGTCCATCAAACTTGCATATATATGTAACTAATCATTAACCACTAATATAATTTAGCTGGTACAAACTTAATGCAGCTATGCTTTGTGCGAGGTCTAGTTTCTTCAATTTGGACCATCATGGACCTTTAATAATGAATATTGGACTAAGGATCAAAATGGCATGGCTAGATTCATGATAAAGAAATAATATAGTGGAGGATGAGGTGAGTGGGGGCGACATGACCATTGCGGGGCGACAGGGAGGCGATCCTGGGCGTTCTCCGCGCCCGACGGCGGAGCTCCCGCCCGAGGCCGGCGATCGCCGACGGGTGGGCGGGCGTTTCTGGGCTCTAGCCGGATCTGACGAAGATGATGCGGACGAGGATGGAGCGGAGCCGCCGGAGGAGCCACCGCCTTCCCCCACGCCGTCGGACCTAATATGTGAATTTTTCCATTCAGGCTATTCGGAGGAGGAGGTAGCGACCACGGTGGACAAGGTGGTTCCCAGGGACGATCTGGCACGGGAGGGACTGCAAGATGGAGAGAAGATCGAGATTGTTCGCCGGATCGTGCATAGAAAGACGGCGGCATCGGCGCTTCGTCCATGGAAGGGACCTTTACCCAAGGTATGTTTGCCGAAGCTCACTGTGTTTGATCTCATTCGACCGGATGCGTGGGTTACGGTTCGGAAGAAGAAGGGACGGAGGTTGTCGACCCGAAATGTGCCACCGCCGGCGCCGGCCATGGAGGCCACGGCGGCTGCGATCCGTTCGTCGAGGGCTGCCGCGATCGCCCGGCTGCTTGGTGCGGCTGGGCCAGATCGGGAGCCTTCGGGCTTTGTTGCCCATTGGCCGGAAAAAACTGGGTATGAGGCCCAGTATGTCGATCTAAGCCGGTCCTGGGAGTCTTTTCGGCCATGCACGTCGATCGTCCCAGCGCAGCCGCTTCGTGCCGCTAGGGTTCATCGCCAGGGGAGTCCTGGTTTTCCGCGCTGTGGTTCGGGTAGGGCGAGGAGGATCCCGCCGCTGCTCATGGCGGGACGAGGTGCGGGACCCCCTCCTGCTGCGACTACCGCGGGGCTGGCAGAGGTGGTCCGCCGCCGCCAACTGCGTCGGGACGGGGCGCCCCACCGGCCGGACTGCAGCCGCCGGCTCTCGCGCCAGGTGCGGCTGGTCGTGGTGGTGCCCTCCCGCCGAGGCAGCAGTTTGCCGCTGCGGGCGCTCGGGCTCCTGTGCCGCCGCCATCGATGACCGGCCGAGCCGCGCACAGGCCACCGGTGCCGGCTAATGCTGCTGGGGTAGGCCGGGAGGCCTCGCCCTCCACCGCCGGCAGGCAGAGCTCTCGACGGGCCGTGGGGTTCCTCGCCCGGTCACGCCGGTGGCGCCGGTTAACGCGTCGACGGCGGTGATGGCTGGTCTGCGGGCCGAGACTCCGGGCGCCACGGGTGCCGCTGTTGTTCCGGTGGCTGCGCCTTCCGGGGGTCAGCGTGCACCGCCGCCTCACCTGGCGGTTCGTCAGGCGCAGAATCGATCGGGGCAGAATCAGGTCCAGATTAATCAGAGTTATACCAGTGGGAGACCGACTGATGCACCTCGAGGCAAGTGGGGTGATGACGGGTATGATGCGTATGGAGCAGGCCAGCATCGGGGCTCATCTTCAGCAGGAGGTGGTCGGGGTTATGCTTGGCAGAGTGACGGGTCTGCAGAGAGACCGTTCCTGGGGCCAGCTGGAGGCTTCGTTGAGGGGGCCTCAGGTCCTGATAACAGGCACAGGGGAGGTTATCGCGGATACCGTGGTCGTGGTGGAGGCCGCGGAAGGTTCCGCCGGCCGCCTCCCCCTAGACATGTTGACTCTGACGGGGCGGCGATGGAGACGGATCAGACACCGCAGGAGCTACCTCCCCAGGCGATGGAGGTGGTGAATGCACTTGCGGTTGCTGAGGTTCCTGGGACTGCGAAGGAGGCTGAGGTGGTTCAGGTGGCTGAGGCTGAGAGGGCATCCAAGTACGCTCGGAAGAAAGAGAGGATGCTTTGTTACAAAAGGAGAGAAGGGACACTTCATCATGGAGTGTGTGGCCTCACTGTGCGAAGTCCTGTGGTAAGCTCGCGCATGCTTTCGGGATTGTCCTTTGCCGAGGGACCACATTCCTGCTCTCATCAGATATGGTGTGTACTGTGCGGAGCTGATGTTCTTCGAGTCAGCGGCGGCGAGGGAGATCCCAGTTGACACACCGAGCCTTACTACAGGATTGGTCAAGGTGACACAGGGAGATGTTTCCCAGGCTCAGATTGTGCAGAGACTTCAGGAGTTGGCTCCGGGTGATTTTCAGTGGGACCTCGTACCCATGGAGGATAGAGTTTTCAGAGTGGAGTTTCCTTCGACTGAGGATTTGCAGAGGTTGTTGAGCTTTGGGATGTGTAAGGTGCCAGGCACCAAAGGCATTTTGGAGTTCCACGAGTGGAAGAAAGTTGAGCCTAAGGGGAAGCCTCTTACTCGTGTGTGGCTGCGCTTCTCGGGGCACCGCTCGAGGCTCTTTCGATGTGCGTGTGGTGGCTAGTTTGGGGATTATGGTCGGTAAGACGGAGAAAGTGGATATGGCATTCACTAGAGCTCGGGGTGGCTCGGCTGCAGTCAAGATTTCGGATATTGAGTATGTCCCGGATGTCATCAACTGGACCTATAGAGGCGAGGTGTTCCCACTTGATATTGAGTTTGAGGATGCAGAGTTGTTTGCTGAGGTTGCTGCTAGCACTGACGTGGATATGCACGATGGGGGTGATGATTCAGGCGCTCCCAGGGAGCGGTCAGATGAGGCACCACAGGAGCCCAATGGTTCGGGGCCTGCTGCTCAGGAGCCGGAGGACGGAGCCGGGAGGGAGCAGTCCCCGGCTTCGTCTTTACCTCATAACTCACTGCGGTTTGGATCTTTTCTGCCGGCGTCGGCGCCGCCTCGTCTGTGGAGTGATCGGGTTGACTCTGACGATGCGTTCGAGCATTCGCTCCCGGTCTTGGACTTTGGGCTGTCACCCCGGCAGTCGGCCAGCTTCAGTGACCGTGGGTTTCGTGAGGTGGAGCCTCAGGAGTCGCCAGAGAGATCTGGGTCCCCGGTCTCTTCGCGGAGGGGAGGGGCGTCTGGGCAGGTGGCCACGACCCCCTCTCGCTCTTCTGTTTCGCCGCAGGAGGCGCAGGTACCTGTGTCCGGCGGCGGTGGCATACCTTTGGGGCAGGAGGCCCTTGAGGTCCGTCTCGCGGGACCCTCGTTGGTGGTGGGGTTGCCGGTGGCGCTAGGCATGCGTCAGGGGCAGGTGGCCCCTGAACCTCTAGTACCGGCGGCTGTCCTTCAGGTCGAGCGCACGGCCGCCACGGCACCGGCTAGGGGGGTCGGACTAGGGCAGGAGGCCCTGGTGCCAACTCCGTCGGTGCTAACTCCGGGAGCCGCTACTAGGGAGGAGGTGATCGCGTTCGGCGGGATCCGCGACCCTGCTTCTGAGGGGAGGCGGACGAGCTCGCGTCTCCAGGACCTTCCGGAGGTGGATGATTTGCAGCAGAGGTGCGCTATGCGAGCGGCCAAGCTGCGTGATGTGGAGAGCACTACAGGTATGTCAGTTAATGTTTCAAATTCCATTCTGCATTTCTGTAAGGATGAGATTATTAATAATGCAAACCAAGTGGGGGTGTCTCTTGGGAATAATAATTTGGAAATTGAAAACTCGGTTAATGATCTATTAGATTTGGAAGCGGAACGGGCCTTGGAGTCTATTAGAAACCTAGCGGCTGTAAAACCTATGAATGATGCGGAGATTGAGGCCTTGGGTGTTAAGGTGCTTGATAAATTCTGCGCGGATCTTGTCCCTCACTCTGCGGAGCCTGATGAGGATGAACTCCAGATAGATGAGGCAGCTCATGTTGAACCGGAGCACGGTTATGAGGACCGGGCTGCAGGTGATAACATTCCTAAACGTAAGTGGAAGCGGAAGGTGTACCCTGCATCCGCGGTACGCAGGAGTGCTAGAATTCGTAAGGCCAAAAAATTCCATGATGACCTATGAAAGGAATATTCTGGAATAGCAGAGGTCTTAAGGACTTGGCTAAACGTAGGTTTCTAGCGGAGGCGTCTTTAGAGCACCGTTTAGATTTCATTGCTCTCTCTGAAACTGGTAGGGATAATTTTGCACCTCAGTTTCTTAACACTTTGTCGGGAGGGGTTGAATTCGATTGGCATTGTCTTCCTCCAAGAGGGAGGTCTGGGGGCATCTTGCTGGGTGTGAGATGTGACTCCCTTGAAGTCCGGAGTGTTGTTATGGGCGACTTTGCAGTGAAATTCAGAGTCAGGTCCAAAATAGATGGGTTTAACTGGGTGTTGGTGGCGGTCTACGGGGCCGCACAACCTGAGCTTAAACCAGAATTTTTGGCTGACCTGGTTCGAATTTGTGGGTCCGAACAACTCCCTATCCTGGTTGGGGGGGGGACTTTAACATTATTAGGAGGCGGGATGAAAAGAATAACGATAATTTTGATGGGCGATGGTCCTTTATGTTTAATACCATCATTGAGAGTTTGGATTTGAGAGAAATCGAACTCTCCGTAGACAATTTACAGGCTAACTCTTTACCAAATCCGACATATGAGAAGTTGGATCGGGTTCGCAAGTGCCGAATGGGAGCGAAGTTCCTCCGTCACGGTGCAGTGCTCTCACACGAGGGATTTCGGACCACACACCGCTATTTGTTGACTCAGGGGAGCCAAGGCATGTGGGAAACAAGAATACTTTCTCCTTTGAAACGGCATGGTTTGAAAGAGAAGGTTTCTTGGATATTGTGGCCAGAGAGTGGGCTAGAGAGTCTAGGGGTACATCGCCTGTCGAGAGATGGCAGAATAAGATTCGGCATTTGAGGTGCTTTCTTCGAGGCTGGGCTAAACATCTAAGTGGAGTTTATAAGGTTGAGAAAGACAGACTCCTGGAGATTATCCAATACCTAGATGTTAAAGCTGAATCAGCTGTTCTTCAATCTGCGGATATGTGCTGTAAGATTGATGCGGAAAAGAGGTTAAAGGAACTTCTCCGCGAAGAAGAGCTGAAGTGGGCGCTCAGAGCAAAGGTTCGCAAAGTAATCCGAGGGGATGCGAACACTCAATTCTTTCATCTGATTGCGAATGGCAAACACAGAAAGAAAAAAAAATTTCAGCTCGAGCAGGATGAAGGCACAATTGTTGGTCACGATAATCTTAAGCTTTACATCACCGAATACTACAAGCAGTTATTTGGACCGCCGGAGGATAGCGCTGTGTCCCTCGATGAGTCCAGGACTGAGGATGTGCCTCAATTAACTGCTGCTGATAATGACATGCTAGTTGCGCCGTTTACGGAAAAGGAGGTTTACGATGCCATTTCTCAGATGGAGAACAATAAGGCTCCCGGGCCGGATGGGTTCCCGGCGGAGTTTTACAAAAGATGTTGGCATATAATCAAAGGGGATCTGCTACCCATGTTCCATGACTTTTTTGCTGGACGGCTTCAACTTTTTCATTTGAACTTTGGAACGATAACGTTGCTTCCAAAGAAGACCGACGCTCTCAGGATTGAGCAGTTCCGTCCTATCTGCCTCTTGAATGTCAGTTTCAAAATTTTTACCAAGGTTGGGACTAACAGGCTCACACAGATTGCGCATTCTGTGGTGCAGCAATCCCAAACAGCTTTCATGCCAGACAGAAACATCCTTGAAGGGGTGGTGGTGTTGCATGAGACGCTCCATGAAATTCACTCTAAGAAACTTGATGGAGTCATCTTTAAAGTTGACTTTGAGAAAGCGTATGACAAAGTTAAATGGCCTTTTCGCAACAAGCCTTATGTATGAAAGGTTTCCACGAGGACTGGAGGAGACAGATCGAAACCTTTACGCAAAAGGGTAGTGTTGGCATAAAAGTGAATGACGATGTAGGTCACTACTTCCAGACACATAAGGGCCTGCGGCAGGGAGATCCGATGTCCCCTATTCTGTTCAACATAGTAGCCGATATGTTGGCGGTGTTGTTAGGGCGAGCCAAGGAAGTTGGCCAAATAGGGGGCTTGGTGCCACACCTAGTAGATGGGGGTATATCCATCCTGCAATACGCTGATGACACCATCATCTTCATGGAGCATGACTTGGTAAAAGCTAGAAACCTGAAACTGCTGCTTTGTTTGTTTGAGCAGCTAAGTGGGCTCAAAATTAACTTCCGCAAAAGTGAGTTGTTCTGCTTTGGGAGAGCCAAAGAGGAACAAGAGGATTACAAGCAGTTGTTCGGATGTGGTTTGGGTGAGCTGCCTTTTACTTACTTAGGAATTCCTATTCATCACCGCAAGCTCACGAATAATGAATGGAAGTGTATTGAAGATCGTTTCGAGAAGAAGCTAAGTTGTTGGAAGGGCAAGCTTATGTCGTATGGAGGCCGTTTAATTCTCATTAATTCGGTGCTCACGAGCATGCCCATGTTCCTTTTGTCCTTCTTTGAAGTCCCAGTTGGTGTTAGGAAACGGCTGGACTTCTATCGATCGAGGTTCTTTTGGCAGGGGGATGAGCTTAAGAGAAAATATCGGTTAGCGAAGTGGGATATCATTTGTAGACCGAAAGACCAAGGGGGTATGGGGATTGAGAATCTCGAAGTTAAGAACCGGTGCCTGCTTAGTAAATGGTTGTGGAAGTTATCCTCAGGAGCTGACGCCATGTGGGCTCAAATCCTGCGTAACAAGTATCTCCAAACCAAAACTTTGGCTCAGGTGTCGGTTAGACCAACTGATTCACCCTTTTGGAAAGGGCTTATGAAAGTGAAGCTTTCCTTTTTTCAGAGGTCAAAGCTTTTAGTTGGTAATGGTGCAAGCACGAGATTCTGGGAGGATACTTGGCTTGGAGAGGCTCCCCTAGCAATCCAGTATCCGTCCCTGTATCGTATTGTGCGAAGGTGCGAGGCTATGGTTGCATCGGTCTTCGCCTCCATACCCCTGGATATTCAATTTAGAAGATCGTTAGTGGGCAATCGTTGGGAAGAGTGGCTGCATCTAGTGAGAAGACTCATGCAGGTACAACTATCTCAACAACCTGATAAATTACGCTGGAATCTCACTAGGTCGGGTGGATTCACGGTTAAATCAATGTATGTGGATGTTATTAATTCTACCTCGATTCCTACTTCAAAGCATGTGTGGGATGTCAGAGTTCCTTTAAAGATCAAGGTGTTTATGTGGTTTCTACATAAACAGGTGATTTTAACAAAGGATAATCTTATTAAGCGTAATTGGACAGGACCTACTAGGTGTAGTTTCTGTGATCAGGATGAAACCATTAAACATCTTTTCTTTGACTGCCCACTAGCTAGAATTCTTTGGACGACTATCCAGGTCGCTTTCAATATTGCACCACCAAGGTCGGTTAACATGTTGTTTGGGACATGGCTAACTAGGGTAGAGCCCGGGTTAGCAAAACATATTCGCTTGGGGGTTTGCGCTTTTTTGTGGGCACTTTGGAACTGCAGAAATGACTTCGTCTTTAACAGATCAACAAATATTCATGTTTTGCAGGTTATCTTCCGAGCAACGGCTCATATCCGTTCCTGGTCGCTACTCACTCCGACGGAGGCCAGGGAGCTTTTGGTTACTGCTGCTATCCGATGGGAGATGGTAGCTCGGGATATATTCAGCCGGTTTGGATGGCGGTCGTGTAATAGGATAGGCAATTAGTTTACCTGTCTATTTTGGACCAACCGGATGTGATGTATTAGTGCTTTGGCTAGCTTGTGTATCTAGCCTTCGGGCTCTGTGTGAGCCTTTTCTTATTTTTCTTGTTGACAACATTCAGACTTGGACACTTTGTGGACTATTCTTTGCTTAATAAGATGGCCGTATGCATCATGCTGATGCAGAGGCCGGGGAAGCCCCCCTTTTCGAAAAAAAGATTCATGATAAAAACTGTTTCCATCCCTAACATGTCCGTTCCAAATTAAGTGTCACTGATTTAGTAGAAAGCAACACTTAATTTGGAATGGAGGGAGTATATTTTTACCAGCGTTACCAAAGTAGTGGTGAAATTACTCCTTGATGCTCTGCAGAGTAAGGAAAATGCAGTTTTTTGGGTTAAAGGAAATTCCAAATGATGCGTGGCACCTTTCTTGAGTACTGCATGGATTTGATCAAATTTGATTTGTCGGTGACTAGCTAGCTTGTACATTTCTTGAAGCACGGCTATGAGCTATCTAGATGTTCCTACTCCATGAGCCCCTCACAAGCCCACTGTTCTTTCGGCCTCTACTCAGACTTGTGTTACCAAATACTCCCTCCATCCGGAATTACTTGTCGTAGAAATGGATGTATCTAGACGTATTTTAAGTTCTAGATACATCCATGTCTATACATTTGTGCAAAGGGTACTAACCACAATACAAACTACCTATCATTGTTCTCTGTTTGAGATGTTGGTTCTGTCTGATAATGTTCTTTGGAGCTTTTGGCACAATTTCCACCATTCTGAAGCTAATGATTACTGTTTGAGTCATACAAAAATTCTGAGAACACCTCCACCAGCTTTCCCTGAATGAAAGTTACAAAGTTTCTTTGACTGATGATGTTATTACTTGCTCCACAAGTTTCGTTTTGGTCGCTGGAGATGAAGGAACGGGCTACTGATGACTATGCTACTAATTTCCTATCGTCGTTCTCTGCTGATAAACATTCTGGCATGAAGGTTTAAGGCACACTGGTTTGCTTCCATAAATCAGCACTTACAATGCGCTGGGCTCGCTTGTTGATTCATCTTGTTTGCAATTTAGTGCGGGCACATCTGCTGGTGGGTTTGATTACCGTCCATGTTGTGTGCAGCATGGAGTTTTCAACGTTATGTCTGCATATCTGCGTTTATGCTGAGTTTTTGACGTTCTGAGCTTGTTTAGAAGGTTACTACTGAATGTCAAATCACACTAGACCTGCTGTTATTTGCAAGTGCATAAATAGCTTCTGATTTAACCAGGGTCGGGTTTCATTGCAATTTTGTTTTCTTTGGGATGCTGGGAATGCCTTTTCCTCAAAAATTAATAAATAAATAAAAGATGGTGGGAATGCCTTTTCCTGAAAAAAGAAAGATTCTTAAACACTGACTTTAGCGCGGTGTGATGAAGCAAGACGCATTTTATAACCAACGCGGATGTTCTATTGATCATGGGTTGCCCTTTTCTTTTGAATTCAGCTCATGTTTGTTTCTCCCGACCCTTATGAAGCTGCTGCAGGTGTTATGCGGAAATAAAACTGATTGCAGTACTTGTAGGTCATTGCACGCTTACTCATCTCTGGTTAGCCGTGCAGCTGCATTGTAAACCGCATTGCCAAACTGCTCAAGATGAGTGCATGCCCACTACCCCCGCAGCTACCTGATAGTAAGAAACAAATATACTTTGCATACGTCATCAAACCTGTCAGCAACCCTGACATGCCGGCCCACCTCCCAGTGTGACTGGAGCCATCGGCACACGACGGGCCTCGTCGCACACATAGGGGAAACCCCAAGTACCAAGGGCCTGGGTGGGTGAACGCGACCGCCTCTACCCCAACAAGTACTTAGTACAATTCTATGATCTTTGCCTCCGATGGTTTGTCCTTGGCGCAGAGAGTGAACTCTTTAGTTCGTGATCGCTTCGGTGGTGGGCTCGGTGGTGTCCGATATCAAGCATGCTGCATCGGGCATCTCTTTTGTGGTTTTCAAGCATATTCGTCGGCAATCTAATGTTTTAGCTCATGTTCTCGCTAAATCTTGTATGAACTCTAGTGGTCTTTGTGTTTTTCATTCTACCCTAGATTGTACCAGGGAGACTCTTTGTAATTTTTTTGCCTGATTAATAAAGTGTCGATGTTTCTAAAAGAGAAAAACTAGTACTTAAGCCAGTGACCTCTTTTGTGGTTTTCAAGCATATTCTTCGAGTGGCCTCTTTTGTGGTTTTCAAGCATATTCGTAGACAGTCTAATGTTTTAGCTCATGTTCTGGCTAAATCTTGTATGAACTCTAGAGCCAGCCAACCAAACCAAACAAAAGAGGTATTTCCACTCACCGCTTTAATTTATCTCTCGAAAGTCCTCCCATCTAGAAACCTTTTCTTTGACTTCCCAACCGCCTCCACACCGCCGCAGTCCACACACACACAAACGAACTCGCTGTAGACCACACCGTCAGTGTCACGCGTTACCCAGGAGCATTGCTAGCATACACCTATCCTTCACCGCCTTCTTAGCCACCCGATCCACGACCAGTGACTTGGGTCCAGATCAAGCAGTGGATGGTGCTGCCAGTCAACGGTTCCCAATGCCGATCTCACCCAGCGTGACCCCAGTATACCTGGCGGCCGCCTAGGTGCTCGGCGCTGACGCGCAGCTATACGCGTTGGCGGGCACATCACGGTGTCACACACGAGGCCCTTCTCCTCGACGACAGCCACGAACTGGAGTTCATTTGTGTCATCTCATAGTTCCCACACACTTCCGAAAAATTTATTTGTGCCACCTCACAATACCAACACCCAACCGTTGCAAATCCTTTAGTAGCTTCGGAAGGATCCTAGAAAGATGAAGTACACTATGTTGAGTTATTTCTTTTGGAATGCAGTCTGAAAGATGTGAGGTCATTACGACCAAACTGGCTCCAAATTTGCTTACAGAAGATAGCAGTCATCATGTCATTGTATGCATTCAGTTTAACAATAAATGAAGTCTATCGAAAATGAATAGTTATGGAACAAGTAAACAAAATAGTTCAAGTTTGGTGCACTAGTGTTAAATGTTTAGTATGGTATCCGGTAAATCTTTTCCCTTTGCCCTTAAAATCAGACAAATTATTCACGCCTTATTTCACTTGGTTTGCACCAAAACTGAACACCCGCCACCAGCGACAAAGGATGAGTTGGTTCCCACAACATCCCCGTCTAGGCTCTTTCTAAGCTTCAGTTTAGTTTAATCATAACTTGCTATGGTTTATCTATATCCAATTAGCATCTTTGAGAAAAAAATTATATTTTAAGATAAGATGTGACCAATAATGGATTTAAATCAAGATTCCATCATGTTCATATCAAGTAAAGAATTTAAGGACTTATCTTAACCAAGTTTCTCAATCTGATGGTATGGTGTGGTCCTTTTTAAGATAGGGAGGGATACGTAGAAAGGAACATTTGGGTTTGGAAGGGTTGTGAACTCCAGTTTACCCCCTCCGTCCTTGAAAGAGGGTCAAACTATCTCAAAGTTTGACCGAATTTATGCAAAAATATATCAATGTTTGTGAAACCAAATAGGTATATGATGAAAACATTTTTTATCATGAATCTAATGCTACTAAGTTGATGACATAAATGTTGCTGTATTATTGTATAAATATGGTCAAACATAAAAAAAGTTTGACTTTCCAACAAAGTTGAAAGTAAAATCTTTCAAGGAAGGATGTACTAGGTTGTTTGAGGTACCCACGAACAGATGCCCTTGCATATTTATGAAAAGAAAATCTCGCTGTATCCCTCAGTTTTTGTTTTTTTTTGGATTTGCACATA
This sequence comes from Aegilops speltoides, assembly GCA_021437245.1. NCBI lineage: Eukaryota > Viridiplantae > Streptophyta > Magnoliopsida > Poales > Poaceae > Aegilops > Aegilops speltoides. Next base: position 34,262,342 of record CM038146.1, on the reverse strand, counting down.
AATCATATGTCTTATGCTTTATTTTTTAAGCATCATATTTGTGTACATTCTACTTCTATTATGGGTCCTCTAATCCTGCTATGTGCTATTATATGCTCTAGATAGTTTTCTGGATTAATATACTTTGTTTGGATGAGTCAAGAGAAAGAGAAAACCGAGAAGTCCTGATATCTTTGGGAAACAATATGTTGAGTACCCATAGTCTCACATAGTTCATTTATGTGTTTTATCCCGACAATAGTTTTAGGCATAGGTCACACGGAATACAATTTGTAATAATGGGCAAGATTACCTTATGGTGCTCAATGTTCCTTGTTGTTATTTCATGCATTGTTGTTACCCTAGGGTCAATTTTGCTGTGATTTGTGTATGTTCATTAAGAGAAAGCAACTGATTGATATAAATTCAGAGGAAGAAGAAATTTAGGTGTTTTTTTATGGTTTATGCCGATTGTCCGATTCTTTCAATTTTCATTTTCATATGACAAAGTGCATTTTTGTTTTGCAGCTTGCTTATCATTCTTACCAGACCAGTTCGCTTCTCATAAGGTTACCATTAATCTTATGTATTTATAAATTGAACCATGGAGTACATTCGAAGTCCGAAAAGGTATTGAGCAATTACAGTTGCAATTGCAAGATCGTGCCTGTTGGAAGTCACATTTCAATTTTTGATTATCCAGGAGATTGCTCACATGCTCGCTAAGAAGCGCTCACTGTTCCAGCTAGCATTTTCATAATACACCTAATTAGATAAGAATATGAATGGTTGTCCTTGTGATTCCCATGAGGGGCTATTCTGTACGTAGAAATAATCCATTTGCTTCCACTGATATTCCACATTAACATATATGGAGAGAGATAGATAAAGAACGTGTAAAAAGTTGTTGTTAAATGCTCAATCTCATATATTATGCTTATTTTAAAAAATAAAACAATAAGGTTGATGAGTTCGAACAGATTTAATTAATACTCTTAATTTTTGTTGGATGTACCATGCAGGGTTATAAATTACTTCAGTTGAATGTACTTTGTTTTTTTTTATATAAGAAACGGAAATAGCGTGAGCAACCAGCTCAACCTCTATACCACCACCACGCCTTCTCTTACTTCAAAATAAGAACAACACACACGTACGCACGAGTTCAACCACGGGCGCGGTGTGTCGCCGTGCCTTCTGCCTGCTAGTGATGGTTAAAAACTCCTATCATAAACGCAGTAGCGAATCATCGTCTTGTGATAGTGTGCAACAGGGGTGCATCACACATGCAATGAAAAAACCGTGTGCAATAGGTTGCTATGATGCGGTGGCAAAAGCAATCATATACGATGCCCGAACATATCTTAATTTGTTGAAGAAAAAAACACAACGGTAGTACGGTACGATATTGGAATTAGCAAGCGAGCGGCGATGTATTGATTAGCTTCGTGGTCGAGGTATCCATCGATCTGGGTTACACATGGACTCTCTGTATGCAATGCACTACTGCTAGGCAACTAGTGCATCTGTTGTAATCTCTAACTGAAAAACCAGATTCCAGTGTATATACGTACTAATTAAAAGCTTGAACGAGAATCCAGCATAACGTGCCAACGAACGGCAGCTGGCTAGGAGAAGACTTTGCTTTATTTTTCCTTTAGAGTTTAGACGATGATAAGTGAAGTATAATTAAAGGCTTGGTGGTTCTGTGCACAAAGTCTTCCCTTGCAAGTTGTATGCATGTTCGTCGTTGCATTAATTTAGTGATCACTAGCAAGTTAATTCACTCAGAATCTTATGACGTTCTCCGGCTACTTTTGGCTTGTCTCGGGATGCAACGGAGCTGATGGCTCTTCCTCTCACCGCCGGCCGGTGTGCATGCCATGCCTGCCCTGAAGAACATGGACATCATTTTGAATTTGTACAATCTTCTTTTTATCTTATTTTCTTTGCCGGAAAATGAGCGCAATCTTATCTTATGCCAAGTGGTGATGAAGGTAGAGCCTCTTTCTCTTCATGTCCTATATAAACCAAGCTGGTAAGGACACAGGCAACGACCTACATACACACAAGAAGAAACAATATGAGCACTGTGTCGATCAGCAAGTCCCCGTCGGTGTTAGTCGCACCATCGGAGGCGACGGTCAACGGCGGCGACATCATTCTCTCGTCTTATGACAAGATGTTTGGTGGTAGATCAGTTACGGTGTTCTTCATCTTCGAGTATCCAATCCAAGATCCCATCGAGACGATCAAAAGGGGATTGTCCCAAGCACTTGTCCACTACTACCCTATCGCCGGCCGCCTCGCTGCCGGGGCCGCAGCCGGCGAGTTCGTCATCAGATGCACCGGAGAGGGGGTGTCCTTCGTTGCGGCGTCTGCCAACTGCGCCATCAAGGACGTCCGAGAGTTTTGTGACTCGTCGCTGCAAGAGGAGCTCGCCGTCTTGTACGCGGACGAGGGTTTCAGCCACTCTGAGCCATTGATGCTGATGCAGGTGACCGTCTTCTCTTGCGGCGGGTTCGTCATTGGGGTGACGTTGAACCATTCCGTTTGTGATGGCATCGGGATGGCGCTGTTCATGCAGGCGATGGGAGAGCTCGCCCGCGGGCTACCGTCGCCGTCAGTCATCCCGGTGAGGTCCAAGGATTCGTTCGTCTTGGACTTGCCTCCATTTTCCACAAACTTTGTTCGCTTTCTGGGCACCCTCCAGCCCTCTCCAATGGAGTTCCTGGACATTACTGTGCCATCAAGCTTAATCAACCGTATCAAATGCACGTATACCATGAATTACGGGCAGCCATGCTCCGTGTTCGGGGCAGTTGCCGCGGTTCTGTGGCGGTGCCGAACCCGTGCAATCATGTCCTATCCGGCGGCCCTCGCCGTGCTTACATTCCCAGCAAACGCGCGAAAGCATGCGGTTGCCAGGGAGGGCTTCTACGGCAACTGCGTCACCGCACAGCTGGTCACGGCGACGAGCGGCGCGGTGGCGAACGGCGACCTCATGGAGCTAGTGAAGATGATCCAGCATGCCAAGGATCGGGTGCCCGGCCAGACGGAGATCGACGAGCTGCGGCAGTTGGATGGGTACAATCTTTTCCTCATGTCTTGTTGGCGAAACCTCGGCATGGAGGAGATTGACTTTGGCTTTGGACCGCCGGCGAGATTGATGGAGTACACGCAGGTAAGGACGAAGCTGCCGAGCTGCGCGACGTGCGTCCCTTGCAAGGACAAGTACAACGTGCAGTCCTTGTGCGTGAAGGAGGAGCACGCCGACGCTTTCCTCCAAGAATTAGCTAAAATCCAGCTCACTTATAATCCGCTTTCAGTTTCATCCAAGCTTTGATTTTCTTTCGGATGCATGGAGGGATCGTTACTTGAATTTATTTGCTTGCTATATACTACTACTACCTCCCTTCCTAAATATTTGTCTTTCTAAAAATTTCAACAAGTGACTACATACAGAGCAAAATGAGTGAATCTACACTCTAAAATATGTCTATATACATCCGTATATGGTAGTCCATTTGAAATCTCTAAAAAGACAAATATTTAGGAACGAAGGGAGTACTAGCGTTCTGCGTTGCCTCTGCTTTCTTCTTCTGATTTACTCCCTCTGTTCCTAAATATAAGTCTGTAGGCATTCCATTAGGTGGACTACATACGGAGCAAAATGAATGAATCTAAACTTAAAATGCATCTATATACATCCGTATGTGGTTTATAGTGGAATCTCTACAAAGACTTACATTTAGGAACGGAGTGAGTAGTAATATGTATTTTTTTTTCAAAGCATTTTACAAGATATGTTACACTACAGAAAAAGAAGTCGTCCTATATTATGAGACGGAGTAAGTATCTTATATTCACGGGAGAATGTAATGAACACATGTTCCCAGCAAGTACTTTTTTTCTTTCACGGTCTGTTTCTCTGGTAACTGGCCGGTTTAGGTTTATCGGATATTTTGGTCCGCGCTGAGAAACATTGTTCTATTAAAAAAGCCGGATATATTTGAACTTTTTTTTTTCGATAAACAGGGGATCACCCCCGGCTCCATTTCATATAGAAAGAAGCCACATCATAGTAGTACCTTACAGATACAAACACCCAAGCAGCGATCAGACTACAGCTAGAATAGTTTCAAGAGGGGAATAAACTCCCAGATACTTGAAATAGAAACTACCGACGCAAGCTGCAAAACAGACGGCCACATCTACCCCTAAAACTCGAACCACTCAAGCAAGAGGCCACCACCCTCTAGGCTAACCTAGACGGATAGACCCCCCGCTCCACCGATGCTGATCACATGGATGCTGTCGGCTTCCTCTGGGTGCTGCAGTTGGTACTCCAGCGTGGCCCTTCCTCCGTGTGTAGCATTTCCAACCGCCTTTTTCCAGAGCCCAGCATCAATGATTTGATCTTCCAACCAATTGCGGCAGCTCAGCCTGGCTCCAGCATCAGCGGATTTCTCAGGGTTATCCAGATCAGATCTTGAAACTCTTGCATTTTCCCCCCTTGGAGATCTTGGAACAGCTTGGTCCAGTCCCTCAGATAGCGGAAAACTAGTCCCAGAACCTGTTTCATAGAGATCCAAGAGCACCTATTAAACACTATAGAATTCCTAAAATTCCACAATCCCCACAGGACAGCAGAGCTCACAACATTCAGTTGCTTGCATTTTTTGGCACACAGCCAATATTTAGCTACAGATTCAAATTCAGTCACAGAAATGTTAAAGACAGTATTGACTTCAGCCCAGACTAGCCTAGCTACCACACATTCAAAGAGCAAATGACGGACAGATTCAATCTCCTTGCAGAAAACACACTCTAATGGCTTCACTATGCCTCTCTTTCTAAGGTTATCACAAGTCATGATCTTATTCTGTGAAAAGAGCCATAGAAACCCCTGCACCCTGGGTGGAACTTTCACACTCCAAACAGCAGGGAGGAAAACAGGCTGCACCCCCCTGACATTCACAATAGCATACAGTGATCTAGAAGAATAAACTCCTTTCGACTCATACTTCCAGATCAAAGTGTCAGCCTCGTGGGAGAAAACAGTCAGTGATACAATTTCAATCAATTCAAACCATTGCAACATCAATTCATCTGAGAAGGTCCTCCTAAAGGTGCATTTGAGCTCCTGGCCATCCCAGATCTCTGCAATGGTTTTGTTTTTTTCATTCACCAAGACATACAAGTCCCAGTATTGGGTAGCTAAGGGAGTGTTACCATACCAGGTATCCTCCCAGAATCTAATCAACCTACCATCAACCACATGCCACTTGTATCCTACTTTCACAGCCTGCAAAGCCCACATCAACCCTTTCCAAAACTGGGAGGGGTGTGGATCTCTACAGCAGAGGATGTTGGGGCTCTTAGTATTATATTTGTTATCTACAATTCTCCTCCACAGAGAACCCTCTCCAGCAATGTATCTCTTAACCCAAGATCCAATCAGGCAGAGGTTCATATCTTGGAGGTTTGGAATCCCCATACCCCCAAACTCTTTTTTCATGCAAATGGAAGGCCAGTTAGCCAAATGAATTTTATGAGCACCCTCAGTGTCACTCCATAGACAATTGGCCATGTGGGAATTAATCAAATTAAGAGCCCACTTAGGAAATTTGAAAAAAGACAGGAGGTAGATAGGGATGCTAGCTAAGCAGGTTTTAATAAGAATAATCTTCCCTAAATATGACAGCAACTTTCCTCTCCATCCAGCTATTCTTGGCAGAATCTTATCAGTCAAGTATTGCAGGTCCTCCCTACTTAATTTGTCAAAATGCAATGGAATTCCTAGATATTTGATTGGGAAGGAACCTACTACACATTGGAAAATGTCTACAAACTCATCCAACTCATGTGGAGCAACATTAATGGGAACTAGAGCACTCTTGTGGTAATTTATTCTCATACCAGACACCTGCTCAAAACAAGTAGGAATCCATTTAAGGTTTAAAGCTACTCTACTATCTTTCTCTAAAAACAACAATGTGTCATCAGCATACTGCAAACACAAGACTCCCCCATGAGCCAGCTCAGGACATAAACCCCTAATCAAGCCCGAGTGGGATCCTTTGATAAACATCCTAGAGAACACATCCACCCCCAAGTTAAAAAGCAAAGGAGCTACAGGATCTCCCTGCCTCAACCCTTTACCAGTGAGGAAGAAATCACTCTCCTCCCCATTTAACTTGACTCCAACAGAGCCCCCCCTGAGTAATACTCTTAATCCAACCAATCCACTTAGACCCAAATCCTCTCAGAGCCAACATCTCACAAAGGAAATCCAGGTTAACTTTATCATAGGCCTTTTCATAATCTATTTTAAAAACTAAACCCTGTCTACTAGTGGAATGCACTGCATGCACCACTTCATGTGCAGAAACCACACTTTCTAAAATATATCTCCCCCTCACAAAGGCAGATTGGAAGTCAGAAATCAACCTACCAATCACCCCAGCAAGCCTATTAGTAAGAACCTTAGTAAAAATCTTGAACACACAATTAAGGAGACTAATAGGTCTAAATTTGTTCATAGTCTTAGCCTCGTTCTCTTTAGGAATCAATGTAATCATGGCAAAATTAAGTCTAAAAAGGTCCAGGTTACCAACAAACCAGGCATTAAACATCTCAATAAGATCATATTTAACCAAATCCCAAAAGGTTTGATAGAACATAAAGGGTATCCCATCAGGACCAGGGGCCCCATCTGAGTAAGACCCAAACACTGCATTTTTAATCTCGTCCTCAGAGAACCTGGCCTCTAATCTAGCATTCTCCTCAGGAGACACTTTTTCCTGCTCACTATAAAAATCATCCTGCAGATGTATGTCAGGTTTAGCCTCCCAACCAAATAAATTCTTATAGTAATCAATAGCTATCTTCTGCATACCCACACTATCACTAACTGGCCCATCATCCCCTTCCAGGACATGAATAATCTTTTTTCTCCTCCTCTGGTTAGCTACTGCTTGGAAATAAGCAGTGTTTCTATCCCCCTCTAAAATATCTCTATCTCTAGACCTTTGTCTAGCTTTAATCTCCTCTATCTCCCACATATGTTGTAATTCTTTAAGAATGCAACACATCCTATCCCTGACCTCATCAGTCACTGTACCAGACTCAGCTCTGATATCTAGAGCATCATACTCCTCCATAAGCTCTTTCTTATCCCTCCTTAGGGCAGCCTCTAAATTTCTACTCCACCCTTTAGCTAGCTTCCTAAAGGTTCTAACCTTATGCTGCCAAATATCTATAGGATTACTACTGTTACACCTAATAGACCAAGCTTTCTCTACTAAATTTTTAAAGTCTGGCCTGGTCAACCACCATTTCTCAAACTTAAAGCTACAGGACTTGGGAATCAAATTGACTCCAGATTCCCAAATCACAGGAGTATGGTCGCTGCCCACCCTAGGTAACACTCTAGCACTAGCCAAAGGGTAAGCAGCATCAAACTCAGTAGTGCAGAAAATCCTATCAATCTTAGACATAATCAAATTCTCTTGATTATTGCCCCAAGTATATAATCTACCAGACATGTTGATCTCCAACAGAGACCACATGTCTACCCACACATTAAACTTATCAGCCCACCTAAAGTTAATATTGCCATTGTTTTTATCCTCTACAGTTCTAACAAGATTGAAGTCACCACCAATAATAGCAGCCCCAGCCCAATCTAGGAAGAGACTATGCAACTCAGAGAGAAAGGCATCTTTATCTACATCATAAGCAGGGCCATAGACTGTAGTAATTCTAGAAATCAGCCCTTTACTTTTCTCCTTGACTAGAACACTAACTGAAAAAAGTCTGATATCCCAACTCACAATATCAAAGTAATCTATGTCTACCCCTACTAAAATGCCTCCAGCAGAGCCATTAGAGGGTAAAAGATTCCATTCCAATTTTCTATTACCTAGCAAGTTCTTAAGATAATTTCTAGTAAAACTACTCTGTTTAGTCTCCTGAAAACCAACATAAACATGATTCAAGGGAAGGATCATATCCTCAATACATTTCTTTCTCCCAGGAGCCATAATGCCCCTGGCATTCCAGAAGATGTATCTCATGCACAATTTCTCCTGGGGTGCTTGCCCCATCTATGCTTAACAGGAGTCCATCCTGCTCCTTCCTCCACCACACATCGGTTATCCACATTACTTTTTTGAACTAAATTTCCAGAAGCAATAATAGACCCATTAACACTACTGCTAGTATCTGAAGACATATTTTCACCAATTTTAACACCAACACTACTAGTCATATCAATTAACTCATCAACAGGAAGAACACAGAAAGGGTTTTTTGAAGCAATACCTCTCATTGTAGGAATCTCAAGATTTTGCTTCATTTTCAGCATTTGAGCCTTTTCAATAGTATTTTGACTCCCAGTCACCCTGGCACTTTTCCTAGCAGCTTGTACAGGGCCCCAATTTTTCTGCTTCCTCCTCTTCTGGACCCCCTGTTCCTCAGGCACTTTCTGTCCTTGATACACCTCAGCATCATCCAAGGACTGAAAAGTGGGCATGATATCCTCAGGAAGATCATCTGCCTGGGCCAGCTCCTCCAAATGATCTTCTTGAACCTCAATCTCCAGCTCTTCCAGCTCTTCAGCCACCTCATTCAACTGCTGCAGCTCAGAGAACATGAAGGTAGTTGCCTCCATCTCAGGGTTCTCTATGGGCATTACAGATGAGCCATCCAAGCCATCATCACACTGGGGTTGAGATTTCTCACCTTCCAAGCTAGCTGAATGGGATGAATTTCCTTCCAGAGGCCTCTTCTGAACCGCAGTATTACTGCAGCTCCCTTTCCACTCAAGGCCCCCTCATTACTACGAGATGTATTGCTGCTTTTCTCAGTGCTGTCCTGATCCATGCCATCAGTGTCCATTTCCTTGCGTTTGCTTGAATCCTCACTCTTATCATCATCTTCTCCACCTCCCCCATTATCCTTGGCAGCTAGGTCAACAATTGGAACCTCAACTACCATCCTAACTTTAAAAGTTTTTCCTCCAATACCAAACACTCTCTCAGTAGGAATCTTGGAGGGGTCTCTACATTGGACTTTCACTCTAACACACTCAAAAAGAGACTGAAACATTCCATGCCAATCAAGATCAATCAGCAGGCCGAAGGCTGAGGTACACTGGTCTAAGACCGACCACTCACACCATTTTGGCAGCAGCCCCCTGATCTGCACCCAGACTTCCTTCAAATCTTCCATGCATTTCAGGTCTTCTTTCCACACCTCCACATTCACAGTGATATCTGGGTTGGTTAAAACAAAACAAGGATACCCAGCAACTTGCTCCACTGAAATGTGTGGTGGGAATGTTACCACATAAGACCATCTCCCCAGTGCCCTCACTTGCCAAGGCCAATTGGTCTTGTAGATTTCAGAAAATTCCTTTATCAGCTCCTCCTTAGACAGCTCTCCAACTTCTACATAGACAATCCCACAGTTCCTCATATTTCCCAGGGCATTTGCACCCAAGTCTGGGCTTCTACATGGTAGAACCCTAGCCCTGGAGCAGCACTCCCAATGTACTTCGCCACTTGGTGTGGCCTCTTCTTGACTGGACAAGCATCCACTTGATGAGCAGTGGATTTGCCGATGAAACACTTTTTTGGTAGGTCACACATGGCTCTATGGTGCCCTAGGTCACCACAATTGAAACATGTCACCTGGGCATAATCTGTGAACTCCCTACTACCAGAGCCCTGCATCTGAGACTGAGCACTGCTCCCTCCCGAACCTTTATCTGGGTTCCTCTTCAGTTTCTCTTTTCCTGGCACTCCACCTTGACCCTGTTGAGCTTGCACTTTACCACTCCCCTGCTTCTTTACCTGCGCATCAGGGACCTGTGGCCGCATCTGATCCTGCCCACCAGGGTGATCCCACTGTTGGCCTTGCTGGTGAACCATGGGAGGGGCAGGGTAGGGAGAGTATCCTCCAGCAAACATCCATGGCGCTGGAGCCCCTGGGAAACCGAAGAACGGAGGTGGGTAACCAAATTGCTGCATCCCCGATTCAGGCAACGGCCACTGCTGAGGTGGTAGCGAGGACACCGGGCGGGATCCACGTCCTCTCCCCCTACCTCTGCCGTCGGCCATCTCACACTTCTCCTGGATTTCGACGAAGCTTGGTCTCGGTCCTCGCCCCCACGACGATCCCTTGCAACTGAAATTGACACTGTCGTTGAACCTACAATCCTCCTCGCTTGCTGGGAAGCAATCAGTCGCAGAGAATATTCCACTAGCAAATCGCTCCTTCAGGATCCAAACCAAAGCCCCTCCATCCCTAGGGTTCCGCCTTGCGCCGCCGCGATCTCGATTTGGAGGAGGGGAAAGTGGGGGAGGAGGGGAAAGTGAGGAAGGGGGAAGTGGCGGATCCCACAGCTGCCCAAAGTAGCCTGCATCCACCTCCCCATCCCCGCTGACCACCGTGGCCCATCCATCCGCCCCCTCCACGTGGGCGTGGCCCTCCAAACTGAATTTGAAACCGCCCCCGCCTTGAGCAGCAACAACGGCGAAGCTTCTCCGCCCCTGAATCTGCCCGCCGGGAACCTCCTTGCACGCCGGCGACAACGAGCTTCTGCACCGGAACCACCAACCTCATCATCTGGAGCTAATCCACCCTGAATAGCCTCCACTTTGCCCTCTGAACACGGGAAGTGGAAGACGCTTCCCCCGCCGCCCAGTTCAGAACCAGATCCGGCGTGAGTGGCCACCCCAACGCGAACAGGCGATCTCTCTCCTCCTGGTTTGTCCGCGACATTGCTCTCCTAGCCAGCAGCATGCGGGCATCCCTCACTGCCCCCGACGCAATCTCTGCATCTCGAGCGGCTCGAGTTGCCGCCACCCGCGCCTGAATCTCTGCCTCCTGTAACCTCGCCACCCCCTCCAGCAACCTCCGGATCTCCTGATCTGACGCCACACCTCCTCCGCCAAGCGCCGCCATCAGCAGCACTCACCAAAATCGGACCGGATCGAATCCCTCCTGATGGCGACCGCAGCGCTACCCGCAGCCCTGCGCCGAGCGGCGCGGCACGCCCCTGGGAGGCGAGCCTGACCCCGACGGGAGAGCAGGGATCAGCCCCGTAGGCCGGTGGCGAGAGGTGCGGTGGCGTCAACGGTGGGGAGGGGAGGGGAGCGTGAGCGTGGGCATGAGCGTGGGTGTCAAAAATAATTCCGTCTCAAAGAGCCCTATATAGCTACAAGAGATATGTATGAGGTGACAATCTCTTACACATGTATGTATGAGGTCGTCCATATATTTGAACTTTGAACATAGAATTTGACCAAACATAAGGATGACGATTTTGTTTCAATACGGGTGTCTCAGAGGATTTCTCAAGCAAAATTGTCCATGACGTAAAGGCGACGAAGAATGCTAGTAGCGGTAAAGTGACATTGCAAAGTTTTTTACTCTCAGTACAGTGACGGCCCAGCGGGGCAAAACTAGGTGAAACTGAGAAGCGGCTCCGAGGACCTGATTTCATGACCCTCAACATAAGCAGGTTCCGCAATGACCATCGCACCACCACGATTCAGCCATATATTGGGTACAAATGTAAAAGAAATCATTCTTGAGAAAATATCCTGATTTTGTCAAGCAGTAAAAAACCAAGCTTTGTGGTATTTTCGGTAATCGGTATTAGCGGTGGTCCTGGTAAAAAAAACAAAGGAAAACGTGCAAAAAAAAAAAACAAGTGGTCGCACACATGCTTCATACTAGTTTGATTTGCCTATGCTTTTTGGAATATTTTATCTATCCTTATATGCACTGAAGGATTTTAGCATATGCTCCCGCTCATTTCTTTAAGTGGCATGATCGGTCTTTAACATGCTGAACGAAGACATTAGAATGAGATCCATTTTGATTATGTTCTCACAAAAATTTGAAAATACGCCATGCACTAGCACCAAAATAATGAACGGCCTCGTTTCATATATGCTCATGACGAAGCAAATATGGCATATATCCCGCTGAAAATTTCCTAATATCTTTTTCCTCAAACATCCTAACCAGTCATTCTCTAACATATTCCTACAAAAAATAGTATAATAATGCCTCTATGACATTTAAGCTCAAGAATAGACGGGCACAGCAACATGCACACTCAATGATCTAGTAATATGTAATTAGGCATTTGCAATAGTGTTATGCAAGTCACTAGATCAATAGATTAGCAGTACATGATTTCAGACCGTTCAGTTGTTGTAACTCAACCCCTAAAGGGATATTTAGTACTCCCTCTGTAAAATAATAATAATGGCGTTTAGATCACTAAAGTAGTGATCTGAACGCTCTTACATTTCTTAAGTAGTGATCTAAACGCTCTTACATTTCTTTACGGAGAGAGTATCATGATAGCAAAACGACTATGCCCTAATTGTGCATATGCCTAATAACTCATCATTAGTAACATGCTAGCTCAATTATTGCTAGATGACCTTTTTGCGGGATATTGCTAAATGTTACTCCCTCTGTAAACCAATATAAGATCTTTTATATCACTTAGTGATCTAAAGTGATCTAAAAGATCTTATATTAGTGCATGCAAGAGCTCAGGCACCATTTTTACAAGATGTCATCCACGGACAGGAAGGACAATACAGAAATAATCTCACAATGATAAAATAAATGGGGATCTAGGCTAGGAAATAATCTCTACGAAGTGTAGGACATCTAGCTGCGCCCCGAGGATCTTATTTGAATTCTTGAGGGTTTTTAGTTAAGTACCTTTGCCAAATTTTATTCGAGACATATTTTTGCTATTTAGTTGAAATATTTGAGCATGGCTATGGCAGTTCTTTTTTCTCTCTTCTAGAGGTTTGAAATAAGAAATTATAACATGTGCAATTCTTTTGGATTCTTTGACTCAAAAGATTCATGTTCTATGAATAACACATTATCGACCTTTTGGAAAGAGGTTTAGAAACATAAGTACTTTCAAACATTTGTTTTTTCGAAGTGGGAGAAAAGATGAAAAAATATTTATAATAATTTTGTGTTTAAAAAAACTTTAGGGTTTTGGCAATACCATATGTTTTCAGGTTTTTAAAAAGAAGAAAGATTTTAGGGTTTCGACAAAATCATAAGCTTAGGTTTCAAAAAAAAAAATAGTTCTAGGGTTTGGTGTAAACAAGTGAAACGATTTTGGGATAAAACTCACTTGCAAGGATCTCATAATCTAGGGGGCATCTTATTGAGTTTTAACTGGATGCAAACCAAAGTAGTTGGTTAAACTAGTCGGATCCAAAAGGAAGCAACTATCTCAAATTTAAGAAGGAAATCACTCATTTCAAACATCTGATTTCACTCATTCAAAAACTACTTGTACTCGTTTCAATTAGAAGACATGTTCCAGTTGTTGTGTCTCAAAGGGACCAAGAGTTCTGCTCCTCTAGAGCCGTTGTGGTTCTGGCTGAGGCAAGTGTGTTAAATTTCACCTATGTGACTCCCAAGTTTGGAAAGCTTAGCTTCACGTGTGGCACCATAGTTATAAATGCACCTATGTGAAGTTTTTAAACCCTTTCCAAGAAGATCGATATATACTCTGAAAATTTTAATATAAGAAAGCAAGATATGAATCATAAAAGTACTAGCTACATGTGCAGGAATTTGAAATCAGGCCATGTTTCCCGGGTCTTGAATGAAGGCACGATATGCAAGGAGCTACATGTTGTAAGGTCTGAATCTCACCCGCAAAAAAAAAAAGGTCTGAATCTGAATCCAAAATTTTCAATCGAGATTATGATAGGAACAAAAGACTTTGCTGGGGCTAGACTACGACTTGGATTGGATCCAATCCAATCGAGTCTGCAGTTCTACATATAAAAGTGTAACTAATGAGGGCATCTACAGCTGGCGCACCCACTAATTAACTCCGAAGCAGGTACGACTATACATAACGTCCACTTGGTCACATCGATCGTGAATCCACACAAAGGGAACGAAACCAATTCAGCATGGCAAAAGTCCATTTTAAATTTTCAAAACAAACCACGACGTCGAAATCCCGATCGATTGCACCATGAACTATGTAATCCCGGTGTAAATCAAACCCTGGCATCGTTAGAGGCATAAAAATGCTGACGTGGCAAATGTCAATCGGGATTCGTCTAGCTAGTGGGACAGCCCGCTTTAAATATTTTTTGTACAAAAACAAAAATTCCAAAGCGTGCACACCCTGCTACCTGCTGGACCGGTTCGCAATAGCTTCTTTTTTTGTAAAAAACAAAAAAGTTGCACGCAAGGTGACACAAGACCCCTTGTTACTGATCGAAGCAACAAACCACCAGGACACCACATGCGTTGTGTTCACTTGCTCCCTTTTTTCTTCTTTTCTTTTTTCTTTCCTTTCCTTCTTATTTTCTTTTAATTTTTCTTCATTTTCCTTTTTTCTTAAACTCCTGAAATCAATGAACTTTTTTACAAATTCGCATATTGTTTTCAAATCCCGTAAATTTTAATTTTTTGAATGCTCAAATTGTTTTAAAGTATATAGCAACCAGTGGCCACCTTCGTAGGAAATAGCAAACTAAAAAATGAACATCGTGAACCAAATTTTCAAAAGAAAAGAAGTGCAGCAATTTTGAAAAAAGGTTCACGGATTTAGAAAAAAGTTGTATGATTTCTAAAAGAAGCTCACGGATATTAAAAAGAAAAGTTCACAGATTTGGAAAAAACTTCACGGATTTTGGAAAATAATTGTAAAATTGAAAAGGAGTTCGTGGATTTAAAAAATTCACGGATTTTAGAAAGTCCACGAGTTTTGTACTAAGTTTCGTGAATGTAAAACAATGAGTTGAATACTAAAATGGCCACCGGTTTGCGAGGTTCTTTTTTTTCGTTTGCTATTTCCTACTAAGATTGCCACCGGTTTTTATATAGTTTAACATAATTTGAGCATTCAAAAAAATCACGATTTTAATAAAATATGCAAATTTGAAAAAAAATGTTGATTTCAAACAAGTGTATGAATTTAAGAAAAACGGAAAATGAAAAAAAAGGAAAGGAAAGGGAAAGAAAGAAAGAAGAAAAGGGAGCTCGTGAACACAACGCATCTGATGTCCTGGTCGGTATTTGTATTGATCAGCAACGGGGGGTCTTGTGCTCGAGCCACCCACGCGCACTATTTTTTTTTTGTTTTTTAATGAAAAAATATCGAGGGCCGGCCCAGCGGGGAGCAGAGTGTGCGCCCTTTCAAAATTTTGTTTTTGAATGAAAAATATTAAGTGGGCCGGCCTGGGAGCAGGGTGTGACCCCTTTGCGAAATGCCACCAATCCTGGCCATCCTTTGCCACGTAGTCAATCCCCATTTGGAAAACGATCCGAATGTTTGATTTAGACTAGGATTGCATAGTTCAGTGTGCAACCGACTGGGATTTAGCCTTGGGGGTTCATTTCGCCCAACCTCTAAAAATTCAGGGTTTACGGGGATAGGGCTTCTGGTTAACCAAAATAAGTGACTTCACCTGCTACAGCTATTTCTTTAAACAAGCAGTGACGGGTGTTAAAACATGCTTGCCATTGCTACACATGTAACAGTGGCAGGCATGGCCGAGGACCCACCACATCTATCCGATTTCTAAATCCTTCATGGCTGACAAGCAGCTATGGTGGGCGAAGGTTCGTGGCTGCCACAGTTTCCTGCACAACTGTGGCGACAGCCGCTAGTACCCGCCACAGCTATATTTGGGTACCCAAGCGCCAAACTTTTTCAAATCTTTTCAGAGCGCAGGTGGCGGGTTTTAGCTGTCGCCCCCACAACTATATTTGGTCACGTTGCCGTCTACCACGCATATACTGTGCTGGTGGGCTCCGCCCTGTGCTCTTCACTGTTATACATGACCTTATCCACCGCATCCCCCACCTGCAACAGTTAGATCTCATTCCAAACGCAAACTTCTCTTTCTCCCCTCTGTCTCGCCGTCGCCAGCATTGTGGCGTCATCCGTCCCCACCAGTGAGGTCGTCGCGGTCCACCGCCTCGAACGGCGCCAAGAAGCCAATCTTCTCCGTCGCCCATGCCATCCGTTCCCACCTTGAAGTTCGTCGACGTCACCATGCAACGCTACCTCGAACTACTTCCCCATGACCGTCGTCTGCACCTTCTCGGCATCCAACGTCGTCCTCGTCTCCATCAAACTCGCCGTCCGCCGATGCTTCCGCCATCGACCACGGCCTCGTCCAGCCGCCGTACGACTCCAGCCCGGTAAGCACATCTCCCTTCTCTCTGTTAATAGTAATTTTATTAGTGTAGTTAAAATGTACTGCATATGGATAAAAATATAGTACACGATTTTATTAGTGTAGCTAAATTTTTTTGTATGATGTACCATTGAATCTTCATAAGTAAATGTCTTAAAATTGAATGTCTGTGCTACACAAAATGTATTACATATTACTTTTTTTCCCATGATGCAGGGGTATTCATAGTGAGTGCCAATATTTTTGCGATGCGTGGATTAAGTTCTGTTTCCCTTAAATTTTGGCACTCAATATGTCTAATTTCTATCGAAGATCATGATATTTTTTTAAATGTTTTCTAAATGTCAAATTGTTTAATGCGATTTAGATGGAGAAAACCAAGACCCCTCGTTAGGACTCCTACACCCATAAACGGAATTCCTACAACCATAGACATCGTCACTAAGGTGGCACAGTACACGGAGATCGTGCTCGCCAGTGTCGAGAGTGCACGAGCAGCCACCGAGAGTGCTTAGGCATTTTCCGAGAGCCCTAGAGAAGCCGCTGAGAGCGCGCAAGCAGCCGCGGAGAGTGCGCGAGTAGCTGTCGAAGCTGCGAGCACCACCCAAGCCGAGATCACGAAGATGATGGAAGGTTGTGATAGCTCATGATGGAGCTGAACTTTTACTTCTGAACAACTAGTGCACTGCCTCATGTTATCTATATGATCGATGCGTGTGAACTTAATTTCTAAGTTGCTACGATGAAGCTAAACTTTTGCTTCCGATCTACAAGTAAACTGTGCAACGTGGTCATTTTTATGACTAACTACTGCAGGGCAAAGCCCCACAGTCTTTTATTACCAACCAGAAACCATGTTCAACTGTACAAACAAGGAACTAAAACCATATTCATCTTCGGTCGCCAGTCTTGAAACCTGGTTCAACAAATCTTCTCATCTCTGCTCTTGAGGATCGCTGTATCTGAAGAGTTCACATGTTGGACATCCGAGGAGCCCTTTAAGTTCTTGACCTTTTTCACGCCACGCCTCGGAAATAATAAAGAGAACCGACCTACCAGCCATGAAGACCATTAGAGATGAAAAATCTCCCAACCTCCTTGACAACACTGGAGTAAAGCAAAACGAGTTAGTGTTGGATCCATAGGACTTTTATTCCACAAAGTACAGTTGTCACCATAACATGGCCACGATATTAAAACCTAACAAAATGAAAAACTTTCTAGACATCAAACAAAGAGGCGGGTATCCTCTCCCATCCATCCTATGTCATCGGAGTGACAACTGACAACTGAAGGCGAAGGGGAGCGTAGATAGGGAGTGGGGGTTACGTTTCGCATTAAGGTGTCAAAAACTAAATATGATGAAATTAACACCACAACAGATGGATATCTGACTGTACTTTGTGGATCACACTTGAAACAAGTTCAGAAACAATTTTAGGAGTATTTAGCGAATGGACTGATTGGCCGCAAAACCTATTCATCGTGTATGGGGCCAATTACTACTTTTTCTGCAATTGGCGCACACCCCCATCCATCCTGGGCACGCCACGTTTACTTCTTGTTCCTTCTCGCGTGCCAGTTTCCCAAAGCAAACTGTGCATTCCGATTTTAGGAAGCTTCTTAGATTCTTCAAGTGTGATTTTCTTTTGTTTTTTTCCTTCTGTTATTTTTCTTTTTCTTTTTCTTTTGTTTATTTTTGTCAAGAGTCTTCAAATCGATGATTTTTCCAAATTCGTAATTTTTTCCAAATTCATCATTTGTTTTCAAATTAGAGAACCTTTTAATATTAATGAATGTTTTCTAGATGCATTACCTTTTTACCAATTCGTGGAACCTTTTTAAAATCCATGAATGTTTTCAAATTCACTATATTTTTCTGAATCCACATTTAGAAGAAAAAAAACTATAAAACTATTCTCAAATTTGTAATTTTTTCAAATCCATGAATGTTTTCAAATTAAAGATTTTTTAAAATCCAGCAACCTTTAAAAAATCCATGAACATTTTCAAATTCATAATGTTTTTCAAACCTATGATTTTGTTTTCAAATTCCTGATCTTTTTCAAATCCTATGTACTTTTTACAAAACCAAATATGCGAACATTTTTGAAAATTGAAATAAAAATTTAAAATTCATGAAATTTTTCGAATGTGCGAGTATTTTCAAATTTTTGAAATTTTTTCCAAATTCATGAAACTTTTTAAAAATTGTGATTTTTTTCAATGTCATGATTTTTCTTGAAATATAAAAAATGGACGAATTTTCTTACCTATATAAAAGCGTAAAATCATGTTTTTCAAAATCAATAGCTGCTTTTTTTATTTCTGGGCCAACAGATAGATTTTTTATTTCACATTTCACAGCAGCGAGCGAGAAAAAAAAACAAGAGCATCGGTAGCTAGCGAGCAACCGGAACGATCCTACAAGTGAGCGACAAAAATACACCAGGCAACGTACCCGAGCGAGATAGCGATTGGACCGCGGCCCGCGGGCAGGGGCTGGCCCAGGATTTTAACAGTGTGTTTTCAAAATTTCGAAGGCAGTTTTTTGAATGCCTATAGCCTAGTTTTGGTGTGTATAACTGATTCTAGTACCAGTTCATAATATAATAAATACACAGAATTGATAACAACTTCAAATTGTCCACCATGTAGAAATCCTAATTGTCCAACATATAAAGGTGGCAACATCTAAGATGTATAGAGACATAAAAAACAAGTGGTAAAAAAGCTTACATTTATAGGATCACTTTTCGATTATTGATGCTTTGAAAATGAGTGATGATGTCCTCGTCCTTAACTTGCAAGAAGAAATCTCTTTCGATGAATGTAACCAAGCAATCATTCCAGCATTTTTGCCCCATCTTTCTTCCTATGTTCTTAACTTTAGAACAAGCTAAGAGGCATGAGATACAGAGGAAAACCAATAACCAACATAAAATTAACAAGGTTAATTTAGTTCTACTAAGAATTGATAAGTGAGGAGCAACCCCAGATCCTGATTTAATAGTCCTAATACAATAAGCCACATGAACACATATAATTTCAATGAATAGCTCATACGTACTCCTAGTTGAACCTAGGGCTTTAAAATGGAAGACCAATGTGGGTGCAAAGATCAGTACCAAAGGAGCGGATTTTTTGTCCAAAAGGACCCCCCTGCCGAGATGAATTGACAAAAAGACTACATATGGATCAATTTGACAAAAAGGACCCCCTCAGTGGTGGCGGCAGGCGACACGTGGCACCTGCCGCCACGCGAGGCGGCGGGCCCTGCCGCCTCCGCAGGAGGCGGCCACACAGCCAACAAGCCAGCAGCAGGCTGTGCTGCAATGGAACGGGCGGGCCAGGTGGGCCTGCCGCCATCCGCCGAGGCGGCCACCCATGGCGCGGTCGCTGGCTGGCCGACAGCCCCGCTACTGCTGGGCCCCGCCAGGCGCCGCCGCCACTCCCGGAGGCGGCCACCCCTGCCGACAGCTGCTGCTGCTGCTGCTGCTCGCTGACTGCTGCACGAAAGGCGAGGTGCGGGCCAGGCCGCCACCGCGGCAGGCGACACCTCTAGCCGACATGAGCACTGTGGCAGATAGCGCTCATTCCCATGCTTTGAAAATTGCTGCTGCAGGTGAGGTGACAGCACCCAAGAGCGTGATTTCCGCGCGGGAATATGGACGCTGATGCCTGCTTTTGGTTCTTTCGCCCGGGAATCAGTCCTGCTTTTGCTACTTTTGCCTCATAGGATGCGACGGCACTGCGAGAATTGCTCTGGTTATTCCTTGAGCGGATACGACGACACTGCGGTAATCAGTCACTCGCTGCGGGAATCCGATGCTGCGGGAACATGTTGTGCCGACACTACAGGGATCCTAAAATTTCCTGCCTAATTTCCTCTGTTCTTGCTTATTTTCTCGCCATCATTTATCGTCTGAGCCTGTAAAAGGAGACACCGAGGCTCTCGTCCAGCCATCCTCAAAATCTCCAGTGCGCAAATTGTGTAACACATTTTTTCAGTCGGTATGAGTTTGCCTTGTTCGGATCAAAGCATTAGGCCGAGGAAAATAAAGAATGCAAGTTTGCCTCCGGGGGTGGGAGTCCTGTGGTGTTGGTGTGGCGATCTTTGCAAGGTGAAGGAGGTGACAGATTTTTCAGATTGGTTGGGCATGAAGTTTTTCATGTGCGCCAATTATAAGGAAGATCCAGCCTTAGCTATTTCAGAGTACGACAAGCCTCCGGTATGCTTTAACCATCACGAACAGATATTGTTGGTATTTTGATTGATTCTTTAATAACATTTCTTGTTTCTTGTTGTAGTCTCCTCCGCCTCTGTGCATGTACTATCGTTGGATTGACACGGAGATGTCGGCTTGGGCAGTGACTGAGATTCGTGAAAGAAGTTGCCATGCGTGGAATAGTTTCTATGCAGAAGAGCGACGCGAGAAGGCGGAAGCTGAGGATAAAGCAGAGCAAGAGAGAGAGTTAAAAGAATACTATGCGGAACAACACCGTTTTTTCAGGATTTAGGAAAGAAAAACACGGAAGAGGCTCGTCACATGGAGGAGCAGGAATGATAGCGAAAGGAGGCTCGTGAGGCGGAGAGGCAGAGAAAGAAAGAAAGGGCTCGTGAGGCCAAGCCAGCAGAAGAAGCTGGCGATGGAAAAGGAAAATGTCCACGCTGGACTCAGTAGATTCCTGTGGTAGTATTTTAAATTTCGCAATCATTTGTCTCTTTATTTCTGCAGTTTAATGTAGATTTATTTCAGTAGTTAAATGTAGCTTTATTTCAATTCTACGATGTATCTTATTTTCAGTTGTACCATGTCGTAATGGAAAAAAATAGTTTTAGAACAAAGTAGTGGCATTTTCTTTCCCTCCACTAATACCGAACATCGTGCAACAACTACAAAATGAAATTAAGATAGAACATAATGAACTACAATAAGATAGTACAAACTAATAATGCAAGTACGACATCTGAATTAAACGGTAGAACTGGAATACAGCTTTAAAACTACATAAAGGCATCATCGTCATCCTCCGTCGATGCAGAACTCTTGCCCTTCGAGCATGCAGAACTCTTACCCTTGGACGATGCAGAACTCTTTCTCTTCGAGGATGCAATATTCTTGCCCTTAGACGATGCAGAACTCTTGCCTTTTGACGATGCAGAACCCGGAAGCGGCGGCATGAAGATATCATCTTCGTCCTCGCTCTCCTCAGTCCATAAAAATGGATGCTTTTCTGCAGTCCTTCTAAAAGTTTTACTCTTCGGCTCCACTACATTCTTCCACCTTGCATGCAACCTAAGAAGTTCTTTACGTACCTCCTCATAGGTCCTTTAAGGCCACCCTGACCTACGTAATTGGTGAGCCAACTCATTCATTATGGTGTCACTACCGGTGAGTTCGTCGCATGGAACTATCCTATTGTCCATCTTGAAATCGGTAGTTAGCCTCAGAAGAGTCCTGCTCATCCCAGGGTGAAAACTACGATCGAAAGGATAATGGGACATCTCGACTACACTATACTCGAATGCTTATCCACCTCCGTCTGAAGGGGGTTTTATAGGTAGAGAGGATAAAATGGTGGGAAAGAACGACAGCAGTATGGCGGTAACATATGGCGAGAAGGGGTTGGCGGGAAACGGGTGGCAGGAAGATATGGCGGGAAGGGGTTGGCAGGAAACGGGTGGCGGGAACATATGGAGGGAAAGCGTTGGCGGGCAAATATTGAGGGGAAAGGGATGCGCGAAAACATAATACGAAGAGTGGAGCGGGATAGTATGGCGGAAGATATAGGCAGGAAAAATTGTTCCTGACTGGTGCATTTTTATTTCAGCATACATAGATGTTCAAATCGAAAAGTCGGATTCTGACATATGTAGATACAATGGGTCGCGCACGTGGATACATGAATCATTGTAGTCGACGACGGCCACCTGGCCTTCCCTTCGGACCGGAAAGCTCCAAGCTATTAGGTGGTCGAGTTACACGAAGACCGCGACTGTACTCCAGTTGGTCTCCTGTGCCTGCCACTCCTGCATAGGTGGTGGAGTCTGTAATCCTTGTTGCGAACCTGATGCGTAATTGTAGGCGTATGGTTGTTGTGACTCCTCGGGGATAAATAATGGGCCAATAACGTCCTCTCTGAAGAAATCTGTATCTACTGCGTTGACATTGTCGCCAGGTTGGGTGTACTCATCGTTCCAATTTACATCAGGTATGCCCTGCACATAGAAACATTGTAAACAAAAACTTTTAGAGGATAATATTTAATATCACTGTAAATGCATTAAAATGTAAACATGGCTACCTGATCAGATCCCTCACCTGTACTGTTTGGACATTCTACCTGGTACTGGTTTAAATCTCGGACACGAGTCTCCTCGGGCATGGAGATCCCTCGCGTGGAGAGATACGGCTGAGATCCCTCACCTTGAGTGTATGCGCCATATCCTATGTATGCATATGGATTTGGGGAAAGATACTGCTCGGGCATTGAATCCAAGCCCATGCCATGGTCCTGCGATGTCTACCCCTGACGAAGCAGCACCGAAGAAGAGCGATGTAGTGGCAGAGATGAGTCATGTCGTGGCAATGTTGTTGTTGTACTCGAACCCTCCCCCCACTGTCCATGGCTTATACGCGCCTCGCTCGGTCTGGACGACGGCGCCGCACTCGGTCTGGCTGACCTTGGGTACTGGCATGTTGTACGCTCCTGTGACAACGTCGTCGCCTCTACCACATCTCAACTTTGTTAGCACGTTGAGGGAGTCCTGGACTAGGCGGTGTCCGGACAGCCGGACTATTATCATCAGCCGGACTCCAAGACTATGAAGATACAAGATTGAAGACTTCGTCCCGTGTCGGAAGGCAAGCTTGGCGATACAGATATGTAGATCTCCTACCATTGTAACAGACTCTGTGTAACCCTAGCCCTCTCCAGTGTCTATATAAACCGGAGGGTTTTAGTCCGTAGGACGAACAACCATTACAACAATCATACCATAGGCTAGCTTCTAGGGTTTAGCCTCCTTGATCTCGTGGTAGATCCACTCTTGTACAACCCATATCATCAATATCAATCAAGCGTGAGTAGGGTTTTACCTCCATCGAGAGGGCCGAACACTGGGTAAGAACATCGTGTCCCTTGTCTCCTGTTACCATCCGCCTAGGCGCACGATTCGGGACCCCCTACCCGAGATCCGCCGGTTTTGACACCGACATTGGTGCTTTCATTGAGAGTTCCTCTGTGTCGTCACCGATAGGCTTGATGGCTTCTTCAATCAACAACAACGCCGTCCAGGGTGAGACTTTTCTCCCCGGACAGATTTTCGTATTCGGCGGCTTCGCACTGCGGGCCAATCCACTTGGCCATCTGGAGCAGATCGAAAGCTACGCCCCTGGCCATCAGGTCAGGTTTGGAAGCCTAAACTTCACGGCCGACATCCGCGGAGACTTGACCTTTGACGGATTCGAGCCACAGCCGAGCATGCCGCGCTGTCACGATGGGCATGATTTAGCTCTGCCACTAGACAGTACCCTGGAGGCCGCACACAAGTCCGCTCTAACCCATAGTTCGGAGCCGACCGAACAGATCGAGGACAGGTGGCTGGACACCGCCTCGGGAGCTGCAACTTCCACGGCGATGGAGCCGACTACTGACCTTGTCCCTTATAAAGCTCGCGACTCCGAGGCGCCGGACTCCTTGCCGGACTCCGAACCTCCTGCACCCCTACCAATCGAATCCGATTGGGCGCCGATCATGGAGTTCATCACCGCGGACATCTTTCAGCACTCACCCTTTGGCGACATCCTAAATTCGCTAAAACATCTCTCGTTATCAGGAGAATCCTGGCCGGATTGCGGTCAGGATGGTTGGGATGCGGACGACGAAGAAATTCAAACCCCACCCACCACCCACTTTTTAGCCACTTTCGACGATCTAACCGACATGCTAGACTACGACTCCGAAGACATTGATGGCATGGACGACGATGCCGGAGGCAATCAAGAACCAGCGCCCACAGGGCACTGGAAGACCACCTCGTCATACGACATATACATGGTGGACACCCCAAAGGATGGGGACGGCGAAGAAGCAGCGGAGGCGGATTCTTCTAAGAAACAGCCCAAGCGCCGACGTCAGCGGCGCCGCTCTAAATCCCGCCACAGTAAGAATGGAGAGTCCGGCACCGAAGATAATAACACCCCAGAGAGTGCCGAAGACAACCACCTCCAGCAAGATTCAGCACAGGAGGACGGGGTAGCCAGCCCTCAGGAGAGAGCGGCAAACGAGGAGGACGAAAATTACATGCCTCCCTCCGGAGACGAGGCAAGCCTCAATGACGACGAATTCGTCGTGCTCGAGGATCCCGTCGAACAAGAGCGTTTTAAACGCAGGCTAATGGCCACGGTGAACAGCCTAAAGAAAAAGCAGCAACAATTTCAAGCTGATCAAGACCTGCTGGCCGACAGATGGACCGAGGTCCTCGCGGCCGAAGAGTATGAACTCGAACGCCCCTCCAAAAGCTACCCAAAACGCAAGTTGCTCCCTCGACTAGAGGAGGAAGCATACGAACCTTCATCACCAGCGCTGTCGGCAGACCGACCACCCCGTGGTCGCGACAGAGAGGCATCTAGGCCCTCCATCAGGACCGTACCCCGGCACCGCTCAAAAAGTACGAAGCCACGGGGGAATGCGCCAGACTTGTGGGATATATTGGAGGACAAGGCAAGACAATCCAGATCTATCTACGGATCACGTGGGCGCCCCACAACCCACGACGACCATCGTCGCGCCGGATACAGCAACTCCGGCCGGGCCGAACACAACAGACAACGCTCTCTTGAGCTACGTCGTGATATTGCTCAATATAGAGGCACCGCACACCCACTATGCTTCACAGACGAAGTAATGGATCATCAAATCCCTGAAGGGTTTAAAGCCGTGAACATTGAATCCTACGATGGCACAACAGACCCCGCGGTTTGGATCGAAGATTATCTCCTTCACATCCATATGGCCTGCAGCGACGATCTCCACGCCATCAAGTACCTCCCTCTCAAGCTTAAAGGACCAGCTCGGCATTGGCTTAACAGCTTGCCAGCAGAGTCAATTGGGTGTTGAGAGGACCTGGAAGCCGCATTCCTCGACAATTTCCATGGCACATATGTGCGACCACCAGACGCCGATGACCTAAGCCACATAATTCAGCAGCCAGACGAATCGGCCAGACAATTCTGGACACGGTTCTTAACAGAGAAAAATCAAATTATCGACTGTCTGGATGCAGAGGCCCTCGCAATCTTCAAACATAACATCCGCGACGAGTGGCTGGCCCAGCACCTAGGATAGGAAAAGCCGAAATCCATGGCAGCCCTCACATCACTCATGACCCGCTTCTGTGCGGGAGAGGACAGCTGGCTAGCTCGCAGCAACAACCTCAGCAAAAATGCTGGCAGTCCGGATACTAAGGACCACAATGGCAGGTCGCGTCGAAGCAAAAACAAACGCCGCATTAACAGCGATAACAATGAGGATACGGCAGTCAACGCTGGATTCAGAGGCTCTAAACCCGGTCAGCGGAAGAAGCCATTCAAAAGAACCACTCCGGGTCTGTCCAATCTGGACCGAATACTCGACCGCTCTTGCCAGATACATGGCACCCCCGAAAAGCCAGCTAACCACACCAACAGAGATTGTTGGGTATTCAAGCAGGCAGGCAAGTTAATTGCCGAAAACAATGACAAGGGGCTGCATAGTGACGACGAGGTGGAGACCCGGCCGCCGAACAGTAGAGGACAGAAGGGTTTCCCCCCACAAGTGCGGACGGTAAATATGATATACGCAACCCACATACCCAAGAGGGAGCGGAAGCATGCACTTCGGGACGTATATGCGATGGAGCCAGTCGCCCCGAAGTTCAATCCATGGTCATCTTGCCCGATCACTTTTGATCGAAGGGACCACCCCACCAGTATGCGCCATGGCGGATTCGCCGCATTGGTTTTAGACCCAATCGTCGATGGATTTCACCTCACTAGAGTCCTCATGGACGGCGGCAGCAGCCTGAACCTGCTTTATCAGGATACAGTGCGCAAGATGGGCATAGACCCCTGAAGGATTAAACCTACAAAGATGACCTTCAAAGGCGTCATACCAGGTGTCAAGGCCAATTGTACAGGCTCGGTCACGCTGGAAGTGGTCTTCGGATCCCCGGATAATTTCCGAAGCGAGGAGTTAATCTTCGACATAGTCCCGTTCCGCAGTGGCTATCACGCCCTGCTCGGACGAATCGCGTTTGTAAAGTTCAACGCGGTGCCGCATTATGCATACCTCAAGCTCAAGATGCCAGGCCCTCGTGGAGTCATCACGGTCAACGGAAACACTGAACGCTCCCTCCGAACGGAGGAACACATAGCGGCTCTCGCGGCAGAAGTACAGAGCAGCCTCTTAAGGCAATTTTCAAGTCCGGCCGTTAAAAGACCGGACATGATTAAATGCGCCCCGAGTAACATACACCAAGACCCCCTGGCACGTTCCGAGCATGCGTAGCAATGCGGCCCCAACCCCAACCCTTGCATGATTGCAAGACCAGCTCTTCGCGTACATCATTACGCTCTGGAGATACCTTGGGCATAAGGGGAGGGGCACGACCACGACAGGCCCAGAGTGCGGATCAACCACTCTAGGGGCTCCTAACTGTGTCACTCTTTTCTTTTCCCTTTTTTTGTTTTATTTTATCCACAGGACTCCGTTCACAAGAGGCCCTGTCGGGCAGTAGATCGGCCGAACTCACGATGCAACAGCCAGGGAGGAACAAGGGCTACGACGAACACTCAGGTGGTCTCCATTACGAGCATTAAATCTGTTTATTACACCATTCCGCAGCCCACCCCTGGAGGGGGACATGTTTAAAATAGTCCACTCCCTTGCTTACCGCACTATTTGTATCGTTCTGCACTCATGGCAGAATTCCCTGAATAAACAATGCATTACTTTTTCGCTTATAATTGCATTCCTTTCTATATATATGTTCATTTATGACATCTTGCATCCGTACAATTTGGTACGGTCGAATACACCAGGGGCTTATGTTCCCCGCATTATGGTGTAAAGTCCGAACACTTTCACAAGTGCGGCACCCCAAACTTATAGCACTATATGCATCGGCTCCGAATCATGTCTTGGATCAATAGTTGGGTTTTCCCGGCTCCCATGTTTTGGTACCTTACGTTCCGTTCCGTCGGCTAAGGTAGCACTGGAAGAACCACTGCGATTGCGCCCCGGTTGAGCTGGGCGAGCGCCTCAGTGGAGAAAGCTAAAACTGACTGTCATGATAAGGCGAGAGCTGGTCGCTGTTCGAGAGGTCTTTTCGAGTCCTTAAAGACTTATGCCGCTTAGAGCGAGGAACCAGCTATGTCCGGCCAAGGCGTGGATAGCGACATGAATTCGGTATTCCGAACACTAGGGGCTTCGTCGAAATTTAAAATTATAGAATTCTATGGCTAAGTGAGAGTGTTCAAGCATTATAAGTCCGGTTGCCTTGTTCGTTGTGTTGAGCGCCTCCCTAGATGGACCCAAAAATGGGAACAAGAGCGCTCAAGTTTATCCCGAACACCCCATCACTCGTGGCATGGGAGCTGAAGCCGACGACTTGCCATCTCTCAGATTTGATAAATGGCCGCACAGAAGGTAATATTTTAAATCAAATAAGCGTTGCTTAGCGCATATGAACAAAGTTTTCAGCGCACAGGATAACACATTGCGAGTCTACTAAAAAATTACATCTCCGGGGCACTCATCCGCAATCTTGCGGGCAACCTTCAGGACAGTCTTATAGTAAATTTCGGGCGTACGATATTCCTTGCCCATCGGCGGCGCGTCCGTCAGAAGCCTCTCAGCATCCAGCCTGCCCCAGTGCACCTTTGCGCGGGCAAGGGCCCGACGGGCACCTTCAATGCAGGCGGAGCGCTTGATGACCTCCACCCAAGGGCACGCATCCACCAGCCGCCGCACGAGGCCGAAGTAGCTCCCAGGCATGGCCTCTCCAGGCCACAGCCGGACTATAAGGCCCCTCATGGCCTGCTCGGCTACCTTGTGGAGCTCGACCAGCTGCTTCAGCTGGTCGCTAGGGGGCGCCGGATGTCCGGCCTCAGCATACTGAGACCAAAAGACCTTCTCCGTTGAACTCCCCTCCTCGGCCCGGTAGAATGCGGCGGCATCGGACACGCTGCGAGGCAGATCTGCAAACGCCCCTGGAGAGCTCCGAATTTGGGTAAGTAACAGGTAATTTACATTCACATGCTTGCTTTGCATGAAAAATGCCTTACCCGCCGCTATTTTCTTCACCGCCTCAATCTCCTGGAGGGCCCTATGGGCTTCGGCCTTAGCGGCTTTGGCACTTTCAAGAGCCGAGGCAAGCTCGGACTCTCGAGTCTCTGAGTCGTGCTCCAAACTCTCATGCTTTTCCATGAGAGCCTGGAGCTCTTGCCGCACCTCCGCCACCCGCGCCTCCTGCCTCTCTCGCTCCGCTCATTCCGCGGCCGCATTGCGTTCGGCCGCGGACACTGCCTCCTTCAGGGTCGCCACCTCGTTCGTGGCCCCTGCAGTACCCACGTTATCCTTGTTATTACTATTACAACCAAAATCCTTTTCTGTAAGGTACAAATTTCAAAGTGGTGTTACTCACATTCTTTGTCCTCGAGCTGCTTCTTGGCAAGGCCGAGCTCTTGCTCGGACCGCTCGAGGTCCTGCTTCAATGCACCGACCTTCGCAGTCAGTGTGGCAGAGGTCAGCAGCGCAGCCTGCAAACCCATATTGACATAATTTTTAGCATTCCTGCGTATATCTTTTTTAGATCCTCAGTCCGGTTTTTCTTTCCGAACACGGACCGAGCATCAGGGGCTACTGTCTATGCGGTATCACATTACATATTTTAAAGCTTCTTTCCTCAAAGCCTGTTAGAAGGCTGCTGCAAGCTTCAGTCAGCCCGCTCTTGGCAAGCTGAACCTTCTGAATCACCGCACTCATAATAGTGCGGTGTTCTTCCTCGATGGAAGCGCCGTTGAGCGCCTCTAACAAGTTGTCCGGCGCCTCTGGTTGGACGAAGGCTGCTGGTGTCACGGTCTTGCCCTTCTTACGAAGGGGCCGCCTGCCGGACTCCGGAACCACTGCGGGTTCCGGCATGGAGTCCGGCACGAAGTCCGGGAGGTTGCCTTGCGGCACCTCCGGAGCCTCCCCCTCCTGGCAGGTCCCCTCCTGGGATCCCACCTCAGCGTCCTCAGCAGCGCGAGGGGTGGAGGCGGTCGGAATGGAATCTACATCCGACGGGGCCAAGGACCCACTGGATAAAGCGGGAAGATCCTCTTCGGCCGGGCTACAGATAGTATGCGGCATTAGAAGGACACTACGTGGCACAAAAAAGAAATTACATATCACTCAGGAATCCGGATGCTTACGATCTTGCCAGGGGCTTGGCCCTTGAGGGACGCTCCTCGTCGCCGTCGTTGGCGTTGGCAGAGCTGTCCGGAGCAAGGGTCCTTCCTTTCTTGGACCCTTCAGCCTCCCCTGTTGGGAAAGCCTTCCTCTTCCTCTCCCCCCCTCCTGGGGAGAGTCCTCTTTCGCCTCCTCGCCTTCGGGGGAGGAGTCCGCCTCGGAGTCATCGGACGATGATTCCGACAACACCTGGCGCCGGGAACTCCTTCGGGTTCCCGTGGCCTTCTTCTTGGCCTTCTTCTCTGGCACCACGTAAAGTGCCGGGACTAGCAGCCCTGTTAAACGGGCATCTGCTGGTTCTTCGGGGAGGGGAGCCGGACAGTTAACCTGTCCGGACGTTCTCTGCCAGTCCTGTTAAAGGCATTGGGAGTTTTAGATCCCGCATAGAGTCAAACTATGAAAGAAATAAGTGTCCCGTAAAGGATAACAAAAGCTTACCTCGCCGGCCGGGCGCTTGGTGCTGAATCCGCGATCTTCAGTCGCGGACGCGGGGGCTTCTCTGCCCTTGAACAGCACCCTCCAAGCAGCTTCGTACATTGTATCGAAGAGCCCGCTCAGGGTCCGATGCTGTGCCAGATTGAACTCCCACAAATTGAAGGCCCGTTGTTGGCAGGGGAGGATCCGGCAGACGAGCATGACGTGGATCACATTGACAAGCTTGAGATTCTTTTTCACCAAGGTCTGGAGACAGGACTGGAGTCCAGTCAGCTCCTCCGAACTACCCCATAGCAAGCCCTTCTCTTTCCAGGAGGTGAGCTACATGGGGACGCCAGATCTAAATTCAGGGGCGGCTGCCCATTTAGGGTCACGCGGCTCAGTGATATAGAACCACCCCGATTGCCACCCTTTGATGGTTTCCACGAAGGCGCCCTCGAGCCAGAGGACGTTGAGCATCTTGCCCACCATGGCGCCTCCGCACACCGCCCTTCACTACCTTCGGCTTGACATTAAAGGTTTTCAGCCACAAGCCGAAGTGGGGCTGGATGCAGAGAAAGGCCTCACACACGATGATAAACGCCGAAATGTTGAGGATGAAGTTTGGCGCCAGATCGTGGAAGTCCAGGCCGTAGTAGTACATGAGCCCCCGGACAAAGGGATGAAGTGGGAAGCCCAGTCCGCGGAGGATGTGGGGGAGGAATACAACCCTCTCATGGGGCCTGGGGGTGGGGATGAGCTGCCCCTTGTCGGGCAGCAGGTGCGCGATGTCGCCGGACAGGTATCCGGCGCCGCGCAGCTTCTCAATGTGCCCCTCCGTAACGGAGGAGGCCATCCACTTGCCTCCCGCTCCGGACATGACTGGAGAAGGTTGAGACGAGATGTGCGAACTTGGGCGCTGGAGCTCGAGTGCGCGGAGATGGATAAGCAAAGGAGGAAGAAGGCGTAGGTAAGAAGGTGGATCCTTATCCCCTTATATATGGGCGGACGAAGACTATGCGTCCCTACCGGCCTGGTAAAACTCGCTTATCTCCCAAGCGCCACCATCAATGGCGCGGTTGGGTTACCCACGTCCGTATTGATGGGAATCCAGGAATAAGGGGAACACGATCTCTGCTTCGACAAGACGTGCCAAGGAAACCGCTTCGCTAAACGCGCTGAGGTGGTATAATAAAAAACGATTCAAGTAAAGGCTTGGTAGTGGTGTGACGTCATGCCACAAAATACGTCAGCAGATTGAACTTGTGTACATACTATTCTCTCTACGGTGGAATGTGGAATTTATTTTGCAGAGCCGGACACTATCCTGGTGTTCACAATCTTCTATGAATTATTCGGAGGAGGAACCCGCCTTGCAATGCCGAACAATATGCGCGCTGGACTCATCGTCATTGAAGCCTGGTTCAGGGGCTACTGAGGGAGTCCTGGACTAGGGGGTGTCCGGACAGCCGGACTATCATCGTCAGCCGGACTCCAAGACTATGAAGATACAAGATTGAACACTTCGTCCTGTAACCGACTCTGTGTAACCCTAGCCCTCTCTGGTGTCTATATAAACCGGAGGGTTTTAGTCCGTAGGACGAACAACCATTACAACAATCATACCATAGGCTAGCTTCTAGGGTTTAGCCTCCTTGATCTCGTGGTAGATCCACTCTTGTACTACCCATATCATCAATATCAATCAAGCAGGAGTAGGGTTTTACCTCCATCGAGAGGGCCCGAACCTGGGTAAAAACATCGTGTCCCTTGTCTCCTGTTAGCATCCGCCTAGACGCACAGTTCGGAACTCCCTACCCGAGATCCGCCGGTTTTGACACCGACACACGTATTCTTTAAAACGTTTATTGAATGACTTGACAGCTTGTCCCCTGGGCGGCATGCTTTCCGTCGCCATCTGCCCTATGCCGTTGGCAGTTTGAAGCTGGAAAAATATTTGGTTGAAATGATTACGAAATGATGGACCTAAAAAAATTACTAGTGATTGTCATCCCGTCATGATAGTAAGCTGCATGCAGCTCAACAGGTCTCTGCATCTGCTCCTCGTGCGTGAGATTTGTTGGTATCGTAGCTGGTTGACCGGCCAGGCTTGTACACATGCTGATGCAGTACCACTGCTTGTACGCTTGAGCTCTACTTCCATCGTACGGTATGCAAAACTATATAACAACATCAACCACTGTGATGAAGGCAAAGCATCTTCACGCATCGTATGGTCATCGTAATAAAATAATGTAAATAAAATGTACCTAAGTTGATACACTATATCTGCTGGTGCTTCATTTTCCCACTTCTATACCCATTGAATGTTGCGTTCCCTCCAACCGTAAAGACTCCAACCGTGGCCCATATTGGCTAGCCTGCAAATTATGTAACAAAGTGTGAGTTTCGTAAATTAAAAAGGACACTAACTATTTAGGGAGGTCGCTGATACGTCTCCAGTGTATCTATAATTTTTGATTGCTCCATGCTATATTATCTACTATTTGGGGCAATATTGGGCTTTATTATCCACTTTTATATTATTTTTGGGACTAACCTATTAACCGAAGGCCCAGCCCAGATTTGCTGTTTTATGCCTATTACAGTGTTTCGAGGAAAAGGAATATCAGACGGAGTCAAAACGGAACGAAATCAACTGGAGAAGTTATTTTTGGAAGGAAAGCCACCCGATGGACTTGGAGTGCACGTCAAGAAAGAAGGGAGGTGCTCACGAGGGTGGGGGGCGCGCCCACCCCCCTGGGGCACGCCCCCTGCCTCATGGCCCCCCCTTCGGTCCACCGACGTACTTCTTTCACCCATATATACCTACGTACCCAAAAACTTTCAGAACAGAAGATAGATCGGGAGTTCCGCCGCCGCAAGCCTCTGTAGCCACCAAAAACCTCTCGGGAGCCAGTTCCGGCGCCCTGTCGGAGGGGGATCCTTCACCGGTGGCCATCTTCATCATCCCGGCGCTATCCATGACGAGGAGGGAGTAGTTCACCCTCGGGGCTGAGGGTATGTACCAGTAGCTATGTGTTTGATCTCTCTCTCTCTCTCTCTCTCTCTCTCTCTCTCTCTCTCGTGTTCTCTCTCGTGTTCCCTCTATGGCACGATCTTGATGTATCCTGAGCTTTGCTATTGTAGTTGGATCTTATGATGTTTCTCCCCCTCTACTCTCTTGTGGTGAATTGAGTTTCCCCTTTAAAGTTATCTTATCGGATTGAGTCTTTTATGAGAACACTTGATGTATGTCTTGCTGTGATTATCTGTGGTGACAATGGGATATCATGTGCCACTTGATGTATGTTTTGGTGATCAACTTGCGGGTTTCGTGACATTGGGAACCTATGCATAGGGGTTGGCACACGTTCTTGACTCTCTGGTAGAAACTTTGGGGCACTCTTTGAAGTACTTTTATGTTGGTTGGATGAATCTGAGATTGTGTGATGCATATCATATAATCATGCCCACGGATACTTGAGGTGACAATGGAGTATCTAGGTGACATTAGGGTTCTGGTTGATTTGTGTCTTAAGGTGTTATTCTAGTACGAACTCTTTTATAGATCGATCCGAAAGAATAACTTTGTGAGGTGGTTTCGTACCCTACCATAATCTCTACGTTTGTTCTCCGCTATTAGTCGCTTCGGAGTGACTCTTTGTTGCATGTTGAGGGCTTGTCATATGATCTATCTATGTTATTATTGTTGAGAGAACTTGCACTAGTGAAAGTATGAACCCTAGGCCTTGTTTCCTATCATTGCAATACCGTTTACGCTCACTTTTATAATTAGTTACCTTGCTGTTTTTATTATTTCAGATTACAAAAACCTATATCTACTATCCATATTGCACTTGTATCACCATCTCTTCGCCGAACTAGTGCACCTATACAATTTACCATTGTATTGGGTGTGTTGGGGACACAAGAGACTTTTTGTTATTTTGTTGCAAGGTTGTTTGAGAGAGACCATCTTCATCCTACGCCTCCTACGGATTGATAAACCTTAGGTCATCCACTTGAGGGAAATTTGCTACTTTCCTATAAACCTGTGCACTTGCAGGCCCAACAACGTCTATAAGAAGAAGGTTGTGTAGTAGACATCAGTCACATCTTACTTATGGGTTTCCTCGTCGGTACATCTTGGAAAAGGTGGTGGAATCTCCTGATACAGACCGAAATGTCTCATGACACGCTCTGGGTTGTAAGGCTCAACACACCACAGGAACAATAAGTAGCAACGAGTCAGCCAGAATGCACTATCGGTTAACATGCCTGCTGTGATGGGTCGTATATCAAAGAACATATGTACATACTCCTGAGTCCATGGGAATGTGACTACAGACTCATCAAGTGCCTCAAACTGGTATATAGGGTAACAATTTTTCGCAATACTTGGAGACCAATGTTTCCATGCCTTTGTCCACCTGCTGGCCATAGTTACACAGCTGCCCTCGCTATAGTCGTATGGGTGTATGGGATTTATTATACGAGGTCGTCCTACGGGGAGGTATTCCCAGGACCACAACTGTAAAAACTTGTAGGGGACACAAAGTAACAGAGCTTTTTTTGCGAAGGAAGTTTTTTGTGTGGCATCACACAAGCCTCTATATGTATGAGATAGAATGGCAGAACCGAAGCTGTATTTTGGCTTCTCGGTAAAGGTTCATCTACCATCTTCTCCACTATGTAGATGAGACCAGGGAGAAGTACGTACCCGTGTGAATTTGGAAACATAACCCTGAGGAGCCACAACAAATACGCAAACAAATGTCTTTTCCTCGTCTCAGAATTAGTGAAGCTAGAAAAATTAAGAAAGTTATCATGAAGCCAAGGGAGTGGGATGCCACGAGGGCCTCCAGTACGTTGTGATTCTGGCATTGTCATCCCAAGACGGTCTGATATATTTTGTGCCCAAGTTTTAGACACTCGTCGAGAGACTAACGGCTCACCTCTAATTGGTAGAGCAAGAATCATAGAAACATCATTCAGTATAGGTGCAAGCTCCCCAAAACGAAAGTGAAAGGTGTGAGTTTCAGGTCCCCACTGGTCAACGAGGGATGTCAAAAGGGATGGGGCCGAACGCAACTGGGATGGGTCTTCGCTTGATGTGAGCCTAGCAAAAGCATGTAGTCCATAACCGTCAAGGTGAGGAATGAAATAATTGTGTATTGACCAGGTTTTCTTTACGGTTCGAAGTCTGAAACTCTGATAATCATGTTCTTTATTTGGGTTCAAAAATAGGTGGCAACGGTGGCCGGCGTCATGGGGCCCATCCAAAAGCCGCGACACTTCAGCCATAACCTGCACACAAACATACAAAAAAGTACAAAGAGATTCAATGTACAACAAATATAAATACAATAACACAAAGAGATTCAATAATACAAAGAGATATAATTTACATTAATTAGCTGAAGTTAACATCACAGGTACAATAATACAAAGAGATTCAATTTAAAATAAATATAAATACAATAACACAAAGAGATTCAATAATACAAACAAAAGCAATTTAAATTAATAAAAGTATAATACAAATATAAGTATACATAGCGAGTACACATAAATCAACATCATGCGGTGTTGTTCGCTCGATACGGGTATTCCCTACGTGAATGTCCAGGACACCTACAAACGCGGCATTGCCTTGGTTCTCCCATCTGGCTA
Source organism: Aegilops speltoides (assembly GCA_021437245.1). Lineage (NCBI taxonomy): Eukaryota > Viridiplantae > Streptophyta > Magnoliopsida > Poales > Poaceae > Aegilops > Aegilops speltoides. The sequence goes on along the minus strand of CM038146.1, from coordinate 34,226,544 downwards.
TGGTCCATGTCATTGCGATGATGCCTAGACTGACGTCGTCCCTTGGAGATGAAGGAAATATGCCCTAGAGGCAATAATAAAGTTATTATTTATTTCCTCATATCATGATAAATGTTTATTATTCATGCTAGAATTGTATTAACCGGAAACATGATACATGTGTGAAAACATAGACAAACATATAAGTCACTAGTATGCCTCTACTTGACTAGCTCATTAATCAAAGATGGTTATGTTTCCTAACCATAGACATGTATTGTCATTTGATTAGTGAGATCACATCATTAGGAGAATAATGTGATTGACATGACCCAGTCCGTTAGCCTAGCACTTGATCGTTTAGTATACTGCTATTGCTTTCTTCATGACTTATACAAAGTTCCTGCAACTATGAGATTGTGCAACTCCCGTTTACCGGAAGAACACTTTGTGTGCTACCAAACGTCACAATGTAACCGGGTGATTATAAAGGTGCTCTCTGGTGTTTCCGAAGGTACATGTTGGGTTGGCATAATTCGAGATTAGGTTTTGTCACTCCGATTGTCGGAGAGGTATCTCTGGGCCCTCTCGGTAATACTCATCACCTAAGCCTTGCAAGCATTGTAACTAATGAGTTAGTTATGAGATGATGTATTACAGAACGAGTAAAGAGACTTACCGGTAACGAGATTGAACTAGGAATTGGATACCGAGGATCAAATCTCGGGCAAGTAACATACCGATGACAAAGGGAACAACGTATGTTGTTATGCGGTTTGACCGATAAAGATCTTCGTAGAATATATAGGAATCAATATGGACATCCAGGTCCCGCTATTGGTTATTGACCGATAATGGTTCTAGGTCATGTCTACATAGTTCTCGAACCCGTAGGGTCCACACGCTTAACGTTACGATGACAGTTTCATTATGAGTTTACAAGTTTTGCTGTACCGAAGTTTGTTCGGAGTCCCGGATGTGATCACGGACATGACGAGGAGTCTCGAAATGGTCGAGACATAAAGATTGATATATTGGAAGCCTATGTTTGGACATCGGAATGGTTCCGGGTGAAATCGGCATTTTACCGGAGTACCGGGAGGTTACCGGAACCCCCGGGGGGTTATTGGGCCTACATGGGCCACGAGGAAGAAGAGGGAAGGAGCCAGGAGGGGGCCGCGCGCCCCTCCCCCTCCTAGTCCGAATAGGACAAGGGAAGGTGGGCGGCGCCCCCCTTTCCTTCCCCTCTTCCTCCTCTTTCCCCCCTTCTCCTACTCCTACTTGGAAAGAAGGGAGTCCTACTCCCGGTGGGAGTAGGACTCCCCCCTTGGCGCGTCCTCCTTGGCCGGCCGCCTCCTCCCCCCTGGATCCTTTATATCTGGGGCGGGGGCACCCATAGACACACAAGTTGATCTACGGATCGTTCCTTAGCCGTGTGCGGTGCCCCTTCCACCATATTCCACCTCGGTCATATCGTCGCATGAGTTTAGGCGAAGCCTCGCGCCGATAGAACATCATCATCGTCACCACGCCGTCGTCTTGTGGAACTCATCTCCGGCTCGGCTGGATCGGAGGCGGAGATCGTCATCGAGCTGAGCGTGTGCTGAACTCGGAGGCCCGTGACGTTCGGTGCTTGGATCGGTCGATCGTGAAGGCGTCGACTACATCAACGCGTTGTGCTAACGCTTCGCTTATGGTCTACGAGTGCGTGGACATACACTCTCCTCTCGTTGCTATGCCATCACCATGATCTTGCGTGTGCGTAGGAAATTTTTTGAAATTACTACGTTCCCCAACAGGCGGTTCTCATCAAGTTGGCATTCGGAACCCATTTCGGCCCATTTGGCCAGAACATTTTGTAGTTCATATCAATGCCCCAGGCCCAGAACTCACCGTTCCATGTGTTGTACAGATTGTACATGTTGAAGTACGGTGATATGTATGGCTCAACATTGATTTTTTGATCTGCAGCCGCCTGGAGCACATGACTACAAGGGTAGCCCTCAAGCTTGGGCTTGTTACACGTGCACTCATAGGACGTTGGGCCGAGGGTGACAGCTTGCTTTTTTGATCCTCTCTGGTGACCCTTAATGTACTTGGCTCGCACATTGACCTCCCACTTATTCCTAAGTGCGTCCACTTTCCTGCAGCCATGGCTTTGGGACTTCTTTGCTTTCTCGTGCAGATGTCTTTGCATCTTCTTGGACCATGGCTTGTTCAATTCAACTTGTGCTTTAGCCACGGTAACCCTGTCTGCAAAGTATGACAGGGTCCGGTTCCAAGTTTCTTCAATTAGGGCTGTGATAGGCAAGGCTCTCACCCCTTTAATAACACCATTGTACACCTCTGACATGTTGTTGGTCATTATTCCATACCGAGCCCCGCTGTCGTGAGCCTGCGCCCACTTGTACAAATCAAGGCAATTCTCGCCGATCCACTGGCTCAAATTTATGGCCGTCCTTCGACCCCTTCGGTCTTCTCCCTGCGGCAAGGCCGCGCGCTCGATCTCACCATTGATACCTGCCCAGATGGCATTCATTTTGGCTTGAGTTTTCTGCATGCACATCCTCTGGAATAACTTGAACCAATCCTTATTCTTGAATTTGGAGTAAAAGTTTGCTGCCAAATACCGCATGCACCACCTTCCCTCTAGATCCGGCCACCCCACTCTTTTGACGACTCCTTAATTATGTCGAGAGCACTTAATAATCCTATGTTGCGATCATAGATGATGCAAACACATAAACGCTCTTTCACGACACCCATCTTCACGCAGCTCAGGAACCAAAACCAGCTGTCTCTAATGCATAACCCTGAAATGATAGTGGTAAATCGGTAAGATACATCATAGATCGCACCATATCCAATAAAGTGCGGTTACGATGTTTGGACACACCATTATGATGTGGTGTTCCATATGGCGTGAGCTGTGAAACTATTCCACATTGTTTTTAAATGAAGGCCAAACTCGTAACTCAAATATTCTCCTCCATGATCAGATCGTAGAAACTTTATTTTCTTGTTATGATGATTCTCCACTCCACTTTGAAATTCTTTGAACTTTTCAAATGTTTCAGACTTGTGTTTCATTAAGTAGATATACCCATATCTGCTCAAATCATCTGTGAAGGTTAGAAAATAACGATACTCGCCACGAGCATCAACACTCATTGGATCGCATACATCGGTATGTATTATTTCCAATAAGTCAGTAGCTCGTTCCATTGTTCCGGAGAACAAAGTTTTAGTCATCTTGCCCATAAGGCATAGTTCGCAAGCATCAAATGATTCATAATCAAGTGATTCCAAAAGTCCATCTTCATGGAGTTTCTTCATGCGCTTTACACCGATATGACCCAAATGGTAGTGCCACAAATATGTTGCACTATTATAATCAACTTTGCATCATTTGGCATCACTATTATGAATATGTGTATCACTATGATCAAGATTCAATAAACCATCAACATTGGGTGTATGACCATAGAAGGTTTTATTCATGTAAACTAAATAACAATTTATTCTCTATCTTAGATGAATAATCGTATCGCAATAAACATGATCTAGTCATATTTATGCTCAATGCAAACACCAAATAACATTTATTTAGGTTCAACACTAATCTCGAAAATATAGGGAGTGTGCGATGGTGATCATATCAATTTTGGAACCACTTCCAACACACATCGTCACTTCACCCTCAACTAGTCGTTGTTTATTTTGTAACTCCTGTTTCAACTTACTAATCTTAGCAACCGAACAAGTATCAAATACCCAGGGGTTACTATAAACACTAGTAAGGCACACATCAATAACCTGTATATCAAATATACCCTTGTTCACTTTGCCATCCTTCTTATCTACCAAATATTCAGGGTATTTCCGCTTCTAGTGACAATTTCCTTTGCAGTAAAACCACTCAGTTTCAGGCTTTGGTCCAGGTTTGGGCTCCTTCACCGGAGTGACAACTTGCTTGCCATTCTGCTTGAAGTTCCCTTTCTTTCCCTTTGCCCTTTTCTTGAAACTAGTGGTCTTGTCAATCATCAACACTTGATGCTCTTTCTTGATTTCTACCTTCGTCAATTTCAACATCACGAAGAGCTCGGGAATCGTTTTCGTCATCCCTTGGATACTATAGTTCATCACGAAGTTCCAGTAACTTGGTGATGGTGACTAGAGAACTCTGTCAATCACTATCTTATCTGGAAGATTAACTCCCACTTGATTCAAGCGATTGTAGTACCCAGAAAATCCGAGCACATGCTCACTACTTGAGCTATTCTCCTCCATGTTTTAGCTATAGAACTTGTTAGAGACTTCATATCTCTCAAGTCGGGTATTTGCTTGAAATATTAATTCAAATTTTGGAACATCTCATATGGTCCTTGATGTTCAAAACATTTTTGAAGTACCGATTCTATGCCATAAAGCATGGTGCACTAAACTATCAAGTAGTCATCATATTGAGCTAGCCAAACGTTCATAACGACTGCGTTTGCTCCTGCAATAGGTCTGTCACCTAGCGGTGCATCAAGGACATAATTTTTCTGTGCATCAATGAGGGTAAACCTCAGATCATGGACCCAGTCTGTATCATTGCTAATATCATTTTTCAACTTATTTTTCTCTAGGAACATATCAAAAATAAAGGGAAGCAGCAACGCGAGCTATTGATCTACACCATTATTTGCAAAATACTATCAGGACTAAATTCATGATAAATTAAAGTTCAATTAATCATATTACTTAAGAACTCCCACTTATATAGGCATCCCTCTAATCATCTAAGTGATCACGTGATCTAAATCAACTAAACCATGTCCGATCATCACGTGAGATGGAGTAGTTTTTAATGGTGAACATCACTATGTTGATCACATCTACTATATGATTCATGCTTGACCTTTCGGTCTCCAGTGCTCCGAGGCCATATCTGCATATGCTAGGCTCGTCAAGTTTAACCCGAGTATTATGCGTGTGCAAAACTGGCTTGCACCCGTTGTAGATGAACGTAGAGCTTATCACACCCGATCTTCATGTGGTGTCTCGGCACGACGAACTTTGGCAACGGTGCATACTCAGGGAGAACACTTTTACCTTGAAATTTAGTGAGAGATCATCTTATAATGCTACCGTCAATCAAAGCAAAATAAGATGCATAAAAGATAAACATCACATGCAATCAATATAAGTGATATGATATGGCCATCATCATCATGTGCTTGTGATCTCCATCTCCGAAGCACCGTCATGATCACCATCGTCACCGGCACGACACCTTGATCTCCATCGTAGGATTGTTGTCGTCTGGCCAACTATTGCTTCTATGACTATCGTTACCGCTTAGTGATAAAGTAAAGCAATTACGGGGCGATTGCATTGCATACAATAAAGCGACAACCATATGGCTCCTGCCAGTTGCCGATAACTTTGTTACAAAACGTGATCATCTCATACAATAAAATTTAGCATCATGTCTTGACCATATCACATCACAACATGCCCTGCAAAAACAAGTTAGACGTCCTCTAATTTGTTGTTGCAAGTTTTACGTGGCTGCTACGGGCTGATCAAGAACCGTTCTTACCTACGCATCAAAACCACAATGATAGTTCGTCAAGTTAGTGCTGTTTTAACCTTCTCAAGGACCGGGCGTAGTCACACTCGGTTCAACTAAAGTTGGAGAAACTGACGCCCGCCAGCCACCTGTGTGCAAAGCACGTCGATAGAACCAGTCTCGCGTAAGCGTACGCGTAATGTCGGTTCGGGCCGCTTCATTCAACAATACCACCGAACCAAAGTATGACATGCTGGTAAGTAGTATGACTTCTGTCACCCACAACTCACTTATGCGCATAAACCTGGCTCGGATGCCACTGTTGGGGAATGTAGTAATTTTTAAAAAAAATCCTACGCACACGCAAGATCATGGTGATGCATAGGAACGAGAGGGGAGAGTGTTATCCACGTACCTTCGTAGACCGAAAGCGGAAGCATTAGCACAATGCGGTTGATGTAGTCGTATGTCTTCACGATCCGACCGATCTAAGTACCGAACGTACGACACCTTTGAGTTCAGCACACGTTCAGCTCGATGACGTCCATGAACTCCGATCCAGCAGAGCTTTGTGGGAGAGTTTCGTCAGCACGACAGCGTGATGACGGCGTCGATGATGATACCGACACAGGGCTTCGCCTAAGCACCGGTACGATATTACCGAGGTGGAATATGGTGGAGGGGGCACCGCACATGGCTGGTAGATCAACTTGTGTGTCAGGGGGTGCCCCTAGCCTCAGTATATAAAGGAGGAGAGGAGGGGAGGGGCCGGCCCTCTCTATGGCTCGCCCTGGGGAGTCCTACTCCCACCGGGAGTAGGATTCCCGCCCCCCTTCCATGTAGTAGGAGTAGGAGTCAAGGAAAGGGAAAAGAGAAGAGAAGGAAGGAGGGGGCGCAGCCCCTCCCCTTAGTCCAATTCGGACTAGGCATTGGGGGGGGGCGGCCTGCCTCTCTCTCTTTCCCTTAAAGCCCAATAAGGCCCATATACTCCCAGGCGAATTCCCGTAACTCTCCGGTACTTCGATAAATACCCGAATCACTCAGAACCTTTCCGATGCCCGAATATAGTCATCCAATATATCGATCTTTACGTCTCGACCATTTCGAGACTCCTCGCCATGTCGCCGATCTCATCCGGGACTCCGAACTACCTTCGGTACATCAAAACACATAACTCATAATATAAATCATCACCGAACGTTAAGCGTGCAGACCTTGTGGGTTCAAGAACTACGTCGACATGACCGAGACACGTCTCCGGTCAATAACCAATGGTGGAACCTGGATGCTCATATTGGCTCCTACATATTCGAGATTCGCATAACAACATATGTTGTTCCCTTTGTCATCGGTATGTTACTTGCCCGAGATTCGATCGTCGGTATCTCAATACCTAGTTCAATCTCGTTACCGGCAAGTCTCTTTACTCGTTATGAAATGAATCATCCCACAACTAACTCATTAGTCACATTGCTTGCAAGGCTTATAGTGTTGTGCATTACCGAGAGGGCCCAGAGATACCTCTCCGACAATCGGAGTGAAAAATCCTACTCTCAAAATATGCCAATTCAACAAGTACCTTCGGAGACACCTGTAGAGCACCTTTATAATCACCCAGTTACGTTGCGACGTTTGGTAGCACACAAAGTGTTCCTCCGATAAACGGGAGTTGCATAATCTCATAGTCATAGGAACATGTACAAACCATGAAGAAAGCAATAGCAACATACTAAATGATCAAGTACTAAGCTAACGGAATGGGTCAAGTCAATCACATCATTCTCTAATGATGTGATCCCATTAATCAAATGACAACTCATGTCTATGGCAAGGAAACTTAACCATCTTTGATTTAATGAGCTAGTCAATTAGAGGCATATTAGTGACATTATGTTTGTCTATGTATTCACACATGTATTATGTTTCCGGTTAATACAATTCTAGCATGAATAATAAACATTTATCATGAAATAAGGAAATAAATAATAACTCTATTATTGCCTCTAGGGCATATTTCCTTCACGACATGCCAGGTGGTTTTGCCGGCGGCACCCTCGGCTTGCTCTGCTTCGGCTGGGTGGCATCCGCAGCGGCAGCGGCGCGAGGGGCCGAGTACTTCTTCGGCGGCATGGCGGGATGGCGGCTGGATGGCGGGAGCGGGGGGAGAATGGCTGGAGAAGAGGGGCATAAGGGGGGAAGCAATGGGAAATGGAGGGAAAAGTGGGGGATCGGTGGGAAAAGGCCTGTCTCTCGCCGACAGAGTGGACCCACACACCTTTTGGCTTCGGCTGGAGCCCCAGGCACCCCACAGGGGCTTGGGTTCGGCTCGGGATCGCCGGCTATTATTTCGGCCCAAACCGGCGATAAACAAGGTCCTGGGGGCGCGACTGGGCCGATTTTTCAGCGTCGGCGCTAAAAAAGAGCCCCGGGGGACATGCTTGTTAGCCCAAACTACAGAGTAGCTGGCAACTCAGGATCGGACGAAGTCGAGGAAGAGATGAACTACACAGAGTAGCGGCTGTGTGGTACTAGCCTACTACTACTTGCACTCAAGTATACTACCGAAGCAACAAGCAGAGTGGCAAAACACACTCGCAAGTGCTGCTTACACACACACACACACGTACACATATGTAGTAATACTACTTGAGGCATAGATGGATTGAAATGGAATGGCCTACTTACAACCGATGGGATTCGTCTCCTTTTATAGGCCACAGGTCAGCCCGGGTCAAGTCAAGTAAACCCTAGAAAAACTGCTAGCAAACTACTACGTACATGCACATCACATTCCTGGAAACTACTAGCTAGCTAAGTAAACTACTAGGTAATTACTAAGAACCTGCTGCTTCCTTACCAGCCAAGGAAGCTACTGCTGCTGGTGCAGCGTGCATTTCACCGAAGACCATGGTTGACTCAACAATGCTCGTGGGGGGGGGGTGGGGTGGTGGGGGGAGGGAGTGGAGATGCTCTTACGGCCGGATGCATTCCATTGATTGCGGCGCACACAGCCACGCGCCGCCGCCTCCCACTAGTGCAAAGCTAACCTAAAGGCGACACTGCACCCGCCACTGGTGGAAAAAAGGCCTTTGGTCGCGGTTCGCAACTGCCATTAGTCGCGGCTGCGCAACCGCGACCAACTAAGCGCGACTAAAGCCCCCAACCTTTAGTCGCGGCTGCTTAAGAACCGCGACTAACGGCCCGTCCACGTGGGCGCCAGCGACCGTCAGGCGGAGGACCTTTAGTCGCGGTTCTTCGCCAACCGCGACTAAAGCCGCCACAGTTTAGGGTTTTAGCCCCCCTAAACCTGTTTTCTGTTTAATTTGTATTGTTTTATTTCTTTTGTGCTTTATTTTAATTTTGAAGGAGTTTCATATATTCTACGGTACTACATACATGCATATGAATGTACAATTTCAAATAAATTTGAAATTAGAACCAAAAGAATTCAAGAGGAATATACAATATATATTCAATATCATCGGATGACCATATACAATTTTGAACAAGTTTCCATACATGATTTAATCCATATAAATTTCTCGTCCTCGTAATAGTGTTCTCCTTTAGGATGGAGGACTTCCTTCGAACCATCCAGCTAGTTCCTCTTGAAGTGGTGGAAGCGAGCTTCGGACTAAGCGTCCACGGAGGTTATTCCTCCGAGCATTGGTATCACTCGGATCAACCCGCCAGAGGTGTATCTCGGATCCTCTCCTGAACATAGTATGCACATAGATTGGTCAGCGGTGGCTGAATATCCCCACATTCTTAGGCTTTAACAATTTGAATTCTAGCTCTTTTTGAATTCACCGACCTTTGTATCTGCGAACCGTCTCCAAACCCTACGAGGCAAAGAAAATTAAATGAACAAGAGAGTTATTAGTTACTTGATATTAGGAAATGAACGAAATAGGCCGATCGATATAGGCGCAAATGAATGAAAATAATTACTTCGCAGCATTTTTCTCATGTCGCCCAAAGCGATGGATCCTTATTGAGAGAGTCGTGGACGAGACATTACGAGGTGTTAACTTTAATTACTAGCAGAATCCGGTGGAACTGCGGACACGATACATGCACGATCGTCATGCATAACTCATCGATTAGCCGCCACATACCATGCATGGAGTAAACAAAAGAGAATGTGCTCAAGGCGAAACACTCACCCAAAATGGTAAGGAAATAGAATATCACTTTTGAGTTCCTGCTTTGTAAGAAACGCCACAGTGTCTGCCTCCACGTCGGCGGGTAATGCTTCAACACAATATCATTAACGATGTGTGGGTCAATGAACCCAACATCATGGATGTTCCTTACTCGCATTCCTTAATCTTCATTCGCATGTATAATAGAGGACACAACAATATAGTTAGGACATATATATAGTGCAGGCAATATGAACGAGATGGGGTAGAAATTAATAAATCACTTACGAGCGTAGCAACCGATGATAGATTTGTCGAGCTCGCAGATTGAAAAGCTGGAACAATTCACTCAGTTCAATTTGTACATAGTAATGTTTGAAGTGATGCTCATGTCTAACTTCCGCATAAATATATTCTTTGGCGTTTTATTTTTATGTAACCCTTGTACCAATTCAGCAGACGTTTCATTTGGTCGGGTAGATCCTTTTCTCAAGCAGCTCGACGAGAGGCCCATTCTTGACATATGTAATTACTACCTCCTTCACTGGCAACTCATCAAGGTCTAATAGTTCACGAAGAGTAATACCTAAGTTGGCGCTTGTTCTCGCACTCGTTCTGATCAATCCTGTGCTGCCGCAGCTTGTATGATCTCGGGGCATCCGGACGAAGGCTTCCACTATAAGCGGGGCAATCGATTGTTTACTTTGTTCCCGAGCTGGGCAACTTGTTTCCGCTTTTATTACTTTCGGCCTTCTCCGCTCTTTGTTCTCCTTGAACATGAGTGCCTGCTGCAAGTTCACGTGCATAGTCGTTAAGCAGATTCTTTGCGGCTTGGGACGGTGTGCTCAAAAATGACTTAGCCCACTTCTTTTGCTGATCGAAAATCTTGGCTTGGGCTCGGGCTCTCTTTTCTTCTTGCAGTCCGCCTTCCATTTCTCCAAATCAGCAGCAGCGGCGCGTCGACTTCCTCGGCACTCGTTCCCAAGGCCTTGTGGGAGAGGCTTGATGATGGCTCCGTACCTTTGTGGTCTTAGGTACATAAGGGTCGGGTTAATAATCCAGGACGCTACCTTCTTTGCCGAGGTGGATTGGGGCGGCGTCGATCACCCGCCGGACGAGGATCGGGGCGGCGGATGATCACCGCCGGACGTTGTGGGGGCGGCGTCGATCACCGCCGGACGAGGATCGGAGGGCGGCGGATGATCACCGCCGGACGTTGTGGGTGGGGCGGCGTCGGCTGATGTGACGGAGGTGTAGGTGAACCGCCACCACCACCACCACCACCACCGCCGCCACCGCCACCACCACCACCGTAGGGGGTGGACTTGTTGTCCTTGGCGCCTTGCACGAAACTTGATAAACTTCTTTTGCCATAGAATGTAATGGCGCTTGACATCTCAAGTCTTTTCTCCCCTTGGTGTAGCAATTTCAATCTCAGGTCCTCAAACCCTTGGACTATGTCCTCCACCGTGACACGAGCATAGCCATCTTTAATGGGGTTGTTGTGGTGGAGTGCTCTGTAAACATGGTAAAGCACTGCCGATGGCTACCTTCATGGACATGTTCGATATGATAATACAGATGACATTCTTTCATCTCCTTTATATCGCCCACGGGTAGCGAGGAGGCTCCGGTGCGATAATTTCGACCACCGAGGCTCCGGTGCAGTAATTTCGATCACCGGAGGCTCCGGTGCAGATAATTCGATTGTCGGTGCATCTGCACCAGCCGGTGGGGCCTCCGTGGAAGCCACGCTGCTTCTCCGCTGCTGGCTTCCGAGATCCGCTGGATGATCTTCATGCTGCACCCGAGCTGAATCTCTTTCGGCTACTAGTACACTCATGGTTTTCTTCATCACTTCCATTTCCGATGCCAACCGCGCCACAACATCTGCTTCCCGATCCATCTTTCTCTTACGGCTTCTGTAACCGTACGGGTCATCGTTCTGGGGGAACCCTATTTTCCACGGAATGTGCCCCATGCCTCGTACACGTCCTCCGTGTTCAGGATTCCCGAGGGCTTTTGTCAGCGCGTCGTTCTCTCTGTTGAACTTGATCTTCCCCTGTTGAGCATCCTTCATTGCGTCAATAAGGGCTTGGGTGGGTTTAATTAATTTGCCCCTGGTAAACACACTCCCCTGTCTCCGGGTTCAGCGTTCCCCATGCCCGTACCACCAGCTTTTGGCCCTTGGGTCCCATCCTCCGTACTGGGGGATTCCTCGCGCCCTCAGCTCGTTCTCCATCTTCTCCAACCTAGGCACCCAAATGCGATACCCTCTGGCCCCATAACATGATTGTACTCCTTCTTAGCCGCATTTTCCTTATTTTTTTCGATATTTCAATGAACTGCTCCGATTTCTTTTGCTTCACAAATTCTGGCCAATCATCTTTCAGTTTCTCATATTGGCCTTTGAAATCCGAGTCTTGTTCTGCTTGACAAAGTCACGGGCTAGATTTTGCTTGAATTTCCGAATCGTCGGCCATCTTATGAAAAGCGAACTGTTTGACTAGCCTCCTCCTCTCCTTGTTTTCCTCAATCTTGTTACCCTCCTCATCGAATTTGTTGTATTCGGAGGTAGAGCGGAATGTTCCATAAGCTTCTTGAAGCAATCTTTTTTGTTCTCTTATCAACAAAAGTGAAACCATCAATTCGTGCCTTCTTTGGCTCATTCCACTCTGGGCGGTGATCGAGGCGTTGTCTCTAACAATGGCTCCGCATTGGTGACAAACTTGGTGGCGTTCTTGCGGGGCTCCGGTGCCTGCCGGTTGCATCGTCGACAACCGCGATGGTGCATGTTTCTCCTTGTTTCATCGTCCTGGTTGCGCCACGCTTTGACGGCGTACTCGATTGTTTGACGATCCGCCGAGGGATAAAATAAGAAAGAGAGAGTCGCGTTAGTACACACATATTTATTCAAATCAGTTAGTTTGTATCACCGAGGCTCAATGTATATATATACCTCGGCGCGGAGGTGGTTGCTACTTCCATTTGAAGATAAATCGTTTATCGGCGTTTCTTGACATCATCTTCTTGTGGCGCCCTTCATCTTCATTGTCAAGGTTGAGATAAGAAGAGATATCATCTTCTTCTTCTCCGGTCGGCACATATTGAATATCGCCGTTTATGATGCGAACATATGTGCTTCACCGTCCGGATCATAGTTGTCCATAATCGGTCACTCTATCGTCCGCCATTATGTCGATCCGAAAACATGTAGTAAAACAAATTAATTAAGTGAAGAAGGGCGGTGGCGGTGGCGGTGGCGAAAGGCGGTGGCAAAAGGAGGCGAGGAAGGGGTGGGAGAGGGTGTCGCGGTAGAGCGCGAGAGGCAGGCGGCGAGACGACGGCGTCACGGAGAGGGAGGCGAGGACAACACACATGTATAACCTCGCGCGCCTCTCGATCCCAAAAAAACAGCAGATCGCCGCCCCCCTCGCCGCCTCGCCGCCACCTCCATTTTATTTTTTGTTTTTCTTTGGCGGTTTTCTGTTGTTTTTTTGTTTTTCACTTTATATGTATTTTTTGATTTTATAGCCGCCCCCTTTTTTTTTTTTTGGTTAATTATCAAATTTTACGGGTTTTTGTTAATTATCAAGTTTTAAGTTATTTACCGTTTTGTTATACTAATTAACTAGTTAAAATTCAAAGAACAAAAAAAAAAAAAATTCGGTGGCCTTTTTCTTCCTTTTTTGTTTTTCATCTGTTTTCTTATGTTTTCTTCTTTCCTTCTTTCTTCTTCTTCCTTTTCCTTTTCTTTCTTCTTCTTCTTCCTTTTTCTTCTTCTTTCTTCTTCTTCTTCGGCCTTGATGAGGACGGCAGGCAGGTGGCCAGGCGGCGGGGGTGGCGCAGGCGTGGCGGCGGCGACGGGCAAGGGCGCAGGCACGGGCGGCGGGGCGTCAGGCGGCGGCGGCGGCGGCGGCGGCAAGGGCGCAGGGCACCGGCGGCGGCAAGGGCAGGCGGCGCCATGGGGGACGGGCGGCGGCGCTCATCGGGACGGGCAAGGCGCGCAGCAGGCCAGCGTCGGCGTCGGCGTCGATCGGCATCGGGCAGCGCTTGGCGTCGGCGTCGGCGTCGATCGGCGTCGGGCAGCGCCAGGCGTCGAGAGAGGAGAATGGGAGGCAAAACTGCTAAGTCAGATGTTATAGACGAACCTTTAGTCGCGGTTGGGGAGGCGGACCGCGACTAAAAGTACTTTTAATCATGGTCCGCCTCCCCAACCGCGACTAAAGGTTTTACCGCCGCTTCGTTCACAGCGAAAGACCCTTTAGTCGCGGTTGGGACAACAACCGCGACTAAAGGGTAACTTTAATCATGATCCGCCTCCCCACCGGGACTAAAGGTCTGTCTTTGAACTGGCGTGGTGCGGTGGGATGTTTAGTCCCACCTCGCTAGCCGAGAGGCTTCGATCGTGGTTTATAAGCTGCTGCGCTCACCACTTCGAGCTCCTCTCAAATGCAGGCTTACGGGCCTATTTACATTACTATGAGCTGTGGGCCTATTGGGCCTTCTGCGGGCTGAATCTGGCCCATTAATGGGTTTCTAGTCGTATTCAGCCGTGGTGGCCCGATGGGTGGCATATTTTTATTTTTTGCCTGTTTTTTGTTTTCATTTTTGCTTTATTTATTTTGTTTTGTTTCTACTTACAACAAAAAACTTATTTATTTTATTTTATTTTGTTTCTAATTACTTATTTATTTTACTTTATGATAATTATTTTTGCTATTAAAGTTTCTAATTACTTATTTATTTATGTTATTAAAATCTTAAAAATACAATTATATATCAAAAAATCAGAAAATAAAACTAATTCATTTTAAATTCTTGTTTTTCTTCTGTTTTTTCTTCCTTTTTTCTTCTTTTTTTTCTTTCATTTGTTTCTTCCTTTTCTTGTTTTTCTTCTTTTTTTCTTCCTTTCTTCCTTTTTCCTTTTTCTTCTGTTTTTCTTACGCTTGTTTTTTTCTTATGTTTTTCTTCTGTTTGTTTTTTTCTTCTTGTTTTTCCTTTTTTCTTTCATTTGTTTTTTTCTTCTGTTTTTCCTTTTTCTTCTTTTTTTTCTTCTTTTTTTTCCTTTTCCTTCTTTCTTCTTCTTCCTTTTCCTTTTAAAATCAGAAAAATAAAACTAATTCATTTAAAATCTTAAAATACAATTATATATCAAAAAATCAGAAAAATAAAACTAATCCTTGAAGGTTTGACAAAAGGTTTGATACATCATTCAGTTCATCGACCAAATACAAAGTTTGGTACAATAAATTATTACACATCAATTCTTCCCTTGTGTCCTCGCTTGCTTACGATTGTGCGTATCCATGGAGCATCCTCATCATTTAACTTAATGCTTGGGTCGGTGTTCACTTTGAAGGCGGAATTTCAGCAAACATATTATAATCTTGACATGTCATCTTGTCCTCCACTCCCACGATGTTTCTTTTCCTGAAAGAACAATGTGGCGCTTTGAATCATCGCATGATGTCTTGATCGTTTTCTTATCTTTCCGTTTCCTCGGTTTGCTACTCATGTCCTTCACATAGAAAACCTGGCGACATCTTTCGCTAGGGCGAATGGTTCGTCAAGGTAACCAAGATTGTTGAAATCCACCATTGTCATTCCGTATTGCTGGTCCACCTTTACCCCACCTCCTGTTAGCTTGAACCATTTGCACGGAACAAAGGGACCTTAAAGGAGGGTCCATAGTCAAGTTCCGTATCTCCTCTATGTAACCATAATATGTGACCTTTTGCCCATTCTCGGTTCTGCATCAAAGCGGACACCACTGTTTTGGTTGGTGCTCTTTTTATCTTAGGCGATCGTGTAAAATGTATTCCCATTTATCTCGTACCCTTGGAAAGTCGTTATAGTCGAAGATGGTGTCTTGGCCAACATGTACAGCTGATCTACAACATCATTGTCATTCATTAAATGTTTTCTCAACCAAGCGCGAAAGTCTCCATGTGGGCCTTCCTAATCCAGATTCGAGCTTCCCGGGTTGTCCGGCGTAAAATATTCTTGTGTTTCTCAAAGCACGGAGCCACCAAGCTGGAATTGGTCAAGACCAGATGTGGTGTGCTTGATCGAGAGAATGGCCGTCCATACATATAGTTGATTTCCTTCCGATCGTGCCTTTTCCACTTAGTCTCCCCTCGTGCGCGATCGAGGAAGACCAATCGGCTTAAGGTCGGGAACAAAGTCAACACAAAACTCAATTACCTCCTCATTTCCATAGCCCTTGGCGATGCTTCCTTCGCCTAGCACGATTCTGAACATATTTCTTTAATACTCCCATGAACCTCTCGAAGGGAACATATTGTGTAGAAATACAGGACCGAGAACGGAAATCTCTTGACTAGGTGAACCAGGAGGTGCGTCATAATATTGAAGAAGGATGGCGGAACACCAACTCAAACCGACAAAACATCGGATCACATCGTTCGTAACCGTGGTAGAACTTGGATTGATTACCTTCGAGAGATTGCATTGAGGAATGCACATAGCTTCACAATGGCTAATCGAACATTTTCGGCAGAGCCCCTCAAAGCAATCGGAAGCAATTGCGTCATAATCACGTGGCGGTCGTGAGACTTCAGGTTTTGGAACTTTTCTCCGCCATGTTTATTATTCCCTTTATATTGGGCGAGAATCCAGACGGGACCTTCATCTGCTCGGGCATTCAAAAAGATGACCTTCTCTTCTTTGGTCGAGCGTAGCTGGCACGACCTTGAAACCATTCGGATGCGGTCGTCGTGGTCTTTCAAGCGTTCTTTGTACTGCCGTGCTTCCTTTGTATCATTTGTCTTCCCATACACGCCCAAGAAGCTTAGGAGGTTCACGCAAATATTCTTCGTAACGTGCATCACGTCGATTGCAGAGCGGACATCAGGACTTTCAATATTCTAGCTCCCGAATATAGATTTCTTCTTCCACATGGCTGCGTGCCGTCGGCTCCCTTCGAACTGATTGTCCGCGGGACCTTTCCAAAGATGACTTTCAAATCCTTGACCATATCAAATACCTCGGCACCGGTCGTTCGCGAGCTTCGCCGGTGATCTGCCTTGCCGTTGTAATGCTTGCCTTTCTTTCTTCTTGGATGAATTTTGGAAGAAATCGGCGATGCCCAAGGTACACGTTCTTCTTACAATTTGGCAAATGTACACTTTCGGTCTCATGTAGCGGTGCGTGCATGCATTGTATCCCTTATTTGACAGTCCGAAAGGTTACTAAGAGCAGGCCAATCGTTGATGGTTACGAAAAGCAACTTCGAGGTCAAATTCCTCTTGTTTGTGCTCATCCCACACGGACACCACCCACAGCTGTAAAGTTCATCAACTAATGGCCTTAGGTACACATCGATGTCGTTGCGGGTTGCCGGACCTTGGATGAGCACGGCATCATAATGAACTTCCGCTTCATGCACAACCAAGGAGGAAGGTTGTAGATGCATAGAGTCACGGGCAGTGCTATGGCTGGAGCTCGCCGCCAAAAGGATTCATGCCATCCGTGCTTAGAGCAAATCTTATGTTCCTTGCGTCATCTGCAAAATCTCGAACCATCTGTCGATCTTTCTCCATTGCCTTCCATCTGCGGTGTGTCTCAACTCCCGTCCGACTTACGTTCCTCTTTGTGCCATCGCAACAACTTGGCATGCTCTTTGTTCATGAGCAGACGTTTCAACCGTGGTATTATAGGAGCATACCACATCACCTTGGCGGGAACCCTCTTCACTGGGTTTCGGCCCTCAACATCGTCACCGGGGTCATCGCCTCGATCTTATAACGCAATGCGGTGCATCTGGGCATTCATTCAAATTCTCGTATTCACAGCGGTAGAGGATGCGATCGTTGATGCATGCATGTATCTTGTAACCTCTAAACCTAGAGGGCGGACAACCTTCTTTGCTTCGTGCGTCTTGGCGGGCAACTCGTTATCCTTTGGAAACATATTCTTCAACATTTTCAGCAAGTTTTCAAATGCCGAGTCAGCTACACCTGCCTCGCCTTCCATTTCAGCAAATCCGATTATGCAGCCCAGCTTTTTGAGACCATCATCGCATCCGGTACAGCGCCTTTCGTGATCCTCTAACATGCGATCCAAATTCTCCCTCTCCTTTTCGGTTTAGCAGCGTCTCCGTGCATCGGCAATGGTCCGACCAAGATCATCAGCGGGATCATCACGTGCCTCTTCTTCACCTTCCCTTCACCTTGACATCCTCCATGAAAGTATCACCGAAATGAGCAAGATAGCTTTCATCGATGAAATCATCCCTTCTTCATCTTCTTCCATTATAACCCCTCTTTCTCCATGCTTGGTCCAACAATTATAGCTTGGCATGAAACCCTTCAAGCGGATGCATGTGAACAACTCTTGAGGAAGAGTAACCCTTCTCATTCTTCAGATAACACATGGACAGATAACAAAACCCCCGCTTGTTCGCATTAGCCACTACGAGGAAATCTTTCAAACCCGTAGTGAACTCGCGGAGAGTCGGTTACCGTACATCCATTGCGATTCATCTGCATTATTATAATATAAAATATATAATTAACCATCATGCATTTGTTATGAACTACACACATGCATATTGACACATCAAAGGTTCATCAAGTTGCTAACATGATCGAAGAGTGTGGCTCCAACACTTCATGTCATGTTTGTTTCATGCTCTTGGGGCATGCATTTCATCAAACACCTTATGTGCATAAGAGGAACCAAAAGCAAACCTACACCCACTTGTGAAGAGAATGGCTCCAAATGGCTAAGTGTTGGCTGCTGGATGGGTATATATAGGGAGGGCTTTAGTCGCGGTTGGCACGGCAAACCGTGACTAAAGGTGCCGAAGGCCTTTAGTCGCGGTGTGTCTGGCCAATCGCGACTAAAGCCCCTCACGTGGCCACCGAGCGCCAGGCCTGAGCCTTTGGTCGCGGTTCCTACAGCCGGGCCTTTGGTCGCGGTTCACCTCCAGAACCGCGACTAAAGGTCCCATTGGTTGCGGTTCCTACAGCTTCGCGACTTATGGGGCTGGACGGAAAGCCTGTTTTTCCACTAGTGCGCATCCATCCCACCTCCGCCATGTTGAGGAACGCCGCACACGTCCTCCGCCTCTTGCCTGCGTGGAGGGGCGCCCTCGCCACGGCCCGGCCACCGTGCCCTAACGACAAAGCGCCGTGGCGGCCCATCGTAGGCCAGAGGTATCTCAACACGCACAAGGTACACGACCTCTTCATCAACTACATCGACCACGAGCGGCCGCACCTCTTCGCCCGCCCTCCCCCAACTCCATGATCGATGCCATGTTCGACTTCCTGCCCAGCGACAACCACAGGCGCTTTTGGTGGTCGGTCCTCGACCACAGCAACGTCCTCCTCCTTTGCGACATGGGAACCTACGAGCTCTGCATGTGCAACCCCATAACACCACTAGTGCAGAACAGGGCATTAGCACCGGTTCGTAAGGACCTATAGTGCCGGTTACATAACCGGCACTAATTTGTGGTCACTAAAGGCCCCCCCCCTTTAGCACCGGTTCAGCACGAACCGGTGCTAAAAGGCAACCACGTGGCACTAGCCAGCTCCGGGGGCCTGGAGCCCTTTAGTACCGGTTGGTAACACCAACCGGTACTATAAGGTTTGGAGGGTTTTTGGTTTTATGATTTCTTTTTCATTTAATTTTGTGTTTCCATTTTAGTTCTTTTTCGTTTGCTGGTATTTTACGATACTACACATTGTACACGTTATGCATATATATATATATGTATATATATATATATATATATGTATATATATATAATTTCTAGTAGAACCAATCATGCATATATATATATATCACATCAATGTCTCACAAATTAAACCACCATATTAATTAATTCACACATACACACATGTACAGATATATACAATTTCTTCTACATATGAATGTTGCCTTCGGAGCCAGTCTAATTGGTGCCTTGAACACGATGACAATTGAAAGTGGTTTTCATTGTGGCGGTAGCGGTAATAGAATTCTCCATTCGGATTTATGACCTCGTCGAGCAAAAATCCCGCTATTTCCTCTTGAAGTGCTTCTCGCGCTCCGTTTCTATGAGCTTCTCCGCACCTCTTTGAACTGTTAAGAAGGAGATCAATATGCATGTGTATTAGTTGTGTGACTAGCTAGATATCGATAATGGTGTAAAATTGTGAATAGTGTTCGACAAGCGTACCCATTGCTGTCTTTGAGATCTGCTCCTTTGGACGCCATCATGCGAATATTCTATAAACGCAGAATGCACACAGATCAGTACCCTACCTTTGCTTGAGGGCCTTTACGAGAATGGAATTTGATCAGATAAAAATTAATCAAGCATGATAATTAAAGAGATGGCAGCTAGCTAGCTAGCTAGCTAGTACTATAATTACTTACCTTGGGTGAAACAATTCAAGCTTTTGTTTCCATTCACGGGCGTGTGTTGATGAATCTTGCCCAAGCCCTACCCGCCGACAAAGAAAATGAATAAAGGGGTTATTAAATAGTTCATATCATGAAATAGACGAACTAAATAGGCGAGATATATAGTTAATAATGATTGAAATTACTGTTGACTATCCCATACAAGATGTTAAAGTCAGTTTTTTAGACTAGTGAGTCGATTACTTCAACTGTTCAAGGCGTCAACTTTAATGATACACAAGACCCAGTGAAATCTGCATATGCACACACGTTTACATGTCTTAATTAAGCGGGCATATGTTAGCAAAAACATGTAGCTATAGCTAGTAGGCAAAAACAGAGAATTTGTAGTACAAGACAGTGTGACTCACCCAAAGTGGTAAGGAAGTAGTATATCTTCATTGTATTTGAGGCGCTTCAAGAACTCTAGCATGCTGTCCTCTACTTCCTTTGCATGATGTTCATTTATCATGCATGTGAATTGATTAACGGTGTTTGGGTCAATGAACCCAATGCCATAGCGTCCACCTTTTCTCATTTCATATATCTTCATCCTGCATAATACCACAGAAAATAATATAGTGAGGATAATTACAGGTAATGATTGATCTCAAAAGGATCACTATAGCTAGCTTGAGACTTAAATTATAGAAAGAAATCACTTCTGAGACAATAGCAAGCGGCGATAGATTTGTCGAGTGCTTCCTTATTGTATAACTGAAACAGTTCTAAATACTCAACGGACCCAGCTTTCTCATGGTAGTAATGGTCCTCCTTGACATTCACCATGAGGGACACTCGATCTGAAATCTTGGTCATGTTCATGTACCATTGATGCAATTCATACATTCTCGTTGGGAGGTACTTGACCTTGTGCAGCGCGACCAAAGGTTGGCCGGACATATTGCCGTTTTACTTCATCCTCTCTAAGCAAAGGCATGGGCTCGATCTCGAGGAGTTGTCCAACAGTGATGTTGAGAACTTCAGCCTGCATTATATGCTCCTCCGTTATTACCACATTGCCCACCTCGGGAACATGCAATTGTTTGCCCACAATAATATTGGGCGCAGATTTATCTTTGTTGTTGGCACAACAAGCGAGGGATTGATTGCGCTACTGTTCTCTCAGGTGGGAATGGTTTTCCGCATTTTTGGCAGCTGCTTCTTGTTTGCTCGATCCCGATGTAGGCGTGCTCGCCTCCCTTTGTAGGCGTGCTCGATTTAACTTCGATGTGGCGCTCATAGTGCGTGTCAGCAGGCTTGGAAGCTGGTGGTTGAGCCATCTGAATGAAGTGGTCAATCGTTTCCTCAGGCACTTTCTCCCTTGGCGGCGGTGGCGGTTTCGGTGCAAAATGGGCTTCCACCTCGGCCTTCGATATGGCTGTGATTTCCTCCTCGGACTTGTCATAAGACCTCTGCGGAAGAGGCTTGAGCTTGGACCATATTTATACCGCTTGCCTCCGCTTGTACTTCCAGCTGTACTACCTCGACTCAGACGGCACGCACTGAGCTGCTGGGGTGTCTTTGCGATTCGAGGCGGCGGAGATGGCGAGCGGGACTGAGTTGGACGAGGAGGAGGAGTGGCCTGAGGTTGTGCGGACTTGGAGGAGGTGGACGTCGACGCTGTGGCGGACTTGGAGGAGGAGGATTGTCCGACACTTTGCGGACTTGGAGGAGGAGGATTGTCTGACACTTTGCTGGACTTGGAGAAGCGGGAGTCTGCTGACTCGGTGGCGGACTTCGACGAGGACTCGGGTGACGCGGTGTGGGTGGCCTTGGAAAGATGATGCAATCCTTTTTCCATAGGATGATACGATGTTTGGCCTCTCCGAGAAAGCGCTCGCCGTCACCTCCAGCAATGTCAAGCTGTAGCCCCGAATATGGGTCCAGCACATCATCAACCACGACACGAGCATAGCCGGCTGTAATCGGGTTGCCATCGAAGGTTGCCTCGGGGGGATTTGTGAAAGCAGAGCCGTCCGCCACCTTCATGGATATGTTCTTCATTTTGTAGTGTAGCTCGCAGTTAGTGTTCTCCGTGATGTCATCCATGGGGTATCTACCCAGCATTGGGTCGTCCGGGACGAAACCCACGCTACTTCTCGGCATGGATGGGCCGGTGCTATCCAATGCTGGATCATCCGCTAGCTGCTGCAGCTGTTGAGACCCCCTTTGATGGGTAAGTGAGTCGATCTGCTCCTGCTGCCGCTGGAATTTGACTGCCAATTCCGCTTGACTTGCTTCTAGGCCTTGAAGGCGTTCATAGTCCCGCTTCCTCTGCTCCTCCTCCATCTTCCTCTTCTTCTCCTCCGCAATTTTCTTTCTCGCACGGGTTCTGTAGTCGGTGTTCGGTCTGAAAACCCTCATACCACGGAATAGCGCCCTTGCCTCGTGTTCTTCCCGGTGTTCAGGATTTCCCGAGACGCGCGTAAGCTCGTCGTTCTCTCTGTTGGGCTGGAACACCCCGTTCGTGCCTCTTCTATTGCAACCAGATGTCGCATCGTCGGCTCCCTTCAGACTTGCCCTCGTCGAAACTTTTCTGTCTCCGGTCCAACTCCCCCATGCGCATAGAACCAAGTCCCGACCTGGCGGGCCAGCTCTTAGTAACCGGAGTGACACTGCATCCTCCATCTCTTTCTCGGACTTATCCCACTTAGGCATTGCCACCGCATAGCCACCGCCCTGACTTATGGAACTTATCCTTCTTTTGGCATTCTTCTTGTTTATTCTCGACCGTTCCTTAGCTAATTCGAATCCTTGAATTTTACAAAATCGGCCCAATGATCACGTTGGTTCTCCGGTGTTCCCTTGAATACCGGAGTCTTCCTTCCTCATTGACGTACTTGTTCCATTCACCATTCTTGTAGTTCTTGAATGCATTCGCCATCATCTTAAGAGCAGCCTCTTTGACTTTCTCGCACATCTGCTACGTGAAATGATCTGGTAGGGTGAAATGTTCCATGAGAGTATCCCAAAGCAGATCTTTTGATTCTTGTCGACATAAGTAACATCTGGGCGTGGCTTTCTTTGGCGCCCTCCATTCTTGAAGTTTGATCGGGAGTTGGTCCTTCACAAGAACTCCATGACCGCGAACGAACTTGTTCGCAATCTTCTTAGGCGCTATTGGTTTGCAAGAGGGTCGCATGCCTCGATATTGTACTTTCGCCCGGCTTCAACTTTTTGTTCGGGCCTCGTTTAAATCATTTTTCGAAGATTTGCTCGATCCGGATGGCTGAAAGAACAAAGATTGATTCGTTAATATATCTTCAAGTCATTTAAAACATGTGATGATCACGGATGCTGCTTATATAAATATATATATACCTCGTCGGTGTTTGTTGTTTCAGGATCATGTTCTTCGTCATCGTCATAATCATTCATGACTTAAATCGTGATCGAATATCATATCACCCTCTCCGGTGTTGTTTAGAAATTGAGCCATCATAATCTTCTTCATTTTGATTATCATCTGCCTCGCGTATCATATCGAACATGGTCATTCTCCTCTCTGTCGGTATTATGCGCCATAGCTTTTGTTTAACTAATCCAAAAGAAATATAAAACAATTTAGTATTCAAATCTCGAATAATAGATATAATCTCGAATACATCGTCGAGAATAATAGATATAATCTCGAATACATAAATCAATAATAATAGATATAATTTGAATACATCGTCTCGAATAATATATAATATAGAAAAGTACATCACTGGCTATTAGCTAATAAAGATCGAATACTACTGAAGAATCTAGGACACTCGCGGTTCCTCCCGGCAGGCGGTGGACACCCAAAGAGAAGGAACCCTCACGGGATCATAGCTGAAGTGAGATCCCGAAGATCTTGCCACGTATTGGAGAACCTGCCGCCCTCTACGCAACCATGTAGCGATGGGCGTGCTCGTCCTCCTCCCGACACGGCGACGTACCACCTCCGGCGGGGCCAGTCCCTCCGCACCAAAATCGCCCACGTGAACGCCACCAAAGCGAGATCGGGGTCGACGACCGGACCCGCGGCGGGTTCCTCGTCAAGCGGCGCGCCCTCAAGCAGCACCTCCGGTGCCAGCCAGCGGAGCCCAAGACGGACATGGGTCGGCTGGGCGTCGTCGCCAGACGGGTCGACGGCGAGGATGCGGGCGGCATCGTCGAGAACAAATACTAGCTATATGCCCATAAAAAGTAACATTTTTTAATGATTGGAGTTTGATAACTAAAATTTCTAACATTTCTATATATATAACTAACATTTCTATGACATTTCTAACAATGCTATATATAACTAACATTTCTATAACATTTCTAATATTTTTGAACTAAAAAAAAAAAAATTATAACATTTCTATATATATAACTAACATTTTTATAACTATTTCTATAACTAAAAACAGAAAAATTTCTAACAATTCTAACTTTTTATAACTATATATTTCAGTAACTAAAAACAGAAAAATTTCTACAATTTCAAACATTTCTAACAAATCTAACAATTCTAACATTTCTAACTATTCTAACAAATCTAACAATTCTAACAAATCTTAACAATTTCTACAATGTATGTGTGTGTGTGTGTGCGCTCACGGCCGGCTAAGCGAGAGGCGACAGATGTGGTGGGACGGGACAGCGGGTGCGGCGGCGACGAGGCGGCGACAGCACGACGGGACGGGACGTCTGGGCGGGCGGCGGCGGCGGCGGCGGCGGCGGCGACGGGACGGGCGGCGGCGACGGGACGGGCGGCGAGGCGGCGGCGAGGCGGCGGCGGCGGCGGCGGCGGGCGGCGGCGATGGCGGGGGCGAGGCGGCGGCGCTGACAGCGAGAGGAGAAGAAGCAGAGGAGATGAGAAAGCCAGCGAAATTTTGAAGTGTTTAGTTATATAGAAGCACCTTTAGTACGGTTGGTGCCACCAACCGTACTAAAGGTCTGTTTTGCCAGAGCCAAGCGGCGGAAGCGACCCCTTTAGTACCGGTCGTGGCACAAACCGGTACTAAAGGCCCCCTTTAGTACGGTTTGTGCCACGACCGGTACTAAAAGTCTTATTAGCGCCGATCTTGATCTTGACAAGTTTAGTCCCACCTCGCTAGTCGAGGGGCTACCGCACTGGTTTATAAGCCCCAGTGCGGTAGCTCTCTCGAGCTCCTCTCCTATTTAGGCCTACTGGGCCTACCTGTCCTCCTCGCCTTGTGGGCCTACTGGGCCTTCGCGGGCCTGCATCCTGGCCCAATGAAAGGTTGTATCGCTGGTCGTATGCAGGCCGCTTTGGCCCAGTAGGCAGGCGTTTTTTTTTTGCTTTATTTTTTTGTTTTATTTATTTTTGAGTTGTTTTTTGTTGTATTTAGAGTTTCTTTGTGAATATTTTTGCTTTAGGTACAAAAAATTACAAACTTTCTCTTAGTGCCGGTAGATTTCAAATTTGAATAGTTTAAATTTTGAATTATTTGAAATTTGTGTGAATCACTAGTTTGTGAATAACTTAACTTTGAAAAAAGTTTTTCCAGTGATTCTTTTTTCTTATGTTCAATATTAGTGTGTTTTATCATTATATTCAATTTAGTAATGCTTAGGTTATTTAAAAAATGAAATGCCTTTGTAACAGTTCAGTTTTCCTCGGAAACCCTGATACTTCGAAAGAGATTGTCCATTTTGTACACGAAGTGCATCCAGTTTTTGTCGTAACCCTCTCTACTTTCTTGCACATGCTATTTATATGAAATTATGATAACATGCCAACTTTCAACCTTTTCTGAGTTCCACTAGTAGAAAAGGGGGCAACGGTCCAGGGCGGTCCAGCCCATTAGTCCCGGTTCAATCGAACCGGGACCAATGAAACATCGGACCAGTTCAAGAGCCCGAGGGCGGCAGGCCCGTGGGCCATTGGTCCCGGTTTGTCTGGACCTTTTGGTCCCGGTTGGTCGGCTGAACCGGGACCAATGGGCGTCGCTCCTGGCCCACCACCATTGGTCCCGGTTCGTGGCTCGAACCGGGACCAAAGGCTAACCTTTAGTCCCGGTTCATGCTACCAACGGGACCAATGGTAGCGCCTATATATACCCCTCGCACAAGAAGCGAGCACACCGCTCTGCTTTTTCTGGCTGAGGGGGAGAGGGCTTGGTGGTGCTCTAGCTCACCTCATATGCACACAAGGTGTTCGATGGAATGCCCGAGCCACACTACTTAAGGTTTCTCCTCTCCAAGCTCGACCGCCAATCTCCATTTTCCTCCATATTTGTCTAGGTTTAGCAGTCCATCACGCCCTGTCCCCGTCTTCAACGTCGTCGATCACCCGCACCGATCTCATCGGCGGCACCACCGTGGTGAGCCTCTTGTTCTTATCTTCTTTCCGAAAGGAAAAATATTCTTATTTGTATGTTTAGATAGATATATACTTGTATAATTTTCTTACTTTTATTATTGCATCTTATATAGTGCGATGGTTTTGGTATCCGCCCCCGTCGGCCCTCGTCCTGTCTATGATTCGGATGTGGTATATATTATCTTTTCATAACTATTGGTTCATTTATTATTTATGACAATTATGCCGACCAACGTGACATAGATTTTATTCATCTAGGAGGTTGTTGAACCGGAAATTCAAACCGACCCTATTGTCGAGAGGTTAAATTTAGTTCAAGAAGAAAACAATTTGTTGAAGGAAAAAATTAGAAAAATTGAGGAGGAGAAGATGATATTGGAGTTGCATGTTGCGGATGTCGTCGATGATCACAAGATCAAGATGGATGTATTGTGCTTGAAGATTAGAAAGATTAGAAAATATGCCATTCATACCGAGGCTTGGTATCATTATGCCGTTGGATCAGTTGTTACATTGGTTGCGATTATGATCGCATTTGTTTTCGCATTGAAATGTTTTACATAGTTTCAGTGTATGGTTTAATTAATTTAGATGCTCTGCAGAGCTTTATGTTGTTAGATGAGAACTATGTATGTACTTTGGTTTTAATGTGATGATGAACTTCTATTAATTTGGTCACTTAATTAATTATCTATTCATGATGTTCTCTAATGATTTTTGACACATAATTATATATAATGCCCACAGATGAACCGGCAATGGATGTACGGTTCAAGACACACCTCCGAGTACATTAAGGCGTGCATAATTTTCTCGAAGTGGCTGAGGCAAACAAGCAGAATGGTTTTATGTGTTGTCCATGCCCTATATGTGGGAATCTGAAGTCTTACTCGACCGGAAAATCCTGCACACCCACCGCTTTACAAGGGTTTCATGCCACACTATAATGTTTGGGCGAGGCACGGAGAAATAGGGGTTATGATGGAAGGCGGCGAAGAAGAAGAGTACGATGACAACTATGTGCCCCCTGAATACGGTGATGCTCGAAGCTCAAGAGGAACAAGGCGATGTGCGATGATGCTTGCAGCGGAGAAGCTGCTGAAGATCAAGAGGAACCAGATGATGTGCCCGATGATGATGATCTCCGCCGAGTCATTGTCGATGCAAGGGCGCAATCACGAAAGTCAAAAAGAAGCTGAAGTTCGATCGCATGCTAGAGGACCACAAAAAGGGTTGTACCCCAATTGCGAAGATGGCAACACAAAGCTCGGTACCGTCTTTGGAATTGCTGCGATGAAAGGCGAGAGAATGTTGTGCTTGATAAAGGATTTGAGAAGCTACTTAAAATATTGAAGAAGAAGCTTCCAAGGATAACGAATTGCCCGACGGTACATACGCAGCAAAGAAGGTCGTATGCCCTCTAGGATTGGAGGTGCGAAGATACATGCATGCCCTAATGATTGCATCCTCTACCACGGTGCATACAAGGATCTGACGCATGCCCGGTATGCGGTGCATTACGGTATAAGATCGAGCGAGATGACCCTGGTGATGTTAACGGCGAGCCCCGGAAGAGGTTCTGCGAAGGTGATGTGGTATGCTCCTATAATACCACGGTTGAAACGTCTGTTCGAAGCGAGAGCATGCCAAGTTGATGCGATGGCACAGTGAGGACCGTAAGAAAGGCGGAAGTTGAGAGCACCGGTGGGTCATGATGGAGAAAAATCGAGAGAAATCTTGGGATGAGTTTGCAAGTGAGCCAAGGAACGTATGGTTTGCTTTAAGCGCGGATGGCATTAATCCTTTCGGGAAGCGAGCAGCAATCACAACACTGCCCGTGACTCTATGTATGTATAACCTTCCTCCTTGGATGTGCATGAAGCGGAAGTTCATTATGATGCAGTTCTCATTCAAGGCCCTAAGCAACCCGGCAATGACATTGATGTGTACCTAAGGCCATTAGTTGAAGAACTTTTACAGCTGTGGAATGGAAGCGATTATGCGTCGTGGGATGAGCACAAGCAGGAGAATTTAACCTAAAGGCGCTGCTGTTCGTGACCATCAACGATTGGCCCGCTCTCGGTAACCTTCGGGACAGACAAACAAGGGATACCACGCATACGCACTTTGTTTACTTGACATTGATAGTATATACGGCAAGCTGCGGGAAGAATGTGTACACAGGCCATCGTCGATTTCTTCCGACCAACCATCAATGTCGAAAGAAAGTCAAGCATTTCAAAAGCGAGGCAGATCACGGAAGAAGCCGCCATGCGTACCGGTGATCACGTACTTGCTATGGTCGATGATTTACCGTAATCTTTGGAAAGGGTCGGCGGACTAGCTGTTCGAGTGATTGAGGACACGCACCCATGTGGAAGAAGAAATCTATATTTTGGGACCTACCCTCTTTGGAAAGACCTAGAGGTCCGCTCTTGATCGGCGTGATGATGCGTGGCGAAGAACCTTTGCGTGAACCTGCTAGGCTTCTTGGGCGTGTATGGGAAGACAAAAGATACAGGTGAGGCACGAGAGGACCTGCAGCGTTTGCACGAAAAAGACGGCATGCCTCCAAAGCGGTATGAAGGTCCTGCCAGCTATGCTCTTACCAAAGAAAGAAGGAAATCTTCTTTGAATGCCTGCTTAGTATGAAGGTCGGTGGCTTCTCGTCGAATATAAAAGGAATAATAAATATGGCAGAGAAAAAGTTTTAGAACCTAAAGTCTCATGAGCGCCACGTGATTATGGCATAGCTGCTTCCGGTTGCATTGAGGGGCTTCTACGGAAAATGTCCGATTAGCCATTGTGAAGCTATGTGCATTCCTCAATGCAATATCTCGAAGGTGATCGATCCGAAACCATACCAAGGCTAAGGAGTGATGTGGTGCAATGTCTTGTCGGTTTCGAGCTGGTGTTCCCACCATCCTTCTTCAATATCATGGCCTTGCGTTCTTGTTCATCTAGTTGGCGAGATTGTCATTACGGGCCCGTATTTCTACACAATATGTACCCCTTTGAGAGGTTCATGGGAGTCCTAAAGAAATATGTCCGTAACGCGCTAGGCGAAGGAAGCATCTCCATGGGCCATCAAGCGAGAGGATGTCATCGGGTTTTGTGTTGACTTCATTCCTGGCCTTAAGAAGATAGGTCTCCCTAAATCGCGGTATGAGGGAGAGTATTTGGAAAAACACGCTTGGAAAGGACTCAATAATATGCAGGGCGGATATTCTTGGTCTCAAGCCCACTACACAGTTCTCTGAGAACTCTACCTTGGTGACCCGTATGTCGATGAACACAAGAACGATCTGCGCTTCAAACACGGCAAAGCGGTCTGACGATTGGATTATGTGAACACATCGGGACTTTCAGCAGTTGGTTGGAAGCATGTATCGAGGTGACAACACTGTTTGTGAGGAGCTGTACTTGTTATCAAGGGACCATCTTTGACCGTATTGATTTGGAAAGGATCTGAGATAAATGGGAATACATTTTACGATTGACCAAGATCAAAAGAGCACCAACCAAAACAGCGGTGTCGCTTTGATGCAACAACCGAGAGGAAAGGACACATATTATGGTTACATAGTGGACATATGGGAACTTGACTACGGACATGATTTTAAGGTCCCTTTGTTTAAGTGCAAATGGGTCAATCTGCGGGGAGGCGAGAGTGCAGTGTAGACCCACAGTATGGAATGACAACGAGTGGATCTGAAAAATCTTGGGTACACCGACGAACCGTTCGTCCTAGCCAATGATGTGGCACAGGTTATCTATGTGAAGGACATGTCGATGAGACCAAGAAAGAGAAAAGATAAGGAAGCAAATACATCATACGATGAGCCAAAGCGCCACATAGTTCTTCGGGAAAAAGGGACATCGTGGGAGTGGAGGACAAAGACAGACATGTCGAAGATTATGAAAAGTTTCATGAAATTCCTCCTTTAAAGTCAAGGCTGACCCACATCACGATAAGCGATGAAGATTATCCATGGTTCTGGCGCAATAAGCAAATGATGCAAGTGAAGAAAAAGTGAAGACTTTCTCCATAACTATTGTTCGTTTATGATACCATTATGGCTGATGAGTATGATACCATTGTTCGTTTTGTACATGCACATGCTATGTGTGGGTCAATTTATGAAACCATGCCAACTTTCAACTTTTTCAGAGTTCATTTGAAATGTCTTATGGTTCGGCCCTCGTAATAATTAAAAATAGCAACAATAAGTATTTTGTTGTAAGTAGAAACAAAATAAAATAAATAAAGAAAGAAAGAAAACAAAAAAAAAGTGTTTTCAAATTTGAAAAGTAATGGCACTAACAGAAAGTTTATAATTTTCCTCAAACTAAAAGCAAAAAGAATTAAAAAATAAAGCAAAAAACAAAAGAAAATAAATAATGCAGAAAACAAAACAAAAAAACAACAATAAGTATTTTTTTGTAAGTAGAAACAAAATAAAATAAATAAAGCAAGAAAGAAAACAAAAAAAAGTGTTTTCAAATTTGAAAATTAGTAATGGCACTAACAGAAAGTTTATAATTTTCCTAAAACTAGAAGCAAAAATATTTAAAAATAGAGCAAAAACAAAAGAAAATAAATAATGCAGAAAAAAAAAAAAAAAAACAACAATAAGTATTTTGTTGTAAGTAGAAACAAAATAAATTAAATAAAGCAAGAAAAAAATGTCACCCTCTTGGCCCCCACGGCTGAATCGACTTGTATCCCTAATTTGGGCGAGATTCAGGGCCCTTGAAGGCCAGAAGGCCCAACAGAGCAAAGAAGGAGCAAGTAGGCCCATAAGCTGCAGTCTGAAGGAGTTCAAGAGGGGGCGGCGGTGGGGCTTATAAACCACTCGCTCCCCTCTCAACTAGCGAGTGGGACTAAACTTTGGCCCGACAGCAGGCAGCGTGAGGCCTTTGGTCCCGGTTGGTGGCTCCAACCGGGACTAAAGCCCCCCTTTAGTCGGTTGGTGCCACCAACCGGGACCAAAGGCATGACTTCCGCCCTTTGGGCTGCGAAAGTGAGGCCTTTGGTCGGTTGGTGGTTCCAACCGGACTAAAAGGCATTAGTCGGTTGGTGCCACCAACCGTGACCAATCTCCTTGTATATAAGTGGCACTTTGCAGTTTTGCAGTTCATCGCCACATTGCCCCCGACGACGGCCCGAACGACGCCAGCGCCGCCCGAGCTACATCAGCGCCGCCCGCCCGCTCCCGCCGTCGCCGTCGCCGCGCCGTCGTCGTCGCCGTCCTCCCAAGCCAGCGCTTCGCCGTCGTCGCCGCCCGAGCTCTGCTGTCGCGTCGCCCGCCCGCCTGCGCGCCGCGCCCGTCGCCGTCGCCGTCGCCGTCGCCCGCCCCCGCGCTCCGCCACCGCTGTGAGCCGCCGCGCCGCACCGGCTTTTTTTTCTTTCATTTTTATTAGTTTTATTTTTTTGTTCAATGTATATATATATATGTGTATGTATATATGTGGCTATATATATATATGCGGCTCTGTTTTTTTTCATTTTTATTAGTTTAGTTTTTTTCTGTTCATATGAACAATGCATATATGTGTATGTGTATGTATATGTTCATATATGTTCATATATGTATATGTTTCATTTTTATTAGTTTTTTTTTCTGTTCATATATGTGTATGTATATATGCGGCTCTGTTCATATGTGGCTATATATATATATGCCAAAGATAGATTTTTAGAAAAGTTTGGTTTTTTCTGTTCATAGATTTTTTTTGTTGATATTAATTATTGTAGAATATGCAAATGTTGGTATATTCATATGAACAATGCATTAGGCAAAACCTTTGTTTTTTTGGAATTTTCTATTTGAACATTTTTTTAAAACAAGCAATACTAAAAGAATGAGAGGAAAAGGAAAATAAGAAGAGGAAGAAAGGAGAAAAGAGGGGAGGAAGAAGAGGAGAAATAAATAAGAAGAGGAAAAAGAAGAAAAAGAAGAGAGAAGAAGAAAGGAATAGAGGAGAAAGGAGAAATTCTATTTTTCTTCTTCTCCTCTATTCCTTTCTTCTTCTCCTCTTTTTCTTCTTTTAATTCTTCTTCTTCTTCCTTCTTCCTTCTTCCTCTTTTCTTCCTTTTCCTTAATTATTTTCCTTTCTCGAGGGAGAAGAAGAAAAGAAGAGGAGAAGAAGAAAGAAAGGAAAGGAGAAAGAAGAAACTTCAACACGAGGGGTGGTACCGATACCCCCTTCCCGATATGTATATGTATGTCGCGTCATTGTCGATATAACTAACCCCCTCTAGATACAACTGCAGCACCCCCCTTGGCCCTCTCGCTCGACCAAAACTCTCGAGGACACCCAAACCCTAGAGAGAAAACGATGTTGCAGGTCTCCTCGTACCCCCCCCCCGACTCCTACCCGACAAATTAACTCTCTCGTCGAGGCCACCCAAATTTATCAAGTTAAAAAGCGTTATCATCGAGGCCACCCCAAACCCTTGAAGCTTTGTGTCGAGGCGACCCCAAACCCTAGAGAAGCAGCGTCGAGGCCACTAACATGATTCCTTATTGTGATTAGCTAGCTAGTTCTCGTTTGCCGGTATGTACCATGTTTGAATAATAATTGACATGTTGTCAATATTTGCGAAACTATGGAGCACTCCGAGAGCGAAGAAAGCGAAGCGATGTTGGAAATAATCGCAAATGGAAGTGATGATGTTGCGTCATTTCTCATCGACACCGTTGGTCGGATGGATGAAGAAGAGGGCTATGATTATGATGGCCCGACCCATTAATGCGGTACAAGAGGAGGACTATGTTCATGATGGCTCGGTGACACAATGGTGGTACAAGGCGAAGGAGACCGTGCGAGCGAGTCACCGAACCGAGTCCGCCAAGTATATATATATTAGTTAAGCCCGTGCTGACAAGTTAATTGATGCATCCATTGTTTTGGTATATGTACACATATTAAGTACTGCCGTCTTTCTTCCTTATAATTTCTAGCCCTCCGGATCGAGCACAAATTCGGTAAGGAGACGAGGCCCGAAGAAAAAGTTGAGCTCGGATGAAAACTTTGAGATCATAGAAATCGCGCCCGACGGCGAACCGATTGAACCCATCCGGACAAAGAAGGCATTTTCTGCTCAGTGCGGGGTTCTTGTTAGGGACAGGATCCCGATCAGCATCCAGCAATGGTATAGGCCTGCTAAGGATGAAGACGCTGAGGTGTCTTATGTCAATGATATGCAGAAAGAAGATCTTTGGAATGAGCTGAAGGCAAATTTCACCCTACCGCCAGAGGAGGATCCGGAGAAGCCAGTTAAAGAGCAATTAATCAAGTCTTGTGCTCTTAAGAAGATGGCTGGCCTAATGAGGAGGTGGAGGAAAGAGCTGAGCCAGTTTGTGAAGAAAAAAGAGACACCAGAATTCATCGGCAAATATGAGAAGATCAAAGATCACTGGCCCGCATTTGTGGCCCACAAGACATCGGAAAAGAGTAAGAAGATGTCGGAGACAAACAAGAAAAATGCTGCGAAGAAGGCGCTTCACCATCGCGCGGGTCGGTGGCTACCTCAAAGCCCGGCCTAAGTGGTCCAAGGCTGAGCATGATCTGCTTGAAAAAGGGATCGAACAAGAGACAATCGCTGGCAGGACCGTTGCGGACTTGGTTCTTCGGGCTGGCGGAACCTAGGACCTATGTGAGGCGATGTCGATGGGCGGACGAGCAACTGCAAACACCAGTCAAGAAACTTCGACACTATATCGATCTTTGCGGCGAGGGATGTTCCTTCAAGCAGGAGAAGGGCGAGCTCACAATGGCCCTTAGGAATCCCGAGCACCCTGGGCGGACACGAGGCACGCCAGGCTCCCTTCCGTGGAAGGTTGGTTTTCGGACGCAGGGGTTACAAAACCCACGAGAGGAGGAAGAAAGTGGAGTAGGACCAAATCAGGCGCTGCTTGGAAGGGTAATGGGGCTAGAGGATCGAGAAGAGGAGCGAAGCGGCAGATCGCAACAAGCGACATGCGAAGCTTCCCCGGCTACCCGCCATCTCAGCGAAGAAGCAGCGTTGCTTCCACCGAGCTGCTTCAGCGGAGCATGTATTGGCGGCTCTGCTAGCTATCCGTGGATGGTATCACGAGTCTCAAAATTGCCACATTATGGCGCGATGCATGAATTTGAAGGTCAAGGTGGCTGTTGGCCAAGTTTATCCTAGTGGACCGGCACAACTTATCACTTGCGGCCGATTCGGAAGGATTTGCTAAGGTGATGGTTGATGAAATAACGGAGGATTTGAGGACCTCGGCTTGAGCACCCTACCGGTGAAGGGAGACTAGGCTGGGTTACGCTCGAAGACTCCATGCCTATGGCGGAAGGAGCTCATCGACCTTCTCAAGCTGGGCGCCTCCGCCTCCTCCTCCTCCTCCCGTGAGTCGGGGCACTCCGCCTCCTCCACCGCCTCCTCCTCCGTGAGTGGCGATCAGAACGCAGCGTGGCGGCACTCCGCCTCCTCCACCGCCTCCTCCTCCGTGAGTGAAGATCAGGGCAGCGTGGCGGCACTCCGCCCCTTCTCCGGGCGTGGCGGCACTCCGCCTCCTCCTTCTCCGCCTCGCCCGGCAAAGGCGGAAGAGACCCGCCGCCGCCCGGCTGCTCCGGCAGCGTCGTAGTCCTTCTCCTCCGCCTCGTAAGCAAGCACGAAGAAGGCAGGCGCCGCAGCCGCTCCGTCTGCTCCGGCGTCTAGCAGCACAAGAAGAGAGAGCAATCTGAATCACGGTCCACCTCTAAAGCACTGTAGAGAAGTTACCGTATGAGAGGAGCAAGGAGGAAAAGCGATCGATCGTGCGGACCCAAGTGAAGGAGTTCTTTGAAGGGGTTAAAGCAAAGATACATCCACCTCCGGAGGAGAAGGTCGATCCGGTGAAAGCAAAGCGCACTCTCGATGCCCCGAGGAAACCACCAAAGTCTCCGCCGAGAACCAACTATGGCGCATTCTGAGCAGACATATCTCCAAGCCAAGCGGTGGGAACTCATCGCGATAAAAGGTTAAAGAACAACGGGCAAAGGAAAAAAATTGCCCAGCTCGGCGAACAAGCACAGCAATCGTGCCCCCGCTGAATGTGTCTAATCCTCCGGGGCGGTGGCGGTTATGGCAATCTTGAAGATTACCTGCTGACGATGCACTTCCTGATTTCATGGAGGTGGACTTATTGAGATCTGATCGTGAAGCCTCTCGTCAAAGATGAAAAGTCTCGACAACAATGATGCGAAGATTCCACAGTTGGTACATGAAAACCTGCGAGAGAGTGCGAGGGGCGAACACTTTGTATCTGAAAATTAAAGAGGAGCACGACCTCGTTTCAAATGATCTGTTGTCTATTCCATTTGAGGAGTTCTTGAGTTCTTCAATCAAAAGGCCCTCGATAAATTAATGGTCTTTTGCTACTGCTGTAAGTACTATTTCTGTCATTAGTGCGTATATATAGCTCGGCTCTTTCATTGCATGTATTTATAACTAATTATCCTCAATATATTATGCAGATTGAAGATAAATCGAGTGCAAAAAAATGAAATCTATGATATTGGGTTCATTAACACAAATATCATAGATGTTTTTCTAGTTAAAAAGCGCTACCGAAGAGGCCGAGGACAACTTGCTACAATCATTGATCAAAAATCAAAACAAAGATACCATACTCTTTCCTTACCACGGCCCGTGAGTATTCTTGTCGTGTGCATATTCGGTTTTCCTTATTACTCGAGCAAGGTTAATGTAATTGATGAGTTATGCATGCGTGCAGGTACCACTATATTCTTTTGGAGATTAAGCTTGGCGTGGACTAGTAACCGTCTTAGACTCGAGACGGAAAGATCCCGATACCTATGCGGACATGACTGAAATGCTCAGCAAGTAAGTTCAATCGATCATTATCGCACCATATCGGCAACTTTTGTTCATTTCCTGATATCTCAAGTAATAACAAATATTTTCTTTGTCTTGCAGGGTTTGGAAACAGTTCACCGCACAAGCTCGGGACTGCCGAAGGAGCTGCGATATACATACCGAAAGTAAGTACTCTTTGGCGCGTCTCCGTTGATTCTATAGCTATACTTTCATCAATGCCATTTATATAATGCTTCATTATCAGTTTGATTGACCTCTATTTCTCGTAAAGTGCTTGTGGCAGGAGGAAGGAATGATTTACTGTGGATACTACGTGTGCGAGTTCATCCACAAGCGACTTTGAAAAACAAGCGGGGCTACTCTAGAAGACAATATGAAGTGCGTAAGCAATAATATTCACAATTTCATTTTATTACACCATCATTTCTGTTGAGTTTCATTCATATATATGTATTAATTAACCCCTTCTTCAAATTAATTAGGCGTGGCAGATCGGGATGAACTCCTAGAACCAGATCGCATGAAAGCAATTCAAGAGGAATTGGCGGGATTCTTTCTTGAACACGTCATCGATAAAGCGGAGAATACCATGTGGAACTTGAATTCAAATGCTAGTGGTTTGTAATTAAGAGATCTTATATAGATTGTACATGTATGTAGCCAGTAAAACTTGTTGTTCGACCAATCTCTCGAGAGAAGGAGAGGTCGATCGATCACTTCTCTCGGTATGCATGGCGAACTTCATCTTGAATGGTTCTCTCGATCACTTATGTATATATACTACGTGGCATCGAGCAAGCACGGACATAAGAGAGGACAGTTCTCTATATTAATTAGCTAGCTAACACAATATACGAAACACCTAAATTAACCCCCAAAACCCCCAACCCCCTCCTTTCAAAAAAAAAAAAACCCTAGCCCTTTGGAATGCAGACACGTGGATGCCTTTTGGTCCCGTTGGAGCCACCAACCGGGACCAAAGGCCCCGACTGGGCTCGGCGCCACAGGGCCACGTGGAGCACATTGGTCCCGGTTCGTGTTTGAACCGGGACTAATGGGTTGAGTATTAATAACGACCCATTAGTCGGTTCCCGAACCAGGACTAAAAACCTCTGAACCGGGACTGATTGGTGGTTTTCTACTAGTGTTCATTTGAATTGCTTTTCAATTTCAGGGTCATTTAGCTGGAAAAAAAAATCAGTAAATGCATGAAAGGAATTTGTTTGCACATAAAATTTCTTCGCGTTTCAAATGCCAAAACACATAACTACCCTAACTATTACAGACATTCCCTCCTGGGTGTGAAACACAGAAGAAAGTGATGATAGTGAAGCCGATCACATCCCAGATCTTTGGGTGTGAAACTTTTTCTTCGCGTGTGTCCCTTTGCGCCGTAGCCAAGGAAAATCTTCATCATTTAACGGGATGCTCGGGTCAATATTCACTGTGAATGGAGCAATTTCATCAAACTTTTCATAATCTTGACTTGTCTGTCTTGTCATCCACTCCCACGATGTTTCTCTTCCCGAGAAAGAACTATGTGCGCTTTGGCTCATCGCACGATGCATTCTCTTCCTTATCTTTTCTTTTTCTTGGCTTGGTAGACATGTCCTTCACATAGAAAACCTGTGCCACATCATTGGCTAGGACGAATGGTTCGTCTGCATCACACGCAAGATTGTTGAGATCCCTTGTTGTCATTCTGCATCATGGGTCTTCGTTACCCCGCCTCGTGTCATATTGACCCATTTGCACCGAAACAAAGGGACCTTTAAACCACGTCGATAGTCAAGTTCCCATATGTCCTGTATATAACCATAATATGTTTCCTTTCCCGTCTTGGTTTCTGCATCAAAGCGGACACCACTGTTTTGGTTGGTGCTCTTCTTATCTTGGGCAATCATGTAAAATGTATTACCATTTATCTCGTACCCTTTGAAAGTCATTATATTCGAAGATGGTAACTGGGACAGCAAGTACAGGTCATCTTCAATAGAGGTGGCATGCATGGTACGTGTCTGCAACCAGTTGGCGAAACTCCTGGTTTGTTCACGTGTAATCCACTCATCAGACCGCTCCGGGTGTTTGGAGCGTAGCAAATTCTTGTGTTCATCCATATACGGAGCCACCAAGGTGGAATTCTATAGAACTGTGTAGTGTGCTTCAGTGAGAGAATGTCCGTCCATACATATTATTTGTTCCCCTCCTAGCGTGCCTTTTCCATCGATCTGCCCTTATGCGCGATTCAGAACACCAATCGGCTTAAGATCAGGAATAAAGTCAATACAAAACTCAATGACCTCCTCATTTTGATGGCCCTTGGAGATGCTTCCTTCGGCCTAGCACGGTTATGAACATATTTCTTTAAGACTCCATGAACCTTTCAAAAGGGAACATTGTGTAGAAATCTGGGACCCAAAGCGTTAATCTCTTCGCATAGGTGAACTAGGGCGCGTGCGTCATGATGTTGAAGAAGGATGGTGGGAACACCAACTCGAAACCGACAAGACATTGCACCAAATCATTACGTAACCTTGGTATGATTTCTGGATCGATTACCTTCGAGAGATTGCATTGAGAAATGCACATAGCTTCACAATGGCTAATCGAGCGTTTTCGGTAGAAGCCCCTCAATGCAACCGAAGCAGTTGCGTCATAATCACGTGGCGATCATGAGACTTTAGGTTCGGAACTTTTCTCTACCATGTTTATTATTCCTTTATATTCGACGAAGCCGACGGTACCTTAATATTGAAAGGCATTCAAAGAAGATTTCCTTCTCTTCTTTGGTAAGGCGTAGCTTGCATGACCACGATGTATGCCATCTTCTCCGTGCATACGTTGCTGGTCCTCCGTGTCTCGGTGTATCTTTTGTCTTCCCATACACGCCCAAGAAGCCAAGCAGGGTCACGCAAAGATTCTTCGTGACGTGCATCACGTCGATTGCGGAGCAGACCTCTAGTTCTTTCCAATATGGCAGGTCCCAAAATATAGATTTCTTCTTCCACATGGGTGCGCGTCCGTCCGCGTCCTTCGAAACAGGTTGTCCGCCAGGACCCTTTCCAAATATCACCTTCAAATCCTTGACCATATCATGTACATCAGCACCAGTACGATGGCGAGGCTTCGTCCGGTGATCCGCCTCACCTTTGAAATGCTTGCCTTTCTTTCTTACGGGATGCCTGCTCGGAAGAAATCGACGATGTCCCAGGTACACATTCTTCTTACAACTATTCAAATATATACTGTCGGTATCATCCAAACAGTGCGTGCATCCGCGGTATCCCTTGTTTGTCTGTCCTGAAAGGTTACTGAGAGCAGGCCAATCATTGATGGTCACGAACAGCAACGCCTTGAGGTCAAATTCTTCCCCCATGTGCTCATCCCACGCACGTACACCTGTTCCATTCCACAGCTATAAGAGTTCTTCAACTAATGGCCTTAGGTACACATCAATGTCGTTGCCGGGTTGCTTAGGGCCTTGGATGAGCACTGGCATCATAATGAACTTCCGCTTCATGCACAACCAAGGAGGAAGGTTATACAAACATAGAGTCACAGGCCAGGTGCTATGGTTGCTGCTCTGCTCCCCAAAAGGATTAATGCCATCTGCGCTTAGACCAAACCATACGCTCCTTGCGTCATCTGCAAACTCCTTCCCGTACTTTCTTTCGATTTTTCTCCACTGCGACTCGTCAGCGGGTACTCTCAACTTTCCGTCTTTCTTACGGTCTTCTCTGTGCCATCTCATCGCCTTGGCATGCTCTTTGTTTTGGAACAAACGTTTCAACCGTGGTATTATAGGAGAATACCACATCACCTTGGCAGGAATCTTCTTCCTGGGGCGCTCGCCCTCGACATCACCAGCTCATCGCGGCTGATCTTATAGCGCAATGCACCACATACCGGCAAGCGTTCAAATCCTCGTACTCACCGCGATGCAGGATGCAATCATTAGGGCATGCATGTATCTTTTGCACCTCTAACCCTAGAGGGCGACAACCTTCTTTGCTTCGACGTACTCTCGGGCAATTCGTTGTCCTTTGGAAGCATATCCTTTATCATTACCAGCAACTTTCCAAATCCCTTGTCGGATACACCATTCTCGCCTTCCATTGCAGCAATTCGGTGTGGTGCCCAGCTTTTTCTTGTCACCTCACGCAATTCGGGTACAACAATTTTTGTGATCCTCTAACATGCCTTTGCAACTTCTTCTTCTCCAAATCACTTTGCAGTTTCTCTTTGCATCGGCAATGGCCCGACCTAGATCATCAACGGGCTCATCTGATGCCTCTTCTTCAGCTTCTTCCTGCATTGCCGGCTCAGCTTCTTCCCGCATTACCGGCTCAGCTTCTTCCCCCATTGTTGTATCATCGTATTCAGGGAACCCATGGCCAGGATAGCTGTCGTCGTCCTCTTCTTCTTCATTGTCTTCCATCATAACCCCTCTTTCTCCGTGCTTGGTCCAAACATTATAGTGGGGCATGAAACCGGACTCAAACAGGTGGACGTGAATGGTTCTTGACGTAGAGTAATTGTGACCATTCTTACAGACACCACATGGACAAGGCATAAAACCATCCGCCCGCTTGTTTGCCTCAGCCGCAAGCAGAAAAGTATGCACGCCCTCAACGAACTGGGGTGAGCATCGGTCATCGTACAACCATTGCCGGCTCATCTTCATTACACAACACTGAATAGACCAAATTAATACAAGTTCATACATAAAGTTCATACAACACTTAAATGCAACAAACAAATAACTCTCTAGCTAAAGCATTTAAATGCAACAACAAATGCAATCAAGATCGCAACTAAGGTAACAATTGATCCAACAGCATAATGATACCAAGCCTCACTATCGATGGCATATTTTCTAATCTTTCTATTCTTCAAGCGCATTTTCTCCATCTTGATCTTGTGATCATCGACGACATCGGCAACATGCAACTCCAATTCCATCTTCTCCCCCTCAATTCTTTTCAATTTTTCTTTCAAGTACTCGTTTTCTCTTTCAACTAAATTTAACCTCTCGACAATAGGGTCGGTTGGAATTTCGGTTCACATACCTCCTAGATAAAAATATCTATGTCAACTTGATGGGCACAATTTGTCATAAACACGAAATGCAACTAATAGTTTTAAAAGAGAATATACCACATCCGAATCATAACAAGGACGAGGGCCGACGGGATGGATATCAAAACCATGGCACTATGTATAACAAACAACGTCGGGTAAGATAATTATTACATGATTAACTATATATCCAAATCACACAAACATCAATTTTTATATAAAATTACATGAACAAGAGGCTCACCACAAGGTGGTGCCGGTGTGAGACGGTGTCTTGGCGATCGGCGGTGGTTACGACGGAGATTTAGAAGGCACTAAGTAAACCACACCTACATATGCAAACTAAGTGTTATTTTTGACCTCAAATTGCATATAAATCAAATACTAGCACATATATATATTTCCTCCCAAATTACTAAACTCACAAATTAGTAAATATATAAAGCATTGCAAGAGCTAATCTAGCAATGAGAGATGAAAGGACAAAGTTGCTAACCTTTGTGATCATTTGAATGGATGGGGCCTTCAAATCTGACAAATTTTGGGCAAAATGTGTGATGAGCTCGAGAGGAAGAGGGAAGAAAGAGAGAGAGAGGGAAAGGGGAAGAACAGAGCGAGCTCGGGTGGGCGAAGGGTTTATGTAGGACGACCTATAGTACCGGTTCGTGGCACGAACCGGTACTAAAGGTGCTGGAGGGGGCCCAGACTGACAACATCCTGCCACCACTCTCATT
The DNA here is from genome assembly GCA_021437245.1 of Aegilops speltoides. Lineage (NCBI taxonomy): Eukaryota > Viridiplantae > Streptophyta > Magnoliopsida > Poales > Poaceae > Aegilops > Aegilops speltoides. The sequence goes on along the minus strand of CM038146.1, from coordinate 34,184,459 downwards.
AGTACCGGTTCGTGGCACAAACCGGTGCTAAAGGTTAGCCACGAACCGGTACTAATGAGAGCGGCCCGGCTAGCCGTTGGAACCGGCACTAATGTATACATTAGTGCCGGCTCTAATACAAACCGGCACTAATGTGCTTTACATTTGGCCCTTTTTCTACTAGTGCACGGTAGTGGACACTCATTCCTTGGGCCTGGTGGGCGGTGGGCGGTATATACCTTGCCTTTGATCCAGCCATGTTGCCCCAGGATAAGGTGTTAGTGATCCCTATTGTACCTGGGCCCGAGGAGCTAACAAGGAGAGCCGACGAAAAAGGCAGGATTGAGAAGACACCATCTCTTGGCCCGCCATATGTGAACGAGGATGATGACACACGCCGCATGATGGAATCAGAATGGCCACCGACTCCATGGACGTTGAGTGTGTTCTCATCGGAGACTTCAGAGTGGCAGGAGAGGACTTTTGTCCGCCAAGGTCAGCCGGCGGGAACAGTTCGAGACATGCTCGTGGATCGAGTTTAGCCAACGTTCGGTGGGCCACACTAGCGCTATGCAGTGTACCAGCAGGGAGTACTTTACGTGCATTGCTGAGGTTCTTTTGTTTTGAGGCACTCCCTCCATTCGGAATTACTTGTCGTAGAAATGGATGTATCTAGATGTAGATGTATTTTAGTTCTAGATACATCCATTTCCGAGACAAGTAATTCCGAATGGAGGGAGTATGTATATACACTAATCTAATTTTTTTGCATGTTCATTCTTCCAAACTCATGCTTATGAATCTGGTTTTTCAATGGAAGTATGTGTTTTTCTAGAAAAGGAGGAGGACCCCCAGCCTCTGCATCTGGGCGATGCATACGGCCACTTTATTAATTATTATCACAAGACTTTACAAAGTCATACAACAGGAAGACTAAAGCCACCGTCTATGCAACAACTGTCGCTACTCCTATCCAATTGATGAAGAGGAGCTGATAGTCTGGTCCTAATACCAAACAGACATCGCAGCCAAATCTAAACATCTAAGACCTGAGGTCCCAACCAGGACTCCTGCCGGGTATGGGGCACCTACCAGTCCGGCGCACTCCTCAACCAGGACGCCTGCCGGGTATGAGGCCGCCGCAGCCACCTGCCACCAATCCATCTTCAGTGTTGTACTGCTGCACCACCTTGCTCGGCCTCTCTGCCATCGACGCCACCACGACGCCTGATAACATCACCCTCCTACGCGAGACCCTTGCCACACATCGAGCGCCGAGACTCCACTGCGCCACGCCGCCGAGAAACGCCATCATTAATGTGCAGGATGAATCACCGCTCCACAAATTATTCTGTCCACTAGTCCCTCTAACCCGTGTACACCTCCAAGAATGGCGCCACAAGAGGGAAACGACACAATAGTGCCGCCGTCATCCGATCTACTGATCTAGGGTTTCCCCCGGAGGTAGCAGATAGTGGCCTGGAACTTCTCAACGGCGATGCCTTCAACAAGGGAACGACACCGAATAGTGCCGCCTGTTGGGGAACGTAGTAATTTCAAAATTTTCCTACGCACACGCAAGATCATGGTGATGTATAGCAACGAGAGGGGAGAGTGTTGTCTCGTACCCTCGTGAGACCGAAGCGAAGCGTTGACGCAGCGTAGAGGAAGTAGTCGTCGTCCTCCGGTTCAACCGATCCAAGCACCGTTACTCGGCACCTCCGAGTTCTTGACACCGTACAGCTCGATGGCGCACCCCGATCTCCGATCCAGCAGAGGCGCCGGGGAGTTCCGTCAAGACGACGGTGTGGTGGCGATCTTGATGTTCTCTGTCGCAGGCTTCGCCTAAGCACCGCTACAATATGACCGAGGTGTAATATCGTGGAGGGGGCACGCACACGGCTAAGAGCGATCTCAATGATCAACTTGTGTGTCTAGGGTGCCCCCTACCCCCGTATATAAAGGAGGGAGAGAGGAGGTGGCCGGCCCAAGGGGGGGCGCGCCATAGGGAGGGGAAACCTACTCCAAGTAGGTTTCCCCTCCTTTTCCTAATCCAAGTTGGAGGGGGAAGGAAGGAGTAGTACTAGTAGGAAGGAAGAGGGGGAAGGAGAGAAGGAAGGGGGGCGGCCCCCTCCCAGTCGGATTGGGCTTGGGGGGCCCCCTCCCTTGCTCCTTCTCCCTCCCTTCCCATAGGGCCCAATAAGGCCCATATACTTACCGGGGGTTCGGTAACCTCCGAACTCGGTATATTCCCAAACTCTCCCGGAACCTTTCAGGTGTCCAAATATGTCCGTCCAATATATCAATCTTTATGTCTCGACCATTTCGAGACTCCTCGTCATGTCCGTGATCATATCCGGGACTCCGAACAAGCTTCGGTACATCAAAATATATAAACTCATAATATAAATGTCATCGAAACCTTAAGCGTGCGGACCCTACACGTTCGAGAACTATGTAGACATGACCTAGAACTATTCTCGGTCAATAACCAATAGCGGGACCTGGATGCCCATATTGGCTCCTACATATTCTACGAAGATCTTTATCGGTCAAACCGCATAACAACATACGTTGTTCCCTTTGTCATCGGTATGTTACTTGCCCGAGATTCGATCGTCGGTATCAATACCTAGTTCAATCTCGTCACCGCAAGTCTCTTTACTCGCTCAGTAATGCATCATCCGTAACCAACTCATTGGTCACATTGCTTGCAAGGCTTATAATGATGTGCATTATCGAGAGGGCCCAGAGATACCTCTCCGACAATCGGAGTGACAAAACCTAATCTCGAAATCGCCAACTCAACATGTACCTTCGGAGACACCTGTAGTACTCCTTTATAATCACCCGATTCGTTGTGACGTTTGGTAGTACCAAAGTGTTCCTCCGTAAGCGGAGTTGCATAATCTCATAGTTACAGGAACATGTATAAGTCATGAAGAAAGCAATAGCAACATACTAAACGATCAAGTGCTAAGCTAACGGAATGGGTCAAGTCAATCACATCATTCTCCTAATGATGTGATCCCGTTAATCAAATGACAACTCTTTTGTCCATGGCTAGGAAACATAACCATCTCTGATAAACGAGCTAGTCAAGTAGAGGCTTACTAGGGACACTATGTTTGTCTATGTATTCACACATGTATTATGTTTCCGGTTAATACAATTCTAGCATGAATAATAAACATTTATCATGAAATAAGGAAATAAATAATAACTTTATTATTGCCTCTAGGGAATATTTCCTTCAGTCTCCCACTTGCACTAGAGTCAATAATCTAGTTCACATCGCCATGTGATTTAACACCAATATTCATATCTGTATATGATTAACACCCATAGTTCACATCTTCATGTGACCAACATCCAAAGGGTTTACTAGAGTCAATAATCTAGTTCACATCGCTATGTGATTAACACCCAAAGAGTACTAAGGTGTGATCATGTTTTGCTCGTGAGAGAAGCTTAGTCAGCGTGTCATCACATTGAGCCGTATGTATTTTGCAAATATTTTATGTCCACAATGCTCTTGCGGAGCTACTCTAGCTAATTGCTCCCACTTTCAATATGTATCCAGGTTGAGACTTAGAGTCATACGGATCGGTGTAAAAGTTTGCTTGATGTAACTTTTACAACAAACTCTTTATCACCTCCATAATCGAGAAACATCTCCTTAGTCCTTACTAAGGATATTCTTGACCAATGTCCGATGATCTACTCCTAGATCACTATTGTACTCCTTGCCAAATTCAGAGCAAGGTATACAATAGGTGCGGTACATAGCATAGCATACTTTATAGAACCTATGACTGAGACATAGGGAATGACTTTTCATTCTCTTTCTATTTTCTGCTGTGGTCGGGATTTGAGTCTTACTCAATACCTTTGCAACACAGGCAAGAAGTCTTTCTTTGACTATTCCATTTTGAACTATTTCAAAATCTTGCCAAGGTATGTACTCATTGAAAATCTTATCAAGCGTCTTGATCTATCTCAATAGATCTTGATGCTCAATATGTAAGTAGATTTTACTGAGGTCTTTTCTTTTTAAAGAACTCCTTTAAAACACTCCTTTATGCTTTGCAGAAAAATTCTACATCATTTCTGATCAACAATATGTCACTCACATATACTAATCAGAAAGGCTGTAGTGCTCCCACTCACTTTATTGTAAATACAGGCTTCATCGTAAGTCCATATAAAACTATATGCTTTGATCAACTTATCAAAGCGTATATTCCAACTCGAGATGCTTGCACCAGTCCATAGATGGATCATTGGAGCTTGCACATTTTGTTAGCACCTTTAGGATTGACAAAACCTTCTGGTTGCATCATATACAACTCTTCTTTAATAAATCCATTAAGGAATGCAGTTTTGACATCCATTTGCCAGATTTCATAAAATGTGGCAATTGCTAACATGATTCAGACAGACTTAAGCATCGATACGAGTGAGAAAATCTCATCGTATTCAACACCTTGAACTTGTTGAACACCTTTCGCAACAAGTCGAGCTTGGTAGATAGTAATACTAATATCAGTGTCCGTCTTCCTCTTGAAGATCCATTCATTTAACATGGCTTGTTTATCATTGAGCAAGTCAATCAAAGTCCATACTTTGTTCTCATACATGGATCATATCTCAGATTTTATGGCCTCGAGCCATTTCGCGGAATCTGGGCTCATCATCGCTTCCTCATAGTTCGTAGGTTCATCATGGTCTAGTAACATGACTTCGAACATGATTACTACACCACTCAGTGCGGATCTTACTCTGGAAGACCTCACGAGGTTCTGTAGTAACTTGATCTGAAGTTTCATGATCAATATCATTAGCTTCCTCACTTAATTGGTGTATTTGTCACAGGAACTGATTTCTGTGATGAACTACTTTCCAATAAGGGAACAGGTACAATTACATCATCAAGTTCTACTTTCCTCCCACTCACTTCTTTCGAGAGAAACTCCTTCTCTAGAAAGGATCCAATTTTAGCAACTAATGTTTTGCCTTCGGATCTGTGATAGAAGGATTACCCAACAGTTTCTTTTGGGTATTCTATGAAGACGCACTTCTCCAATTTGGGTTCGACCTTATCAGGTTGAAAAACTTTTTCATATAAGCATCGCAACTCCAAACTTTAAGAAACGACAACTTGGGTTTCTTGCTAAACCACAGTTCATATGGTGTCATCTTAACGGATTTAGATGGTGCCCTTTTTAACGTGAATGCAGCTTTCTCTAATGCATAACCCCAAAACAATAGTGCTAAATCAGTAAGAGACATCATAGATTGCACTATATCCAATAAAGTGCGGTTACGATGTTTGGACACACCATAACGTTGTGGTGTTCCAGGTGGCGTGAGCTGTGAAACTATTCCACATTGTTTTAATTGAAGACCAAACTCGTAACTCAAGTATGCGTCTCCACGATCAGATCGCAGAAACTTTATTTTCTTGTTACGTTGATTTTTCCACTTCACTCTGAAATTCTTTGAACCTTTCAACTATTTCAGACTTATGTTTCATCAAGTAGATATACACATATCTGCTCAAATCATCTTGTGAAGGTCAAAAAATAACGATACTTGCCACGAGCATCAACACTCATTGGATCGCATACATCGGTATGTATTATTTCCAATAAGTCTTTAGCTTGTTCCATTGTTCCGGAGAATGGAGTTTTAGTCATCTTGCCCAAAAGACACGGTTCGCAAGCATCAAATGATTCATAACCAAGTGATTCCGTAAATCCATCTTTATGGAGTTTCTTCATGCGCTTTACACCGATATGACCCAAACGGCAGTGCCACAAATAAGTTGCACTATCATTATTAACTTTGCATCTTTTGGCATCAATATTATGAATATGTGTATCACTACGATCGAGATCCAACAAACTATGTTCATTGGGTGTATGACCATCGAAGGTCTTATTCATGTAAACAGAATAACAATTTATTCTCTAACTTTAAATGAATAACCGTATCGCAATAAGCATGATCAAATCATATTCATGCTCAACGCAAACGCCAAATAACATTTATTTAGGTTCAAAACTAATCCCGAAAGTATAGGGAGTGTGTGATGATGATCATATCAATCTTGAAACTACTTTCAACACACATCGTCACTTCACCCTTAACTAGTTTCTGTTTATTCTGCAACTCCCGTTTCGAGTTACTACTCTTAGCAACTGAACCAGTACTAAATACCGAGGGGTTGCTATAAACACTAGTAAAGCACACATCAAACACATGTATATCAAATATACCCTTTTTTCACTTTGCCATCCTTCTTATCCACCAAATATTTAGGGTATTTCCGCTTCCAGTGACCATTTCCTTTGCAGTGTAAGCACTCAGTTTTAGGCTTTGGTTCAGCTTTGGGTTTCTTCGTGGGAGTGACAACTTGCTTGTCAATCTACTTGAAGTTCCCCTTTCTTTCCCTTTGCCCTTTTCTTGAAACTAGTGATCTTGTCAACCATCAACACTTGATGCTCTTTCTTGATTTCTACCTTCGTCGATTTCAACATCACGAAGAGCTCGGGGATCATTTTTGTCATCCCTCACATACTATAGTTCATCACGAAGTTCTACTAACTTGGTGATGGTGACTAGAGAACTCTGTCAATCACTATCTTATCTGGAAGATTAACTCCCACTTGATTCAAGCGATTGTTGTACCCAGACAATCTGAGCACTTGCTCACTAGTTGAGCGATTCTCCTCCATTTTTAGCTATAGAACTTGTTGAAGACTTCATATCTCTCAACTCGGGTATTTGCTTGAAATATTAACTTCAATTCCTGGAACATCTCATATGGTCCATGACGTTCAAAACGTCTTTGAAGTCCCGATTCTAAGCCATAAAGCATGGTGCACAAAACTATCAAGTAGTCATCATAATGAGCTAGGCAAACGTTCATAACGTCTGCATATGCTCCTGCAATAGGTTTTTCACCTAGCGGTGCATCAAGGACATAATTCTTCTGTGCAGCAATGAGGATTAACCTCAGATCACCGATCAAATCCGCAACATTGCTACTAATTTTTCAACACAGTTTTCTCTAGGAACATATCAAAATAAACATATGAAAGCAACAACGCGAGCTATTGATCTACAACATAATTTGCAAAATACTACTAGGACTAAGTTCATGATAAATTAAAGTTCAATTAATAATATTACTTAAGAACTCCCACTTAGATAGACATCCCTCTAATCCTCTAAGTGATCACGTGATCCAAATCAACTAAACCATGTCCGATCATCACGTGAGATGGAGTAGTTTCAATGGTGAACATCACTATGTTGATCATATCTACTATATGATTCACGCTCGACCTTTCGGTCTCCGTGTTCCGAGGCCATACCTGCATATGCTAGGCTCGTCAAGTATAACCTGAGTATTCCGCGTGTGCAACTGTTTTGCACCCGTTGTATTTGAACGTAGAGCCTATCAGACCCAATCATCACGTGGTGTCTCAGCACGAAGAACTTTTGCAACGGTGCATACTCAGGGAGAACACTTCTTGATAATTAGTGAGAGATCATCTTAAAATGCTACCGTCAAACAAAACATAATAAGATGTATAACAGATAAACATCATATGCAATCAAAATATGTGACATGATATGGCCATGATCATCTTGCGCCTTTGATCTCCATCTCCAAAGTACTGTCATGATCTCTATCGTCACCGGCACGACACCATGATCTTCATCATCTTGATCTATATCAATGTGTCGTCACATGGTCGTCTCGCCAACTATTGCTCTTGCAACTATTGCTATCGCATAGCGATAAAGTAAAGCAATTATTTGGCACTTGCATCTTATGCAACAAAGAGACAACCATAGAACTTCTGCCAGTTGCCGATAACTTCAACAAAACATGATCATATCATACAACAACTTATATCTCATCACGTCTTGACCATATCACATCACAACATGCCCTGCAAAAACAAGTTAGACGTCCTCTACTTTGTTGTTGCAAATTTTACGTGGCTGCTACGGGCTTAGCAAGAACCGTTCTCACCTACGCATCAAAACCACAATGATAGTTTGTCAAATAGACTCCGTTTTAACCTTCGCAAGGACCGGGCATAGCCACACTCGGTTCAACTAAAGTTGGAGAAACTGACACCCGCCAGCCACCTGTGTGCAAAGCACGTCGGTAGAACCAGTCTCGCGTAAGCGTCTGGCGTAATGTCGGTCCGGGCGCTTCATCCAACAATACCGCTGAACCAAAGTATGACATGCTGGTAGGCAGTATGACTTATATCGTCCACAACTCACTTGTGTTCTACTCGTGCATATAACATCAACGCATAAAACCTAGGCTCGGATGCCACTGTTGGGGAAGGTAGTAATTTCAAAATTTTCCTATGCACACACAAGATCATGGTGATGTATAGCAATGAGAGGGGAGAGTGTTGTCTACGTACCCTCGTAGACCGAAGCGGAAGCGTTGACGCAACATAGAGGAAGTAGTCGTACGTCCTCCCGGTTCAACCGATCCAAGCACCGTTACTCCGGCACCTCCGAGTTCTTGACACACGTACAGCTCGATGACGCACCCGATCTCCGATCCAGCAGAGGCGCGGGGGAGTTCGTCACAAGACGACGGTGTGGTGGCGATCTTGATGTTCTCTGTCGCAGGCTTCGCCTAAGCACCGCTACAATATGACCGAGGTGTAATATCGTGGAGGGGCACCGCACACGGCTAAGGAACGACCTCAATGATCAACTTGTGTGTCTAGGGTGCCCCTACCCCGTATATAAAGGAGGGAGAGAGGAGGTGGCGGCCCAGGGGGCGCCATAGGGAGGGAAACCTACTCCAAGTAGGTTTCCTCCTTTTCCTAATCCAAGTTAGAGGGGGAAGGAAGGAGTAGTACTAGTAGGAAGGAAGAGGGGGAAGGAGAGAAGGAAATGGGGGGCCGGCCCCACTCCCAATTCGGATTGGGCTTGGGGGGGCGCGCCCCCCTCCCTTGCTCCTTCTCCCTCCCTTCCAATAGGGACCAATAAGGCCCATATACTTATCGGGGGGTTCCGGTAACCTCCCGGAGCTCCGGTATATTCCCAAACTCTCCCGGAACCTTTCCGGTGTCCAAATATGTCCGTCCAATATATCAATCTTTATGTCTCGACCATTTAGAGACTCCTCGTCATGTCCGTGATCATATCCTGGACTCCGAACAAGCTCCGGTACATCAAAATATATAAACTCATAATATAACTGTCATCGAAACCTTAAGCGTGCGGACCCTACGGGTTCGAGAACTATGTAGACATGACCTAGAACTATTCCCGGTCAATAACCAATAGCGGGACCTGGATGCCCATATTGGCTCCTACATATTCTACGAAGATCTTTATCGGTCAAACCGCATAACAACATATGTTGTTCCCTTTGTCATCAGTATGTTACTTGGCTGAGATTCGATCGTCGGTATCCAATACCTAGTTCAATCTCGTCACCGGCAAGTCTCTTTACTCGTTCTGTAATGCATCATCCCGTAACCAACTCATTGGTCACATTGCTTGCAAGGCTTATAATTATGTGCATTACCGAGAGGGCCCAAAGATACCTCTCCGACAATCGGAGTGACAAAACCTAATCTCGAAATACGCCAACTCAACATGTACCTTCGGAGACACCTGTAGTACTCCTTTATAATCACCCGATTACGTTGTGGACGTTTGGTAGTACCAAAGTGTTCCTCCGTAAGCGGAGTTGCATAATCTCATAGTTACAGGAACATGTATAAGTCATGAAGAAAGCAATAGCAACATACTAAGCGATCAAGTGCTAAGCTAACGGAATGGGTCAAGTCAATCACATCATTCTCCTAATGATGTGATCCCGTTAATCAAATGACAACTCTTTTGTCCATGGCTAGGAAACATAACCATCTCTGATAAACGAGCTAGTCAAGTAGAGGCTTACTAGTGACACTATGTTTGTCTATGTATTCACACATGTATTATGTTTCCGGTTAATACAATTCTAGCATGAATAATAAACATTTATCATGAAATAAGGAAATAAATAATAACTTTATTATTGCCTCTAGGGCATATTTCCTTCACGGCCATTGCCGGCCTCGGCAACAGCCGTGAGCAGGTCTTCACCCAGATCTGTTCCAATGGCCTCCAACAAGCGTCTTGTGCACGGATCAACCAGCCTGGCAGTCGAGGCCGCCAAGCCGGATCTTAGTTCCACCAGCCTGCTTTGGCATGCGGCCTCGAAGCATTAAATCCAGAGGGATCCGACTTGAAGCTGTCGACGCACGCAACCGCCGAATCTTGCACAGGACGCAGCCGCATACCGCGCCGCGAGAACACCACCATAACGTCGTCGCGCTGACCGCACGCCGCCGCCAGGAGCGCCCATTGCCACGCCGCCGTGCCCCACGCAAGCCCAGCGCCTTCCATCGATTGGGCCGTCCTGTGTCTGCCAAACGACGAAGGGGACAGGCGTCCCGCCGCCGCCCGCGCCAGGCAGGCTTTGCCGGCCGGCGCGCTTGGGCGGCGGCGAGGGTACTGGAGGAAGAGGGGGGACGGGGACCGGCGACGGCGGGAGGCCACCCCTGTCACCCGCGGGAGGGCACAGGAGGCATACAACCATTTTAGTATGAGTACCAAGATAAACATGGTCCTTAGAATTTTTTAAATGAGTATCAAGATATGTATTGATGAGTGGTTCCACCACTAAACACGGTCCTTTTTAAATGAGTATGAAGACAAGATATTTATTGACGAGTGGTTCCACCACACACTAAGCTTGATCCTCATAAATGGGGAAAAATCCCTGTGCATCACTTGTCAATTCTGGGAATTGAACTCGGGTCGTTGGGCTGCACAACCGCATACTCAACCACTGAGCCAAGGCTCTCTCTGCAATGGAAGTATGTGTTACTTTGTATTGGATGACTTTTCTTATACAGATAAAAAGCAAATTAGCTATGAGACTGCCTAAACATCAGGCGACTGTTTTTGACAGTTTTTCTGTAAATTCTGTTGAGCATCATCTTCTACCTCTATCTCAGGCACACTGTTCATCTTCTTCGTCTCATAGTCTTCCTCTGTCGCCATACAATCCAAGCCGAACCGCCTGGCGCCACCTAGGTCTAGCGGTGTTGTCACGCCTCTCCGGCTTGCCTGAGCCACGCGTTTCGCCATGACCGCTCAATCATCCCTTTAAACCCCTATCTTTCCGGCATCAATAGCCAACGCAAACCTGCACCCTAACCTGTGAACCATCTTCCTCCTCTACGGCTGTGACGGCAGGCGGTTTTAGAATATTTGGGAAAATTGGCACTAACTCTAATTTTATCAAGGCATGTTAGCAAGCTAATTGGGTACTGTATTCAGAAAGATATTAAGGGAGATGTATGGGACGCGGATTTCATGAACATGGTTCCACGTGCACCTCTTATGAATAGTAAATTAAGAAAAACGAAAAATCTGATTTTTTTTTTTGTAACACACATAGGCGACCAGTATACCTGCATATGAGTTTCATAAAGAAATGACATTCGTGGTATTTTGGATAAAAATGATAGAATCGGCCAAGTTTGATACTGTAAAGTTTCAGATTTTTTTTGAATTTTCCAAGTATTTCTTTCGAACTGTACTAGTTCGTGCGTGCGCGTGGATCCATGTCCACCTTGCTATTTTCGAGATATGGGATGTACATATAATACAGTTATATTCATTGTGAGAAAAAAGGGACTAATTTCTTGTTTGTGGCACCTATGTAAATCACACAACCCCCGTCCATTTTTCATATGTTAGCATCATCCAGCCAGAGTTTACTAATTAGGTAATGCTTTGATGTGCATGTCAAATGCACATGTTCCCTTATTTTTCTATTTGATTACTATAATTGCAAATGCACATACACTTATTTACTTGAAACGGTGATATATGAAAACCGATCCTAACTTAGATTCTAAGTTTACCAAAGGCATGCCAATAAGTTAATTATGCACTTCATTCAAAAAGAAATTAAAAAAGACAATTGGTATATAATATGGTGATATTCCTTTATGAGAAAATAATGCACTAATTTCTTGTCGTGACATGTACCAAAATTAGAGACAACAATTAATTATATTTTCGTCTGTTAGCATCATCCAACCACAGATTTAGTTAGCTAATGCTTTATATGAGTTCCCGTCTTATTTTGCTATCTGATCACTAAAATTGTAAATGAATATAATCTTATTTACTTTACATAAAGATATGTCATTTGGGCTTTTTTTTTCAGGCTTTCATTCTCGAATGGTACGTGCCAAGTCATTAAAGCACCAACATACAATGAGGAGAAGAGAGAAGTAAAACCTTATCTAGGGATATCAAAAAAAGGGGTGTACTTTGGAGTAATTGAAGGGGCGTCCCGACTGCTGGTGTGGATCCTCACTGAATATTCAAGTGGACAGATGGAGTGGATTTTAAGGCATCAGGCTGGTCTTTCACATTGTGGCCAACACATAAGAAAATATTTTAGCAATACGAACACACCCTGGATGGTACACGATGTGCCTGATCATGAAGATGTCGATGCTGCTACAACTCTATCCAAAGAGAGATTTGAGTGGGATTCTGACAATGATGATTTTTTTACAATTAGATTCGGTGCTGATAGCGATTGGGTACACTTTGCGATTCTTGGATTTCATCCTTACAAGGAAGTTGTCTATCTGTCTGCTGATATGTTTGACGTGGTGGCCTACCATTTGAGTGACTCAAAGATTCAATATCTTGGCTACTCACGCCCAAAAAGCTACTACCGTAACTCGACAAATGGCATATATGAGTCATTTGTCTATACTCCGCGAATGGTAGGCGAACTCGAGGAAGAATGTGTTGTAGCTTGTGTTGAAGATTAGCATTGATTAGGTACAATGCATGCAACTGAATAATACGATATCTTCGTCTCCGCAGTATTCGGTTAACGCTAAACCCTAGCTTGTTTTTCTTTTATTGTCCCATGTAAAACCAAGATTACGATGGTCTGATCTTTGCCTCGGCAGGTGACCCATTCCTCTTTTAGGTCGATGAACTGATTTTCTTTTTGTAGCGCCCCTCCCTTAGATTGATGGAGCCCGTGATGCAGCCCAAAACATTTTATGTTTTTGGTAAGCTAGCATAACAAAAGGGCAGCCCCAGTGCATGTAGCTCCCGCTTGCGCAGGGTCTGGGGAAGGGTCCGACCACTTCGGGTCTATTGTACACAGCCTTTCCCTACATTTCTGCAAGAGGCTGTTTCCAGGACTTGAACCCCAAGGCAGCAGCTTTACCACTGCGCCAAGGCTCCCCTTCTAAGCTAGCATAACAAGTTTTTCTAAAAAAAACTAGCATATGAAGTTATGCTTAATTAGAGTCAACAAAGTAGTCGATCTGAGCTAAAACAGGATTTGGGCCACTAATTGCTCTGCACTTTTATTGTTGTTTCATCTTTGAACAATATCCCTAATGATAGCAATGTTTTAATGGCAGAATAATATGCTTGCCATGTTGTTCGTCAACCATGTCTAGATTCTAGATCACTAATATTTGGATGGTTGATATCTCTGAATCTGGATCCATGATGCCCTGAATTTTCTCTGGCATAACACTCTCGTGGTCTCTTTTGCTGGATGTATAGAGCTGAGGCACACCCTCTTTCTTAAATTATTTAGATTATGTTTATTGGCTGTCAATTTTTTTAGTAATGTTCATTACCATGCTGCATCTTGGTAATCTACAATGTCGAGCGATCTTTTGCCCTAAACAATCTGCATAAATATAGCTAGAACAAATTCACATGTACATTATTTGGTTGGAATTCTCGAGTTTGATTTGGAGAGGCACAACCTAGCCATGAAAGGTTTGCTGACACATTTGGATGCTGGGAGTGGGAACGACTACCGGTACTCGATTATCTAAACAGATGACGGTGGGCTGGGTTTCCTCTATCTATCAGGATCAAGTGCCCATATATGGAATAGGAAGACCCAACATGATGGCGTCGTGTCATGGGTGTGGGGAAGAACCATATTGAGCTAGACAAGCTACTGCAACTCCCACCGAATCCACATGAGGGAGGCCATTTAATATTAGTGGTAGGGTAATATGTTGTTCTTGCAGACAATGATTGTCATCTTCGCGATCCATCTTGAGTCGTTGCAGTTCAAGAAACTTTCCAGGCCTAGCAACATTCATTGTTGTTATCCATTCAAATATGAGACCATCAGCCGCCATGCCGCCCGGCTAGCAGGATGGGCCCATGATGGCAAGCAACAGAACAGGTGGCGATGATGGGCAACATGTTATTGTGGGACTTATCGTCGCGCCTGTTTTTAGCTGTTGTTGCATGACATGTCGCTACCACATAGAGAGATTCGGTGGCAATGATGACGAGGATGACTAGAACAACCTCATCAAATCGATGCATCATTCGTCCATCGTGAGATTGTATGCAATGTGGAGTTCCTCGATGTTGCATATGACTCATTCTTCACCCAGTTCAATGTTGTGCCAGATGAACGTGCTTAGGCCATAATGGGAAATCCTAAGTGAGAACTACAAACTTTAACGTTCAAAATCAATTGGAAATCAAGAAATAAAATCTCATTTAAGTCGCAATGCGAGAAAAATAACCATGGGTTAGAGAAAATAAACAAAGAGTTGGAGGTTTGGGACGATTTAGGTGAAGTTTTTTTTGGGGGGGGGGGGGGTATTGATTGCATTGAGCCTTTGCCCCATCGTCGGCTCCTTATGGGCCAGATTTGACACGGCACGAGCAGGAGCGCTTGTACCGCACGCCTTCTTGTGTGAAAACTTTAAATTCTGGTTCGGAATACCTAGTACAAGGGTTGCTACTAAACCCCGTCTTCTCCTATTGAGTTGATGAAGGTTTTCGGCATCCGTTTGGTACGAGTTGGACTTCTTATATTGGACACCGTCTTCCACTTTGGACTTGATGAAGGGTTCGACGCTACTCGGGTACGATCACCGGACCCACCATCTTCCACCCAGCTTCCTATAAAAGATTTCCGGTGCAAATATTCCTTCCACTCCTCTATCAATTACACACCATTCAAGGCTCTCTATGGTATTGAGCCCAACCTTGGGGAAATCGCGCTCTCGAACGTCAAGGCAGCACCCGTCTTCGACATCAAACAATGTGTGTGTGGGGGGGGGGGGGGGACATGATGCACCTGAGGAAATAATTTCTCTGCGCCCGACGCCGCGTCAAGAAGGAGGCCGATTGACATCAGACTGAGCCCTTCTTTGCGATAGAGAACTCCGTCTCGATCAAGCTCTAGCCTTACGCACAGTCCTCCGTCGCCAACTACCCGTACACGAAGCTCACCTACAAATTCTTTGATCCCTTTAAGATCGACGACAAGACCGACTCCCTCGCGTACAAGATTGAGTTGCCGCTGGACAGCCACATCTACCCTATCTTCCATGTGTCGCAGCTCAAGCCGTTCACCCCAACTACACTCCAGTCTTCTCCAAGCTGCCACGGTCGTCGGTACTCTCAGGCCGCGATGACAAACCTGAAGAAGTCGTGGAAAGGCGCATGGACAAGTGCACTGACAACACCATCATTCAACTCAAGGTGAGTTGGCTCTCGTCATCAACGGATGCTACTACTATACCTTGGAGGACTACGCTACACTATGGCGGCGCTTTCCTATAACAACAATCGGGCAAGGCGTTTCAACCACTGCAGCTGGAGCTCCTTCTGCAGTGTCACACCTGCATCCTCTCGCGAAGCAGTGGACTAGAGTTGGGTTGGGCCATCAGGACATGTGAGTGTGGGGCCCGTGTGTAAGCCCTGGAGTGTGTGCTATTTAGTTGTGCGTCTCTGGGAGGAGATGCATGCGTTTTGTGTGATCTCTTAACCTCGCCTGCTCTCTCTTTGTAAGGTCAACTTTAACCGACCCCCTAAAGTTAACGGAGTAAAAGGCTTAGTGGAGTATATATACTTGACTAAGTTTTGGCCGGATCTAACCGATCCCCTAAACTTAGATCCGGCCAAAACTTAGCAGAGTGATTTTTTTTCATTTGCATTTCAATTTCGGCCACTGAAACACATTTCTTTGCTTCTTTATTTCATTTAACGACATTGGATTACATAATAATTCACCGCTTCTTTGCTAGAAGAGTAAGACCAAAGAAAATAAGAACCACAGTTATACATTTTAGAAGATATCCAACTTCCATAGCTGCTCCCACTAGTTGGATTAATATCTTGATGCATTCATTGTTGATATGTGGATTCTCGGTCTTGCATGCTTAATTATTCTTCTTTGATTCTAAAGAAGTAGACATTGTTTCCCCTCTAACTAGAAAATACCCCGCGCGTTGCTGCGGAACTTTGTAGGTTGCATTAGATTAAGATTAAATAGGAAGGTGAATGATTTTTGAAGTAACCAACATTAAAATGCAGCCAGGTTAGAACATTAAAGAATGAAAATCAAAATTAGTATATACACATAGAGTCCTTGACAGATGTCATGACCAGATCTCTCATGTTGTTGCTACAGACTGTACTCATACTGCTATGGTTTCTGAATTAAGACCCCTTGTACCCTCAAAAGTAAAATTCAAAAATTCACATGTACTTGATGTCCGGCGCAACCTCTATGTTTAACGTAGATTTATTAACATGGAGAAAGCTCACTTGATAAAACATATGGAACTGTAATTAACCTGAAAATGTAAGGTAATCAATTTACATGTTGCATATCTTGCAAAAAAAGAGTTTACTTGCTGTATATGGTGAGGAGATAGTTTTGTAACTTTTTTGAATCCAAATTGGCAAAAATCCAATGTTAAAATTTGACTAACTATAGAACGATATATATCCCGAGAAGTATTTTATGGAGAAGTAACATATGTTTGAGCGATACTTGACCATGGCTTAAGTACATTGTTGTGCAACAGTACCATATGCTTATGAATTAAAGGAATCTGTGAGCAAGCTGTGGATAGCTGATTGATAACTAAGAATCAATGACACAAAATGTGGATTAGGAACATACCTGATGAACTTCTTTTATTAAAAAAATGCAAATTATGAACAGCTATAGCAGAGACCGAGGGATCCTAAAGTTTGCATATATAAATTTGGACATGCAAGCCTACTTTAACTTTCATCAAACGCCTTGTGAGTTGTGACACCCTTTTTTCGAGAAAACCTTGTGGACACTGAGATGGAGATACGAAAATTTGTTGTCACAGATAATATGAAAGTGACCAAAACTTCTCTCAAGAGCATCATTTACGCAAATCTACACTGGGCATAGTTATACATGGCCAGCGGCATCACGCATTGCCTGGTGCTCCAAAACAGCGGGCTTGGCTAAAATCATCCAATGGAGTTGGACCCAACATTATGGCGGTAATGACCCTGGCTGTTCCCTGTGTGATGGCGGATGTGTTAGGCTGTTAGCCAAGACACTGACATGTTGCACATAAAAAAATTTACAAACTTGATAAAATATTAATGGATTAGTATATTTGGAGAGATACCTATCTAGTTTTTTGTATGGCAGTGATAGCAAGATCCTGCAATCAGAAAATCATGAAATAAACATAGGCTAGTACTAATAGATTGGGCTTTCTTAGCGGGCATGAGGGTGAAGCTTACCAAATAGGAGTACAACTTAAATTTGCAACTGTTGTGTCTTCATTGTGTTTGTGTTCCTGTTCTATGGTCATCTGAATTTGCAGCCGCTAAGTTTCTGAACTGCTATGATCTCTGAATTTGAAACTGCGGATCAATGCTCCGCATCTGAGTCCTTTTGAATGGAGCAATTGATGGAGTGGGCACACTTGAGTTGTTGAATTGGTACTGTAAGCCAGGAGATTTTCTAGTGCTCACCCCCGTAAGGAAAACATGAAGTGAACAGTCATCCATACTTTTCAAGGAAAAAAAGTTGTGCCTCAATTGATTAGACCATGCTATTAGTAACCTGAAGAAATAACCAATGCACCCGAATCAAGCGTTTTATGATAGAATGTGGTAAAAAAAGTGAAGTTGTTGGAATTGCCTTTCAATACTATTTCTCCGACTCTCCTTTGACATGTGCATGAGGTTGTATTGGTTCTCTGGTGAAGCACCCTGTAATTCTAAAGAAAACTCGAGGTCGATCCAGCGCTGCTGCAAGCCATGGCTATTAATGGAGGCCCTACCCTGCTTTACCATCAGCACATACCTTCGAGGCAGAAAAGAAAGTTGTCCACCAACTGGGCACTTGGCCGGCGCGGCATCCACTCCATGGTTGAGTTGCTGGGCAGAGCATCCTTCCAGGAGAGACTCCAGCGGCCAGTTTGATTCCGCCTACAAACATAGGCCATGACCCGGCATGCTGCAGACTCCTATCCATGCCTTCCACAAACGAAGCAGGTTCGACGGAGGCCACCAAGGACAGTGGCGGGGGAGGAGGTCAGGCTGCGCCGGCAGAGGCGGAGGAGAGGTGCCGCGGACCGATGACCGTGCCAGAGGGGCAGACCACACGCAGAGATCTATTTCCAAGGGAAAAGAATGGTCCTTTATTCAGAGAGAGAGAGGGAGGGGAAACAGAAAGGATGGTGGGTTATTCAGGGAGAGAGAGGGAGGGGAAACCGAAAGGATGGTGGGTGGCAGAACGATTGGGATTTCTTGCCTGTTTGCGAACTGACACCATTGGGCTTCGGCCATAATTTAAGACTGGAACAGAGCGACGACATGCAAGTCTGATGCATGCGGTTAGTTAAACAAATTAAATTTTAATCACACGATTTCTTGTCAACCTATGGTGGGCCCCTCCGGTAATTGCTGACTTGTGATTGGCTGATATATGATGGCATGGCATGCTGAGTTGGACCATTTGCATGTTAAGAGAATACCTTGTAGTGGGGAGCAACTTCTTAAGAATGTAAGATTTCTTCTCTGTTCGCACATTTAGTCTCATGTTTAGCCTGAATTCTAGCAACTTGTGCTATCAATAGATCGATGTATTCTTCTTCCCAATACTAAAGCGAGCATCCATCATCCTACACATAGATGAGCATCAATGAGTTACCAAAATTGAACCGAATCTGGTGAAAAACCGAATCAAAACAAGAACATACCCCATCGTTTGTGCATTTGAAGAACACCCATCCGGGATGTTGCGGTGTGGTAGAAACTTTGCGCATCACTTGTCTTGTGCAGTCATCGCACTGTATGACCGGCAGCTGCAAGTCGGTGAGCCGCTACGTGAGCGCCAAGACCGGGTGACGGGCGACCGTGTATTTGCTGGCGAACCAACGGCAGGAGCGATTAGAGTGGCTAGAGGAAGAGCCGGTACCTGCATGCAGCGCATGATAAATTGTGATCCAAAATTATACTGTGTTGGACTAGACGTAGTACAACCGGTGTGGGCCTTTGCGTTGACGTCGACGCGTACGAGTACAACTCGTTTACTTGTCCTCCAAGGACTCTCATGTATTGCCCTCTTATATACCCCATGTAGTCGCACCTCAGACGGCATATCGTCTCGTGCTTGTAATACTCCTCCTCATAGTGATTGCGCCTTCGTGCGTCCGTGGTTTTCTCCCGTAAGGGTTTCCACGTAAAAATCCGTGTCTCTCGTGTCTCGTTTATTTCTCGTTATTATCTAACAGCGCAGAGGCTTTGCCGGGGCTGTGTGGGCTGCTTCCCTGCCAATCCATGGCAAGGCGCAGCCGCCGGTGGCTGGAAATGCCAAATCCGGCAGCGGCGACAACAGTCGCAGATCCCCTCGATTTTTGGCCACCAGCGAGACAAGGAGGTGGTGGAGGACACCGACGGAGGCCTACAAGGCTTACCCGGTGGCCTAACGGTCTAGCGGGAAGGGGGTGTGGTAGGAGGGGCGGCGGGGGTGTAGATGCGGAGCGGGAGGGGAGGGATAGGCAGTAGAGGGGAGCCGCATCGTTTTACTTGGTGGGGCAAAGTGGGAGTAAAAATAGGGAAACTTGTAGGGAGAGGAGTAAAATTATACTCCGTTAGGCCGGATTGGGGATCGGCTAGGTGCCACTGCCAGTTAGTTGAGTAAAAAGCAAAATATATTCTACTAACCGGTTATAAGGGATCAGTTAGAAATGTCCTAATCGCACCTAATTCTTCCCATGCAACTCTATCTCACCCACTCCTTCAGTTCCCCCTTGCACGATCTGTTCTTCCAGATCGGGTCTTTTTTTTAACACATTACAGACACGAGCCCTTATATATACGCAAATACACTCATCCATATGAACGGACACCCTATCCCTATGAGCATCTTCGAGAGACCAAGCCAGCATATCATCTTGAGATTTTACGACGTTATCGTAGACACCTCGTTGTCGACGGGAATGCGTCCTTCCACTAAACACGCATTGCCGGAAATCCTGAAATAATCCAGGATAGATGCAAGCACCAGGACTTGAAGCCTATTGCATTGTGGATACCACTGTCCACCTAACCATCCAACCACACGTTGGTTCGCAGATCGGGTCGTTACATGGTTGTATACCAGTATATAACCTTTTTTCAGTTGAGTATATATTTTTTTGAAGAGTTTTTCAGTCTATTTTCTAAAAGAGTTGTATTGATTTTTTTTTAGGTTAAAACGTTCTGGGCTTTATTCCAACTATAAAAAAAACATTCTGGGCTTCAGTCTCATTTCCGGTGTAAGTTTGGGCCGATCCACTTCATTCCATCCACACACACCGCACCACATCCCGCATGGCCGCATGAGGCATGAGCTGTGAGGAGAGCCAGATGACGGCGGGCCTCCCTTTGCCGGCGGCGCCGCCGCTGGAAGACGATGACCTGCTCACCGAGATCCTCCTCCGCCTCTCCCCGCTGCCGTCCTCACTCCCCCGCGCCTCTGCCGTCTGCACGCGCTGGTGCCGCCTCATCTCCGACCCCAAATTCTTCCCCCGCTTCCGCTTCCGCCACCGCCGCAACCCTCCCCTCATCGGTTTCCTCCTCATGGAAGAGGGCATGTGTCGTGTCTTCTTCAGACATTCTCTGGAGGCCCCCGATCGTGTCCCCACGGAGCGATTCTCCATGAAGTACGACGACGGCGACCAGATCGCCAACTGCCGCCATGGCCTCGTGCTCATCTTCCCTCGAGAGATGGACCAGGTCCTGGTCTGGGACCCTGTCACGGGCGACAAGCACTGCATTGCCGTTCCCTCATGGCTTGACATGGAGGAGACCCAACCAAGGGGGCGGTGCTTCACGCTGCCGGAGTAGATCACCACTTCCAGGTTGTCCTGGTAGCCATCGATGGTGCACGAGCCATCACCTACGTTTACTCATCGGAGACCGGCATATGGAGCAATCTCTTGGAAGCACCGCTTCCATACAAGCCTGGGGATTCCCTCCTCTCATCGGAGACGGTGAACGGCCCATGGAGTTTCCTCGCCTCATCTCCGGTGTTCTTCACTAGTAGGCCAGCTGCTATGGTTGGGGATTCCCTTTATTGGCTACTTTCCAATGGCATCCTTGAGTTTGATCTAGATAGGCAGAGTCTAGCTATGATATCTGTGAGAGAGGACATGCGTGTCAAAAGCTTCACCAACATCTCGATTATGCAGGCAGAGGGTGGTGGGCTTGGTTTACTCACTCTGTCAGGCTTCCATGCCCAATTGTGGAAGAGAGAGACCAATTCTGATGGTGCTGCTTCATGGATCATGGGAAGAACTTTTGAACTTGACAAGCTAATTTCCCTTGATTCAGAGAAGAAGATGGGGCGTGTATTGGTAGCAGGGTTTGCGGAGTACAATAATATGGTGCTCCTGTGTACACCTATTGGACTCTTCATTGTCCAGCTTCAGTCATTGGAATTCAAGAAACTCTCTGAAACCCGCATCCCCTTTCACTATCATCCATTTGAAAGTGTTTACCCTGCAGGTAATGGCATGCCTTTACACTTCGGGTATGACAAAATGAAGTTAAATTTTTTATAATTGGTTGACGGAATCCCGCTCACTTGTCTATTTTCCTGCTTCCTGATCTCTTCAACATATAGCCTTTTTTTGTAGTGTTTCTGTTCCAATGTTTACGTGCTGGTGTTTTATGTGATGCTTGTGATCTGATTCACATCTCGTTCTGATAGCCAGTGTCTGTTTT
The DNA here is from genome assembly GCA_021437245.1 of Aegilops speltoides. Lineage (NCBI taxonomy): Eukaryota > Viridiplantae > Streptophyta > Magnoliopsida > Poales > Poaceae > Aegilops > Aegilops speltoides. The sequence continues at coordinate 34,162,340 of CM038146.1, read as the reverse complement.
ATATGCATGTCACCAGTTCAGCTTCCATATCCAGGTGATGGATGTCATCAATGTATTGTACTATCTGCTTTGTCAAACAAATATGTAGGGATGTTCTCCTAATATTAATGATATTAACACCATTGAACTGTAGTGCGAGTCAGAGCTAGCAAACTTTCTTTAACAGTTCGTTATACGAATATCATATCATAAAATAATAAACACCGAGATTGGCAGATTCTTTCTGTAATGGTTGAGCTAAGTTTCAAGTTGCCTGCATCTTGGCATATGAAAGAATTTTTATAAGGGCACATAGTTTCAGTGCAGTTTTTCTCAAGATATGATAGCTAGCTTAAATAAACTGAAATGTCAAGTAGGCAATTGAGAGCTTGGATCTGAGGGAGATAGAGCTTTCTGGCAGAAAGTTTACCTGGGCTAATGCTCTGCCAAACCCAACATATGAAAAGCTTGATCGTGTTCTGGCTAGTGTAGAGTGGGAACATAAATTCCCTCTGGTTACGGTACAAGCTTTAACGAGAGGCATATCCGATCACACACCACTGTTTGTGGACTCCGGGGAGTCCAACTATGTGGGAAACAAGAACACTTTCTCATTCGAGATGGCCTGGTTCGAACGTGAAGGTTTCTTAGACCTCGTTGCCAGGGAATGGGATAAGGGGGGTGGAGGTAGGACGGCGGTTGAACGTTGGCAGAACAAAATAAGGCACTTAAGAAGTTTCTTACGAGGGTGGGCTAAGCACCTAAGTGGGGCTTATAAGATCGAAAAGGATAGACTCCTCGCTCTTACTCAGGCCCTAGATACAAAAGCTGAATCTTCGATTTTGCTACCCGCCGAGCTCCAGGTTAAGAACGAGGCTGAGAAGAGGTTGAAAGAACTTCTCCGCGAGGAAGAGTTGAAGTGGGCGTTGCGCGCTAAGGTCCGCAAAGTAGTCCAAGGGGATGCCAATACTCAATTCTTTCACCTGATTGCGAATGGCAAGCACCGTAAGAAACATATATTCCAGCTTGAGCAAGATGAAGGCACTATCATTGGGCAGGATTATCTCAAAACATACATCACTGAGTATTATAGACAGTTATTCGGGCCGCCGGAGGTTAATTCCGTGTCCTTGGATGAGTCTAGGACTGACGATGTTCCTCAGCCGTCGGTAGCCGATAATAAGATTTTGCTGGCCCCATTTACGGAGAAGGAGGTGTTTGATGCTATTGCGCAAATGAAAAACAATAAGGATCCCGGACCGGATGGGTTTCCGGCTGAGTTCTATAAAAAGTGCTGGCACATTATTAAGGGAGATCTGTTACCTATGTTTACCGATCTTTTCTCGGGACAGCTACAATTGTTTCACTTGAATTTTGGAACTATCACATTACTCCCTAAGAGAACGGAGGCTGTGCGCATTGAGCAGTTCAGGCCGATTTGCCTACTCAATGTTAGTTTCAAAATATTCACCAAGGTCGGGACGAACAGGCTCTCACAGATTGCGCTTTCTGTGGTGCAACAGTCCCAAACTGCTTTTATGCCGGATAGAAACATCCTTGAAGGGGTGGTTGTCCTGCATGAAACGCTCCATGAAATTCACTCTAAAAAATTAGATGGAGTAATTTTTAAGGTGGATTTCGAACAGGCGTATGATAAGGTTAAGTGGCCATTCCTGCAGCAGGCATTGCGTATGAAAGGTTTTGATGATGTCTGGCGCCACCAGGTGGAATCTTTTACGCAAAAAGGGAGTGTTGGTATTAAAGTAAATGACGATATAGGTCATTACTTCCAAACTCACAAGGGCCTTAGGCAAGGAGATCCAATGTCCCCTATCTTGTTTAACATCGTGGTGGATATGTTAGCAATTTTGATAGGAAGGGCGAAGGACAATGGACAAGTGGGTGGCCTAGTACCTCATCTGGTTGATGGAGGTGTATCTATCCTTCAATACGCTGATGATACAATAATCTTTATGGAGCATGATTTGGCCAAGGCGAGAAATATGAAGTTGTTACTATGCCTCTTTGAAAAATTATCGGGGTTGAAGATCAATTTCCATAAGAGCGAGTTGTTCTGCTTTGGGAGAGCCAAAGACGAACAAGAGTCTTATAGGCAATTGTTTGGGTGCGAGTTGGGAAGTTTACCTTTGTCCTACCTTGGCATTCCGATACATCATCGTAGGCTAACTAACAAAGAGTGGAAGTGTATCGAGGATCGATTTGAGAAGAAACTGAGCTGCTGGAAGGGTAAGCTCATGTCATACGGAGGCCGGTTAATCTTGATTAACTCGGCGCTCACAAGTATGCCTATGTTCCTCTTATCTTTCTTTGAGGTTCCAGTGGGTGTTAGGAAAAGACTGGACTTCTATCGATCACGTTTCTTTTGGCAGGGTGATGAGCACAAATGAAAATACCGGCTTGCTAAGTGGGACATTATCTGTCGACCCAAAGACCAAGGTGGGCTTGGTATTGAGAATCTAGAAGTTAAGAACAGATGCCTTCTTAGTAAGTGGTTGTGGAAGCTCACGTCCGGCACTGAAGCAATGTGGGCGCAAATCATTCGCAGCAAGTACCTCCAGACTAGAACGTTATCACAGGTATCAGTTAGGCCGTCTGATTCGCCTTTCTGGAAGGGACTAATGAAAGTCAAAGTATTACTGTTCAATAGGACAAAAGTGGTCCTTGGAAATGGTGCTACTACACGTTTCTGGGAGGATTCTTGGCTGGGAGACTCACCCTTGGCTATGCAATATCCGTCTTTATATCGTATTGCTCAACGACGTGAGGTGTTCGTGGCAACGGTATTTCAGACTATCCCCCTTAATATTCAGTTTAGACGGTCGTTAGTGGGCAATCGCTGGGAGGTTTGGCTCCAGTTAGTTAGGAGACTAATGGAGGTACAACTCTCTGACCAACCTGATGTATTACGCTGGAAGTTGACCAAGACTGGAGTATTTACAGTGAGTCAATGTATCTTGATGTTATTAACTCAAGTGCCATTCCGACGTCCAAAAAGGTATGGGATGTTAAAGTTCCTTTGAAAATAAAAGTGTTTATGTGGTTTGTTCATAAACAAGTCATTCTCACAAAGGACAATTTGATAAAGCGTAATTGGACAGGAGCTACTAGGTGTAGTTTCTGCGATCGAGATGAGACAATTAAACATCTCTTTTTTGATTGCCCGCTAGCTAAGGTTCTATGGCAGACGGTGCATATTGCTTTTAATATTACTCCACCCACTATGGTTACCGCTTTATTTGGGACTTGGCTTAATGGGATTGATTCTGCATTAGCAAGGCATATTCGGGTGGGAGTTTGTGCGTTGATGTGGACCATCTGGTTGTGTAGAAATGATTTGGTTTTTAACAGAACATCACGAATTCATTTTTTGCAGGTTCTATTCCGAGCTACAGCATTGATCCGTTCGTGGTCGTTACTCACTCCGATGGAGGCCAGGGAGCATTTGGTTACTGGGTCTACCCTATGGGAGATGGTTGCTCGGGTTATCTTCAACCGGTTTGGATGGCAGTCATGTAATAGGATAGGCAATTAGTTTTCCTATCTTCTTTAGCCAGCCGGTTGTGGCATTTTATTTCTGGCTAGTCTGTGTTTCTAGCCTCCCGCGGTCGAGATGGGCTGCATTTCCTTTGTTTGATTTTGAGACTATGGAACCTTGTATGCACGCTTTGCTGCTTCGATTAATAAGAGGGCCGTATGCATCACTCTAGATGCAGAGGCCGGGGTACCCCCCCTTTTCAAAAAAAAGGCAACTCAATAGGTACATTTGGAAGCTTAAAGCTAGCTCAGTTTCTTTTTATTCAATATTACTATCTCTGTTAATGTTGATAATAATCTGAAATCGATAATGAAGAATTTATCTGAAATTTATGGTTTTTTATTCGAACGTTTTTAAGTTGCAAGTGAAAAGTCTGTTTGTGTGAGGGAGAACTAAAGAATTGAGTTCATTTCTTTTTTAGGCTAAGTTTATTTGAAGTAATGAAATCTGAATAGTCATGCATGATCCCTTTTTTGCTAGGATTTATTTGTATGATCCTTTGGCCTTTTCTGACTGGTTAATAGTCTGGGTGTGCATGCTCTTCGTTTTCTATGATATTCATTTTTATATATCATTTTCGGAATATTCTTTAAATTTGACAGTAGATGTGGTTTATTTATCTATTCCTCCTGTTCTATCAAAACTGTCATTTTTTAAACTATGGTTGTGAGTTTATCTAAATATGTATTTGAATTATCCTCTTATCTATTTGACTTTTTGTTGCAATGCCATTGGTCGTTTGACTTCTTATACTTACAGAGACATGCATTGGTGGTGGACATGATGCAGCTGATCTTCCACCTGATACATAAGATGAATCCTGCCAGATTATCATAATGTACTGGTTGAGCAGGTAAGTTTATCTTCTGCATGATGTATGTTAGCTATTGAAACTGTTCCTTAAGAAAATGTACTGTTTTCCTTTTTACTACCATGTCTCAAGTACCAAGTTGCAAGAGAGGACTCTTAAGATATTCTCTACAACACTCTTTGCTTAGCTCCAATGCTTGGTCAGTAGGCTGTGTCTTGAATCTTTGCTCCAAGCGTTGCTTCGTCATCCCTTCCTCAGCAGTTCTCTTCCTCATGCCTTCACCCACCTGCCCTCTGCTTTATTTGCTGATGTTTTACATACCAGCCCTCTCTACTGGATGTGTTCTTTCCCTTGCCAAACGGTTCCATCCAGCTGCCTTGTTTTTAGTTACCTCCTCAGTACTCCCCCGGTTGCTTCTGGTAGTGTGAGTTCTTCCCCCTCTAGCTCCTCTGATGACTAGTGAACAAGGACCCTTCCACATTCTCTGTTTGTGCATATGCTCGTGCCTGCTTAGAGATGAGAATGATATCATGCTAAGTAAGTAGCAAATGAACTACTTACACTTCACTGTGCTTCTGGGAGACATTTTTGTTTAACTTCTACTTGTTGATACATTGGCTTTTAACTCTTTTTTCAGGGAAAGCCTTTAACTCTTATTATGTTCTTGTGGAGGATCTATTAAGTCACAGTGTAACTTGCATGTTGGTCCCGTCTATGCAAGTAATTGATAAGTAGCAGTACATGAGCATTTGTTTAAAATGTCCGACTTATAGGTTTGCCATTTACAATCCTACTTATTCTGGATCGTTGGGATACCTGGTGAAGAAACCATTATCAAAATACTTGAAGAGTATTTCTGGAAGTATCCCGACGAGGCTATGAGCTAGTCATATGTTTATACTTTACTGCTCCATGAGCTCCTCATATGCCCACTATTTTTCCGGACGGCCTCTACTCAGACTAGTGTGACCAAATAATTCTAATATTTGAAGTTAAAGTGCACTACCACACTGCAAATTACCTATCGATGTTCTATGTTTGAGATGTTGAGATTGCTTTTGTCACAATTTCCACTCTAACATTTTCCGTTTGAGTCATACAACACCAATAGCTTTTCCTGAATGATAGTATAAGTTTCATTGATCGGTGATATTTGCTCTGCAGGTATCTACTTATATTCTGGCAGCTGAGATGCAGAAATGGGCTTTTGGGTGTAATTCCTTCCATTCCTATGCTCGATGTGGAGTGCACTAGTAGGAATCAATATATCGCTTCATTAGCTAACTTAGCTAACTTCTGCCTGTCATCTAATTTCCCTAGACATTCGTCAACTGGCACGAATGTTGATGCACTTGCCGTTGTGATGGGCACACTGTTGATTGACATTTCCTGCTGTTATTTTGTGTGCATGTGTGGCGTGTTTGACTATCTTCCATGTTGTCTGAAGCATGGAGATTTCGACATCAGATTTCTGCTTATGTTCATTGCATAATGCCCCATTTTATGTGCTTTTCTGTTGAGTTTCTAGCTGGTTCCGAGCTTGATATTTGGAGGCTTAGTACTAACTAATAATGAATGTCGAATTGCATACCTGGTACTAGTTGGTAAGGAGCTCTCTGTGTTGAATTGCACCTGCGTTAGCCTGCTACTCTACATAAACAGTTGGCGATTGAACCACGGCTAATTTGGATTGCTTTTTTGCTTTCTTTGTGATGCTGGATTGCTGGGGATGCCTGGATGGGTTGGCTAACGTTTTGATGAGTTTTGAAGAGGCAAAAGTCTCACTTCTTGCTCACAAGAAAAGGCTGAACAATCCGGTTATGATTAAGACGTAAACCAAAGGCGAGACAATATTAGCACCTCTTACACATCGATGACTGCATCTTTGCTTTAAGACTAGCAAACTTTGACTTCAGCGATGTGATGAAGATAGATACAGTGCATTTTATACCTAAAGCTACCCGTTTAACATCCTAATCCTATAGCCTAACAAAGCCTTCTAGATCTGACATTGTATCCTGCGGCCAGGAAATCGTGCTAAGGACCAGCGCCTTGGAGAATAAGCCGCCATCGTAGAAGCCTTGTGTAGGTCGGAGATCCCAGTGCCAAACTATCTCTATAACAAACTTCGGCCAGCTTCCCGCAGCGATAGAGAGAACAGAAAGCACAAAACCACCAGAGGCCGATCTATCACTCGGGGAGACACTCAATTGGAGAATAAAGGACATAGTGTCATTTTAACCCAAAGGCTGTGGAAACAAATTAAGCAAAAAACCCAAAGGACCGCCTTCCACCGTTGAAGTTGTTGGTTGTCCACAATACCACCACCGCGAAGAGCATGATGAAGATGACTATTACCTACACCAACACAAACACATATGAAGCGTCCGCCAAGACCGAAGGCGGTGTCGACATTGCTTCCTAGATTCATAAACTATTAAACACCACATTGCATAAGTGCATTCAAATTTGAATACAAAGAACTGAACTAAAGAAGTCATAATAATTAACGTAGTGATTAAACATCACAATAGCGCATAATTAAACATCAATTGAACTATAAAAGTCAAAGTACTTAACAGAGTGGTTAAGTTTTGTGGGTTTTGGAATTTATATGAATTTTTTGTGTCGGTTTCATGTGGGGGGGGGGCACGAGGGAGGGACAAGCCTGCCCGGTGCGCCCTGGAGGGCGCGCCTCCCAGGCTTGTCGCTTCCTCGTGAGGATTCTGGTCCTTCCTCGAAGCTTCGGGGTCTCTTTTGGTCCATAAAAAATCACCGCAAATTTTCAGCCCATCCCGAGAACTTTTCTCTCTGCACAAAAAACAACACCATGGTAGTTCTGCTGAAAACAGCGTCAGTCCGGGTTACTTCCACTGAAATCATACCAAGACCATATAAAATTGTTGTAAACATGGCATGAATACTTCTTAAATTATAGATACGTTGAAGACATATCAGCGATCTACACCAACAACTTCTCCGCCGTCAACAACTTTTGCCAGCTCTAATCTCTACTTAAACATGGTGCTTCGTGCTATATATTATTAACCAATCATGTATGGTCATCCTGTGATGTTTGAGTAGATTCGTTTATCCTATGGGTTGATTGATGGTCGTGATTGGTTTGAGTTGTATGTTTTATTTTGGTGTTGTCCTATAGTGCCCTCCATGTCGCGCAAGCGTGTGGGATTACCGTAATAGGGTGTTGCAATACATTCATAATTCGCTTATAGTGTCTTGCGTGAGTGACGGAAACACAAACTTGAGTAAGGGGATTGTTGCGTATGGGAGTAAAGAGGACTTGTTACTTAATGCTATGGTTGGATTTTACCTTAATGATCTTTAGTAGTTGAAGAACTTTCTAGAGTTCCAATCATAAGTGCATATGATTCAAGTACGGAAAGTACGTTAGCTGGTCCCTCATATTAAATTACAAAAATGATTACTGGTCTAGTCACCAATTGCGTAGGAACAAATATTTCCCTTTGTGGTACAAAACAACTCTCTACTGAAACAAAATAAATTTTATTATCTCGCAAAGTACTTCTAGTTTTATTCTTTTAAACTTATCTTATTACTCCTACATAGTAGTTTTATTCTTGTTCTAGGTAAGGCGAACATTAAGTTTGCATAGAGTTGTATCGGTGGTCGATAGAACTTGAAGGGAATATTAATTCTACCTTTAGCTACTCGTTGGGTCCGACACTCTTGCTTATCAAAAAGGGCTACAATTGATCCCCTATGCTTGTGGGTTATCAGCGGGAGCTCCGGCACCACCGGGAGAGAGGGGAGAGAGCAGGGTTGCAAACGAGTCGAGTTCGAGCGAGTTGGAGTTGCCTCAGCTCAACTCATATTAAAATTCAAGCAAGCTCGAACTGAGTGAAGCTCTAGATTGAGTTGTAGAACATGACTCGTGCTCAGCTTGTAATGTTTTTGAGCTAATTTCGAGCTAAATGAGATGGTAAAAATAATAAATTTATGGCAATTATTCCAAATAGATAAGGACACAACACAACATCACTTTGTACGGTCATCTCGTCATCTCGGGTGAGCTCATCTTGGTAGCTTGGGCGAACTAACAATAGATGGTAGTCTTGGTGGACAAAAAACAAGAAAATTAACGTGCATATGTTGGAAACTTTTAGAAAAAACAACAGGATATTTAACACATAGTTGATCACGTACCATAATTAGGCATAGATCTTCTCTTCACTTAATTAAGTTTCCATGTTTGCAGGTAAATAAAATGGAGAAAAATCATGGACAACATATATGATAAAAAATTATCTAATTTCTATTTAGTATATGGTGATCATTTAACATAATGATATTATGTTAAGTTATCGAGCTAAAATTGAGTGAGCAATTATTGGCTCAAGATCAGCTCAGTTTTCGGCCGAGCTACATAAAATGCTCAAACTTAGCTTGTTTCTTTTCTAGTCGATCTCGAATTGAGCTAAAAAGCGAGTCGATCTCGAGTAGCTCACGAGCCTCAAGCTTTTCTTGCAGCCCTTCTTTTTCTTTTTTCTTGGCCACCCCCTAGATGGGAGGAGAGTTTCCCCTCTGGTCCTTGGCCGCCATGGCTCCCAGAGGGCAGGAGCCCCTCCGAGATTGGATCTCCCTCTCTGTTTCTCTTGTATTTTGCGTTCCTGTTTTCTGGCCCTTCACCATTTCTTATACTCTTGGAGATCCGTAACTCCGATTGAGCTGAAATTTTAACACGGTTTTTATATGGATATTAGCTTCCTTGCGGCTAAAGGACACCTCCCACTACTAGGGAAAAGCCTAGCAGTAGCACGCGTATTAGGTGTATCAGTAGAGCGGGGCACCGCGCTACTGATACGGCGCTACAGCTAACATGTATCAGTAGCGTGTGCTGACCCACGCTACTGATACGGCACTACAGCCGCACCGCACCGCGCTACTGATACGGCGCTACAGCTAACATGTATCAGTAGCGTGTGCTGACCCACGCTACTGCTATACATGGCTAGCAGTAGCGAGCTTTAGCACAACACGCTACTGCTAATATCTGCAGCGCTTTAATCTAGGGCGCGCTACCGGTAAGGGCGCGCTGCTGCTAACTCTACTCCCCTCGCTACTGTTAGTTTTATTAGTTTTTTTTGCATATTTGTTTTGTATTTGAACAGGCTTTATACAATTTTAGCATATTATACACATACAAATGTAATCATAGCATCAAATCATGTCATCATCATAATCATCATCCAACACAAAGTGATCTCTCATCATCATCTTGAAAATAGCGATACAAGTTCTTGCAACTACATCGTCATCTATCTAAACAATGATATATGCGAGAAGAGCTATCACTATGAGTGAGAGCGGAACTATGCAGTACATGAGTTCGTATCCCTCTCTCGCACTAGCGTGAACCTAAACTAACTACTGGCTGTCGCTCGGAAACTGGAAACCGGTACACCTGGGCCTAACACTCCGGTCACTCGTCGTATACTCCTGGCGTAGCACTGCTTTGCCATCAATGATCTATGCACCTGCATCGTCACATGAGTCGATGATATGCAACGTATATAGTTGAGCAACAGAAAGAGACAGACTTGGCAAAATAGAAGTAACATATCATAAGCATAAATAACAAAGTTCATCGTACCCAAAATGCCCTAACTAGAGTGATTTTTGCTAGTCGAGGAGGACGGTTTAATTACACCACAAATAAAGTTTCGTCGTGCATAACTCAAAGTTTCGTCATACATAAAGTATGGACTAAACGGACATATTGTCACATATTGACAATCATAACATGTCGTTCCATCCATCCAAGTCAGGGAGATAGTCCCCGAGCTTAGTGAAAGGCTTCAAGTCGAGACGCTAAGCGGCTACACATGTTCGGACGTCTTCCCGCGATATTTGCCCTTCGTCGTAGAACAACCCTGTTTTTTCGAGGACCTCCTTCATGATGATTTGGGCAAGTTCGTGCTGGATGTGATAGAACTCAACTCGAAGCTGGTGATCCTTGATATCTCCTACGTTCCTTGCGCATTGCAGAATATGGGCATCCCCGAATCTAGGTGACATGCAAAGGTTCTTCTAATCCCGTCTGTACTCCAGCATGTGGTGTAGGACATAGAATCCATCACTAAGAGTATCAGTCGGTTGCTGGATGCAGCAGAAGTCGGTCTTATGACTGAAGGCAGGCCTGCCGCTCCTCTTCTTCTTGTCCTTGATCTCTCCACCCCGTATGCCGTAGAAAAAGATAGCACTGTCGAGAACAGACTTGATGTGGGTGTAATCCTTTTTGTTCATGTTCTTCGACGAGTCCAAGTAAAGAGCGTGGGAGTATTGGGGGTAAAGGATGATGAGGATGGTGCGCCCGTGGCTGCGCAAAATAAGCACACCTCAAATTAATTAGCCTCATGAATGACTGAAATCGAAGGAAGGATATCCGCATGGATGACTTACAGGGGATGATAAGGCACGAGAATAGTCTCCTTGTCCTTATTGGCGATCATGAAATCGACGATGTAGTCCCTCACGTATTGACGGTGATCTGTGCAGACTGCCAAGAAGCCCTCGTGCATGAAGTACGGGTCAGCGACACAGATATAAGGTATCTGCTCAATCCCAATGATGTAGTTCATGTACAAGGCATAAAGGCGGACAAACATAAAATCCAACTTCTTCAAGTGAAACATGTCGAAGATGTAATCGAATCGAAGGAAGAACTTCTCCGCAGGGAATGAGTCAACGTACAACCTTTTCCGCGGTACGTTAACCACGTAGAGTGGGTATCCTAGATTTTCTGAGGCGATTAGGCTTTTCTCTCTCCGCAGCACATTGTCATGAAGTCTCCTTAGATCGCTGTGTATTGCCTGTACTGATGCCTTAGGTAGGATTGGTTCACCGGGATATGGTATTTCGCCGCACCGCGGACAGGTATACGGTCTTGAACCCTAGGCTGCGGAGGCAGCTGGATCATAGCAGCAGCTTTATTGTTGCCTTTTCTCGCTCTCTTCCGATGCTTCTTTGGTGGAAGGTCGTCTATAGTACGTTCAGGCTCCGGAGGCGGCAATTCAGCCACCGACTCATGACGCTCAAACCCTGAGTACTCATACTGCTGAGTCATCAATCCTCCGTCATCAATGGCACCAATATTGAGATACTGTTGAGTGTCGTCGTCATCCTCATCCTCATCTATGGCGATGTCATCAGCGACAAATGGAGCCTCTTCCTCACCTAGTCTGTTGTCACCCAACACGACAGGCGACGCTAATTGGGTAGATGGGGTGCTGATGTTCATACCTTGCGGAGGCTGCGTGGTCGTGGGTGTGCTCCTGGCCGCCTGCAGACCAAGAAGACTCTTTGGCCACAACAGGACCCACGTCTTGCAATTGCCAAGCCGCCGCGGGGTCTCGTCGTCATCTCCCCCAAGTACCGGAGGAACCTAATTCTCATCGCCCGGTTTGACACTGGCCACGGAAACCTTGAACACGTCAGGGGGGATCGGCCGGCTGTGGAACAATTGTTCCTTCGGCTTCATTATCGCCACCTTCCCCACGTCCACCTTCTGGTTGTTGATGTCGTACAATATGGTGCACGGGGCATCGGCCTGCAAAGACATGTCTGTGATGTGAGACGTCCGAAAGTCAATGGAAACGGAGATTATACATTTATTGAAGAGGGCCGGTGTGACAGGTACCGTGAGGGCGTCGAGCACAGCCAAAGAAGAAGCACCACCGAGCACGTCCGAGATGGAGGACGGTATGAGCAGGTGCAGGAGCCGGTGCAGGAGCAGGTGCAGGTCAGGTGCTGGTGCAACGCTAGTCGAGCTGCTCCCGAATAAGTCGGCAAGGGGAAAGTCAGCTACATCTTTTTCTGGATTTTGCCTGCTCCAACTGACGATAGCCGGAACTAAGACTACCAGCTCCCGTTTTGTGGCAGCTACCGCTATTGCAACTATCTTAGCTGAATTCTTCTCAACCGCAATCTCAACCTTCTTGTCGATGCTTTCTTCAGTTAACCTTCGTCTTTCCTTTCTCTCTTCCGTGGTCTCACCGTATTCTTCCACGTGGCGCTGTCTCCGACACCGTGCACGCGCCCATACGACGATCGAGTGTCCACCGGGAGTTGTTTCAATATGTTCAACTCCCGATTGAATGGGGGTGTCCCACTTGGGCCTCGCCAACGCCTCAGACGTCAAGTCGCTTTCGGCCGCAATCCTGTGCTACTCTCTCTGCAAAACGAACAAAGAACCTTTACAAATATGACTAAACGTGCAGTCAAATTGATCACAAACTAAAATTACCAGTAGTCTCATGAACTCCGTCGTGACCGGGCCCGTCTCGAAAACCTTCTTGAGTGGGTCCCAATGGTACCGGGCCTTGAGGACGTCATGCTCCTACATGACGTTGATCTCCGCCAAGAGGTCTAGGATGCCCAGACTTTCACGTTTCGCGTCCTCCTTGGCCCATATGGACCTCTTCCCCACGTAACCATGGCTTCCAAGGTGGTGGCGCCCCATGTTCCTCTGTTGAAGCCCCTTCATGTACTTCGACTTTTTTGGCATCTTCGGCATCGCAAGCCACCTTGAATATTCGAAATTGCGCTTCCGTGATTGTCAGATTATCCTTTACAATCTTGGAGTAGGGTTCCTTTTTGTTGATGGAGCGTTTCACCCTGACTTTCCAGGCGGCCAACGCGTCGCTAAACTTGGTCATGGCGCGTTTGTTTATCTTCTTCATTGTCGGGTCTTTCTGTGGATCAATATATTCTATTTCATCCCGGCCCGGGAACAAGAATATCTGGTGCAGCAAGGTTAGGAGGGAGTGCTTCATATTTGGCCTCTTCTTTAGTTTCTCATCATTGATGGTGGCGCACGCCCGTACGATGCAGCCTATTTGATTGTTGTAGCAGGAGCGCGCTTCCACAGGCAGTTTTGGCTCAAAATTGCCGTCGTCCACCTCCGTGACCACTAGTCTAGTAGTGAGGAGCTGGTTTGGGCGTCAACATGTCCTCTTCGGTGTTGGTTCTATGGCTTTGCCAGTCTCGGCGCCGGTCTCGGTGCCGGTCTGGGTCTCAATGCCAGTCTTGATGTCGGTCTCGGATGAGACAGGTGGGCCCAGCTACAACAACCGTTGATCGTTGGCAAGGTTCAAATATTCGTCTGTCGCTAAGTAGACGTCGTCGCAATCACCAGAACGCTATCCTTCATCGTTGCTAGCCATGTTTCCTACGATTAAATCTAGTCAATTAATTCTAGACCTAATAAAATGAATAATGACATAAAAAGGCCTATGTTTTGCAGGAATGTTGATTCCTTCCCGGTGCAGCAAATCCCGGGCACTCGATATGTCCTAGTTTATAGCACATGTCATCATGAAATTCATGGAAAATTTCGGCATGAACTTTGCTAACAAGTGGACAAATCGAGCACCTGAAATTTGCCGGAACGGAAATGAATCAACATTCCAGCAAAACATCGGCCACACGGCTTCATTTCCGGGAAATAACAAAAGGTCACTTGGGCACAATCGAGGAATTTTCATATATCATGACCCACTTCAATGTTTCACACTTCAAGAAAATCTACCCAAATTTCAAATTATGAACCCTAGAACACAATTCAAATTATATCCTACTGCCCTAGTACTTAAGCATCTACAAGTACTAACTAATTAGATGAACCCTAGCTAGCTACTTAAGAATCTACAACTACTTAAGCACCCATTGATGAACCCTAGGAATTATACAACAACTTAAGCATACATTGGGTGGAGAACAACTATATAAGTACTTAAGCAACCATATATACAACCCCATAATATATTTAGTTAACTACTTAAGCATATACAAGTTTGTCCTAAAAATAATATTTAGTTAAGTACTTAAGCATATACAAATTTGTCCTAAAAATTCAGTTAACTACTAATTTCATTCATTTAACTTCACCTAATTAACCTAGTAAAACCCTACTTCCCTAACTAAAAAACATCTAATTAACATCTACTAGTACCACTACTGCCCTAACCTAATTTACATGTACTTAGTTACCTAACCTAGTTAGTTAACCAAATTAACCTAAATTAAAATCTACTTAGTTACCTAACCTAATTAAAATCTACTTAGTTATCTAACCTACTTCCCTAACTAAAAAACATCTAATTAACTGTACCACTACTGCCCTAACCTAATTAACATCTACTTAGTTACCTAACCTAGTTAGCTAACCAAATTAGTTAATCAAACATCTAAAAACATCTAATTAACCCAGTTAGTAAACCAAATTAACCTAGCTAGTTCACTTAGTTACCCAACCTAGTTAGTTTACCTAAATTAACCTAGATAGTTCACTTAGTTAACCTAATAGAATAAATTCACCTAAGTTAATTAACCTAGAGGGAGGGGTGTGGGGCTTACAGAGAGGATGGATGATGAGGGAGCAGGGGCGGCGAGGAGCGGACGAGGGTGGCAAGGGCGACGAGGGAGCATGGGCGATGAGGGAGTAGGGGCTCCGGTGACGGCGACGGCGGTTCTGACGGCGATGGGGCAAGAGCAACAAGGGAGCAGGGGCGGCGAGGAGCGGACGAGGGTGGCTCCATGGGCGCGCGGCTCCGGTGGCGGTGATGGCGTGCGGTTCCGGTGGCGGCTCTAGCAGCGACGGAGGCAGGGCAACGAGGGAGCGCAGGGGCGGCGAGGGAGAGGTAGGGGTCTGGCGGGAAGATTGGGGAATTGGGGGAAGGAGGGACGCCCGCGAAGCGGTAAGTCAAACATAGTAGTAGCAGTTTTACAAAACATGCGCTATAGCTACTTAGTTATAGTGATTTTCGCATAAACGCGCTACGGCTATAGATAAGTTAGCTATAGTGGTGTTGGGAGAACGCGCTATAGCTAAAGTAGCTACAACGCTTTCGTAGAAACGCGCTGCTGCTATTGCTTTCATTTTTTCTTTTTTGTAATTTTCCTTTTCTTTTTTCCTTTCCTTTTTTTCCTTTCTTTTCCTTTTGTTAGTTGCAGCACTGTTGCCCTAAAATGCGCTGCTACTATTTTGTTAGCAGTAGCGTGGTCCTTAGAAGCGCGCTGCTACTATACCAAGCCTGACAGGAACCGTTCCAGTCCTCGTAGTAGCAGCGCGTTTTATGGTGAACGTGCTACTGCTATCTTTATGGTAGTAGCACGCTGCCCTGACACGTGCTACTGCTATGTAGTAGTAGCGCTTCGCTTTAACAAGCGCCACTGATAAGTGTCTATGTATAAACTTTTTCGTAGTAGTGTCCAACCGACTTACGAGGTAGCCACGAGCCTGCCCGGTGCGCCCTAGCATATAGAGAGAACCATCTGAGCTCGTGACTCCCTTGAGCATAGTCTCGCGTTGATTGTTTTTCCAAAATATCAAAAGCATTCCAAAAAGAACTTCGTAAAATTTTATCACGTCTGGACATCGTTTGATATGGATTTTCTGCGAAACAGAAAACATGCAACAAACAGGGACTGGCACTTGGCACTGGATCAATATGTTAGTCCAAGAAAATTATATAAATTGTTGCCAAAAGTATGTGAAAGTTGTGGAATATTGACATGAAACAATCGAAAAATATAGATACGACGAAGAAGTATTAGCCCCACACCCCCTTCGCACACCGGACACATCCCCGCTTGATAGCTAGATCCACGCCAGACAAGGTCTCGTCCGCGCTAAGCCTCCATGAAGGTGTATCCAAAACGGCCTTGGATTTTTACCACGCCTCCAGGGGCCGTGGGAAAACACCATGCCAGATCCCGTGAATTTCGGGGGATTTAAATGGCAGCAAGATGGGCGCCGGTGGCCCCCCATGCCCCTCCCCCCTGAGACAGGCCCACCCTCTCAACATGGATAGAAGACCACGTGCAGGGACACCCAACCCTCACTAGTAGAAAACATGGCTTTGGTCCAAGCAGGGAAAGCCCATTAATCCCGGTTCACTCATGAGGCCAGGGGGCGGCAGGGCCTTGTGGGGCATTGGTCCCGGTTCGTCTCGCCCCTTTGGTCCCGGTTCCAAGCATGGACCGGGACCAATGGGCCTCGCTCCTGGCCCACCACCATTGGTCCCGGTTGGTGGCTTGAACCGGGACCAAAGGTTGTCCTTTAGTCCTGGTTCCAGCCATGAACCAGGATCAATGTTTTGCATATATATATATATACCCCTTGCCCGCGAGCAGAGCAGTAGACTGCTCTGCTTTTTTGGAGAGGTGTGTTGTGCTCTAGCTCACCTCCTATGCACATGAGGTGTTCGATGAAATGTCTGAGCCACACTAAAGCTTTCTCTCTCGAAGCTCCTTGTCCAAGCTCCATTTTCATCAAGATTTGTCTAGGTTAGGCTGTCTATCTTGTCCCGTCCCCGTCCTCACCGCTGTCGATTGCCAGTGCCGATCTCGTCGCCGGCACCACCGTGGTGCGCCTCTTGTTCTTATCTTATTTCTAAAAGAAAAAAAATTCTTACTTGTATGATTTAGATAGACACTTGTGTGGTTTTCTTACTTATTATTGTTTGGTATAATATAGTGCGATGGTTTTGGTATCCGCCTCCGTCGGCCCTCATCCTGTCTATGATTCGGATGTGGTATATATATAATATTTTATAAGTATTAGTTTCATTTAGTGTTTATGACAATTATGCCGAGCAACATGACATAGATTTTTTTATCTAGGAGGTAAGTGAACCGGAAATTCCAACCGACCCTATTGTCGAGAAGTTAAATTTAGTTGAAGAAGAAAACAATTACTTGAAGGAAAAATAGGAAAAAATTGAGGAGGAGAAGATGATATTGGAGTTGCATGTTGCGGATGTCGTCGATGATCACAAGATCAAGATGGATGCAATGCGCTTGAAGATTAGAAAGATTAGAAAATGTGCCATTCATACTGAGGCTTGGTATCATTATGTCGTTGGATCAATTGTTACCTTAGTTGCGATTATGATCGCATTTGTCGCTGCATTGAAATGTTTTAGATAGTTTCAATTATGGTTTAATTAGATGCTCACAAGAGCTATATGTTATTCAATGAGAACTATGTATGTACTTTGGTTTTAATGTGATGATGAACTTTTATTAATTTGGTCACTTCTGTATTCATGATGTTCTGTAATGATTTTTGACACACTTAATTATATATAATGTACGCAGATGAACTAGCAATGGATGTACGGTGACAGACGCAGCTCCGAGTACATTAAGGGCGTGCATAATCTTCTCGAAGTGGCTGAGGCAAACAAGCATGATGCTTTTATGTGTTGTCCATGCCCTATATGTGGGAATACGAAGTCTTACTCTGAACGGAAAATCCTTCACCAGCCACTTGCTTTATAAGGGCTTCATGCCACACTATAATGTTTGGACCAAGCACGGAGAAACATGGGTTATGATGGAAGACAACAAAGAAGAAGAGGATGATGACAACTATGTGCCCCTGAATAAGGTGATGCTGCGGCGGGGGAAGCTGATGATCAAGAGGAACTGGACGATGTGCCCGATGATGATCTTCGCCGGGTCATTGTTGATGCAAAGAGACAATGCGAAAGTGTAAAGGAAAATGTGAAGTTCGATCGCATGTTAGAGGATCACAAAAAAGGGTTGTACCCCAATTGCAAAGATGGCAACACAAAGCTCAGTACCGCACTGGAATTGCTGTAGTGGAAGGCAGAGAATGGTGTACCTGACAAAGGATTTGAGAAGCTACTGAAAATATTGAAGAAGAAGCTTTCAACGGATAACGAATTGCCCGACAGTACGTACACAGCAAACAAGGTTGTATGCCCTTTAGGATTGGAGGTGCAGAAGAGACATACATGCCCTAATGACTGCATCCTCTACCGCGGTGCGTACAAGGATTTGAATGCATGCCCAGCATGCGGTGCATTGTGGTATAAGATCAGACGAGATGACCTTGGTGATGTTGACGACGAGCACCCCGGGAAGAGGATTCCTGCCAGGGTGATGTGGTAATCCTATAATACCATGGTTGAAACGCCTGTTCAGAAACAAAGAACATGCCGAGTTGATGTGATGGCACAGAGAGGACTGTAAGAAAGACGGGAAGTTGACAGCACCCGCTGACGGGTCGTAGTGGAGAAAAATTGGGAGAAAGTACTTGGAGGACTTTGCAGGTGATGCAAGAAACGTATGTTTGGTTTAAGCGCGGATGGTGACACGTCTCCTGTTGAGAAACGTTGCATAAAATAAAAAAATTCCTACGTTCACCATGATCAATCTATGGAGTCATCTAGCAACGAGAGGGGAGTGCATCTACATACCCTTGTAGATCGCGTGCGGAAGCGTTCAAGAGAACGGTGTCGAGGGAGTCGTAATCGTCGTGATCCAAATCATCGGACATCCTAGCGCCGAACGGACGGCACCTCCACGTTCAACACACGTACGGTTGGGAAGACGTCTCCTCCTTCTTGATCCAGCAAGGGGGAAGGAGATGTTGATGAAGATCCAGCAGCACGACAGCGTGGTGGTGGATGCAGCTCTGAACACGGCAGGGCTTCGCTAAGCTTCTGCGAGAGGGAGAGGTGTAGCAAGGGGAGAGGGAGGCGCCAAGAGCATGGGGTTAGGCTGCCCTCCCTCCCCCCCCTTTATATAGGCCCCCTAGGGGGGGCGCCGGCCCTAGGATATGCAATCTCCAAGGGGGGCGGCGGCCAGGGGGGAAACTTGCCCCCCAAGCCAGGTGGAGGTGCCCCCACCCCTAGGGTTTCCAACCCTAGGTGTAGCGGGGGCCAAGGGGGGCGCACCAGCCCACCAGGGGCTGGTTCCCCTCCCACTTCAGCCCATGGGTCCCTCCGGGATAGGTGGCCCCACCCGGTGGACCCCCGGCACCCTTCCGGTGGTCTCGGTACAATACCGGTGACCCCCGAAACTTTCTCGATGGCCGAAACCTGACTTCCTATATATAATTCTTCACCTCCGGACCATTCCGGAACTCCTCGTGACGTCCGGGATCTCATCCGGGACTCCGAACAACTTTCGGGTTACTGCATACTCATATCTCTACAACCCTAGCGCCACCGAACCTTAAGTGTGTAGACCCTACGGGTTCAGGAGACATGCAGACATGACCAAGACGCCTCTCCGGTCAATAACCAACATCGCGATCTGGATACCCATGTTGGCTCCCACATGCTCCTCGATGATCTCATCGGATGAACCACGATGTCAAGGATTCAATCAATCACGTATACAATTCCCTTTGTTAATCGGTACGTTACTTGCCCGAGACTCGATCGTCGGTATCCCAATACCTTGTTCAATCTCGTTAGCGGCAAGTCACTTTACTCGTGCCGTAATGCATGATCCCTTGACCAGACACTTGGTCACATTGAGCTCATTATGATGATGCATTACCGAGTGGGCCCAAAGATACCTCTCCGTCATAAGGAGTGACAAATCCCAGTCTCGATTCGTGCCAACCCAACAGACACTTTCGGAGATACCCGTAGTGCACCTTTATAGTCACCCAGTTACGTTGTGATGTTCGGCACACCCAAAGCACTCCTACGGTATCCGGGAGTTGCACAATCTCATGGTCTAAGGAAATGATACTTGACATTTAGAAAAGCTCTAGCGGAACGAGCTACACGATCTTTGTGCTATGCTTATGATTGGGTCTTGTCCATCACATCATTCTCCTAATGATGTGATCCCGTTATCAATGACATCCAATGTCCATAGTCAGGAAACCATGACTATCTGTTGATCAATGAGCTAGTCAACTAGAGGCTCACTAGCGACTTGTTGTGGTCTATGTATTCACACATGTATTACGATTTCCGGATAATAAAGTTACAGCATGAACAACAGACAATTATCATGAACAAAGAAATATAATAATAACCATTTTATTATTGCCTCTAGGGCATATTTCCATCAGTCTCCCACTTGCACTAGAATCAATAATCTAGTTACATTGTGATGTATCGAACACCCATTGCGTTCTGGTGTTGATCATGTTTTACTCTAGGGAGAGGTTTAGTCAACGGATCTGCTACATTCAGATCCGTAGGTACTTTGCAAATATCTATGTCTCCATCTTGAACATTTTCACGAATGGAGTTGCAGCGACGCTTGATGTGCCTGGTCTTCTTGTGAAACCTAGGCTCCTTGGCAAGTGCAATAGCTCCAGTGTTGTCACAGAAGAGTGTGATTGGCCCCGACGCATTGGGTATGACTCCTAGGTCGGTGATGAACTCCTTCACCCAGATAGCTTCATGCGCTGCCTTCGAGGCTGCCATGTACTCCGCTTCACATGTAGATCCTGCCATGACGCTCTGCTTGCAACTGCACCAGCTTACTGCCCCACCATTCAAAATATACACGTATCCGGTTTGTGACTTAGAGTCATCCAGATCTGTGTCGAAGCTAGCATCGACGTAACCCTTTACGACGAGCTATTCGTCACCTCCATATACGAGAAACATATCCTTAGTCCTTTTCAGGTACTTAAGGATGTTCTTGACCGTTGTCCAGTGTTCCATGTCGGGATTACTTTGGTACTTTCCTACCAAACTTACGGCAAGGTTTATATCAGGTCTGGTACAGGTTATGGCATACATGATAGACCCTATGGCTGAGGCATAGGGGACGACACTCATCTTTTCTCTATCTTCTGCCGTGGTCGGGCATTGAGCCGAACTCAATTTCACACCTTGCAACACAGGCAAGAACCCCTTCTTGGACTGATCCATATTGAACTTCTTCAATATCTTATCAAGGTATGTGCTTTGTAAAAGACCTATGAGGCGTCTTGATCTATCTCTATAGATTTTGATGCATAATATGTAAGCAGCTTCTCCAAGGTCCTTCATTGAAAAACACTTGTTCAAGTAGGCCTTTATGCTGTCCAAAAGTTCTATATCATTTCTCATCAGAAGTATGTCATCCACATATAATATGACAAATGCTACAGAGCTCCCACTCACTTTCTTGTAAACGCAGGCTTCTCCATAAGTCTGCATAAACCCAAACGCTTTAATCATCTCATTAAAGCGAATGTTCCAACTCCGAGATGCTTGCACCAGCCCATAGATGGGTATTTGGAGCTTGCATACCTTGTTAGCATTCTTAGGGTCGACAAAACCTTCCGGCTGCATCATATACAGTTCTTCCTTAAGGTGACCGTTAAGGAATGCCGTTTTGACGTCCATTTGCCATATCTCATAATCATAGTATGCGGCAATTGCTAACATGATTCGAACGGACTTCAGCTTCGCTACGGGAGAGAATGTCTCATTGTAATCAATCCCTTGAACTTGTCGATAACCCTTAGCAACTAGTCGAGCTTTATATATGGTAACATTACCATCCGCGTCCGTCTTCTTCTTAAAAGATCCATTTGTTTTCTATTGCTCGCCGATCATCGGGCAAGTTTGTCAAAGTCCATACTTTGTTTTCATACATGGATCCTATCTTGGATTGCATGGCTTCAAGCCATTTGTTGGAATCTGGGCCCGCCATCACTTCTTCATAGTTCGAAGGTTCACCGTTGTCCAACAACATGATTTCCAGGACAGGTTTGCCATACCACTCTGGTGCGGAACGTGTCCTTGTGGACCTTCGAAGCTCAGTAGGAGCTTCATCCAAAGTATCTTGATCATCATCATTAACCTCCTCTCTTGTTGGTGTAGGCACCACAGGAACATCTTCCTGAGTTGCACTACTCACTGTTTCAAGAGGTAGTACTTCATCAATCTCCACTTTCCTCCCACTTAATTCTTTCGAGAGAAACTCTTTCTCCAGAAAGGACCCGTTCTTAGCAACAAAGATCTTGCCCTCGGATCTTAAGTAGAAGGTATACCCAATGGTTTCCTTAGGGTATCCTATGAAGACGCATTTTTCCGACTTGGGTTCGAGCTTCTCAGGTTGAAGTTTCTTGACATAAGCATCGCATCCCCAAACTTTTAGAAACGACAGCTTAGGTTTCTTCTCAAACCATAATTCATACGGTGTCATCTCAACAGATTTAGACGGTGCCCTATTTAAAGTGAATGTAGCCGTCTCTACAGCGTATCCCCAAAATGATAGCGGTAAATCGGTAAGTGACATCATAGATCGTACCATATCCAATAGAGTGCGATTACAATGTTCGGACACACCATTTCGCTGAGGTATTCCAGGCGGCGTGAGTTGTGAAACGATTCCACATTTCCTTAAGTGCGTACCAAATTCGTGACTTAAATATTCACCCTCACGATCTGATCGTAAGAACTTTATCTTTCAGTCACGTTGATTCTCTACCTCATTCTGAAATTCCTTGAACTTTTCAAAGGTCTCAGACTTGTGTTTCATTAAGTAGACATACCCATATCTACTCAAGTCATCAGTGAGAGTGAGAACATAATGATATCCTCCGCGAGCCTCAACGCTCATTGGACCTTTTACATCGGTATGTATGATTTCCAATAAGTTGGTTGCTCGCTCCATTGTTCCGGAGAACGGAGTCTTGGTCATTTTGCCCATGAGGCATGGTTCGCATGTGTCAAACAATTCATAATCTAGAGACTCTAAAAGTCCATCAGCATGGAGCTTCTTCATCCACTTGACACCAATGTGACCAAGGCAGCAGTGCCACAAGTATTAGGGACTATCGTTATCAACTTTACATCTTTTGGTATTCACACTATGAATATGTGTAACATTACGCTTGAGATTCATTAAGAATAAACCATTCACCAGCGGGGCATGACCATAAAACATATCACTCATATAAATAGAACAACCATTATTCTCGGATTTAAATGAGTAGCCATCTCGAATTAAACGAGACCCTGATACAATGTTCATGCTCAAAGCCGGTACTAAATAACAATTATTGAGGTTTAAAACTAATCCCGTAGGTAAATGTAGAGGTAGCGTGCCGACGGCGATCACATCGACCTTGGAACCATTCCCGACGCGCATCGTCACCTCGTCCTTCGCCAGGCTCCGCTTATTCCGCAGCTCCTGCTTTGAGTTACAAATATGAGCAACCGCACCGGTATCAAATACCTAGGAGCTACTACGAGCACTCGTAAGGTACACATCAATTACATGTATATCACATATACCTTTGGTTTTGCCGTCCTTCTTGTCCGCTAAGTACTAGGGGCAGTTCCGCTTCTAGTGACCACTTCCCTTGCAATAAAAGCACTCAGTCTCAGGCTTGGGTCCATTGTTTGACTTATTCCGGCAAGAATCGGCTTATCGCGCGGCAACTCCCTTGCCGTCCTTCTTGAAGTTCTTCTTACCCTTGCCTTTCTTGAACTTAGTGGTTTTATTCACCATCAACACTTGATGTTCCTTTTTGATCTCTACCTCTGCTGATTTCAGCATTGAATATACCTCAGGAATGGTCTTTTCCATCCCCTACATATTGAAGTTCATCACAAAGCTCTTGTAGCTTGGTGGGAACGACTGGAGGATTCTGTCAATGACCGCGTCATCCGGGAGATTAACTCCCAGCTGAGTCAAGCGGTTGTGCAACCCAGACATCTTGAGTATGTGCTCACTAACAGAACTATTTTCCTCCATCTTACAGCTGAAGAACTTGTCAGAGACTTCATATCTCTCGACCGGGCGTGAGCTTGGAAAACCATTTTCAGCTCTTCAAACATCTCGTATGCTCCGTGTTGCTCAAAACGCTTTTGGAGCCCCAGTTCTAAGCTGTAAAGCATGCTGCACTGAACGAGGGAGTAATCATCAGCACGAGACTGCCAAGCGTTCATAACGTCCTGGTTCTCTGGGATTGGTGCTTCACCTAGCGGCGCTTCTAGGACATAATCTTTCTTGGCAGCTATGAGGATGATCCTCAGGTTCCGGACCCAGTCCGTATAGTTGCTGCCATCATCTTTCAGCTTGGTTTTCTCTAGGAACGCGTTGAAGTTGAGGTGGACATGAGCATTGGCCATTTGATCTACAAGACATTTTGCAAAGGTTTTAGACTAAGTTCATGATAATTAAGTTCATCTAATCAAATTATTCAATGAACTCCCACTTAGACAGAAATCCCCCTAGTCATCTAAGTGAAACATGATCTGAGTCAACTAGGCCGTGTCCGATCATCACGTGAGACGGACTAGTTAACGTCGGTGAACATCTTCATGTTGATCGTATCTTCTATATGACTCATGCTCGACCTTTCGGTCTTTCATGTTCCGAGGCCATGTTTGTACATGCTAGGCTCGTCAAGTCAACCTAAGTGTATTGCGTGTGTAAATCTGGCTTACACCCATTGTATTCGAACGTTGGGATCTATCACACCCGATCATCACATGGTGCTTTGAAACAACGAACCTTCGCAACGGTGCACAGTTAGGGGGAACACTTTTCTTGAAATTATTTCAATGTATCATCTTATTTAAGCGACCGTCGTTCTAAGCAAATAAGATGTAAAACATGATAAACATCACATGCAATCAAATAGTGACATGATATGGCCAATATCATATTGCTCCTTTGATCTCCATCTTCGGGGCGCCATGATCATCTTCGTCACCGGCACGACACCATGATCTCCATCATCGTGTCTTCATGAAGTTGTCACGCCAATGACTACTTCTACTTCTATGGCTAACACGTTTAGCAATAAAGTAAAGTAATTTACATGGCGTTCTTCAATGACACGCAGGTCATACAAAAAATAAAGACAACTCCTATGGCTCCTGCCGGTTGTCATACTCATCGACATGCAAGTCGTGATTCCTATTACAAGAACATGATCATCTCATACATCACATATATCATTCATCACATCCTTTGGCCATATCACATCACAAAACACTTGCTGCAAAAACAAGTTAGACGTCCTCTAATTGTTGTTGCAAGTTTTTACGTGGCTTCTATAGGTGTTCTAGCAAGAACGTTTCTTACCTACGTAAAACCACAACGTGATGTGCCAATTTCTATTTACCCTTCATAAGGACCCTTTTCATCGAATCCGCTCCAACTAAAGTGGGAGAGACAGACACCCGCTAGCCATCTTATGCAACTAGTGCATGTCAGTCGGTGGAACCTGTCTCACGTAAGCGTACGTGTAAGGTCGGTCCGGGCCACTTCATCCCACGATGCCGCTGAAGCAAGATAAGACTAGTAGTGGCAAGAAAATTAACAACATCTACGCCCACAACTGCTTTGTGTTCTACTCGTGCATAGTAACTACGCATAGACCTAGCTCATGATTCCACTGTTGGGGAACGTTGCATAAAATAAAAAAATTCCTATGTTCACCATGATCAATCTATGGAGTCATCTAGCAACGAGAGGGGAGTGAAGCTACATACCCTTGTAGATCACGTGCGGAAGCGTTCAAGAGAACGGGGTCGAGGGAGTCGTACTCGTCGTGATCCAAATCACCGGAGATCCTAGCGCCGAACGGACGGCACCTCCACGTTCAACACACGTACGGTTGGGAAGACGTCTCCTCCTTCTTGATCCAGCAAGGGGGAAGGAGAGGTTGATGAAGATCCAGCAGCACGACGGCGTGGTGGTGGATGCAGCTGTGAACACGGCAGGGCTTCGCCAAGCTTCTGCGAGAGGGAGAGGTGTAGCAAGGGGAGAGGGAGGCGCCAAGAGCATGGGGTTCGGCTGCCCTCCCTACCCCCTTTATATAGGCCCAATAGGGGGGGCACCGGCCCTAGGAGATGCAATCTTTAAGGGGGGGCGGCGGCCAGGGGGGAAACTTGCCCCGCAAGCCAGGTGGTGGCGCCCCCATCCCTAGGGTTTCCAACCCTAGGTGCAGGGGGGCCCAAGGGGGGCGCAACAGCCCACCAGGGGCTGGTTCCCCTCCCACTTCAGCCCATGGGGCCCTCCGGGATAGGTGGCCCCACCCGATGGACCCCCGGGACCCTTCCGGTGGTCCCGGTACAATACCGGTGACCCCCGAAACTTTCCCAATGGCCGAAACCTGACTTCCTATATATAATTCTTCACCTCCGGACCATTCCGTAACTCCTCGTGACATCCAGGATCTCATCCGGGACTCCTAACAACTTTCGGGTTACTGCATACTCATATCTCTACAACCCTAGCGCCACCGAACCTTAAGTGTGTAGACCCTACGGGTTCGGGAGACATGCAGACATGACCGAGACGCCTCTCCGGTCAATAACCAACATCGGGATCTGGATACCCATGTTGGCTCCCACATGCTCCTCGATGATCTCATCGGATGAACCACGATGTCAAGGATTCAATCAATCGCGTATACAATTCCCTTTGTTAATCGGTACGTTACTTGCCTGAGACTCGATCGTCGGTATCCCAATACCTCGTTCAATCTCGTTACCAGCAAGTCACTTTACTCGTGCCGTAATGCATGATCCCGTGACCAGACACTTGGTCACATTGATCTCATTATGATGATGCATTACCGAGTGGGCCCAGAGATACCTCTCCGTCATAAGGAGTGACAAATCCCAGTCTCGATTCGTGCCAACCCAACAGACACTTTCGGAGATACCCATAGTGCACCTTTATAGTCACCCAGTTACGTTGTGACGTTCGGCACACCCAAAGCACTCCTACGGTATCCGGGAGTTGCACAATCTCATGGTCTAAGGAAATGATACTTGACATTTGGAAAAGCTCTAGCGAAACGAACTACACGATCTTTGTGCTATGCTTATGATTGGGTCTTGTCCATCACATCATTCTCCTAATGATGTGATCCCGTTATCAATGACATCCAATGTCCATAGTCAGGAAACCATGAATATCTGTTGATCAACGAGCTAGTCAACTAGAGGCTCACTGGGGACTTGTTGTGGTCTATGTATTCACACATGTATTACGATTTCCGGATAATACAATTATAGCATGAACAATAGACAATTATCATGAACAAAGAAATATAATAATAACCATTTTATTATTGCCTCTAGGGCATATTTCCAACATTTCCAACATTCTCTTTACCATATGCAACGGATATGCACTACTAAGGAAAACCCTAGCAGTAGCGCGTGTTTTGTGCCCACTAGTAGCGCGGGTGGCCGCGCTACTAATAAAGCACTACAGCTATTGCTTAGCAGTAATGCGTGCCATCACGCGCTACTGCTAGGACAAATAACTGCAGTGCTTGTTCACTACCGCGCTACTGCTAAGGTATCTACTTACAGCGTGTTTTCTTTCCATCGCTACTAGTATTTTTTTAGTGTATTTATGCGCCATCATACAAATATTGGTACAATAGCAGCTGTTATGAGGTTTACATCATTATGTCCATAACAGTGTATTAAATGAAGGTGGATTAGGTTCAAGTGGAGGCAATATGTGGTGCATGTCAAAAGTATACTGCTAATCCAAACTTGATCTAGTTTGGACTAGTAGTACTTTCGATGTGCACCACATGTTGCCTCCACTTGAATCTAATCCGCCAGCACAAGATATTTAATCATCATCATGGTCATTACCACCAACAGTCTTTATTTAATCACCACTAACACTAGCTAATAATAATCATCATAGTCATTACCACCAATACTAGCTATTTTATCATCATAGTAATAGTGTAGCACATCATCATCCTAAAACTCATTTCTAGCCAGCTACTCACTCCTGCTGCTCTCTCTTAGGTA
This sequence comes from Aegilops speltoides, assembly GCA_021437245.1. Taxonomy (NCBI): domain Eukaryota; kingdom Viridiplantae; phylum Streptophyta; class Magnoliopsida; order Poales; family Poaceae; genus Aegilops; species Aegilops speltoides. Next base: position 34,134,433 of record CM038146.1, on the reverse strand, counting down.
AAAGAACATAAAACATGTGTAGCTCTCCTCCTTGATCAAGTTGGAGCATGCAGATGAACCTGTCTCCTAATCATGGAAGGCGCCTCTGTTTGCTGCTCCCTAGTACTTCTCTGCGCTCCCCCAACACATATTTGGTCCAGTCTTGCACTATTAAGCCTCCATCGCTAATCTTGAATGCACTGAAGTAATCTGTAGGATATCTTGGCCGTAAGCTGATAATACTCATGATACCTTTAGTCTCGATCCCATAAGGCACAACATTCATCGGGAGTCCCTGTTGAAGAATATCGTATGGTAACATACTTAGCAATGAAGTTTAGCTTCAAAAATAATGTATGGAAAAGATGCAATGAGGACAAAAAGTAAAAATCTTACCATCCTTCCTAAATGGATGTGACCGTAGTTCATTACGAACACTATTGGTCGCACATTTTCAGTACTAACATTTCTAAATGCAGGAAGAAAATTTGTCTTGACAAGATCAAGATCCTCAAGCCATGAAACATAATGACTGAGCTCCTCGCAGTTGAGTTCAGCCCGTGACGAAGATACGGTCCTGTCTACCAAGCGCTGGACATGTTTGCTTGCACGGAAATAAGCTGACAATACAAATTAGTTGTCAACTATTTTGAATAAACAATATCAAAGACATAAATATGGTTGAGAAACTTACATAATGGTATAATCGAGGCATTTGCACATTGACCCAGATGTCGGTATTACCTTCAATATCATCTTCCGGATGAATATCAAAGGTGATAACCATATCAGGCTCAAATGCATAAGTCTTGCATAGTGCTCGCCATGTTTTGCATCCAAAATAGGTGTAGTCGTCTGAATTGTATAATTTCGCATGGAAAATATAACCATGCTCGGTCTTCAATTAAACTTTCTTTTCCTCCATACTATGACTGAAACCTATCTTATCCAATACAAAAACTCTTGCATGGCAGGGGATACGCTAGTAGAATAGTAAAAAAAAAATATAAGTTCAAGCAAATGAAGCAGAGGTCATGCGTAATTACGAAAAAAGACTTGTCGTTGTGACTTACTGTATCCACTTCGAAGTTCTCGTCGAGCTTGATGCTGAAGCGCCTATCATCATCTAGGAAGATTCCGTCGCACAGGCCGCGCTCGTCTTCGCAGTATTTGCAAATACCAAAATCCTTCTTGTTGTCAGACATTTCCTATGTTCATAGTTAAAACATTAATTAAAAATCGATCGAAGACAACTACCAAGATACTCAACACACAAATCCGGGGCACTCAATATTTCCTACATATTCTAGCACAAGTCATGCCAAAATTCACGGAAAAATCCGGCATGACCTTTGCTAAAATAGGACATATCGAGCGCCTGAAATTTGCTGGAACGGAAATGAATCAACACTCCGGCAAAACATAGGCCACTCGAAGGTGTAACCTGCAAACATGACTGGCCACATGGATATTGAGCAACACAAGATATACGTTTCAAAATATCTTATAGGACTCAAATTAGCATGCATTCAATAAGCAAAAGTAGATCATCTCATGCGTCAGTACATCGTCGAATATTATCACTAATACATCACGAATAATGTCATACATATAACATCACTAATACAACTAATACTCTAGCACACGACGGGTATCGGCGCGGGCGGTGGACACACATAGAGAAGGCACCATCACGGGATCATAGCTCCAGTGAGATCCCCGGAGAACCTGCCAGGTATTGGAGAACGGCCTGTGCTCCAACGCAAACAAGTAGCGAAGGACGTGCGCGTCCTCCTCACTGACACGGTGACGCACCACCTCCGCGGAGTCCTCGAGCCTCTGGATTGTCACTGGCCCACGCGACCGCCACCAAAGAAAGTTCGGGTCAACGACAGGCTGGCTCCTCACCAACCTGCGCCCCCCGGTAGGTAGCGCCTCCAAGTACCACCCCGGCGGAGCCCAGTCCCTGACATGGCCGATCTGGTCAAGCAGGTGTCGTCCTCCGCCGACTCGACGACGAGGATGCGGGATAGGCATCGTCCACGGCGAGGCGGAAAAAATTGCTTTAACTAAGAAATCACCTAATTAGTACCTAGTTCTTACTAACTAGTTCTTACTAACTAAATAGAAGAAGGTCAAATTTTACTCGTTTTATTATGCATTACACTAGTGTTTATTCATCATCTAAGAAAACGTCACCTAAGAAAAAATCCCAGCCGCATCTGTATCCAATTCATTTCCACCCATAGATGAACCCTAACTATTTGATGCAACTAAAATTTGAAGAACTCTATGTAGGCAGAGGTAGGGGAGGGGGAGGAGCAGGCATGCTCACCTCGACCGGTGCTCGGCGAGAGAGGGGGGCGGCGCCGAGGTCGGGCTTGGGGCGGCGTCCGGGCGGCGTTGAGGTCGGGGCGGCGTCCGGGCGGCGTTCGGGCGGCGTTGAGGTCGGGGCGGGGCAGCGTTGTATCCGGGCGGGGCGGTGTAGAGGGTGTGCGGAGAGCTGCTGGCGACCGACGGCGACGGCGGCGAGAGAGGAGTAGTGAGATTTTGGGGAAGTGGCCGTGGGAAGGACGAACGCGGTGGTTAAGTCGAAGTAGCGAGAGCGCATTCGTAAACACGCTGCTGCTATGTTAGCTACAGCTGCTTCTGCGACACGCGCCATCGCTACAACTTTCTCCTTTTTCCCTTTTTCACTTATTTTTCTTCACATTTTATTTTTTTCCTTTCACCTTCTTCGATTTCTTTCATTCTCAATTACCTTTCTATTTTCTTTTCATTTAATTTTATATCATTTAGTAGTAGCGAGTTTAGAGCAAAATGCGCTGCTACAAAGAAAGTAGCAGTAGCGCGGTTCCATGTAGATCGCTAGTACTATGTGTACCATATCGGCTAAGTTGTGAGAATTTTATTAGTAACGTGTTTTCTGCGAGACGCGCTACTGCTACCAAACTATCTGCAGCGCGGTTTCGGCAGGCTCGCTGCTGCTATTTAGCACCAGCGTGCCTCTTTGACACACGCTACTGCTAAAGTTCTGTGTATAAGGTTTTCCCTAGTAGTGAAACCTCAACACAAGTGTCTCTACAATCCACAACCACCCACTAGCATGACTCTAATATCACCATCTTTATATCGCAAAAACTATTGCAAGGAATCAAACATATCATATTCAGGATCTACAAGTTTATGTAGGATTTTATGACTAACCATGTGAATGACCAATTCCTGTCATCACTCTAAATTGATATAAGTGAAGCAAGAGAGTTTAATTCTTTCTACAAAAGATATGCCCACGCTCTAACAAATATAAATGAAGCAAAGGAGCATTCTACAAATGGCGGTTTTCTATGTGAAGAAAAACAGGCAATCGAAACTTCAAATGATAAAAGTGAAGCACATGAAGCATTGTATAAAGCCATACTCAAAAGATTTAAGTGAAGTGCAATGAGAATTCTATAAATCAACCAAGGACTATCTCATACCAGCATGGTGCATAAAAGAAAAGTGAAAACTAAATGCAAAAGACGCTCCAAGACTTGCACATAATGCATGAACGAAACGAATTCGAAAACGTACCGATACTTGTTGAAGAAAGAGGGGATGCCTTCCGAAGCATCCCCAAGCTTAGACACTTGAGTCTCCTTGAATATTTACTTGGGGTGCCTCGGGCATCCCCAATCTTGAGCTCTTGCCTCTCTTCCTTTTCCTCATATCGAGACATCCTCGATTAGACACTACATCCACACAAAACTTCAACAGAAAACTCGGTAAGATCCGTTAGTAAAATAAAGCAAATCACCACTCTAAGTACTGTAGCAAACCAATTCATATCTTGTTTTTGCATTGTGTATACTGTAATATAACTTTTCCATGGCTTAATCCACTAATATAAATTGATAGATTCATCAAAACAAGCAAACTATGCATCAAAAACAGAATCTGTCAAAAACAGAATAGTCTGTAGAAATCTGAACATCCACCATACATCTGGTACCCCACAAATTCTACCAAAATTAGGAAAAATAAACAAGTTGTATAGCAAGACAGTGCAAAGGAATCAGAATCATTTGATGTTCCAGTTAAAAATTTAAAATCGCGCACTACAGCCAAAGTTTTTGTCCAGCACCGTACAAACCAACAAGCATTGTAAACATCCTAAAGGCAAACCATGGCACATTATTTTTATAATACAATGGAATTGTACAAGGGGATAATTATTTTTGATGAAAAGTTTCTGTAATCAAGATTCACAAAGTTTCCGTGAGCATGAACAAAGTTCAAGGGTAGCTCCCACTTCAACAATGCTTGTCTTTCTCACTTTCACTTTTATTTTTGAAAAGTTTTTAGGTTCCACTCTTTTCTTTAAACTATATAAAAGCACTCAACAGAAAAAATGACTCTCTAAAACTTCCGGGTTGTCTCCCTGGCAGCGCTTTCTTTAAAGCCATTAAGCTAGGCATTTAGTGCTCAAGTAATGAATCCACCCGGATCCCAAGGTATATCAAAGCCAATTTTAATTAACAATGATTTGTAATTTAGTAGTGAGCACAAAGTAACATATATCAAGCAACAACGAAGTCTAACTCTCTTCCTATGCATCGGCATGTCATAAAAGAACAATTCTTGCACACCAAGTAAAGGTCAATGCATAGTATAAACAGTTTCTTGCAATTTTCTCATATTGGAAACATAGAGAGGTGGAGATGTAGTTCCTCTCTCATAATAATTGCAATTAGGAGCAACAAGAACATGGATATTACATTCAAAATCATCATGTGCAATGGTAAAAGGCAACCCATCAATATAATCCTTAATAAGCACAAACTTCTCCGATATAGTGTAGGTAGGAGAATTCAAAAATATAATAGGACTATCATGCGTGGGTGCAATAGCAACAATTTCATGTTTAACATAAGGAACTATAGCAAGTTCATCTCCATAAGCATAATTCATATTGGCATCTTGGCCACAAGCATAGCAAGCATCATCAAAAAGGGATATTTCAAACAAATTCAAGGGATCATAGCAATCATCATAGCAATCATCCTTCGGTAAGCACGAAGGAGAATTAAATAATATATGAGTTGGAGGGTTACTCTCATTAGAAGGTGGGAACGGGTAGCTAATCCGCTCTTCCTCCTTTTGTTCTTCGCTCTCCTCATCATCTTTTTCATCCAATGAGCTCACAGTTTCATCAATTTCTTCTTCCATATCTTCCTGCAAAATATTAGTTTCTTCTTGGACAGCGGAGACTTTCTCAATAAATGCATTAATATACTAATTGTATTCATAATTTTCATAGCAATATCTAAGTATAGCAAGATTTTCAGGCCTATAAGCATCATCATCTAAAGCTTCATACTTTTCAAACAAAGATTCAATTTCATACGCAGCCTTATAAGCAACAAATTCTTCTATTTGTTCCACATCATAGTAATCATATATACCATTAGCATAAGAAGCTAAGGTTTCATTATCATTAAATTTGCATGAAAAGGGAAGGTGTGGAGCCTTCATCCTAGAGCAACAAGTAATATCACATTTCAAGCATAGATTCCAGGCATACCAACGCAACATAATAAATTGATCCCATAATAGTTTCCCTTTTTGTGTCGAGCGATAATCCCTAAAGTATTCACGTTGATCCAACACGTCTCCCATTATAAATTTGAATGGGGTTTTCTCAGGATTATCGAAGTAGTACATAATATCTTTCGCATAATGAGAATCGAGGGTTTTAGGAGTTACCCCATCTCCATGAGTAGCAACTACACCTAATGTTTTTGGTATTTTGAGTTCCATATCCATAACTAAATATAGAGAACAACTAAGAACAGCAAATAAAAATTACTTAGTGATAAAGCAAACAAGCACACACGATAATGTTCACCCCACGCTATGACTCAAGAACGGCGCTTTAAAAGGTCTTGATAACCCGCAAGTATACGAGATAGTTGTAGCCTCTTTCGATAAGTAAGAGTGTCGAACCCAACGAGGAGCTAAAGGTAGAACAAATACTCTCTCAAGTCCTATCGGCCACTGATACGACTCTAACGCACGCTGACGTTTGCTTTACCTAGAACAAGTATGAAACTAGAGGTACTTTGTAGGTGTGATAGGATAGGTTTGCAAGATAATAAAGAACACGTAAATAAAAAGTAGGGGCTGTTTAAATAAAGATGCAATAAAGTAAATAAAGCTAGTGTGGAAAAGTGGTGGTAGGAGTTGTGGAATTGCCCCTAAGCAATTGACTACGTTACTAGACCGGTAATCACTATTGCAATTCTATTTGAGGGAGAGGCATAAGCTAACATACTTTCTCTACTTGGATCATATGCACTAATGATTGGAACTCTAGCAAACATCCGCAAATACTAAAGATTCATTAATGTAAAACCCAACCATAGAATTAAAGTATCAAGTCCCCTTTATCCCATACGCAACAATCCCCTTACTCGGGTTTGTGTTTCACCACCACGCAACCCACTATAAGCTTAATCATGAACGCATTGCAACACCCTACAACGGAATCCCTCACGCTATGCGCGACACGGAGGGCACCATAGGACAGCACCAATAATAAAACATGCAACTCAAACCAATCATAGCAATTCATCAATCACCGATAGGACAACGAAAATCTACTCAAACATCATAGGATGGCAACACATCATTGGATAATAATATGAAGCATAAAGCACCATGTTCAAGTAGAGGGTACAGCGGGTTGCGGGAGAGTGGACCGCTGAATATAGATGGGGGAAGGTGATGGAGATGTTGGTGAATATGGCGGAGGTGTTGGTGAAGATCGCGGTGATGATGATGGTCCCCGGTGGCGTTCCGGCGCCACCGGAAGCAAGGAGGAGAGAGCCCCCCTTCTTCTTCTTCTTCTTCCTTGACCTCCTACCTAGATGGGAGAAGGGTTTCCCCTCTGGTACTGGGCTCCCATGGCGTGGGAGGGGCGAGAGCCCCTCCGAGATTGGATCTATCTCTCTGTTTCTGCGTTCTCCGATTCTACCCCTTCACTGTTTCTTAAATATCCGGAGATCCGTAACTCCGATTGGGGTGAATCTTTCGCCCAGATCTTTCTCATAAAATTAGCTTTCTTGCGCCAAAAGAAGAGCGTCAACCGCCTTATGGGTGGCCCACGAGAGACTAGGGCGTGCCCATGGGGGGATGGCGCGCCCCCCTGTCTCGTGGCCACCCCGGACACCGTTTCGCATTGATTTTACTTCCCAAAAATCACAAATATTCCAAAAAAAATCTCTGTCCATTTTTATCCCGTTTGGACTCTGTTTGATATTGGGTTTCTGCGAAACAAAAAACATGCAACAAACAGGAACTGGCACTGGGCACTGGATCAATATGTTAGTCCCAAAAATAGTTGGCATGGAACTATCAAAAATTATAGATACGACGGAGACGTATCAGCCTGCTCTCAGTAACCTTTGAGGACAGACAAACAAGGGATACCACGCATGCACACACTGTTTAGATGACACCGGAAGTATATACGTGGACAAATGCAGGAAGAATGTGTACCTGGGGCATCGTTGATTTCTTCCGACCAACCATCAATGTGGAAAGAAAAGCAAGCATTTCAAAGGCAAGGCAGATCACCGGAAGAAGCCCGCCGTCCGTACCGGTGATCACATACTTGCAAAGGTTTCTTCTGATCCAAATGGTATGCCTTTGTCCACTTTGATTGAGAATAATAATTAATCTATGGATGTGAATTTTGTTGGTAGGAACAATTTTGGTATCTTCAGAAAGGGTCCCGGCGGACTATCTGTTCCGAATGACGCTGACGGACGTGCACCCATGTGGAAGAAAAAATCTATATTTTTGGACCTACCCTACTGGAAAGACCTAGAGGTCCAGTCTTCAATCGACGTGATGCACGTGACGAAGAATCTTTGCGTGAACCTGCTAGGCTTCTTGGGCGTGTATGGGAAGACAAAAGATACACCGGAGTCATGGGAGGACCAGCAACGCGTGCATGAAAAAGACGGCATGCCTCCAAAGCAGTATGAAGGTCCTACCAGCTACGCTCTTACCAAAGGTCCGGGCAGCGGCCACGTGGAGCATCATCTATCCCGGTTCGTTAGCGAACCGGGACTAAAAGTGTTGGGCTTTAGTCTCGACCCTTTAGTTCCGGTTCCAGAACCGAGGCTAATGGGCCTCTGGAATCGGGACAAATGGCCCATTTTCTACTAGTGCCTTTCCGTCCATGATTTCATGTGGCCACTGCCCGGCTCTTGAATTTCCCGCATAAACCCTTGCATATGCGGGAAATGCACGGAATATGTCTGGCGGCCCCCGAAAAAGCCTAGGACCTAGCACGTGCCTTCGAACGGAAGCTCATGAGCGCAGAAAATGTTTTGAGGAAACGGAGGAACAGGCCCCGCACCGCCTTGACAAACCGGACGCATCCCCGCTCGAAAGCCTAGATCCTTCGCCAGACAAAGTCCCGTCTGCACTGCGCCTTCGTGAAGGCGTATCCGAAACGGCCTCGGATTTTTACCACGGCGTCCAGGGGTCGTGGGAAGAAGCCGCGCCAGGTCGCTTCACTTTCTGGTCCCGGGGATTGAAACGGCAGGAAGAGGGGCGCCGACGGCCCCCCGGTGCACCTCGCGCCGGGCCCACCCTCTCAGCTGTGTGCGCAGGGCCTAGGCATCGACAGAATACTGCGGGCGGGGACTCCCATTCCTTTCCATCCATAATTTCGTGTGCCCGCTGCCCCGCTCTTGAATTTCCCGCATGAACCCCTCGAAATGCAGGAAATGCATGAAATATGGCTGGCAGCCCCCGAAAAAGCTTAGGACCTAGCACGTGCCTTCGAACGGAGGCTCACAGCGCAGAAAAACTTTCGAGGCCAACGGAGGAACGGGCCCCACACCCCATCAAAAACTGGACACATCCCCACTCGAAAGCTAGGTCCTTCGTCACACAAGGTCCTGTTTGCACTAAGTGTCTATGAAGGCTTATCCAAAATGGCCTCAGATTTTTACAACGGCCTTCAAAGGCCATGGGAAGACGCCATGCCAGGTCACATTTATTTTCGAGCTCTGGTGAATTTTCGGGGATTTAAACGGCAGCAAGACTACCGCCGGCGGCCCCATGCCCCCCCCCCCCCACGCCAGGTCCACCCTCTCGGCTGTGTGTGTAGGGCCTCGAAATGGATAGAAGAACGCATGCGGGGACTCCCAACCCATTTCATCTATAATTTCATGTGTCCGCTGCCCCACTCTTTAATTTCCCACATAAACCCATGGAAATGAGGGAAATGCACGGAATATGGTTGGCGGCCCCCGAAAAAGGACCTGGCACATGCCTTCGAACAGAAGATCACGAGCGCAACAAAATTTTCGAGGCCAACAGAGCAACGGGCCCTGCACCCCCGTCACAAACCGAACGCATCCCCCGCACGTGCCTTCGAAATGGGAGGCCCTATCTAGCTCACCTTGGGGTTGTTGCATTGAGGTGGTAGGGGTGGCCGGCAGGAAAAGGTGTCTGATGACGGGGTTGTAAGGGCGGTGGTGGCCCGCGCGAGCTTGGGGGGCAGTGGTGGCCCAAGCTGCCTCGGGCGATACCGGATCCAACCAGTTGGCTCGTGCAGCGGCGACCGGTGGGTATAGGCCCGGTGGCAGTGAGGAACCACACGGGGACGAGCGGCGACCTACCCCTATCGATAATATAGTGTAAGTGGCGGCTAGGGTCGGTTTAAATACCTCGTATATTACCGAGTGCCTGTTATCAGGGTCTTGGCAAACATTGTCCACGGTCATGGGGCATCAGCTGCAAACGGTGGTGCCACGTAGCTCCTGTTTGCCGGGTGCTTTCCAGCAGGTTCTCAGCATACTATGCATAATCCGAGTTGTTTTATGTTTTCCGAGTTTGTCTAGTATGGGGCTCGGCAGTGCTTCCCATGTGCCATGTCCTTCTGTTTGCCGAGAGCAGCACTCGGCTTAAATTATTTTTACCATGATCCCATATTCCGGTACTTGGCAAACTGTAATGTACTCGGTAACAATGATTTTTCAGTAGTGAGAGCAACCCTTATAAAGGGATTTCAACTCTCCTCAACTATGAGGTGGTATTAAACTTCCCACCACCTGTCATATTTATAGAGATTAACAGGAATTAGTGTCTTATATGAGCCAAAGCCCATCTATATGCAACAAGTTTTACCATGAGACCACAAATATTCACCGAACAGAATAACATTCTCTTGAAAATATGAATCTTCAATTCTTCATACATATAGTTACAGCTGACACGCATTTTCACATATGTACTGAACCAAGACAACCTTTGCTCAAAATAAGATAACAATCGCGTCCTCTCGCGGTCTCGCCCCCTTCTCTATAATGGTCGTTGTGTCACCCTACCTCGCCGCTCTATGCTTTGGCAGTCACGAGCTCTACAACGTCAGCCATGAAAACAAGAGATGTGACACTACTTATCATTGCTTTCTTGACATGGAAGGATGTGAACAACAATCCAACGACAGCTAATGAGAAACTAACTCTATATACTACTGTAAAATCATGTTGTTACATCCATCATAGACAGTTTCAAATGGATAGTAGTAAGAAACACTTCTTGACCCAGGAAGTTTCTTGAACTGCAACGACTCAAGATGGAGCATGACGATGCCAATTGTTGTCCATAGGAACGCCGTATTATTGTCCTCAGCAAATCCTATTACCAAAATATCTGGTCCTTCTTTCTTTGGATCCATGGGAATTTTCAGTAGTTTGTCCAGTTCAATAGTTTTTCCAATCACCCATGAAGCAGCACCATTATATTCAGTCTTCCTCTGCCATACTTGGGCGCTGAAGCCTGACACAGAGAGGAAACCCAGCCCACCATCTTCCGCTTGCACAACCGAGAATCGGCTATTGCTCCCAATCGCACACCCAGTTGGCATACGCACTGGCAATCCTATGACATCAAGGCTCCGTCTCTCCAAATCATACTCGAGAATTCCAACCGAGGCAGCTCCAAGCAGCCAGTATAGGGAATTCCTAACCAGCACAGCGGGTTCATAGGATAAACCGTTAAAACACCAGTCGGATAAAGGGTCCGTAGAAGATATCAGTGGCAACGATGTTGATGTAGAGACGAGATTGCTCCATACGCCGGTCTCTGACGAGTAGACACTAGCGACCGCTCGTTTTTGGTCGCCGTTGCCTACCAAGACCACCTGGAAGTGGTCAACATCTGCTGCAGCCCGAAGCACCGCTCCATTGAAGAGTTTTCCTGTGTCGAACCCCGGGGGAGCGCCTTGGCGATGCTGCTCACCAGTGGCAGGGTTCCACACTAGAACATGGCGCTTCAGTGGTTCGGAGTTCCCGACACGAATCAGCACGAGGCCATGGCGGCATCCCAGGGGGGTGAAGTATTGGTCGTCGCGATGGCGCCGCAAGGACAATCGCCCGGGCGAGACACGGTTGGGGGCCTTCAGAGTAGGTACGAACGACAGGTCTCGAAGATTGCTGTCGTAGAAACCGATGATCGGAGGGTTGCGGTGATGGTGGCGACGGAAGCGGCGGGAGAAGCCCGGGTCGGAGATGAGGAGGCGCCAGCGCCTACACACGGCGGAGGCACGCGGAAGGGATGACGGGTGCGGAGGCAGGCGAAGGAGAATCTCGAAGAGCAAGTCATCAACTTCCAGGGGCGCCCTCGGGTGTGGGCGAAGCAGGCTACTGCTCATCTCGCCCTCCTCACGGCTCATGCAGGATGCGGTGGAATCGGCGAAGCAACACCAGCCCAAAGTGAATCGCGGAGCACTGGCGCACCTTCAACTTGTAATATTAGCTGCCGGATGAACTGCTGAGCGGAACTCGCGAGTTTTTTATTGATCGATATATGAATCCTTAGTAGAAGCTACAGCCTACCATAACAATTCCGCACAGGGTTCCAACCGACACGTATACGAATTACGAAGGAAGCACCGGAACGTATACAACACGAACTCTGATTCTTCTCCACACACACACACACAGAGAGAGAGAAAGAAGGACCCCGATGACCCCCAGACCGAACGACTCGTTCGGGGCGAAGCTAGATATCGATCGAACAAAACAGTTCGCGACGAGAGGAGTCCCAGCCCGAACACCCAGCGTCCCTCCCGTACAGGCCTCTGTTGTGACTAATAAAAAAAGGAAATGAAAAGCCCAGGATGGCCCACTTCGTACTGTGACTAAAAAAACATATTTTAAGCTGTGAAAGAGAGCCCAGACTTCGCCATGCTATGGAAAAAATTACAACTAAAAAGGGGAAATTTGAGACCAGAAAATCCCAGTGATGCAAACCAAAAAATGTCATTCGTCTTTAACAAAACATATTTTGCCCAGGACATAAAGATATTTCTTTATGCAATGCCATGAAAAAAAGTCATGGCAACTTGCATTGTATGTATAAATCACTAGAAAAAAAAGATGTAAGCATGTTTTGCCATGTTGCCATGTCGATATAGGAGATTTAGCCATGGAAAATAAATATAAATTGCCATGGAAAAAATAAAGAGTAAAAAATGCCATGGCAATAAAAGTCAAAAACTGCCAAGGCGATTTAATTAAATTTGGCATGGAAATATTGGTAATTTTGCCATCGCATATAAATGTGAAAGTTCCATGGCAAATAAAAGAGTAAAATTGCCATGGCAATGATAGTTAAATACTTTCCATGTACATATAGGTAATTTATCCATGGAAAAAATTGTCATGGCAAAATAAGACTAACAAATGCCATGGCAATAAAAGTTAAAAATGGCCATGAGATTTAGCTAAAAATAGCCATGCCAATAAACGGAAAATTGCAATGGCAAAAAAAGTTGAATTTATTGGCATAGCGTTTTACTATATAGATGAAAGACACACAAAAAATGTGGATTGAATATTGCCATCATGTAGAACAGGAAACAAAGTGTACCATATATTGTTTGCTGCTAATTGCCATGTTTCACAAAAGGAAAATGAGCCATGGTCCCATGAAAAAAGAAGACGATGGAATTTGACATGCCATTAGAAAGTAAAAAAAATAGACATGATAGGAAAAAAAGACATGGTAATTGAAACAAAAGAGACATGGTAAAGTTGACATGGCAATAAAGAAGTAAATTTGGCCATGATACGAAAAAAGAAAACTTGCCATGGCAATAAAAGTTAAATATTGCCATGGGGGTTTACCTAAATTCGCCATGTTAATAAAGGTCAAATAAATAGTAAAACTTGCCATGGGAATACTTTTCATTTTGTGTTGTTTTTGACAATTTAAAGAATTACCACGGCAAAATGCAAATGGTTTAGAAGGCAAAAAACGTAAAAACGTGGAGACATGTAAAAAAGATGATACATGGGACATGTTGAGATATGGCCAAAAAAAATTGTACAGGATGTTTTTAAACTAAAAACATGGCAATTTTGCTGCGGAAACAAAAATGGGAGATATGGCAACGTTCCAGGGGAAAATTAGACTCACATCGAGCTACTCTTCAGTGACGGCAGCACCTGCACCACCCCAAAAGACGATCAGCCACATGGAACATAGGCCTACCAACACCATACTCACAACACGATCAACCACAAAAAATGACACCCCTTAAATTTGCCATCCTAGAGACACAAAACTAACCATGCGAAAAAGGCACGATTCGTTCACCAGGCGTTGAACACCCCCTAACCCCCTGCTTGGGACACACTATTGGTGACAAAAAATGTTGTGATAGCTCCAAATGAGAACTAAACTTAGTGTACAAATATTCAGTTATATATCAAGGCTTCAAAATGATCAGTCCACTCATTTTATAACAATTGCCATGTCTTATAGATCAGAAATCCATAAAATTGCCATATAAGTGTCGCCAAACTTTTTCTAAAATTCCCCCTAAAGGATTTCCCATGAGCTAACTTGGGGATTTACCATGGGATAAGGAAATTGCCATGGCAAAAGTATTTGAACAAATTGCCATGGAAAGAAGTAGTCGTGCTACCAGCTAACTTGAGTAGTATTTGCCATGGGTTGTTTGCCCCTATGGCAAAACAAACCAAAGTTGCCATCGCAAAACATACAACACCCGAGTGCGTGATATAAGCCAATGCCAATTGAAAAAAATCATAGAACCAAAAATCATAAAAACTGATGGCAACTTTTATTACGATGCTTATGTATCAGAAAGCATTTTTGCCAGCAACTAACATTACCATGCATACAATTCCGGGATCAAAAAATGTTATAGCAATGAAAATGATGTCAAGTTAATATGTTCTCCACTCTAATTTTTGTTCTCTAATATGAAAGTAGCCATGTTATCTGAATAAATTGCCATGTACTGTCTGAACACAGAAAATCACCAAAAGCACAACAATAAAAGAAGGAATCCGCGTGCTTGCGTACCAGAAGGTTGGGGGTGCTACCTCTTGAGGATGCATTGGTTTTCCCTTGAAGAGGAAAGGGTGATGCAGCAAAGTAGTGTAAGTATTTCTCTCAGTTTTTGAGAACCAAGGTATCAATCCAGTAGGAGGCTACACTCAAATCTCTCGTACCTGCACAAACAAATAAGAACCTTGCAACCAATGCGATAAAGGGGTTGTCAATCCCTTCACAGCCACTGCAAAAGTGAGATCTGATAGAGATAATAAGATAAATATTTTTGGTGTTTTTATGATATAGATTGGAAAGTAAAGATTGCAAGATAAAATAGATCGAAAACTTATATGATGGAAAATAGACCCGGGGGCCATAGGTTTCACTAGTGACTTCTCTCAAGATAGCATAAGTATTACGGTGGGTGAACAAATTACTGTCGAGCAATTGATAGAAAAGTGCATAGTTATGAGAATATCTAGGCATGATCATGTATATAGGCATCGTCCGCGACAAGTAGATCGAAACGATTCTGCATCTACTACTATTACTTCATACGTCGACCGCTATCCAGCATGCATCTAGAGTATTAAGTTCATAAGAACAGAGTAACGCATTAGGCAAGATGACATGATGTAGAGGGATAAACTCAAGCAATATGATATAAACCCCATCTTTTTATCCTTGATGGCAACAATACAATACGTGCCTTGCTGCCCCTGGTGTCACTGGGAAAGGACACCGCAAGATTGAACCCAAATCTAAGCACTTCTCTCATTGCAAGAAAGATCAATCTAGTAGGCCAAACCAAACTGATAATTCGAAGAGACTTGCAAAGATAACAAATCATACATAAAAGAATTTAGAAGAGATTCAAATATTATTCATAGATAATATTGATCATAAACCCACAATTCATCAGATCTCGACAAACACACCGCAAAAAGAATTACATCGAATAGATCTCCAAGAAGATCGAGGAGAACTTGTATTGAGATCCAAAGAGAGAGAACAGGCCATCTAGCTAATAACTATGGACCCGAAGGTCTGAAGTAAACTACTCACACTTCATCAGAGAGGCTATGGTGTTGATGTAGAAGCCCTCCGTGATCGATTCCCCTCCGGCGGAGCACCGGAAAAGGCCCCAAGATGGGATCTCACGGGTACAGAAGGTTGCGGCAGTGGAAATAGGGTTTCGTGGTGCTCTCGGATGTTTTCAGGGTATATGAGTATATATATAGGCGAAAGAAGTCGGCCAGGGGAGGCACGAGGGGCCCACGAGGTGGGGCGCCACCCCCCCGCTGGCGCGCCTCTACCTCGTGGCCGCCTTGTTGCTTCCTTGACGTTCACTCCAAGTCTCCTGGATTGCGTTTGTTCCAAAAACGACTCTCCCAAAGGTTTCATTCCATTTGGACTCCGTTTGATATTCCTTTTCTGCGAAACACTAAAATAGGCAAAAGAACAGCAATTTGGACTAGGCCTCCCGTTAATAGGTTAGTCCCAAAAATAGTATAAAAGTGTATAATAAAGCCCATTAAACATCCAAAACAGATAATATAATAGCATGGAACAATCAAAAATTATAGATACATTGGAGACGTATCAGGGGGCGCGGGCGGGCCTGGACGAGCAGGGAGGCGGCAGTGAGTAGGAGGAAGACGCACTAGGGGCCAACCTGGCCGTGGGCCTCGGCGCCGCAGGGCGTGGGCCGACGATGACTGTAGGATCGAAAGTATGTCTAGAGGGGGGTGATTAGACTACTTGACAATATAAAAATTCAGCCTTTTGATTAAGACAAGTTTTTGGCAGATTCACGATAATGATCAAGTCAAGTATCACCCTACACATGCAATTCTAGAGTATAGGCAGCGGAAAGTAAATTGCACATGTAGTAAAGAGAGGTGGACAAGAGCAAACGCAATTTGGAGACACGGAGATTTTTCTCGTGGTTCCGATAGGTGGTGCTATCGTCAATCCACGTTGATGGAGACTTCAACCCACGGAGGGTAACGGCTGCGAGAGTCCACGGAGGGCTCCACCCACGAAGGGTCCACGAAGAAGCAACCTTGTCTATGCCATCATGGCATACACCCACGGAGGACTAGCCTTACTCGGGGTAGATCTTCACGAAGTAGGCGATCTCCTTGCCCTTACAAACTTCTTGGTTCAACTCCACATCTCGACGGAGGCTCCCAAGCGACACCTAACCAATCTAGGAGGCACCACCTCCAAAAGGTAATATATGGTGTTGATGATGATGAACTCCTTGCTCTTGTGCTTCAAATGATAATCTCCCCAACACTCAACTCTCCTCACCGATTTGGCTGTGGTGGAAGAAAGGATTGAGTGGAAAGCAACTTGGGAAGGCTAGAAATCAAGTTTCATATGGTGGGAGTGGAGCAACTTGATCTCAACACAAGGGTAGGTAGTTTTCTTCTCGTAAATGTAAGGTAGGAGTGGTAGTTCTTTCGATGGCTCTCTCCACGAATGAAGAGAGGGTGGAGGGGTATTTATAGCCTCCACACAAAATCCAACCGTTACACACATTTGACCAATCTCGGTCAGACCAAAGTTGACAACTCTGTGAGACCGAAAGTTCAAATCTTGTGAACGTTGGGATTTTCGGTGGGACCGAAAATACAATCTCGGTGAGTCCGATTCTTCCAAAGACTAGGGTTTGCCAATCTCGGTGGGACCGACTTTATCATCTCGGTGACACCGATATGATGACAGAAGGTTACAGAAGCTTGGCAACACTAGTTTCGGTGAGACAGAGTTCAGAATCGAAAAATCCGAAATTTCTAGAGTTTGGCTTTGTGGCTGAGGTGGTTCATCTCGGTGTGACTGAGTTTAGGAAATCGGTGGGACCGAGATTACTTATGAGTGTATGTTGGAGTGAAAGATTGCTGATGGTTTGGGAGATATATCACTAAGCACTTTGAGCATCAGATCATTAACATAACCTCATCCCCTTTTAATAGTATTGGTTTCCTATGGACTCAATGTGATCTTGGATCACTAAACCAAAAATGGAGTCTTGAGCTTTTGCCAATGCTTGCCTTAGCATTTTGAGGGGTCCACATCTTCAGTCATTGCCATACCCATATCACTGAACTTTCTGAAATGATTCTCAAGAAACTATTAGTTCAATGATATATATGTTGTTATTAATTACCAAAACCACCCGGGATTAGTTGCACTTTCAATCTCCCCTTTTGGTAATTGATGACAACATATAGATCAAAGCTTCGACAAAGGATATAATCAATGAATAATATCGTCGCTTTGAGAAGTATGTGATAAGTAAGAGCTCCCCTAAATTTGTGCATTATTTAAGATTTATGCTTGAATGCAAATGCACAATCGATTAGGATCATGGGTCACTCTTCCATGTCACATACATCTTGGTGGAGCGCACAAAATGATAAGAATGAATAGCATGCACCCAATCACCAAGACATGAGTAAATGGTCATACAAGATATGAATAGCATATGATAAGCATTAAGCACACATTAAGGCATAGTACGACCAAGCACTCATCAAAGTAGAGCAAACGAGTATCAAACACACGGAATGTCTCAAAATCTCAAAAGTATCTCAAAAGACCGCAAATGAACGAAAGAGCAAAAGCGCAAAGACAAAGCTCTCTCTCTCTCGAAGTCCTATGATCTATACAATTTTCCCTTTGGCAACAAGTTACCAAAAGTTCGAAAAGGCATAGAGCTAAACGTCACTAGGGACTCTGCTGGCGGCTCCTGCAGGTTGAAGGAGTTGAGATGGCAGCATCGCGAAGACTTCACTGATGTCCGAGGAGCTGGAGGAGTGGTCACTGGAGCTGGAGCTGGAACCGATGGAGCTGTGGAGGTGCCGAGGCTGTAGTCCCGTGTGTCTGCCATCGAATAGCAGCTGATCGGGTCTTGTGGGAACCGGAGCAGCTGTTCATAATCATCTGGACTAGGTCATCCCGCATCTCACGATGAGCTCTTCCTTCTCCCTCTTTGCTTCCTCGATATCTCGCCTCAAGCTTGTTGACAGTGACTTGCACTTCATCCACTTCACATCCGAGCATGGATCTTGTCTTCAACAATCCTCTCAAGACTCTCCCGAGATCGCACAATGCTGGCTGTGCATTGTTCAATCCTCCGGTAGCTTCAAGGAGCTGCTCTCCAACACTCTTGGGTTTAGCTGCTGCTGCCGCTTCCTTCTCAGCTTTGGCTTTCTTGGCAGCTTCACTCTTTGCTTGACCTTCAATCGACGTTGGGTCCTCCTCATCCATCACAACTTCATTGTCCTCATGCTCAGCTGCAGTGGCAAATGTGGTCTATCCAACAAGTATGTGCCCGTGCCAAACTTGGCATTGATAAGCATCCGAATGTGCGGGCAAATCCACACGACCTCTTCTCGTCTGCTGCAGTCCTCTTGATAGTCTCAACTATCGTGTCCATCACCTTGAAAGGTGCCTTCGATCAAGTATATGCAGCATGTTGATAGAATACCCTCCGATCATGCGATGATCTCTGACTTGGGCATCAAGGTATGCCTCGTAATGGTGTTTGTGGTAGGTAGACCTGCTCGAGATGATACACCGAGCCGAGCTTCCAGATTTCCACATCCTTAGCTGGTACTTCATTGTACATATTCTTCATAGACTCATGGTTCTTCTTGGGAATACCATAGACATCAACATCATCCTCTCTCTCCTTTGGAGCATTCAGAAGGCTGCCCATTCTTCAACAGTTGAAGAGAATCTTTGGCCTTCATCATCCATGTGATCTTACCATCCGGATAGAAATGAGTCGTGGCATAGAATTGCATGATCATCTCATCATTCCAATCATCGACCGACCAACAAACTCGCAACACCACATGCGGTGAAGCTCTCACGCACATGTGGAAAGAAGTCTCTGTGTTCTTCACTATCAATGTATGCCCACCAACATAGCGAGTATCCGCAACTATGGGCTTCTTGTCCATCAAGATAGCCTCATAGAAGTCCTGCTGCTCTCTGGTGTGGAACCTTGGGTCAACAGCAGTCCTTCTCCTCACAGCGTATGGATCAGCTTGTCTCCATAGCCTGAGACCTCTATCCTTTCTTTCCTTCATGTTTTCAGCTCGAGGATGAGCATCATTGTGAATTGGCAGTTTCTGACGAAGTTTCAGCAATACAGGTGCCTCATCATCTGACTCAGCTGGTGGCACATTGTCTTTCTTCTTCTCTGAAGCTGGAATGTTTCTGACAGTTTTCTTGGGCTTGGCAGCAGGCTTGGCTTGAGCTGCCTTAACTGGAGCAGATGGCTTGGGCTTAGAAGGTGCTCCTGCCCTGATGGCATCACCCATGAACTTAGGCTTCTGAGGAGGAGGCTGGGGTGCTTCCTCATCCTCATCTTCTTCAGCTGCTTCATCATGCACAATCCTCTTCCTCTTGGAAGTTTTCTTCACTTTGCTTGAAGTTTCTTCTTCCATACTCAGCTTCTTGGCAACAGTGGACTTCTTCACTTTACTGGTGCCTTTCTTGGTTTGCTGCCCTTGATGCTCTTTGGCAACAACATTCCTCTTTGGCTTGGAGGAGATCTCTTCCTCAGCAATGAAATCAGAATCTTCTTCATCAGAATTCTTCTTCTTTCTGGCCCTGGTGGCAGCAGGAGGCAAACCACTTGGTGTGCTCCTCTCACCATCATCTGAAAAGCTGCTGGCCTCAGGACTAGTGCCTGCCTCTGGAATATAAGCAATTGGAGACTCATACCTGTTCTGGCTGTCACTGGCATCTGACATGGCTGACAACCTGTGAATAGATTAGGTATAGGCAGAGTAGAAGAGTTATCACAAACTGCAGAAGATTTTGCAAAAAATGAGTTCAAATTTCAGTTTTAGGTTTTCACAGAATGCATTTCGTCGACCGAGTCTAAAATTCGTGAATCCAAGTGTTCAAATGAAGCATTCACACCACTTTCGGTTGGACCGATGTGGGTTTCGGTCCCGCCGAAAACACTAGGGTTTCACTAAATCCTCATTTCGTCGCACCGATTTGCACAACTCGTTGGACCGAAGTGCAGAAAGGTAATGGCCAGAGGCCAAATCGGTCATACCGAGAATGTAAAATCGGTCTCACCAAGATGTATTCGCGGAAACCTAACCCTAAAACTTTTATCAATTTCGTTCTAACGAACTAATCTGTGTTAAGGAAGATCTCAAACGTGGCAAGATGCTAGGCAAACCTATCGCATTGAATCGGAGATGGGAGCACGAGAGGGATCAAACTCACCCTAACTTGGTGGAGTTCTCACGGCGGCAACGGCGCGGAGAGAATGTCCGCTGACGGCGACGGAGACTGCGGCGAGGGCGACAAAGCATTTACGGAGACGATCCGGAGACCACGGCGACGGCAAAGAAGGGGTTTGGGGCGAGGCGCTTTGAAGTAGGAATCAACGCGCGCTGCCCTCGGAGTATATATACCCCTTTGCTGTCGGTGGGACCGAGTTGTAAAACTCGGTGGCACCGAGATGGATAACTGCAGGCAGTTACACACTTCGGTCACGCCGAAAAGTACAACTCGGTTTCACCGAGGTGAAAACCTAGATCAATCCAAGTGTTTTCGGTCTGTCCGAGTTGGAGTGGGTTGGTCTGACCGAAATTACTTAGAAGGTTTTGGAAGTTTAGCCCTTGACGGATCGGTGGCTCCGAGTGCTCCTCACTCGGTGGGTCCGAAAATGACTTGTTCAAAGTTTGTGATATAAGCATGAATAGAATTTGAGACAAGAAAGCATAGATAGCTAGGGAGGTACTTAGGCATTCTTGTCCATCCATTTGGTCGAAAAATCCAAAAGACCAAAGCAACAAATGGATGTCCTCGAATGGATAAAATCATGCATCCAACATGCTCACACAATAAGATAGCAAATGAAATATGTGTCAAACATGCACAAACAAAACACTAGCTACTATCACACAATTTGTCGATGACTAGGTCATCTATATATGAGTATGTTGACTTAGGAGTCAAATGAGAACATTTGATCATAGGTCATACTCATCGTTTAAGCACAAGTGGGGTTACCACTTTTACATAAAGCATTAATGTGTTCACATCATTTGAAGATGCTTTAGCTCAATTCTTTAGAGCAAAGCTCCCCTAGATGTGAGAACCCCTTTAAAGGGTCAAACTAACCTTGGGTTGTCGAGAAGACTTCATGTAGATGTTGAAGATGTGGATGCTCAATGTTGATGAAGATCATCAAGAGTTGGGAGCAATCCTTTGGATTCGGGCACTTTCAATACCTACATGGGTTAGTCCCACAAGGAACAAACAAGGATATCCATGGACATAGATTGAAGTTCACAATAAATGATGTCCATGAAAGCAATGATTACCTTGTCCCTTGACTTACCAACAAGAGGGTTTGTGACTCCATGAACTAGTGCACAATGTGGAAGTTGATTGCACAAGTTCTTGCCAAAATGAATGTGAGTGAAGTATGTTGGCGGAGTCACCTCAAGAACTCTCTAGTTCTTCTTCTTCGATCCACATCATCTTGATGGGAATCCTTGGGGTAGTAGTTGAGCTTGACGAAGTAGAACTTGACGTTTCCTTGGGAACCCACTTGACCATGGCCTTAGGTGCTTCAATAAATGCATCAATCTCCTCTTGAAGCTTGTCCTTGCCTTTCAGCTTGTGGTCTTGTGGTGGAAGGTCATCTTGTGCTTGTTCCACATTGGAAGAAGTAGGATCATACTTCTCCTTTTTAGAAACAAACTTTGGAGTGGGATATTGACCTTCTTCCCATTCAACACCCTCGGCGCTGAACTTTCGCTCAAAACCAATTCCTTGATTCTTCCGGTGCCTTCCTTGCTTTGTAACAATTTCTCAAAGTTCTTGCTTCCGCAAGGCTCTTGTAGACACCTTTCTATAATCCCTTTCAATAAACTATTTTCTTGCTCAAGTGTAACTTGGCTTGAAACATTGTTAGTGGAATCAAGAGAACTACTAGAAGTAACAACATTAGATTTGGCATGGTCATTGTTACTACTAGATGAAGAATTTTTCTTATGCTTGTCATGCTTAGTTTTAATAGGTGGCAAGAAATTAGACAAGAGAAGTCGTTTGGCAAGATATGAAGAACTCTTCTTTCGAAGATCGTCATTGATTGCTTTTAGAAACTCATGTTCTTGCTCTAGATTGAGCTTCTCGGCGTAGCTTCTCATGAGATCTTAGGAGCTCTCTATGATCTTCTTGAGTTGTTTCATGAGCTAACTTAAGAGTGTTTAGTTCTTTAGTTAAACGCTCAATCTCCTTCATAGCATTGTCATTCGACTCTTCTCGACTATAAAGACTACTAGCATGTTCATCATTACTAGGCTCACTAGATTTGTCATGTAAAAGCTCATCTTCACCAAGCAAGTCATCCTCATCACTATTAAAGTCAATGAATTGTGGTGTGATACCTTGGGGCCTTTAGCCATGAAGCATCTTCCAATTCCCTCATTTGGTGAATCAAATAAGTCATAGGAGTTGGAGTTGGAGGATACGAGAGCAAGACCGCAACACCTTCATCTTGATCAGATTCGGAGTTGGAGTGATAGCTTCTTTCGAATGATTGTCTGAGTCGGAGCCGAGACCCATTCACCTACATGAGCTTGATGTTTCTTCTTGTGTAGCTCCTTGATGACTTGTCTTTCCTCTCTCAATCCTTGCTTCTCCGAGAGGATCTTCGCTCATAACGATCATCTCTACTCCTTCTCTCTTTCCGAGGTGACTCTTCTCTTGAGCTTCTTCTTCTTGGAGATTCTTCTCTTCTCTTGTGGGGAGCCGAGCACTCATTTGAGTAGTGTCCGGTCTTCCACAATTGTAGCAGCTTCGATCACGACTAGAAGATCTCTTTTCATCATATGATCTAGACTTTGAGCTTCTTTCCTTGCTTCTACTCTTGTAGAATTTGTTGAAGTTCTTCACCATTAGGCTTATCTCTTCATTGGAAACTAGCTTGTCACTTGAGGTTGTGGGAGCATCACTTGTAGCTTTGTAAGCACCACTTGACTTGTTGTGAAGCTCTTCCTTATCTTTAAGTGTCATCTCATGAGCAACAATTCTTCCAATGACTTCGTAGGCTTGAGATTCTTGTAGTTTGGCATCATTTGGATCAAAGTGCACACGGTGTCATACTTTCCATCCAAAGCTCGAGAATCTTCTTGATGATGAATCGGTCGGTCATTTCTTCGCTTCCTAAGCCGGCAATCTCATTTGTGATGAGAGCAAGCCTAGAGTACATTTCAGCGAATTCTTCACCTTCCTTCATCTTGAACTTGTCAAGTTGACCTTGAAGAACATCTAGCTTTGATTCCTTCACGGACTCGGTACCTTCGTGCATTTCACCAAAGTATCCCAAATCTCTTTTGCATTCTCAAGACGGCTGATTTTGTTGAACTCCTCGGGACACAAAGCATTGAAGAGAATGTCACAAGCTTGAGCATTGTTTTGCAACATCCGCAATTCATCCGCTGTAGCTTCACGATCCGGAACTTTTCCTTCCTCGAAGAATTCACCTTGCAAGCCAACACAAATAATGCCCCATGCGGCAGGGTTATGTCCAAGAATATGCATTTTCATTTTATGCTTCCAACTAGCAAAGTTTGAACCATCAAAGTAAGGACCTCTACGAAAATTACCCTCACTAGACGCCATACTCTCCTAGGTTGTGAAACCAAGCTTATGGAGTCCAATGCAATGGAAACCAATACAATGGAGACCAAAGCTCTGATACCACTTGTAGGATCGAAAGTATGTCTAGAGGGGGGTGATTAGACTACTTGACAATATAAAAATTCAGCCTTTTGATTAAGACAAGTTTTGGCAGATTCACGATGATGATCAAGTCAAGTATCACCCTACACATGCAATTCTAGAGTATAGGCAGCGGAAAGTAAATTGCACATGTAGTAAAGAGAGGTGGAGAAGAGCAAACGCAATTTGGAGACACGGAGATTTTTCTCGTGGTTCCGATAGGTGGTGCTATCGTCAATCCACGCTGATGGAGACTTCAACCCACGGAGGGTAACGGCTGCAAGAGTCCACGGAGGGCTCCACCCACGAAGGGTCCACGAAGAAGCAACCTTGTCTATGCCATCATGGCATACGCCCACGGAGGACTAGCCTTACTCGGGTAGATCTTCACGAAGTAGGCGATCTCCTTGCCCTTACAAACTTCTTGGTTCAACTCCACATCTCGACGGAGGCTCCCAAGCGACACCTAACCAATCTAGGAGGCACCACCTCCAAAAGGTAATAGATGGTGTTGATGATGATGAACTCCTTGCTCTTGTGCTTCAAATGATAATCTCCCCAACACTCAACTCTCCTCACCGATTTGGCTGTGGTGGAAGAAAGGATTGAGTGGAAAGCAACTTGGGAAGGCTAGAAATCAAGTTTCATATGGTGGGAGTGGAGCAACTTGATCTCAACACAAGGGTAGGTAGTTTTCTTCTCGAAATGTAAGGTAGGAGTGGTAGTTCTTTCGATGGCTCTCTCCATGAATGAAGAGGGGTGGAGGGTATTTATAGCCTCCACACAAAATCCAACTGTTACACACATTTGACCAATCTCGGTCGGACCGAAGTTGACAACTCGGTGAGACCGAAAGTTCAAATCTTAGAACGTTGGGATTTTCGTGGGACCGAAAATACAATCTCGGTGAGTCCGATTCTTCCAAAGACTAGGGTTTGCCAATCTCGGTGGGATCGACTTTATCATCTCGGTGACACCGATATGATGATGTATGTTACAGAAGCTTGACAACACTAGTTTCGGTGAGACCGAGTTCAGAATCGGAAAATCCGAAATTTCTAGGGTTTGGCTTTGTGGCTGAGGTGGTTCATCTCGGTGTGACTGAGTTTAGAAAATCGGTGGGACCGAGATTACTTATGAGTGTATGTTGGAGTGAAAGATTGCTGATGGTTTGGGAGATATATCACTAAGCACTTTGAGCAACCAGATCATTAACATAACCTCATCCCCTTTTAATAGTATTGGCTTTCCTATGGACTCAATGTGATCTTGGATCACTAAACCAAAAATGGAGTCTTGAGCTTTTGCCAATGCTTGCCTTAGCATTTTGAGGGGTCCACATCTTCATTCATTGCCATACCCATATCACTGAACTTTCTGAAATGATTCTCAAGAGACTATTAGTTCAATGATATATATGTTGTTATTAATTACCAAAACCACCCGGGGATTAGTTGCACTTTCAATGACGCACAAGAGATACGGGCGCAAGCAGCAAGAGGCGCGGGAGGCGATGACCAGGAGCAAGGCTGGAGATCTGGGCGCGGTGGAGGGATGGGGAGGCGCCGGGGGTCTGTCGATGATGCAGAGGGCCAGCAGTCATGGCTGTCTTGGCTTGGGAGCTCGTGTCATCTGCAGGAAGAAACTGGATAGGATGAGCAGGAGTGAAAAAGAGAAAGAAGGGGGAGGAGACATTAGTAGAAAAAGCTCCATTTGTCCCAGTTCATGAGGCCCATTTGTCCCGGTTGCCGAACCGGGACTAAAGTGTCGGTACTAAAGCCCAATAAATTTAGTCCCGATTCGCCCACGAACCGGGACAGATGGGGCTCCACGTGGCCGTTGCGGCTTGCCCAAGCAGGAGGGCCTTTTATCTCGGTTGGTGGCACCAACCGGGACCAAAATGCATCCACGCGTCAGCAGTTCAGGGGCTGGGTTTTTTTTAAAGGGGGGTGGGGGTTTTGTAGGGTTAATTTAGGGGTTTCATATATTGCGTTAGCTAGCTAATAGAGAGAAGTGTCCTTTTATCTCCGTGCTTGGTCGACGCTACGTACTATACGTATAGAGAGGACTCGACACGCTAGCTAGCTAATAAGAAATTGAAGGAAACCATTAAGTACAGAAGATCGTCATGAACATATGCAGAGAGAAGTGATTGACCTCTCCTTCTCCGAGAGATTGGTCGAACAACAAGTTTTCGTATATCTATCCGACGCTACTTACTACATATATACAATATAAGATCTCTTACAATCCCCTAACATCTAAACTCAAGTTCCACATGGTATTCTCCGTCTTTGTCGATGACGT